>JAWNNT010000090.1:16540000-17140000 GCA_035044645.1 Scaptomyza parva
TTGTACACAGATACAACGCATACTGTTTGCCATACCACTTAATGCGGCTGCAGTTTAAAACCCGTTGGGATAGGTTGTCAGTCTGTTGTTGTTGTTGTTGTTGTTGTTGTCGATGCTGTTGTTGTTATAGGTACATACAACATTTAAAAGGGCGTGCCACACACAGGTATGCGTGAGATCGAGGCTCCAGCCACAGATTGCAATTTCTTTTGCTGCCTCACAACAACAACAACACCAACAACAGCCACATCTTGTCTCTGCCACTTACTTTCCCACTGACTTGACACAAACACAAATATTTGAGCGGACATTTCGTTTTCGTTACGTTCCGTTCTGCACCGTTTTCTTCATCCCCCCCTCTCGTGTTTGGCTCGCATAATGAGCTTCAGCCACACCTCTTTGAGAGTTGATTTGGCTTTTACCCCCGCTTACGCTTATGGCCATTTCCGCTGTTTAACATACATATGTGTATTGGCATACATGTCCAATTTCATTTCTCTCTTTACATATTTCTTGTTTTTTTTTTTTGATTTTATGAGACCGACACACACAGGCACTCAAAGTGAAATTTTTGGTGAGGCAACTGGTTTTTTTTTTTTTTATTTAAACGCCGTTCAACATTAAAGTGCCAAGGAAAAAAAATCTACGCAATTAAAAGCAAATGATAAATTGCAAATTGTTTCGCGAAATATTATTGTCGGAAAAACGGAATGCAAACGTGTGCAATTCGTAACTTTGGTTTAAAAAAGCATATAAAAATTTCAGTGCAGTGCTCAAAATAAAATGCTATAAAGAAGTGAAAGAAAGAAAATAAACTGAAATTGTTTTGTTGAAATTCGCAGTGCAGCAATTAACACACAACATCAAAATAAAACAAAAAAAATACACAAGTTTCTTAATTTTTTTATTATAATTATATAAATAAATCAAGCGTATAACAAGTCGCTGACATAATCACAGCTTTTGGCTTTCAAGTTGTAGTTCAAGTTCAGACGTGCCGCCGGCTTCAATACAATTGTGAATTGATATACAAAAGAATACAAAAAGGTCCAATCACGCGTTTTCAGCTACATCAACATCTTGCACTGCCCAACATCAACAACGAGAGAAGAATTATCGCGCTACCAACGTCAGCAGCTACAAAACAGTCAACCCAAAACGTAAATCTTCATTCTTTAATACCAGCAAAAGCAAAAGCAAAACAAAAAAGCAAAAAAACTGAGAATTTATAGAAAGATAGACATAGATATATTTTAGGTAAAGTAGTAACGGTTCGCTGTCAGACATTCTGAATTTGTTGAATGCTGCTGTGGCGACAGCTGCTTGCCATCTAACGGTTTGCATGCCACAGTCACGTAACCGATTTCGTATACGCACACACACACTAGTATATGCATTCTGTCAGCTTAGCTCTCACACTCACACGCGCGTACACACACACACACACACACTTGTGCATCTGCATATTGAATAACTGCATTCAGGCATCTGTACTCTACTACTCTTAACTGCACTTGTTCTCTCTGGCCGCATGCCGGAAAACTTGGTCGTCGCAGCCAGCAACAGCAAACAGCAACAGCAACAACAACAACAACAACAGCAGAGCAACAGCTATAGTAATAGGAATAGCGACAGCAAAACTCGCCGATTAACAAAGGCAAGCCAACTAAAAACCGGCCCATGGCCAGAACGTTACGCGAGAGGCAACAGGTAGCAGTCATACAGTGAATGCGGAATACCCTTTGTATTGTGTGCCTGTTGAATATAACAGCAGAATATTAAAATAGACTTTCACTTGATTCAAGAGTATAGCTTTTACATTAAAAAAGCCTTCTTGATTAAAGTACTTTAAATATATTTTAACAATCTATATGTTAAATATATTTCTTCAATTAGAAACTAATGAATACCATTTGTCTTCAAGAAAAATATGTTAAAAATCTGGGTTAAACAAGCTACTTAAATCAACTTTAACTCAACTCCAGGTCAATTCGGTTAGTTTGCAAAGAAACTGCAACCATTATCCAACATTAAACTGGCCAATTATATATATATACTTATTTATATGTGTTTTTAGTGGTGATATAGTGGTACAATGATTGTAATTTAAATATAAACTAGTTGTGCAGCTTTTAACACGTACCATAACTACTTTCTGAAAGCCTCTACTCTAAATATGTTGCATATTAGTTTTTTATTTTAGCCAGACCTAAACAAGATGAGCGCTAATCTTATGCACAGATAGCTTAAAAAAATTAATGTGTCAGTATGTCATTATTCATTATATATTATAAGCCATCAGATAATTTATACAATTGTCCAAATTTGTATTTATTTAACGTACGTGCTTTTAGAATAAGGTTACAAAAGATATTAAGCCAAAATATTATGATAAATGGAATGCAAATGGTTAAGTTCTTATTGATAACATTTATTTATTTTATATTAGCTATCATAGAAATCTTAAGCACAGCTTAATACCCACTGTAAAGTAGTTAACAAGACAAAACACACATTCGAACTGAACCCGTTACTCGCAAATATGCAACCAGAGCTCAAGTTCGAGTTTGAATTCGAATTCAGCGTCGGTGCTGCAGTCTGTAAAATGTGACAATGACATCGTAGTTTTAAATTTATGAGCTTGGGAAACTTTTACTAGATGCTGACAAGGCTTATATGATGGCCGATGGCCGATAACCGCTTCTTCATCTTCTGTGACTGTTGTTAGCACATACAGTTATGTAGTATGTGTCAGCAAGTGATTAATTTTGGCCAAAAGTGTGCCACCAAATTTGTTTGGCAACAAGCTCCAAGAAGAACATTCAAATTTGAGCTATTGGTTGACTGGTTCTCGGACTGTGGCAATAGCTATTTTTTTGTTGTTGTTGTTTTTTCGACCATGTTGTAAGTTCAAGTTTTCAGTTTCAATTCGCAGCGAGCGCATCGCTCAGAAGTTTCCCATGGCTAGTTACAGCCATAAAGAAAACGTTCCATTTTTTTTGTTGTTTTTGGTCATGTTCAACGGTTTTGCGCAAGAAAGAAGGAGGGAGAAAAAAGTGCCAAGTGTCAAATCGTGTGTTTGAGCAATGCAATGACAATGCAACAGTTTGATTTTCCAATGAAGTGAAGCGAAGTGACGGTACGGGCTAATGGCTGCTGTAGCAATTTTCATGGAAAGCCATAAAAAGCGTCTGGGGCAGTGGCAGAGGCAGCCGAAACGAGTGCTTAAAAGGAAAAGTGCAACAGCAGCTGCCAGCAAACAAAAAAATTAAGAGAAAGAGAAATGTGTGGAAAGTTGCAAACAAAAGTAAATTTTTGCGCCAAGTTGCAACATACATAAAAAAAAAAAACAAACAAACCGACAATCGTGCAAATCAATAAAAAAATAATAAAAATAAAAACAAGCAAGCATTTAACGAGCTAGTCGTAATTACCAATTGCAAGTTCAATTCGCTTGTTGCCAACCAAGCAGCCAGGCAGCCAACCAGTCAACCAGTCAGGCTTTGAATATGTATCTCAGCCTCATTCCTTAATAGCTTTGAGCTTGTTTTGTTTGTTTGCATTTCGCAATTTCCAGCCGGCAATAACAATATGTACATCTACTTCAAATAAGTTTAGCCAATTAAAGTGTTATAATCTCTCTGATCATGTTGATTGTTTTGAGCAGTTGCTGCAACAGTAACTAGCCGTGCCTACATCGACGAGTGCCACAAATGCAGATACAACAGCTTGTAGCAACCTCTATAAGACACATTTGTTCAGCTACAGCTACAGATGCAGATACAACAAATAAGTAGACAGCTCTAGATACGCACTTGTAACCCGCACTCACTTCAACTGGCAACGAGGCGGCACAGATTGCGTTTGCCGTAGCGACAATTATAATAAGAGAAACAGCGGAAAACAATGCGCAAATTCCAACTTAGAAACAAACTTGTCTTGACTGGTTGCAAGAGGGTTGCTTAGCAAATTGCTTAACAGTTGAGAGAGCTTTAAGTTTTAACAAGCTAATCTGCCTAATCGATTCTCTCACTAAGCATTTGTTTTAGATTTAAATGAACTAAATCACAAAAATGAGGGAACTAAACGCATAATATTGAATGATTAGAGAACTACTTCCATTAGAAGATAAGTTTTTTTAACAGACTTTTCTTTATCGTTTGAGCTACATGGTCGTTAGCTTAATGGTTTTATAGTTTCTGATAAATTAAAGATACCAGATTAAATCCTTTTGGTTTGGCTATATGATATTTCCTCAAGTTGAAATCAACCCTCGCTGTTGCTACTTCTTCTGGCAACAACTGGAAACAAATGGGGTTTCTTGTATCTAGTAAAAAAGCAGCGCTAACTGCAGCGATTCAGCTGTCTCAGCATAAAATGCTTTGGCATTTGTGGGTCAGAAAACCTGCCCAGGGGCGGAAAAGGGTAACTGAAATAACGCATTATCTTTTAAGAAGTATCATATCGCTTATCTTAGCTCACTAACGGTTCTTATCTAATTACATTGCAGGTTCACCGTGGCACGCTGAGATCATGTCGTCACCCGGCCTTACCGCTCTGGGCGAATCCACACGCCTTGTGCCCGCCAATACACCGGCGGTTTTTGAGATACTGCCGCCTCCTGGACAAAGCCTAAGTAAAGGCGAGTGCGTGGCAACAGTGCTGACTCCCAACAAGTCAAAACTGAATGCCAGAGTCACCCATGAGGCGGCAAATGGTGCTGCACGCATTGAGTTCGTGCCCACGGAAGTGGGCACGCACATCATTGATGCGTCCATCAACGGTACGAAGATCGCTGGCGGACCTTTGGTAGCAAAGGTCTACGATGCCAGCTTGATCCAAGTGACCGAAGTGAACGGCGGTGTCGTTGGCCAACCCTGCCAGTTTCGTGTGGACGCCAGTGCAGCTGGTGAGGGACAGCTTGAGATATCCATCAATGAGGGCGAGGTGCCCAATCATGTCCAGGTCGTTGGCGGCGGTCGCTGCCTCGTCTCCTTCACACCCGAACAGGCGAAGTCACATTTGATTGACATTAAATTTAATGGGGAGACGGTGCGCGGCTGCCCCTTCGTCTGTGCCGTAGCAGACACCTCGCGCGTCCTGCTCAACCTATCCAACCTGGAGCTGATACCAGTCAATCGGCCATCCTCCTTTCACATCACTGTGAGCGGTGGTGGTGCCGCTGAATTGGCGGTCAGCGTGCGCGGTCCACAGGGAGAATTGCCCGTACGCGTCACCGGTGACATTCATGCCGGATTCACAGCAGAGTTTACGCCTATCAACGTTGGCGGGCACTCGATAAATGTGGAATACAATGGCTTTGCGGTGCAGGGTACACCATTCCTGGCTAAATCGTATGATGCCAGCAAGGTGGTCGTTGGTAGCGTCTCTCGCGGAACAATGGGTCGTCCCGTACAATTCACTGTGGATGCGGGCGATGCCGGCGAAGGAAATCTCGAGATAACCATATCGGCAAAGGGTCAAAATATACCCACACAGGTGCATCCCCAGGGTAGTGCAAGGTAAGCAATAGGGAAAAGAATTCAATCTTTCTCTAATCAAATTACCACAACTGTACTTTGAACTCACTCGATTCCCATCCCTGCTCAAAATCACAAAATAAATTTTCAATTTGTTATGTTTTTTGCAGATTCTCCGTATCGTTTGTGCCGACTGAATCGTGCGAACACACAATTAATGTCTCCTTTAATAAAATGCCCGTGCCTGGTTGCCCCATAACGGTTAGCATTAGTGGGGGCGTGGCCGGGCCCCAGGTATCGCTTGGCGGACCCGGGCCGGTGCATCAGACCAATTCTTTTGTTATCAATCATAATGGCGGCCGTTTGGAAGACATTGAGGTCAACGTGGAAGGTATGTAGTTTTTGGGCCAAAAACTGAGCTGAGCTGGCTCCAAAAAACAAAAACAAAAACAAAAAAAAAACGCGCTCTCTCTCACACACACTAACACACAAAGTATATCTCTTTTCCTTATCGCTATTCGCATTCATCTTGTTTGTATGTGTGTGGTTTTTGAAATTGCATTTGAAAATTTATGGGTTCAAGTTATATATTCGTAATTGTAATTTAATTGCTCGTCCTTCTTAAATGTTAATTATATATATATATGTATGTGTATGACACACATACATACATACATACATGCATTTACATACACATATACACATATTTCGCTTTGCACATCTTGTTTTGTATCTGTAGATAACTCAGTACCTATCTTTAATTCGTATCCGCATTAGCTCAATACCAATAAACAAACACTGTTACTTTTTTCCCACACACATTTTCACACTCTTCAACATACAATCTACGGAAATTGTTTTTGAGCCCTCAAGCATGCCAGCTCCCGCCCACCCACTTCCCCATCCCTCCATTTCTCTACACTGTAACTGCTTTACATAGCATCCACAATTATTTCCCCCACTCTTAACTCAATCTGTCTGCTTCACACGCAGCAAACTCTTTACAATAGCTTGGCTTGGCGCCCTAGACCCCCAAAACCCCTTCAGCCTGAACTTGTGTGTGTGGTGGCAAACCCAAACCCCAAACCAAACCTAGCCCAAAGTATGTGTGTGAGTGTTTGTGCTTATGCGGTGCTCATTTAGTATATGTAATTATGCGTAATATTTATCATTTTTGGCAATTGCTTTGGTTACATTTTGACGCATTAGCATCTTAAGCTTAGGTTTGTTAGCTTGGTAGCAGGCTTTGCAATAGATAGATTATCATGAGTCATGACCGCAAAAGTGTAGGCGAGTGTATGTGTGTGTGTTTTTGAGACTTTAGAATGTTGAGTAATCGAATCCATTGTAGAATTTGTATGGCATATTGCGATCTAGTAATTACTTTATAATCGATTGTATATATGTGGTTGTTGTAATGTACTTATGTGTATAAATGTTTATGTGTGTGTGTTTTTCCTATATGTTTTGTAACCTTACGCCCTTTAATTGTAATAATTTGCTCACTTTTATATCTGTATTATATTTCAGGACGGCGAAAACTTTTGTACTAGAATTTTTATATATATATAAAATGATATATATATAATATATATAAATATGCATATACTTACCTACTTACACTATATATGAGTACCATTTCTGTCTCTATCTTTTTTTCTCTCTCTCTCTCTCTCTTGCTATATATATATATATATATATATATATATATATATATGTATATATTAGCTTTTAAATATTGTATGTATAATCCGCCTATTAGTCCGTTGGTATTGAAAAAAAAGTAACGATAAGCGTGTCCACCAAATAAGGTACTACTGTATATCAACCACGAGTGAAACAACAACAAAAAATTCAGCACCCCAAACTACAAACTACACTAAACAACAAGTACTTATTTTTATCTACTAATAATGTCCTTTGGCCCTGTTCAGGTCAATTGTTTACTAATTTGTTTAAATGATTTTTTTGATAATTATTGTCGCCTTAATGCGTGTAACCGGCAAAAGCAATATTAATAATAATAAAAAACAAAAAAAAATAAAAACAAATGTTTAATGCATATAGGAGACGTGTATTTTAGACAGGCCGACTTTTAGCTTGTACATAAACTTTCTCTTAAGTATATAACTACAGGGATAATTATAATATTTTTTATTCGCTGCTCTGTCTCTCTCTGAAACATCACCAGCAACATCTCAGTTTACTAACCGTTTCTGGCTCGTTCTCGGTACAGACAAATAACAAACAAAACTTAACTAACCATACATTGCAAGTTACAGTAAGCAACAGCAACAACACTAAACAAGACACTTCACTAACAACACTTCAAAACGTTGGCACAGTTCATATTAAGAAAAAAGAAAAATTCAACTTAATGCCGTTACTAATAAAAAATTAAACATTCTTCCAAATTTTTATTTACCACTTGCGCGTCCAAAAAAATTAAAACCAAACAAAAAACCATAATTAAATCACTAACCACACTATACACAACCAAATATACAACGAAAAAATATAAACAAAAACTTAAAACATGCTCAAATCTATGTGAATTTCAACAAAACAATCAAACGAAACCATTTTAAACTCGTTTCCGGCACGTTGCAATCGAAAAAATAAACAAACTCAAAAAAAAAAAATAAAAATAAAAACTAAAAACTAAATAATACTTAACCAAAAAAAATTGCAAAATGTGCAATATGCAAATCGGGGTCCAAACTCAGGTCCCGCTGGCCAATCAGTTCCTGCCCAGGTTCATCAGTCCGCTGAGGGTGTCTTCAAAGCGGAGTTTGTGCCTCGTGTTGTCGGCGAGCATCGTGTCAATGTAACCGTAAATGGCTTGCCAACAGCCGGAAGTCCCTATGCAGCAAAGGTAAGCACACGTTTCAAAAATAACAAAAACTTTTTATTAACTTCTTCGGACTCTTTTTTGTAAAAACGTTCTCCGTTCAATATTTTTGTATAATTAATTTCCGCAATTGAAATAAAAAACAATTAATATTTCAAAACGTATTTCCTTAACTTTGTTCAAAAATATATACCAACATGAAACTTAATATTGAAGGAACATAACAAATATAGGAACTTCCATGATTTTAAACAGGCTGCAGGCCTCTATTCACATTGTAGAAAAAATAATCTTGTTTGTTATCTATTCATCTCATGTAATCAATTCACTGAAATATGTTTTAAATAGGTATACGACGTCAGCGCCATTAAGGTAAAAAATGTGAGCAGCGGAACGGTTGGCAAGCCTGTCACCTTTCTGGTGGAAACATCCCAAGCAGGACCCGGCAATTTAGAGGTCACTGTAAATGGAGGTCGAGTCCCTACCTCGGCACAGGCGCAGGGCCAACATACTTATGCCATCAGTTTTACACCTCGCGAAGCCGAGAGTCACACTGTGGAGTTGCGCTTTAATAGCCAAGATGTGCCCGGCTCACCCTTTACATGTCGCGTGGCAGCTGCTGCTCGCATCCAATCCCCAGAAACCATGGACAAGGTCAGCGTGGGTCGTCTCTTTGAGTTCGTTGTGGAATCGGACACGAAGCCAACGGTGGAGGTGCTTGGTCCGGCCAGACGCAGTGTGCCTGTTAAGATCGATGCACTCGGGTCCACTTTGGGTTTCAATGTGAAGTTTGAGCCCATGGAAGTGGGTGATCATTCTGTGGAGGTACGTTTACCCGGCGGCGGTCATGTGGAAGGTAGTCCCTTCCTGCTGAAGGCATACTCCGCTGAGAAGGTAATCGTTACGGACATTCGTCCTGGTGTGGTCAACAAGAGCGTCAGCTTTGGCATCAATGCCTCCCAAGCTGGGGCTGGTAATCTGGAGATTATAGTCGCCGTCAATGGCAAGAATGTGCCTAATTTTGTTCAGTCCGAGGGCAATGCACGTTTCAAGGTGAACTTTAAACCTACGGAGGCAGCTGCTCACTCGCTTTCGGTGCGTTTCAATGGACATCCAGTACCAGGATCACCCTTCAGTTGCCACATTGCTGCAGCTGCTGCAAGCTCAATAGGATTGCCTCGAGCCCAGGCAATGGGTGAGTGCCTCAAGCAGGCGGCTGTAAAGCTAGATAACACCTTTGAGCTAGAGGGCTTCGAGGGCATTGAACCGCAGATATTTGTCACCTCTCCCGCGGGTGACAATGAACATTGTCAGCTGAGCCAGCACGATGGCGGCAGCTACAGTGCCTCCTTCCGTCCAAGCACAGTAGGTCGTCATCTAATTAGCGTCCTAGCCAATGATCAGCATATCAATGGTTCGCCATTTAGCTGCAATGTTTTTGATGTCTCAAGAGTAAGCATCAGTGGATTGGAGCAGCAATACGGACCTGCTACATTGGGTGTTCCAGTCACCTTTAGTGTAGATGCAGCGGGTGCTGGAGAGGGCACCCTCGAGCTTGTCGTTTCCACAGACAGTAGTACTGTCAAGGCAGAGGTAGTGGCCTGTGCTCGTGGACTTTACGATGTCACCTTTGTGCCACAGAGCACCGAACCACATTATGTGAATATAACATTCAATGAAGTCGCTGTCGATGGCAGTCCCTTCCGTGTGGACATTCAACAGCATACGCAACACCTTCAAATCGGCAGCTTGGCAGCCATTGACTTTCCAGCTGATGATCAGATTGTGGAAATTTTATCGCCGGATCAAAAATCCGTACCGTATACAATTAACCGTCAGACAGCGGAGTTCCGCACTCACATGACCGGAAACTATACTCTACGTTTCATAGATCGGGAGACTAGACAACATATTGGAACACGTACACTGTGCGCCTTTGATCCAATGCTGGTAAAGATTACTGAGGTGGGTGAGGCCCTGTGCCATCGTCCGGCCAGCATCAGTGTCTCCCTCAACGAAGCCGGACAGGGTGATCTGTCGGCGCTGGTGCGTTGTGGCGTCACCGAGGTCCCTCACACCATTCGTGGACCGAGTAAATCAGGCGTCTACGAAATTGTCTATCAGCCAACGAGAGTTGCTCCACACAAGATTAGTATATTATTCAATGATGTGCCCATATCGCTAAAACCCCTGGAGATTAACGTTCTGCCAGCCAGTGCAGGCAAGGAGATCAGCGTGAGTGGTCTAGGGCTTTATCAGGCACGTGTGGGCAAGACCACATCCTTTGCCATTGACACTGTCAAAAGACCAGCCAGGGAGTTTGATGTGGTTGTTTCTGGACCCGGTGGACAGGCGTTGCCCGTGCGATGCTACCAGACCAAAAATGGACACCTCCAGGCGGAGTTCAGCATCAACAAACCAGGACAATGTGTCATTGGTAATAAACTTTTTCAATTCCATTTACAAATGTATACTAAACGACTTTTTAAACTTTTCAGAGGTACTTCACCAATCAAAACCACTTCCAGGCAGTCCCTTCACCTGCGAGGCCTTCGATAGCAGCAAGGTGAGCGTGCAGGGTGTCACAAAGGAGACGTTAGCTCTTCACAACTCTAACACCTTTACTGTGCGCACCGACAATGCTGGCACAGCTGAGCTGGAAGCATTTGCCATTTCACCCACAAATCAAAGTCTTCCCGTAATGATAAGCGAACAGTCTGAGGGCATTTATAAGGTGGAATTTGTACCGTCACAGCCGGGCAACTATAAGCTGACCCTCATGTATGGTGGGGAAACGATTCCCAGCTCACCGCTTAACTTTAGCGCTTCAACGAGTGGTGTACGAAATGATGCACGTGCTGCCGGACACGGCCTGGAGGTGTGTCATCGCAATAAGGAGGCCTCCTTTGTCGTATACTGTCCCATTGCACCCAATGTGCAAATTGAGAGGGTTGATGAGTTTGGCGAACGCATCGAGCCAAAGATTAAGGCGCTCGGCAACAATGAGTGGCGCATTTCCTATGTCATCCTCTCTGTGGGCACGTATGAGATTCGTGCCAGCTGCCCTAATCGTGGAAGCCTGCCTGGCTCACCTTGGCGTGTCTATTGTGTTGAGTCCACAAAAGTCACACCCGTGGGGGGTTGGGGTACACTCGTGGATAACGATGGCCGGCTTATACTTCCAGCTCGCATTATTTTCGATGTTGAAAACGCTGGACCAGGAAAACTTGTCTGCAGCATAGATGGTATTGAGATACCCGTCGATAAGTTGGCGGATGGCAAAATGTGCCTTAATATTATGGGCGATAATCTAGCAGCTGGAGAACATGACCTAGATTTAACCTGGAGTGGTCTCACCATCACTCAGTGCCCAAGAAGTTCTTTTGTTACCGGCCAACAGGCTGCCGATAAGGTAGTCCTGATGGGTCGTGGTCTAGCTGCTGCACAAGCTGGCGAGGCGGCGCACTTCACCATCGATGCCTCCAATGCTCCTGCGGGCAGGCCAGAGGTTATATTAACAACCCAGGAAAATACAGCATTGCCTGTGAGTCTCGCACAGCCACGTCCCAGCGAGAATATTTGGTTAGCCTCGTATACACCACAAAAATCCATGACAGGCACCTTAACGCTTTCGGTCAAATGGAATGGACGCCTGGTTAAGGGTTGCCCGCTTACTGTCGCTGTTGGTTCCTCCATGGATGCTTCTAAGGTAATTGCGTCTGGGGAGGGTCTACGTCATGGCATCGTTGGCAAGGACATCAAATCCTGGATAGACACGCGACGCGCTGGACCAGGCGAACTAACTGCTCACTGTGCTGGCGCCCGCAAAGTGGCCTACTGTGAACTTTATGATCATGGAGATGCAACCTTTACGCTCAACATTAAGCCCCAAGAGCCGGGACGTCACTTGTTGACAATCAAATATGGAGGACAAAATGTGCCCGGATCTCCATTTGCACTGAAAGTTGCTGGAGCACCAGATGCCAGTAAGGTAAGATTGTTTAGGGTCCTTTCTGAAACACTTTCAAGACTTCTTACATCACTTTTCATCTTTTGAAACAGGTTCGTGTATACGGTCCTGGCATAGAGCACGGCGTTCTGGCGACCTTCCAGTCACGTTTTATATGCGACACGCGAGGAGCCGGCGCCGGGCAGCTTACGGTGCGCGTCCGTGGACCCAAAGGAGCTTTCCGCGTTGAAATGCAACGGGAGAGCCAAAAGGATCGAACCATTTTGTGCAAGGTAATCAAGAAACAATCAATAAAAAGTATAGTTTATCAGGTTAGTTTATCCACAGTACGATCCAACGGAGCCTGGCGATTATCGTGTGGAGGTGAAGTGGGCTGGCGAATTTGTACCTGGCTCCCCGTTCCCTGTCATGATCTTCGACACTGAGGAGGAGCTACGAAGGTACTTGCAGGGCATATGAGGCCAGATCAATCATCCCATCATTGTCTTCCCCAGTGGCCTAAGTCCACCCATACGATACCATTCGGCGACACCACAGCGTCGTGCCGCCTGTGTGCCGCTCTAGCAAATGTATGCAATAGAGTATATATATACAAACAAGCATCCAAAACATTCATATTATATATATAAAATATATGTTACGAGTACTAACTAGTTTTAATTTCGAACAAAAACAAATCAATTACCATAAGTCGGCGCTACGATATATAGCTTTCTGTTCTTAACCTAGTTTATAGACAAAATACGTATTCAATATTATTATTGATCCAAAAGTGTTGCAAGGTATTCGATACAAATACACGACATTAAGTTATAAAAATATATACAACATTTTCAAAACATATACCATCTCCTAAATGTCTTCTGGTTTCTCCCAATCCTCGGGTAATGGAAACTTATTAATAAACTCATCGCGATATCTGCGTAAAAATTTTAGAAAGTTTGCTTCTACAAAATGTTTTCTTGCCTCTTGGAAATTCTTGGCCTCAATGTTCATGCCTTGAACACCGCAATGCATATTCATAAGCGAAATTATTGTGGCATGATTTAGTGCTTGCATTTCATTGAAACGATCATGCATTATATACTCAGTCCACGGCAGCTCAAAGAAGCTCACGAAATCCGGTATCAAGCCCAATTTCCAGCGTTTACGTATATTATTCAAAATTGTTTCATGCTTACCACAAAAGTGTTCCAGGAAGTAGAACGACTTATCCAACTGTAAAATTAGCAGGATTATGACACTATATATGGTTTTATCTAGAAACGGCTTACAGTTTGAGTAACGCAAACTATTTCCTCTACAATACCTTTCTGGTTCATGCGTACGCGAAAGAAATCCCCATTGTATGTAGTCATAATACGACTGTACTCATTGGACAGTTTGCCCAGCAAATACCGCTTGGGTATGGCAATCTTAATCACCATATGACCCAGAGGAAGTAGAGCATGAAACAAACTGGGCTTACTAAATCTGCGCTCCGTAGTAAGGGATTCCTGGCTCAGATGCAATATGTCTATTAACTGAAAAAGTCAAACAAGAATTCGTTACTTGATTCAAACACAAACTCGAAATTCGTCATTACCTTTTGAGCCATTTCATATTCACTAACATAGTTATATTGATAGAATACTTCCCACAAAATTTGAACATGCTTGCCAGCTGCATAAATATGCGGATCATTTGTGCGATAATCCTCATCGACTAAGATACGTTTATCCAGCACATGAATACCGCTGTTTATAATCACTAAAAAATATACAGATATAAAAATCTCTCACTATTTCGAAGACATCCAAACAAGAACTTACTGTTTTTTAAAGGCAAACTCAGATAATTCTCATAAAAGTTAATAAACAAATTGCACTTAAGAGAAAACAGATTGCCGCTGGGAAAGCTCTTGAAACTAACACTTTCTATGAAATTTGCACCCTTATATAATGTATAGCTTTCATAATTACTGGATTCATACACTTTGATGCCCAGATCGGCAACCATTTGTAAGAGAATGTTATCAAGATTCCTATCAGTTGTGGGATTATTCTGGTACTCCGATTGCTGAATAATATGCGGCTGCACATACACAATATCCTTAGGCTGGCAATTATGCTTGAGCAAGAAATCAATGCACTCATACAAAGCCAATATGTATCCATAAATAATAATATGATGTTCCTCCAAATCGCTGTGTGTTAACTCCATCAGCTTGTGATACAATTGAATCTTGTCCAAACGACCATTGATGTGGGCAATGTTATATGGTTCCGGTTGATAAGAATTTTTCTTTAACGTTGGTAGTCCAAACTTGGTGTCACAAAGCAGGAGCAGTTTGTCATAATGTATCTTGCAGTGGTTGTCCAGAGCAATGTACTTGTGCGATCTATAAAAAGAGACGTATGCGTAATAAATGAAATGTCATTACTTCGTTACAAACCGATTGATATGTTCCACTTTGCCAGACACAAAATTGATCCAATTGCGCATGTCCAGACGTTGGGTGGTGTCCATTACAAAGGGACAACTGTTGGCATTATTTATATAGCATTTATTCCTAAGACCGCAGTAGTTGCATTTGACCTTAGGATCATATTCCGCCTCGATCTCACCATAGTTCACAATCACAGTTATATCCACCATAGGCAGGCAGTTGTTTATATTCACATATTTGTAGCTATGAAAAGAAAGAGTATACACAAAAGCCAAAAAGTAAATCACAAATAATTTCCTACTCGGGCGTATTCCAGCCAAACACCATGAGACGTAAAAATGCCTTGCATATATCGGAGAAACCAACAACAACCAAATGATTTTGATTGCCAATAAACTTCGATGTGAACAGATTGTGACGAAACAAATAATATCGATCTTTGATACAGTTAATCTTGGGAATATTGATAACATTTGATGGTCTCCTGTATAAGTGCTCACTCTCGGTATCAATAAACCAATTTCGTTCCATTCGCCGTGGCTCAACTGGCATCATTTTCCTGGCCAAGTCATTGGGTAATGCCTCCTCCTAAGCGAAAGTCTTAGTTAAACGTTTTATAACATTTATAAAGTCTTACTCCAATGTTTTCAAAGTAGAAGAGATCTCGAAAACCAGATCTTAGGGCAACAGTACGTAGGACTTCATCTGACCACATGTGAAAGTATGGATGCAATTTCAGAATCAAAATCTCTCCACGAACATAGGTTAAGTAATTTTCATCATGAGGCAATAAAAACTGTTTATAGACCGCTTCATAGTTTGAGAATGGACTGTAAAACAATCTCACAAAGAAAACTTAAACTACTGAAGCTACAAAATTTAGAGGTAAGGGGCTGATTTTAAGTCATTGCGACGAAGTATACTATAAAAAAAATACTTGCCGCTGAGTCTATTTGAAAGGCATTGCCAATTTAGTGGAAAAACTTCGGACAACACTTACCGTAATATAGCAAATCCAACAGTTGTCGTATTTTCCGGTCCCAAGTTGCCGCAACGGATAACCCAACATTTATACTCTGACTTACGATTGGACCGATAATCAGAAATCATTGCTTTTAAAATCGAATATTGATTAGACTTGAATTTATCTCCCAGCAATTTAATAACATCCTTAATATCTGTCTTTAGCATGGGAAAAACACTTAGCTCCGTGCTGATAGAAGAACGATGAGCAACAAATATCTCATCAGATATTTCACAGCTTGGGCGATGTCTAACGCGCTACAAAAAAAAACATTAAAAATTTTAAATAAAAAAAATGATACTCTCTAACTCACAATAAAGAAGTTAAGTAGTGCCCACAAGCTAATGGAATACTTAGTGCCCGCTGGTATGGGTATTACGCAGTAGTCCCGATCAGGATAGGCACTGAACATGGCACACAGGAAGTAAAAAGTATACTCCAACCTGATACTCGGATGCAGTATAAAATGCTTCAATATAAATGCTTTTGATGCACCGCTAAGACTGTAACTTCTATTCTTTTTTGTTATGCTCGGTTTGCCCGGCACATCGAACATGATGTTTAATGTTTTTGGTACTTTGTCCAAATAATTGCTTCTATTACTTAACTCTGTGATGAAAAGCAAGCTTAGGCTTATGTCGACTTCGAACTCTTACATACCATCGGATACATATTTAAATTTGGTGAAAATGCGATTGAGATTATTGGTTATGCTGTCTCCCAAATTGACAGTGCGCCGCTTGGATAAAACCACATTTGTCTTGAGATTAAAATATTCCCGCTGTTCTGCAGTGCTGCATAAACTTCCAAAAGTTAATAATATCTTCATAAATTCATTTTTTATACTTACAAAACCTCAAAATTTACGACGGCATGATGAGAATCTGGCGTACAGGTCATCAGGTTACCCAAGTTTTCTAAATCAAAATTTTTAATCAGCTTCTCGATGTTTGCGTCGTCTGAAAGCCACATCATGCCCGTGCAACCACCAGTTGGAGACTCGCTTTCCTAAACATACAAAATAGGCAATACACTTAATAAAGCGACATATTATATATTATATATATATTGTGTCCCTATATATATGATTTTTTGAACACATTGATATATATATGAATTGCTGTAACTTTGGCTATTCATATCGATGACGAATCTCACTCGTCGAATGTACCTTGAGGGCTAAACTCCTTTTTGCACCCATTAAGATGTAAGCTTCAACTAGATTTTGTATTCTTCTTTGATTTAAATATGATATAATGTAAGTTCAAATACTTTTACATACCTAACATATTTGAACAAGGTTTTATTTTTAAAAACCTTTAGGCAATTTTTTTTCGCCCTGGTATCGACTAAATTTCGACTGGCTGGATAGTAAGAAAACCATTTATATCATACCTCTGATACAATAATTTGATCTTTATCCGTATTGCCGCCGGCTGTGCCCAAAAGTACCTCAGCTATAAAGTAGTCACCGTGCTTCTTTCGCATTTCCGGCACTTCGACATCAATCATTTCAATAACATCATCGTTATCCTCTGGTCTAAACACAGAATCTTTTCTTTTACTACTTATATACGTATTCTCATTGTACTTACAAGGCTTTGCGAAAGGTTAATAATGGCATAAATTTGCTGCGCGTTATTATTATAATTGTTGGCAAGTTCTTGCAGCTGAAAATGTTAAAGGCAATGGGATAATAGATCTTACCATACTGTTCCAACAGCGCAAACTCCTTGGTGGGAAAGTTGGATGGTCTGACCACAATCAAGTAGTTAACTTTGTGTTCCCGATAAAACACTTCCTGCAGAACCAATTTTAAAATTCGATCATGTTCCTTTAGGTGAATATAAAAGTTAAAAAAAATGGTATTCATCAGCGCCACGGGTAAGTCGACGCTGCATGAGATACAGTTATTAGCTGTGCTATAATTTCTTAAGTCCCGCAACGTTTTCTTACCAGAATCGGCGTTTTAACCACTGCGTCCAGCAATCGTTGGAGAGCACTCCAATATTGGGGTAAATACAAAACTCACAATAGGCCGAAATAGTTTTAGGTTTATCTGCCTCAAAGACAATGAGGCGTTGTGTTTGATACTCATAGAATAACTGTGACAAGGGCGGCTCTCGCTTTTCCCCGAAGTAAGATAGAAACTCCGATTTGAACAGATCCTCAATATACCCAACATCAGTTATACTAGCAGTGCGCACCTCATAAGCCGGATTCATTATTATTTCCAATGTAGAGTATTTGAGTAATTTAAATAAGTATATGTATGTAAGGTTTTCGATTGTATTTTAGGTAACTACTTTGTTTATATTCGAAAGTTTATAATATAATATATAAGCCTATTTAACAAACTAACCATCATTCGTTACCCAATAGTCCTCGGGCAATGCGAAATCGTGATGAAAATCACTTCGATTTTTTCGTACAAATTCCAAAATATTTTGTTCCAATAAGTGTTGGTTGACCATATGAAAGTTAGTTTCGGAACAATCCTTATGCTGTAATGGAATTATTTTTGTTATTTACTAAGGGTAGTTTAAATATGTACATCTCAATTACCACGTTTAAGCTTTGCAACATGGGCCTAAGCATTTTATGATTTTCGGCCTGAAAATCGGTGAAATTCTCGTGCGTCAACAGCTCTGTCCAGGGCTCCTGTAAAAACTGCATTAGGCACTTAATAGTACCACTCTGATAACGTGCCTTCAAATTGTTTAACATTGATTCATGCTTGCCACATAAATGCTCCAGATGATCAAAGCTTGTTTCCTAAAATTAATTCTATTAAGTGAAATGTTTGTTGATAAGATAACTCTTGAAAGCTTACCTGCTTGGTAACTATCACAATCTCATCCACAATCATTTTGGATGTAAATCCAATGCGACAAAATGTCTCCTCGTGGTAGGTAGTCAAGGTGCACGTCTTACAGCCAATAATTGTGCTAGCCAAATAGCGACGCGGCATCGTTACCTTAACAATGAAGTAACCGAGCGGTAGCAGAGCCTTAAAATATGTAGGCTGCGTGTATTTATAGACGATGTCGGCATCCGGAGCCTTCGTGTACAATATTTCCATGAGCTGTTAAGGGAGTAAAAATAGAATTTATTTATGCCAATTTCTTCACATATCTTACCATACTGGCTGTTTCCCTGGCGCTTGTATACTGATATTGATGATTGACGTTATCACCCATTTCAATAAAAGAACCAGCCGCATAAATGTTTGGATCGTTTGTCTGAAAGTTCTTATTAACCAGAATTTTAGAGCCATCCAAAGCAATACCCGATGTCCTTAACCCTGCCAAATAAAATCGTTTTATCAAATCAATTACATTAAAAGTAAACAAACTTACAATGTTTAGTATATGTATCCATGTGACCCGTGTCATAAGATATAAATATGTCGCAATCGAATGTCAGATTCTCTTTCTTTCTAAACTTTGTGAACACAACCTCAAGTAAAAAGTTGTCTGTACCATGTTGTATCCAATGTGAAAAGTTAAGATCCGTATAAGTTTTTACTTCGCAATCATTCAGTATGTCCTCCAATACGTATTGTAGATTTTGATCGTAATAGGGGTTCTTTAGCTTTTGCTCTTCCTGAGTGCCAACTTTTATATGTGGTATGACCAGGGTGATTCGATCGGGCGAGACCCCATGACTCAATAGAAATGAAATGCATTCAAACGTTTGCAAATTGCCGCCATAAATAAGTATTACATAGTTTTGGTTTTGATTCTCGAAGAGCACTCGAAGCTTATAATACAGTATAAACTTATCCAATCGATTGTTGACCTCAACAAAGTTCGAGGGCAGCGTACGCGAATCATGTAAATTCTGCTCGGTCTTCAAGCAGTGACTCACATAGTTCATTAGCAGCAACGTATCGTAATAGATTTCACAACTCTTATTAATCTTCACATACTTCTTTTTTCTGCCAAGAAAGGAATTGGTAAAAAGCGAGAAGTTATTGAGATTCTTCTCGTGACCTTTACCTGTTTATGTAATTCACGTGCCCGGTAACAAAGTGCACCCAAAGACGTAGATCCAACCTATCTACAGCATCACGCACATAACAACAGCTATTTTTAAAGCTCAAATAGCATTTGCAGTGACTGTCACAGTAGGGACATTCGAACATACAATTATAATCTGCTTCCACAATGCCAGGACTGGCGATAACCACAACCTTCAACCGTGGTAGGCAGGTGAAAGTATCCGAGTTTGCATGACTGAAGAGAAGTTATATTTAAAAGGAATCGGTTGGCATAAAATACTGTCAAACTTACTCCTTGCTGTTCCACTGGAAGACTAATTGTCGTAGGAATGCCTTTGTCATTGAAGTAAATCCAATGATAACTAGTCTGTTGGTGTTGCCAAACCATTTCGACGGTTTAAGCTTGTGACGATAGATTATTAGCTCATCGGTATGATAATCATGAGCCTGCAGGCCACATCGGTCCGAGGAAGTTTCACACAAACTAGTTTTATTATCGTGGGGTGAAAAGTTTATTCCCTTCATGCTTTTTGGCTCAATGGGCAACATCATCGATCTCAAATCATTGGAAAATACAACTTTCTGCATGATTTTTACACTTTTTAAAAAAAGGGAAATTAAGTTTATGATATTTGCTTACCGCCCGTGCACATATGAAATAGAAATCATAATAGTTTGTCTTGGCTGCCAGATTTCGGAATATTATGTCACAGCTGTTACCGAAGAGTGGATGTAATCTGAGTGATATAATCTCTGCACGTTGATGATTCAAATGTGGATCATCATTGGGCAAATGGTAGTGAAAATGCATCTCGTGATGATGTAGGAAAGGTTTAAGGATAACAAACCCCACCGCCGTATTTTGATCTGCTGTTCTATTCGAATCGCCAAAGCGTATAATAAACACATCAAATTCGCTGCCTTCATTGCGCAAGACATCACGGAGAATGTCACATATAACACCAACTTCGTTGTCAAAGTGATCAAATGGATGCACTTTGGAACTGTGGGAAAAACTTGTTTCTGGCGAAATATTTCTCTCTGTACAGCCTCTGGCCAATTTAATAACCGTATCCACATCAGTATTTTCAAAGCGATACAAGCTAAAAAAGATAGTCAGACAATCAAAAGAAGCTTAATTTATTAATTGAAATCTACCTGACTTCTCCAAAGAAAGTACTACGATGCGTTATATAGATCTCATCCAAATTGCTCACCTTGCTGGGACGCTGTGCCACAGGCTAAATAAGCGCAAATACAGAACAATTAAAGAAGCTTTTATTGCGACTCTTTGTTATTTTGTTTTTTTTTTTTGTGACTTACCATAAAATATTTAAGTGCCTCGACGTGACTACGCAGAGATTTGGCGCCCTTTGGTAGGGTCATTATGCAATAATCACGGTCCGGAAATGCTGAATACATGGCTGTTAGGCAAGTGAACAAACGTTCGAGCTTAAATTCCTTGTGCACACATATGAACTTAAGGGCAAACACATTGGACGCAGCTTGAACACCATCCTCCATCGGGTTGTTGCTGTTTATATTGTAGTTTAGGTTAATGAGCTTTGATTGCTCATTGACATAGTAACTAGTCATGACCAACTCTAAGTGAGTAAGGAATTGGTATTGATAGTGTGATTTGAAACCTTCAAAACTTACTCTCAAATATGTAGGCAAATTTAAGATATATATCTTCACACAAATCATCCATGGCTTCTGCTGTAAATAAGTATGCCTCCGGTTTGGGTTCAACTGATCTAGGGTTAAGTACAATAAATGTTTGTTGGACAGTTTGTTAAGGATTCCAAATCACTTACTTAACATTAATGCCTTCATTGCTCCATGGCTTTGTGCTATCGTATTTGACCAAATTTCCAAATGTTTCCATATCGTAATGGCATACATAGTAACGTATATCGACATTGGAGTCTAGCCAAACAAAACCCGCTGTATTCAATTCCTGATGTTCGTTTTCCAGCTCTGCAACAAATAAAACTGTATTCTGAGCATTCATATCCGTACGCATCAGTTCCTCCGCTATATAGAAATCACCACGCTCAGCTCGCATCTCGGGCAATTCCACTTCATGCATCTCAATGATGTCATCATTATCCTCGGCACTAAACAAAAACTGTTAAAGGAATCTTATCCTCTTATATCGATATCTTACATACAGAGCCTTGCGAAATGTGATCTTTGGCAGCAATTGAAATCGATCCATGACGTAAATCGATTGCGTATTTGGATTGGACTTAATGCTAAACTCGCGTGGATAAAACACCTTTGCATACTTGGCCAAATCATCAAAACTTTCGGCAATGTGCGATGGTTCACTGAACCAGGGCGTCTTCACGGTTATCAAATACGAAACACGATTCTCAACATAAAACAGATGTTGGAGTAGGGCAAGGAGAACTTGCGGCTCATCGGTTTGATATATGCAAAAGTTAAAGAACATGGCATTCATGCAACTGATGTTCAATGTAATGCTAAGAAGTAGTAGGCCTTATAATAAAAACTACTTATTTGTTATTAAAATATTTTGTTATTCTTACCAATATTTATTGTTCAACCATTCTAACCAACTGTCGCTGGGCAATGGACCAACTGCAGGATAATTACGAAACTCGGCATAGGCTAAGAACTTGTTGTCTTTGGAACCAGTGAGCTCAACGACCAATTGATAGGTCTGATACTTCTGAAACATCTGATTCACATCGAATTTGGGACGCTTATTGCCAAACCATTTGGTACCATCATTGTGTATTAGAGAGTTGATTGCCTTAATGTCTTTATTAATGGCCCTACGCACTGTGTACCTCTGCGACATTTGTGTAAATTGTATGTGTAAGTGTATGTGTGTATGTGTTTGTATTTATTTGTATGTGTGTGTGGGTTGGCTGTGCTTTGATTTATGAATCGTACATAGAGTATATTTTGTATGTTGTATATAAATGAAAGTTTAATTCTCCTCCAATGTAATGCCATCGATTACGTAACATTTTGCCCTTGCATCGGTGCACATTTGTTTGGTGCCCGACTTTTCTTCACCCTCCCAGCGAAAGTAAGGGCATTCATGCTTCTTATGATAATCCGATACGCATAAGTAGACCATCAACAGAAAGGGTCGACAGGCATGCTTCATCAGCGCCCTACCGCCAGGAGTGGATTTAATCATATTAAATATTTCGACAGCTGACAAAGAAAAGTTTGTAACATTGCACGTTCTATATGCTTTATAACTATGATTTACCATCCTTGCGACAAAATTCATACATGCCAATGTGATAGGCCTGCTCCTTGGGTCGATTCTTGAACAGGCTTTCCGCATCTTGCTTAACCATTTTCATATTGATCGAATCACTTTTACCAATATACTTTTGCTGCTTGTAAATACACTCCACAAAGCACTATATAAAAAGAGATCGGAAAAGTAAAACACACTGCGATAGTTATAGTTTTTCTCTCACCGATAGAAACTGGAGGGTCTTGATTATATCTGTATCGCCGTCTCGTGGCAATTTTTTTGAGTGTATGGAAAAGCATTTTGTTAACATTTCCTCCTCACCAATATAAAGAGTCGAGCAGCAGCCATCGCGCTAAAAAAAAACCAACGCTTTCTCTATAAGTTTTATATATATTTATAAAAAGCTTCTCACCTTCTTGCCACATGTTTCTTCAGTCAGATGGCCAATGTCCACGGTCACAGCTACAGCTTCTTCTTTTTCTTCTTCAGATTCCTGTGCCAGGACTTGAGGGATTAGTACAACCCCGACCAGTATATAAATCAAAACGTATATATGTTTGAACATTATTTCGTGAATGAAATCAAGTTTAATTCGTGGAGTCGCTTTATAAGATGACACAAACAATTTGTGGGGCCAATTAAATCTTAATTGCTTGTCTATTTAAATAAAAACAAAATTAATAGCTAATTTTGTGGGCCCAAATGTGAAATGTGGCCGGAAATATGTTATTAAATGGTAATGCCTCATTTAGGTTAATAAACTCTGGCATTCGTATATAAATAACAGAAATATGTCAAAACTTAATTCGAAATCAGAATGCAGTTGGCAATATTTATAACACTTCTCTCTCTAGTCTGGGTAAGTTTCAGCTAGAGTTATCTACAGATATATTCCCTATATAATATCTCTATTAAAGTACGCCAGCGCTATTAAAATTGATTGCGAAAAGCCCGATACCATTAATGAGGATCACATTCATTACTGCTGCAAGCATCCCGATGGACACAATGAGATTGTTGCCAAGTGCGCCAATCAGACGGGTTTCAAGGTGGCCAGTCCCAATGAGCAATCCTTGGTGGATCTACCAGCTGGGCGGGCCATTGCTGGCACCTGTTTTGCCAAATGCCTTTTTGACGAACTGAAATTGATGAATGACAACAACTTGGATATGAAGGCTGTGCAAAAGTATTTAAAAGACAACTATAGCGATGATCCTGAGTATGTGAAAGAAATGCTCAATGCCTTTGATCATTGCCATGGACAGAGTGAGTCAAAGATAAATAAATTTATTATTTAATCACTTAAATTCTTCATGCAGCTGAGGAGAATACATCAAAGTTCATGTCAAATCAGATATTCAAGCATATGACACATCGTTTTTGCCAGCCCAAGTCTGGTGTGATTTTGGCCTGTGTCATAAGACAATTCTTTCACAATTGTCCCTCATCTCGCTGGTCAAAAACGACAGAGTGTGAAACTGTTTTGCAGTTTAGCAAAACCTGTCGCGATTCCCTGGCCACAATGTAAAATAACCAAATGATTTTGATATAACTGGAAAATAATTATTAATAAATAACCGCTATTTACATTTCAAATTAAGCAATTTTTTAGCACTTTATATCTTTAATGTATTAATCATTCAATATTTTCATTTAATTTAATACCCCTAACCCACGAAATGGGACCGAAAGTGCCGATCTCAGAAACCAAATTTTGGATAAGCACTCCTAATCCGTAGGCAGAACATGTTTTATTAAAATTAGAGATAACTTTTCCGTAAGTTCAAAAAATTTGAGAATGGGAATTAAAACTATAGAAAACAATGAAAATAGCTGAACTTTTTAATTATATGTATTAAGGAACACCGGAGTATGGTGAATTGAATTTAACCATCAAGCATTGGTAGAGTCGTGTTTCCACAGGTACAGTTATGTTTCCAGTTTCCAGCTGAGCTTACTCAACTAGAGCATTCTGACATATTACTTTTACTTATGGCTTAAACTTGAAGGTTTACCATCTGAAAACAATAAGTAATGCTCTTCTATAAATTTATTTAAAAAAATACATCGATATCTATTACATGGTTGTCAACACATCTTTGCACTTCTTGGAGAATGCCAATGTTTCCACACACTCTGTCGAATTGGACCAACGATTCCTGGGACAGTTGTGAAAGAAGTTCCTAATAACACATGATAATATAATGCTGGGCATAGGCTTGCAATAGTTGGAAGTACTAAAAGCACGGACAATTGGCATCGAAAGAAACAAAGCTGTACCTTCCTCAGCTGAAATTATAACAATATAAATAACATATTCCTAGATTTTCCATTA
Organism: Scaptomyza parva; assembly: GCA_035044645.1. Lineage (NCBI taxonomy): Eukaryota > Metazoa > Arthropoda > Insecta > Diptera > Drosophilidae > Scaptomyza > Scaptomyza parva. The sequence goes on from JAWNNT010000090.1 coordinate 16,565,339, forward strand.
ATTTCTTACACTTCGAGTGACATTTGTCGAATGCATCCAGCATCTCTGTTTCATATTCGGGATCCAGTTTGTGAACAGTTTTAAAATGACTACGCACTGCCAACATGTCCAGGCTATCATTCACCATAAACTTATAATGATCAAAAACGCACTTGGCCCAACAATTGGCACTCATCACCTCATCTACTGTCAAGTCCTCAATGGCCTCCTCATTTTTGGAGGGCAGCTTAAAGTTTGTCTGGCGAGCACAGCGCTCGGTCACATCATTATGACCATCGGGATGCTTGCAGCACAAGTGTATATGATTCTCATGAACGCGTTCCATATCACGACAGTGAACACGGATGCCAACCAATTGTTGACTCTGGGTGGGTTAAGGAAAGGGACACTTTTAAAAAGGAGTTACATGTTATAAAAGTAAAAACTATTAACAAACTAAATATATTTTTCTTTTTTGGGTTATAGTGAACTTTTAAATATTTTCGAAAGCAAAAATGTTAACTGTTTCACATCGATTCAATAAATCGCACAGTAAACTATCTTGTCAAATAAAGCCAATTTACAAAGCCGACTTTGCTGTGAATAAAATAAACGTTAGTAAGGATAACTAGTAAGTACTAGTCAGACCTTCATCAAATTGAATGAGAACTATATACATAAAAAGCGGCCCATCTACACAGTGAGGAAATACCCACATTTTATACAGTTAAGGCCCTCGTCCTTTATTTGAGGTCTCTTCAAAACAAACGAGTTTCTCCAAAGATGTAAGAATTGATCTTTTAAAACCAAGCTTGTATGCGATGATGTTCAACATAAAAAATTATAATGTTTTTTTTAGTCCTTCACAAGCATTACATAAATAAAGGAAGACCATTGATTTCCCAACTGCTCAATTGGCCACCCAACCGTCAACAAATCACTATTCACTAACCACTCAATCATCAAATCAATCAGTCAATCAGAACAAGAAGTGTATAGTATTGATAGTTTGACTCACCAGCAAAAGGAGCACGAATAACGTGACGCCGACTACAATCGATGCTTTCAGCATGATGACAACTATTGCATGAATTTCCACTGACATTCACTTATATATCTATATATATATATAAATATATATGTTTGAGTGTCAGCCTGGTCATAACCCAAATCAATTGTAACTTTATAATGGGCTTTTCAAATGTACTGACGTTAATTTAATGACGGTTAAAATGATTAGCCAAGCTTGGCAACCATAACACAACTACGAAAGGGGCTGCGAGGTGAAGGGGCTGTTTGACTAAAGGGTTGTCATAGCAGCAACCGAAAAAGCGGGTTGTTGACTGCTTTCTTTTGAATTTTTTGTTTCCTTGCTTTCATTTTGCAAGTTGGTTTGGTTAATTAGTCGACTACTGCCCTTTGCAATTTGATAAGCGGCTTCCAATAAGCGAAAAACACTTAAAAAGATGGGCAAAAAGGGTAAGGGGAAAGGCAACAAGTTGGCCAAAATGTCAGAGGAGGAACGCGCTCGTTATTTGCAAATGCGTGCCGACCAAGAAGAGGAAACCAGGCGACGCAAAATGCAATTGATTGCGCTCTACATGAAGGTAAGTGTGACCAGACTAAGAAGATATCCTAACTTTTCCCCCTTTTTCGTACACAGAACAAACTGAAAAAAGAGGATGCTTTTTGCCGCCTGAACATGGCCAAGATCAACCAGGAATGGCGTTCGATATTGCGTCAAGTGAAAATACAAGATTTGCGACGTGAAATCATCGATGTGGAGACGTTCTTCAAAGATGCGCTCAAACGCAAAGATCAGGTCATACAACGACTGATTGGCGACATCAACTCCACAGAGGATATGTACGCAAATCTACAGCAATCCCACATGGAGAACATTGATACAATCATTGGTGAGCAATCTACGATTTATTTATTACAATTTCAGAGACTAACTTTATAAACCTGAACTAGGCATTCACCGCAGTCGCATTGAGCTCTTTTGTTGCATCTATGAGGATGATAAGCAGGCGGTGCTCAGGGAGTGGGAAAAGGACTGGAATATATTCAAGAGCATGCAGGCGGAGCAACAGCAACAATTAGAGTGCGTCTTCTATCAGCTGGAGGAGACTAAGGACAAGGAAATCAAGGACAATCACGAACGTTATCTCGATCGTGTTGAGGATTTTAAGAGTGGCGTAAGTTTAATTGAACAGCATATTGCCATTCTCTTCCCAATCATCACATTGAGCTTTGGCATACTCGGACATGCATTTGATTAACTCCCGGGCATGGCCACATTTATTGTTGTTGTAGCGTGAGTGTTCCAGATAACGAAAGCACTGTTGCACCGTGTCCATATAGAAATTACGCAGTTCCCTATCACGCAAGTCCTTGGTAAGCAAATAGCTAACCTTCCGACGATCGGGTTGTCCATTGCCATCAACCTGTAAGCAAGGAGAGGGAGTATAGAGGGTTTGTCGTGGCAAGTTGTAATACCTATCACTTACCATATTCATTTCCTCAAAAAAACACTGTGCCACACAGCCGCTTATTTCAGATGTATTATTATTCGACTTGTTATTGTTGTTATAATCGGATTGCTTTAAGCTGCGCTGCCAGCGATCATTAAAAGATTGCTGTTGTTGCTGCTGGCGTTGTCCTTTACCTTGACCCTGACCTTGACCTTCGACACGACCCTGTCCATAGTCCTGGCCATTGTAGGAGCTATCAAAATTATATCTACCATTGCCATAGCCAATTCTATCGTTGTCATCCTGATTATTGTTGCTGCTGCTACGATGCATACAACTGCGAACGATCTTTTTGAGCTCGGCATCACTGGCACCATCCTGTGAGCGGCACTTTAACGCCTGCAAACCACCACACAAGCCGAGTAGTAACAGCAGCAATAAATGCATCTCGGGAACTGTTAGACAGCATTCAACTTCAAACTCACTTTTATAGTCAACTTCAACTGACAGTTGATGGAGTAATAGCTTAATAACTCACTGATTGAGTGACTGACACACAATGGCGACATTTAAACAAATCTCTATGCCCATTTAGATGCAATTGAAACTGGAGAATATAACGGACAAAGGTGAAGGTAAGTTGGAGACACTGTGGCAGGAATATCAATCAGTTTTGACGGGTTATGGCAAGCACATTGAGGGTTTCTATTCGGAGTATGTGGATCTGAAACAACGAGACGAGGAGAGTGCTCAACAGATTAGTCAACAGAGCTATGAGATCGAACATCTCATTGAGCAGCTGTCCAATCTTCGACTGCTCGCCGAGGAACAGCACATCAAGCAGCAGGCACAGCTGGAGCACAGACAGAGCATTAAACAGCAGCTAACCGAGCGTCTGAGAGAGATGCGTGAATGTGTCGACAAGGAACTGGAGCAGGAGCATAAACTCTTCAAGCAAATGTCTGTGGAGAGCTATGAGGCAATTGAGGTGGGTACAAGACTAAATTAACCGGGTATGGAATATGTAAGGAAACCCGTTTTTCCTACAGACACTCAAGCGTCATTTGACTCTGGGCGAAACTTTGAGCCAATTGTCACGCATTTGCGCTAAAATGGAAACTCAGAGAGAGAAAATGTTTCAACTGCCGCAACTTTCACGTGAAATCATTGAGATACGAGAACTACAATCGCCAGCTGAAAATGAAGTCCCCGATCCGCTGAAGGTGAGTCAAAAAGATAATTATAACTTGGCAACAGGGTAAGGTTAATTTCTTTTAGGAGGAAATTGCTGCCCTGCCACAAATGGATACATTTTGGCGGCGTGTCAATAACGTTGCAGTGGATGTGGCCTGTTTGAAGCAACAGAAACGCAATCTGGAGGCAGCCAATGCTCGACTCAAGACGGAGCTGCAAGAGTATCTCATCAATTTGAATATAAGCAATGGCTCCAATAGTCACATACATGATTATCTCTCAAGGCGACCGCGGAGCATGTCTGTAGATCGCGTAACACAGTTACGCTTGCAGCCAAAGCAAGTGAAGAGTGCTATGGCAACGGCGGGAGGTGGGAGAAGGCAACCACTGCCACGTACCAATGGTGGATATGTGCCCACTTGTGAGGCAAGCATCTCGAATGTGGTGCGATCACATAATCTAGTTAAAGGCAAGCCTATGTTGGCCAAAATTCATAACAGAAGACATTTTTAACAAAAAATTTACTCGCACACACAAAAATAAATGCAATAAATTCAAATATAAATATTTGGCGCTTTTTTTTCCATATGGCCAGACTGCTTAAGATGTATACAACGCATAGCGCTGCCAGATAGTCAGATTTCGTTCGTTTAGTATTTTTGTTTGGTATGTTTTCCGTTGCAGCTCGCTCACGTGTTTCATGTCCACATTGTTTCGCAGTTTTCCACAGACACAACCCACGTTCAATAGTCGCTTACAGAGAAATTAAATTAAACACAAAGAATAGTTCGGTATTAATTAGAAATAGTTTGCTGATGTTGCTGCTTAATCAAGTGCATGAATTAAAAGCCATGGACAAGTGAATAGAAAGCTTAAACCAACCCGCATTTTGGGTTGTAAAAATCGGATGTGTTTTTTACATCCAAGTATCTGTGTATCTAGCGAAACCAAAAGTGTAAGTGTGTGCATGTGTGGTTGTGTATGTGTGTACGCTACGCACTGTTATAGATACAACAACAAGCCAGCAAGCAGCAGTATCAGCAGCAGCAGGCTGCCCGCCAGTTGGAACGGTAGGAAACAGCAGGAGCGTGTTCTTGTTCTTGTAAAATTACCAAAAAGAAATTTCATTCGGAAAATGCGGAAATGAGGCTGAGAAAGAGAAACAACCCCGAAAACGCCAACGAAATATGTACATAAGACCAAAAAGGGCACGAAAAACAACAAGCATAAAGTGAATGAGAGAGAGAGAAGACAATCGTTTTAGTTTCGGTTTTAGTACAATTTGTGATTAATAAAAACAACGAACAAATAAAAGACAACCACAAACGAAATAAAAGATACGCAATCACTCAATAGAAAGTGTAAGAAATACCCAAAAAACCAAAAGAATAAACCCATAAAAATCGAAAAAATCACTTGTGTGTCGCTGCATTTGGATTGTAAATTTTTTCTATTTTTTTTTTTTGGGCCACGCCGTTGCCGTTCTTGTTGGACGACTCGAGATAAACATAAAAAGACACAGAGAGAGATAAATACAAAAATAAAAAAAATTAATGGAAATGCCATAGAGACACACACTCACGAAATACATATATTTTATTGAGTGTTTGTTGTTGTCGGTGGTAATGTGGTTTGTGTGGTGCACTTCTTATCTCCTGTATGGTATATGCATATGTCATCATTGTCGCCTTCGATTTGGATCCGTGTCTGACCAATTGATAACTGGAGAGCCAAAAAGTATTAATTAATTAATATAGATAAAACGAAAAAAAGAGGTGAGTACTATTCCGCAACAAGAAACTAAATTCCAGACCTCCTACGCCAAAAACATAGAAAAAACGTTAGCTCGGAAATAGAATTAGATATTATCGTTAACATGAGATTATTTCAGTTATAGTTCTGGATTCGTTTCTGGTTTCTGGTCATTCTAGTTCCGAGCTAACCACTTTACATACATGTACATATATACATACGTATGAACTATAGATACATTTTGTATATCATTTAAGCTACTTATTGACTAACAGCTGCCACATTCTCTGTCTGACATTTCCATTTATTATGCATTAGCCCAAGAAATCGCTAAATAAAAAAAATGTTTACCACCACTCACAACTGCGCAATATAATAGAAATATACATTTTCTACATGTATATATCCACTACATCGATATCGACACATCTGGAGCACTAACTATCATCATCCAGCATTAAAAAACCATAAACAATATGAACCGGTTGCAGTTGCTACTGCTGCTGGGATTCACACTGGCAGCGCTGCCAGCAGCCAAAGGTAAAATAATCATCCCATTATTATGGATAATACTATATAGAACAAAATATTTGATAATCTTTCACAGCGCAATATCAATCGCCTCGCATCATCGAACATCCCACAGATTTGGTAGTCAAGAAAAATGAGCCAGCAACACTCAATTGCAAGGTGGAGGGCAAACCGGAACCAACCATTGAATGGTTTAAGGTTTGTACAGTATAAAATTGATTGCCAACAAACAGTTAGTATGTTTTTTTTATTATTCTCTTAGGATGGCGAGCTTGTCAATACAAATGAAAAGAAATCGCATCGTGTGCTGTTTAAGGATGGCGCCTTATTCTTCTATCGCACCATGCAGAGCAAGAAGGAGCAGGATGGTGGCGAGTATTGGTGTGTGGCCAAAAACCACGTGGGCAAAGCAGTCAGTCGGCATGCCTCACTTCAAATTGCTGGTAAGTACAACCAACAACTTGTTTACCCACACTTGTGTTGTGTGCTGTGTGTGTTGTGTGTTGTGTGTTTTTGGGACCATGTTTGACACCTCTTACTGTTGCAGTTTTGCGCGACGATTTTCGTGTGGAGCCAAAAGATACACGCGTGGCCAAAGGCGAGACGGCGCTGTTGGAGTGTGGGCCGCCCAAAGGCATACCAGAGCCAACTATTATCTGGATGAAGGCAAGCTAAATCGCGTTTATTGTGCAATATCCAATTGTTCCCAATTTTCAACTATTACCTTCCTTCCTCCCTCCCTGTCTCTTTCTTAGGATGGCGTGCCATTGGATGATCTCAGTTCGAAGCCTTTTGGCACCAGCTCGCGTGTTCGCATTGTGGATGGAGGAAATCTGTTGATTAGCAATGTGGAGCCCATTGATGAGGGCAACTACAAGTGCATTGCCCAGAATCTGTTGGGCACACGAGAGTCGAGCTATGCCAAGCTGATTGTGCAGATCAAACCGTTCTTTATGAAGGAGCCCAAAGATTTAACCATGGTCTATGGCCAGACGGCAACGTTCCATTGCTCCGTGGGCGGTGACCCGCCACCAAAGGTGCTCTGGAAGAAGGAAGAGGGCAATATACCAGTTTCACGTGCTCGCATCCTCCACGACGAGAAGAGTCTCGAGTTGACCAACATAACGCCCAACGATGAGGGCACCTACGTGTGTGAGGCGCACAACAATGTGGGTCAGATCAGCGCCAGAGCCACATTAACCGTGCATGGTAAGCGATGATCTTCTCAAAGATTTCCTACAATTTTCTAACTGGCTTCTTACTCTCTTTAGCACCACCAAATTTCTTTAAGAAACCAACCAATAAGAAAGTCGGTCTCAATGGCCAAGTCCAGTTGCCTTGTGTCGCCACTGGCAATCCACCACCATCTGTTTTCTGGACCAAAGAGGGCGTCTCCACTCTTATGTTTCCCAATAGCTCTCATGGACGCCAGCATATCACAGCCGAGGGCACGCTGCAGATCAATGATGTGCAGCAGGATGATGAGGGCTTCTATGTGTGCTCCGCTTTCAGTGTGGTTGACTCCTCCACGGTGCGAATCTTTCTCCAGGTTAACTCTGTGGATGAGCGTCCTCCGCCCATTATACAAATTGGTCCTACAAATCAAACACTGCCCAAAGGCTCGGTGGCTACAATGCCATGTCGTGCCACAGGGAATCCCACACCACGCGTCAAATGGTTCCACGACGGATATGCAGTGCAGACCACCAATCGCCATAGCATCGTGCAAGGCAGCTCCCTTAGAGTTGATGGTATGATTCCAGCATTTGGCTTAATTGCCTTTAAATATTGATTCTTTAAATTTTGTTTTTATAGATCTCCAATTAAATGATTCTGGTCTATATACATGTACTGCATCCTCAGAACGTGGCGAATCTTCCTGGTCGGCTGCCTTAATGGTTAGTACACATTTCCATGAATCCCATCGGTTACTTACTTACAGTTCTAATTTCTAAACAGGTGGAGAAAAGCAGCTCGACAACACTGCACCGTGTGGCAGATCCCAGTACCTATCCTGCACCACCTGGCACTCCCAAAGTCATTAATGTCACCCGCACAAGCATCTCACTGCGCTGGGCTAAGAGTCAAGAGAAACCCGGTGCTGTTGGACCTATTATTGGGTAAGCAAAAGTTAACTGTTAGGATAACTTAGTATTTTGCTTGAAATACGAAGAAAATTATTATTGTAAAATCATAAATTTGTTTTGCCTTAAAAATCTCGTAAGTTAATATTAGCGTTCTGAAGAGGTGAGCCAGTTTGGGAAATGTACATAAGTTATGAGTTATAGTCAGATTTCTTCATTACCAGACGGCTTATCCTAGATTGGATAAGATGTTTGTATAAATTAATATGTTAAACATTTGTTTGTATTGCTTTACGAAAATAATTGCATTATAATTTATTAATTTCTAAGATTTCCTTGTGTGTTAAAATTTATAATTATATATTTAGCTATACTGTGGAGTACTTTAGTCCTGATCTACAGACTGGTTGGATTGTAGCTGCTCATCGTGTGCCTGATACTCAAGTAACAGTAAGTAGTTAAACTTCAAATAGACAACTATGATTCGATTCAAAATTCCCATTCCCTTCCCTTTCTTAAACAGATCTCAGACCTAACATCGGCCACATCGTATGTTTTCCTTGTGCGCGCAGAGAATACTCAGGGTGTTTCTGTGCCCTCTGGCCTATCAAATGCTATTAAAACACTGGGCGAGGATTTTGATGAACAGCCTTCCAATGAACTATCAGCAGCACGTACGTTGCTAACCGGCAAGGTAAAAAGCAATACCAGTATATAAAATTTAGGAAATAAACTAACGATTCGGGTTGTATTCAGGTTGTGGAGCTTATAGATGCTTCTGCTGTGAATGCCAGCGCTGTTCGCCTGGATTGGATGCTTCATGTCAGCGCCAATGAAAAATTTGTTGAGGTAAGATCAAATGCTACTTCAACTTCAAATTTATACTTATATTTTTCATTTACATTATTAGGGACTTCACATACGTTATCGGGATGCCAGTTCGCATTCTACTCAATACAATGTCGTTACCGTAATGGATGCCTCGGTGGAGTCTCATGTGGTTGCCAATTTGCGCAAGTACACAAAATATGAATTCTTTTTGACGCCATTTTACGAAAGCATCGAGGGACAACCAAGCAACTCCAAAATGGTCACAACCTATGAAGATGGTAAGCTCGAAGATTGAAAAGCACATAATGTACATAGTTTCTTAATATAATCGATGTATTTTTTAGTGCCTTCTGCACCGCCGGATAATATACAAATTGGCATGTACAATTTAACAGCTGGGTGGGTGCGCTGGACACCGCCGCCCATGCAACATCACAACGGCAATCTGTATGGCTATAAGATTGAGGTTAGCGCAGGCAATACCATGAAAGTGTTGGCCAATATGACGCTCAATGCAACAACAACATCGGTGCTGCTCAACAATCTAACGACAACAGCTGTTTACAGTGTGCGTCTTAATGCATTCACCAAAGCCGGAGATGGGCCCTATTCCAAGCCCGTAAGTGTAAAGGTTTACATAATCAGATTCCTATATGCTTAATGCTTTTATTTTTGTAGAAATCTTTGTATATGGATCCCACATATCATGTGCATCCGCCACGTGCCCATCCCAGTGGTACACACGATGGCCGCCATGAGTCTGGCAATGATTTCACCTATCACACCAATGACATGGTCAATACGGAACCCAATTCAAACTCAAATCCCACAACGCATCGCAAGACAACAGCCTTTACGCATGGTACTTGGGTAATGGGTTTGGTTATCATCATACTTCTAGTGGTTGTTGTCTCCACAGCAACTGCCATGGTATACTTTAAGCGACGGCATCAAATGACCAAAGAGCTGGGACATTTAAGTGGTTAGTAAAGGCTAAAACGGAGTCTTGAGCTTCTCGATAACATTGCTTCTCTTCTCTTTAGTTGTCAGTGCCAATGAGATTACTGCTCTCAATATCAATAGCAAGGAGAGCCTGTGGATTGATCGTGGTTGGCGCACTACGGACACCGACAAGGATTCGGGTCTAAGCGAATCCAAGCTACTTTCCCATGTCAACAGCAGTCAGTCCAACTATAATAACTCCGATGGTGGCACAGACTATGCCGAGGTGGACACTCGCAATCTGACCACATTTTATAATTGTCGCAAGGTGCGTTCGTATTTGAGCCCCAACTAAATCTTCACGCTAACCGATTTTAATATCCATTTAGAGTCCCGATAATCCGACGCCCTATGCCACTACTATGATCATTGGCACTTCCTCCAGTGAGACCTGTACCAAGGCCACATCGCTAAGCGCTGACAAGGATTCGGGCACACACTCACCCTACTCTGATGCATTCACAGCTCAAGGTGCGGCAGCTGCTGCCGCGGCTGCTGCTAGCAATAAGTCCAACTATTTGCAATACACTACGGAAACGATTAACTGGTCGGAGTTTTTGCCACCACCACCGGAGCATCCGCCGCCGCTATCCTCCAACTACGGCTATGCGCAGGGCTCACCAGAATCTTCGCGCAAGAGCTCCAAGAGCGCCGGCTCTGGCATTTCCACCAATCAGAGGTAAGCAGTAGCAATTCTCGTTAAAGCAATTCCCAATACAATTTGCCTCCTCTTTTAGCATTTTAAATGCCTCCATACACAGCAGCTCCTCTGGAGGTTTTTCCGCTTGGGGCGTTTCGCCGGGACAATGTGCCCCTGGCTGCCCCCAGGAGAATCTGTATAGCAATCCATTGAGTGCCGTTGGCGGCGCACAGAATCGCTATCAAATCACACCCACCAGCCAGCATCCGCCCCCATTGCCGCCCTATTTCGCCACTACACCCAGCTCCGGTTCCGGCGACATGCCCTCCCGCAACATACATATCCATTATCCCACACAACGGCATGCCGTCAGCGAGTATCAGGCCGGATTGAATGCAACGCGCAACAATCACAGAGCCTGCAACAGTTGTGATGCCTTGGCCTCGCCCATGCAGCCACCGCCACCAATGCCGCCGCCGGCAGCGGAGGGTTGGTATCAGCCTGTGCATGTCAGTCAAATGCCACCAGCCACTGCCTCCAGTCACCAAATCTATCAATGCTCCTCCGAATGCTCGGACAACTCGCGTGCCTCTCACGGACACGGTCACAGCAAGCGCCAACAACATCACCAACAACAGCTCCTCCATTCCGACAGCAGTGTTGAGCACAGCGGCAGCAAACGCTCCGGACAGCGACGAGCAGCAGCCGCACATCTTGCCCAGCAACAACAGCAGCAGCAGCAACAGCAACAGAATTCCTGTGCGGAGAGTGAGAATGAGAACATGATGTCGGGCTATGAGCTGCAACAGCGCAACAACTATACGAGCGACTGTTGCAACAGTTCCCGGGAGGGTGACACCTGCTCCTGCAGCGAGGGCTCCTGCCTCTATGCCGAGGCTGGTGATCCCCGGATGGCGCCCGCACACCAAATGACTGCTAATAATACTTAAACTGGTTGCCAGCACAAAATACATATGTATTTTGGATCCCCCCCACAATTGGATAATGATCTTGCGTAGTATTAAATCTATATATAGCATCTAGTCGTAACTTTTCATTCATATCGAAACTTAGCACACTGACAAAAACACTACACTAGGCATTTAATAGAACTTTGCTGCGCCACAAAATACTACACTAAAAGAAAACCGAATACGTATACACTCACGCAGAAGAAGAAACAACTACAACTACAATCAAGGTGCACATATGCGAACTTTAGGATATAACACAAAAATAGAACTAGTTATAAAGATCAGACTCGATGTACTTAAGAAATGAAAGCTGTATGATAATGCTTCCAAAAGATGATCAAAATACGTACGAAAAAAGAGCATAAAGAAAATCAGTCAGGCCATAGCAAGTACATAAAATACTTAACCAATATATAAACCTTTTTCGATAGCTGCATAATTAGTTAGATACGAAAATAATGAACATACAGTTTGTTTGGCTAAATTGACTGGCCAGCTAGTCATAGGCTTGAGAATAGCAGTTAATAAGAGATATACTCAAACACACACACACACACACACACTGAGAAAACTCTTTCATATCTACGATCACAATCGAGCATTTATCTCTTGACCTATGTTCCCTGAATTTGCATTTACATGCTATACACACATAAATATACTATATAAAGATGACAAAAAACGAACTTGAGGTTAGTTAAGAACAAAAAAACAGCTATGTTGCAATGTTTAATGGTTAGTGCTTTTCTATAAACAAAAAAAGGAAAACTTTAAAACACACACAGTAATACTTCATAAATAATGACTTGACCTAGTGCTTAGTAATACTTAAAACTATAATTAGTAACTTATATTCTTTATATATAAATAGGCAGCATATACAATACACATATATACATAGCCAATGCCAACACTTCGGTGTCATCGAAGTTAACTCTCCCTCCAACTCCTACTCCTTAACTCACACTTGCAATACGTTTTGGCCGATCTTTAACCCAAAACAATATTCCCTTCCATCTCTCCATACATATGGCTAAATGTGTGGTCCTTTCCATGATGAACGTGCATACATTTTTAACAAGCTTGCATTTAAACAAAAAAAAAGTCTAAAATGTACCTGTGATATATATAATCCCATTAAAGTATTTTAATAATATTATTATTATTATTCTTTAGTTTTGGTTTCTTGATTTTCGTAACTGTTTTGTTTTCAAGCAAAGAGAAATGTTTTAATTGGAAAATGTTTGATGATTTTTTTAAGAACAAACATACTTAGCATAATTTAGAACTTAGGCACGTACGACATTAGAAATGCAAAATACATATATCATCATCCCAAAAACAAAACAATACAAATACAAACTAAATCGAATACCAGTGACAGTCGAAGTAGTTGAACACACTTCACCAAAAAAAATGTTCGAATCGTGTTTGGATTCTCAAACGGCTTATTAAACAATGATATATATCCATTTGGACTTAATTCAACGACGAAATGAAAACCAATACTACGAATACATAATACATACATATTAAACTTAACAATAATATTTAGCATATAGCACATAGAATCGCGCATGTACTAAATTAAAAAAACAAAAACCTAAAACACAAAAAATCAAAACAATGCTTTTAGCATTTAGGTGCTCATGCATGTACATACAAACATACATATTTAGACCCTATACACACACACACAACACATTGCAACACATATTTATACCCCCTGCCATAAATTATACTTACAATATATAGATACATATATCTACTTACTTATTAAAAGCCAACTAGCTTGTGTTAAACTACTCTTCCGTAGCATTGAATAAAGTCTAGTTGGGTTTTTGGTTTTTAATAATAATAATAATTAGCAATTAGTTATTAACTACGTACATACGAGTATTTTAAAGTCATAGCGTAAACGAATTTTAAGATTTAAAAACAAAACACTAAAAATCAATATTAATTTTAGGTGCGCATAGTCTGCCATATATGTAAACGAAATTTTTCAAAAAAACAAAAAAATCAACTGACATAAAATCTACTTACCATACATATAAAAAAGTATATATATATACATATAGAATTTAAATTACATAAACAATAAAGGAACATTTTACATATATGTGAATAAATCGCGATTTGTCGTATTATTATTATTTATTGCACCAACTAGTCAAGGAAAAGTAGCACCAACTATAGCTCAAAGGGTCAATCTGGGTTCATCAAATGTGCAACAGAGTGTATTAATTTATATACCAATATACCTAAAGATAATCTACAGAAAAGTGCCGAGAACCTGGGAATCAAACACAATGTCTGATTCCACCTGGAAATTGACACCAAGCATAGGTTCGGAATTGTTCAGTCCTGGCTTATCGGAAATCGACCCTATATTATAATTCCAATGGCCCAATCGACAGATTAGGAGATAAATATCCGGATGCACAGCATACCAAAAAAAAGAATAAGGATTTAAAGAATGCTATGCTGGGTGAGTTGAGCAAAATATGCCCGGAAACCACATGGAAGCTGGGATCTTTTATGAAAAACAGATTAAGGCTAGGTTAAAGGATATCACAAAAGGTATTAATATCCTATTTAAGGCTATATGACGCCAAATATTTTTCATATTTACAACTGGTTCGTATAAGCTCTGACAATATTTAAGAAACAAAACAAGATCACTTTTAAAATATTATATAACATAACTAAAATTGAACTCTAAAGATTTATTTGCTTAGCATTTTATATTGTTTTTTTGTCAGTGCTTAAAATAAGCATTAAGCCACTTTATACAATTTTCAATTATGTGCTTTATTTAAAATTAATCTGCAGTTTAATTTATTAAAGCTAAAAATATTTCTGTTATCTTTGTGGTAATTTGATTTATCTTTCCTCGTTTAATTATATTGAAGTTTTTCAACTAGTTGTTCAATATAATAATACTTAATATAATATAACATTAATAATATTCGAAACTAACTTCAATGTGTTTTTTTTTTTTGTTAACACATATGGTTTTGTCATGTTCCGAAGTTCGGAGAAATTGGAAATAAGGCCAAGAGCAATTCCTTTTAACACATTCATCCTGGATGCTTAGTTTTTTTACTGGAATCTATGCTTCTTTAGATTTTAAGAGCTGATTGAATTGCGCACAACGGGAGATTTTCCGCATACTAGTCTTTTTTGGCATTCTCATATCGTCCTTTAACAATCATGCTCATTCCGAACAGCTCTGACACATTTGTGTTTTCGTCAGAAACATCATTAAGCTAAGTACAGCAATTCTTATCCTGAATGTGGTTTCAGTTTTCATTTGTATTATGTATGCCAAGTGTTTCCCAAAAACAGAACAAGTGTTCAGCCCTTCGAATTGTTATAATCTTATACATAGATTGTTTATTTCCTTTTACTGAGACCAGCAGACTTTAGCGGCAAGACTAAAAACGCTGCTAAGAAATCTTTGAAGTTAATGTTTAGTAAAGTCAAACTAAGTAATTGATCGTGCGGAACCCCCTAAAACTCCCCACTGTGACACTTTTCGACATCTCAACATTCTCCCTTATCGATTGCGTTATCCATCAACTAAAATCTTAATGTGATTCGTCACACTCATTACTGTCATTGTGTGTCCCACAATTTGTTATCAAAATCGTCTAACCCTTAGATCAATGCTTGGCATGCGGGTTAAACAAATACAAATTGAGACCAGATTTTGATTAGAACAATTAGTAAAGTATATAGCGGCGGGATCTCTGTTTGGCGATCTCAAAGTACATGTTTGGGGGTAATTAAATGATGCTCAAAAACAACTTGGTTAACATTAAAATTTCTATATAATAAAATAATTAAGGCTTACTAGGGGTAAATTGTGAATGCATAAGGTTGTGTATAATTTAAACAGCTGATAATATAATTTTGCTGTAATTTCTGTAATACATTAATCTCTATAAATATGTATGTAGATAAGACTAATCCTGAGAAAACGCACCGCGGGCCATCAAATATTTATGAGAATATTATTTTTACAAGTACATTATTCATAAGATTTAATAACAAGAGATATTAAATTAACCTAACACTAAGTCATGACCTTCTTTAACAATCTGGATCTTATGAGGGAATGAGGAATTTTTTTGAATTAAGATAGATTATGTCCATTAAGTTAGACATTCTTAATTTTCTGCAACCATATGAATTTTCTCAAACATACTGATATATTCAATTTTCTCTAAACTTCAAATTTCAATACATTATTGAAGATAAAGAAAAACTTCCAAAAACAACAAAAATTACAGTCTTTAGGCTTCAATAATGTAATTTTCGTAGGAAATCAGTTCAGGCATCAGTGCGTAATGTAGTATGTATAATAATATACAAAAACGTGACAAGTACAAGTACAGGTATTCCACATATGTACTCTATATGGTTACCAGTTTTTGGGCTCGCCCCAGAATATGAAGAATACGAAGAGAGTTGGCAAATGGGGTCGCGTTCGCCTGATTTGCACTTGTTGCGTGGGCTCCCTTCTTCTGGGCACCTTCTCGCCCACTGCGATTGTGTTAGTGTTCAGTGGATGTTTGTCTCTTCTACAGTTTGCAGCATGTTGCACCTTTTCCGCAATGCTACCTGCGTTAGCTGCAGCAACGGCATCAGCTAATGATGATCATAGTGTGTGCGAAACGCACAAAGAAAGACAACCGAAAACCAATCGATTATTATCTGCGCGCACTATATTTCTTTTTACACACAGCGAGAGATAGAGAGCGAAAGATACTAAAAGAGACCGTTTGGTCAGCGAATTCCAGAAAACAGATTATTTTTCGTTCGTTTCGGAGATGTTTTTTTTTTGCTTTTCGTTTGGCAGCCGACGCCTTGACACGTTCATGTCCAAGCCCAAGCCCAAGACCAAGACCAAAGATTTGGTCTGGCCCTTTTTTTGTCTTCTGTATATGCGGCAACCGGTTTGACAGGTAAAGAAAGAGCGAATGATCGGAATGATGGTAGGAAAAAGCAAACGTCGGCCGCACGCCTCGTTCTTGGCAAGGATAATAGCAATAATAATATATGTATGTATGTGTACGTATAATAATAATGCCCAGTGACTGTACGAGGCTGAGTCGAAGTCTGGGAAATCAGCGTAGGCATTTTTCTTTTTACCGTTTTACCATTTGATCTGTGTCGAGGGTTGTTTCTATGCGGGTGTCATTATTTGTAGCAGCAGGTAGCAAAACTCAGATTTTCCCTAGTCGCTTTTGTCTTTCTTTCTATTTTTTTTGTTTGAAAAGACGTCGGCGTTTTTCCTTTTTTTTTTAAGGGTCCGACTGACTGGATTTGAGAATTTTGTGTGCATTGCTTTCCTAGTATCAATAACAATGCGTGACCCGCTATTGTGGCTCGGCTTTTGTGCATCCCAGCGGGTTTTTCAGAGCTCTCTGCAACTCGAGCTGCCTCTGCCTATACCATTGCCTTTGCTGTTGCTTATGGTTATGTGCGGCAACGTTTTTGGGAGATATCGTTAATATTTTCTTGGAAACCGGGATTGTTGTGCCTCGCCGTCGTCGTCGTCGTCGCAATCAGGCAGGTAGCTGGCAGAGCAACAACATGAAACGATCGCAGATACACACACACATCCTCTCACACCATTTGTACACATACGCACAGATAAAGATACTGAGATATCGGAGCGGCATGGCAAGACAGGTACCTGCTACATAGATCGTACTCGGGAATGCATTTTCTGCAAGCAACACCAACAACAGCAACAAATGCGTCGGAGTTGAGTTTTTTTGTTTTGTTTTTGGCAATAAGCTGTTATAGAACATGCAGAAAATGTATCTTTAACTAACTATAAAACGGTAAATATTAGAAATGCGGAAAAGAATTTTGAAAAATGTTGTACTAGAAAAGTATAAATGGAGACTGAAATTTAAATATACTACAATACACTAAAAAACGAAATTTCTTTAAGTAAATAGCACATTATTATAAATTTTTATCTCTTTGATTTCAGTTTATTGTATTGAATTTTTTTTATTTTACAAATAGTTTTAGGTATTTTAAGATTTTTTTTGTTAAAGTAAAGCTTAGATTTGATGAAATTTATGTAAAACTGCAAAAAAGCATAATCCTTCAAATGAAGAAAGGATATTCAAACTCAGTTCAGAAGATAAATACATATGCTTAAAGTTACAAACGTACAATAAATTAACTTGAGAACTGTTTTTTTTTTTATTAATTATAAGTTAGTTCAAAACTTATTAAAGGTATCTAAAACTTGGATCACTTTATTATAAGTTTCATAATAATTGATTATTGATAAATTAGATGTTATTGAGCAATATTTATTTTACTACAAATATCTATTTTATACTTTTTATAAACTATTTCCATATGATTTATACGAAAAGAAAGCATTGCTTGCAGCCTTTTTTTAAAGTCAAGCCAAAAACTGCTGTAAAACAAGCCAAAATTGACTCAGCGCCCAATATTGAGAGAGGGCCCAAAGATAAATACTTAGAGAGAAAGAGAGAGAGAGTTGGCGAGAGCGAGAGCGCACACATATGCACTGTTACCTGCAATGCATATTGCTGAATTTAGCTGACTGCCTGCCTGCCAGTGCTGTCTCTCCGGCCTGCATTGGTATTGGTGAGTGGTGAGTGAATGACTCTCGCTCATTTAATTTGTCGCTTTGTCGCTCAGCGGTTCATTCTGTTTCACGCCATCGAACCGTTCGGACGTCTTGCTGCGGATCTGTATACTCCGGTTCCGGTGTTGTCTCGCTTTTAAACGCTCGTACGCAACAGTGAATTAAATCTTACATATAGATAGTCGCAGTCTATGCATTAAGATACAACAATAATTGTGTGGACTAAAGTCAAAGTGCAGTGCTTACCAACCAATCAACCAACCATCTTCTAGTCCTCCAAGTGTAAAACAAAACGTAACAAAAAAATCCCTTAATATATTCAATTCTCTAACGTAAAATGCGGCACACATAAAGCATATAGAAAATATCTTCCTAATAAAAAACAAAGTGTTTTGAGTGCGAGAAACTAACAGGCAGAATACAAAACAAAACAAAAAAAAACAATCAAACAAGGAAACAACACACACACACTCAACAAAGCTGGACAGGATGGCCACCAATACGGAGCTGCTGCCGTTCCATCATCAGACAACGATATCGCTCCAAACAGCCGCTGCACTAAACAACTATCATGGTGGTGGCGGTGGCGGTGGCGGTGGAGGCGGCGGTGGCAGCAATGCGAGTGGTGCAGCTGCTGCAGCCGCAGCATGCTCCTCAGCAGCCGCTGGCTGGAATATGGATGAACTGTATCAACAGACTGAGCTACCCGGCCTAACACGCAACAGTGCCCACCACCTGCTGCGCTTCACTCCCTATGCACTGCATCATCGGCCACAGTTGCAAACGTTGCCACCTGCGCTCTATTTGCAACATGCCGCAGCTGCAGCCGCCGCAGCAGCCGCCGCTGCAGCAGCAGCCGCCGCCGCACATGCCCAGCATCATCATCACCATCATCATCATCATCAGCATAGGGCAGCGACGCCAGCAAGTCCACCACCCATCGAGGGCACACACATCAGCAATCTGTTTCCGGAGCTGCTGGAGCAGATCTTTGAGCATTTGCCGGTACGGGATTTGGGTCGAGCGGCACAGGTGTGCAGCGCTTGGCGGGATGCCGCCTATGCCAAGAGCGTGTGGAAGGGTGTGGAGGCCAAATTGCATCTGAAACGTTCCAGTCCAAGTCTATTCAATTGCTTGGTGCGTCGTGGCATTAAGAAGGTGCAGATCCTATCACTGCGTCGCTCACTCAAGGATCTGGTGCTAGGCGTGCCACAGTTGACATCCCTTAATCTCAGCGGTTGCTTTAATGTCGCCGATATGAATCTGGGCCATGCTTTCAGTGTGGATTTGCCCAACTTAAAGACCCTTGATCTTTCCCTCTGCAAACAGATTACGGATACGAGTCTGGGCAGGATTGCGCAACATCTAAAGAATCTGGAAACCCTGGAGCTGGGCGGATGCTGTAATATAACCAACACAGGACTCCTGCTCATTGCGTGGGGCCTGAAGAAGTTGCGTCATTTGAATCTGCGCAGTTGCTGGCACATCAGTGATCAGGGCATTGGTCATCTGGCGGGATTCAGTCGGGATACGGCTGAGGGTAATCTGCAACTGGAGTTTCTGGGACTGCAGGATTGCCAGCGGTTGAGTGATGAAGCGCTGGGTCACATAGCACAAGGGTTAACCTCACTAAAGTCCATCAATTTGAGCTTTTGCGTCTCGGTGACGGACAGCGGACTGAAGCATTTGGCGCGCATGCCCAAACTGGAACAGTTGAATCTACGCTCCTGCGACAACATCTCTGACATTGGCATGGCCTATCTCACGGAGGGCGGCAGCGGCATCAATTGCCTCGATGTCAGCTTCTGCGATAAGATCAGTGATCAGGCCCTAACCCACATTGCCCAAGGCTTGTTCCGGCTGCGTTCGCTGAGCCTCAATCAATGCCAGATCACGGATCAGGGCATGCTCAAGATTGCCAAGTCACTGCACGAACTGGAGAATCTCAATATTGGCCAATGCAGTCGGATTACGGATAAGGGTTTGCAAACGCTCGCCGAGGATCTGTCCAATCTGAAGACTATCGATCTATATGGCTGCACGCAATTGAGCTCGAAGGGCATCGATATCATTATGAAGTTGCCCAAGTTGCAGAAGCTCAATCTGGGCTTGTGGCTGGTCAGATGATGCGTTCACCATGATTGTAATGCCTGCGCCGCTGCCGAGGCTGAGAAGTCTGCGTCTGCCTCTGCGTCTGCGTCGACGTTGACGCAGGCGAACGTGAACGCTTAAAATGCCTTCCCTCTCGCAGCAGCAGCAGCAATGTGTGTGTGAGTGTGTGTGACTTTTGTCTTCTACTTTTGACTTTGTCTTCCTCCTTCTCCTTCTTTGCGCTTACCTGCGTGCCGTGTTGCATGTCTGATGCGATGAAGGCAAGGCACGTAATTATACACACCAGCAAACACACACACACACGCACACACACACATGCAGAGTTGGGTAGACAACTAAAACAACAAAAAAAAAAACAAAACAAGATACACTGAAAAACTCATAGCTTTCGTTTGCCATACCACACGCTGTACTAAATTTTTTCGTACGAAACAAGTAGAAACAGAAAAACCAGCAACAACACAAACATTATCAGCGCAGCAGCAATCGCAGCAGAGACAGAGCTCAGGAGAGTAAGTAGAAAAGAAAAAAACAGAGAGCAAGAGTGAGAGAGAGAGAGAGAGGCAGAAAACAACAAACGCCAACAACAAAAAGCAAACAATGAACAAAATACACACTCGCAAACAAACACACATGCGACTGCGACTGCGACCACGAAGCCCGCTCTGGTCTGCTGTGTAGTAGTCGCGTTGTTGTTGGTGGTGTTGTTATTGCTGCCGCCGCAGGTTCCTAAGGGGCTGGCAGCGGCGCACTTGTGGGCCTCTCTACGCTGCACTGATGTGGGTGTGGGGAGAGGTGTGTATAGAAGGGGAGTGGGGCGCGATTACACGCACGCAGCGGCGACGAAAAAAAGAAGAGAGAGAGAGAAGTAGAGAAAAATATAAAACACGGCTGCAGCTATGGCCGACGGCAGCAACAAAGTGCATGGCGATGGAGACTCACGATAAGCCAGAGTCATAGAGGGAGAAGCAAGGCACGGAGCGGGAGCAGGCAGACACACACATACACACGCACACACGTTCATAAATATGCGTGCGTGTGTGTGTATAATGCAGGCCGCAGTTAAACAGATGCAAATAAATTTAAATAGTTTATTTTAATTCACGCTTCGGCAACAACAGAAAATGCGAGAAAAAAAACGAAGAAAGAAGCAGAAACAACAAAAAGCCAGCGTCCTCCAACGCCAACAACGACAGCAATGGCGGCAGCTGCGACGCCAACAGCGACGTGAGCAGCGCTTTAAGCTTGCTAACAGCAACATCAACAACAACCAAACGACTATAAAAAGTTTTGCTCTTTGTTGGCGCGCGCTCTCTCTCTCTCCCTCTCTCTCTCTCTGCGTCTCTGTCCCTGCCTTTTGTTAGAAATGTATTTTTTTTGTACTTGTATTTGTATTTGGCCCAACGAGATTCTTTGTGTTGAAGCGAATTTTTTTTACTTGTGTTTTGTTTGCGTTTGTTTCGAATTTGTTTAGTGCAACGTCGTTAGTTATGCCGTTTAATTTAGTTGATGATTAAATTTAAATGTAACTTAAAAGAAAAAATAAACAAAAAAATCATGTTAATAGTAGGCACTTATAAGAAAATTAATAAATTTACATTTAGTTTTAGTTCTTAACTTGGTCAAACAACAATTAGTCAAATAACAACAACTCAACCACAACAAAATAATTTTGTTTACTAGCAAAAAAAAAAACAACAACAAAAAACCACACAACAACAAAAACATATAAAACGTTAAAGAAAAATTCTGTAAATTTTTTATTGTTTAATTTATAAGTAAGAAAAATAACAAAAACAAAAAAACTATAACGATTGAAAAGAATATGTGAATTAATTCTTTTTTCTATTGTGATATATAAATATATTGTATAAACAAAACAAAAAATGAAAACGCTAAAAACAAAACAAGAATTACGTAATTTTATTATTTGAACTAAGCAAAGACAAGATTGTAATAATAGAACAACAATGGATAAACTATGTTATAATGAGATAGGAACATACATAAATATTAAGTCTAGATTTTTCAGCTCTGTTGTAGCTCATAACAAAACATAAAGAAAAGAAAAACAAAGTCTTCAAAACTGTCAAGTCTTTGGTTTGTCTTGTTATTTTCAGTCCAGAATGCAATATTTATAAATGCCTTATTTTGAGAACAGATGATGACAGAAGTTTATAAAGAATATATGAACGTATAGCAATAACTATGTTGAATTCTCCCCTTATCTCTTTAATCTTTAATGTTTATTTTAGCATTAAGTTTATATCATTTGATTATTGCTATTTTTGTTGTAGTTTCAGCCGAATACACACACAAACAAACACAAACACACACACAATACACAAACAAACACTTATAAAACAAAAAAAAAAACTGAAAATAAAATTCAATATGTAAAAATTTACAAAAAAAACTAGTTAAATTTCTATTTATTTATGGTATTATTTGTGCTGTGGGTCCAACAACAATTAGCATATGGAGTTGCAAGGGGCATGCATGATGTTGCAAGGTGAGTTATTTTAGTGTTAGTGCCATACACCAACACCACCCCCCATTACCCCCCCCCCCCTTCCCTTTCCAGCTTGCTGTTGTCTCATTTAACAAATGCTTTGCCATGTATTTTGCTGCAAATTTATTTTATGCAAAGGCTTTGTGCGTGTGTCTTATGAACAAAAGGACGCCACACTAATGCAATTGTGCAGCGTATGTGCGTGTGTGCGTGAATGTGTTGCAACAACAGAAAAAGCAGGCAGCAGCGGGCATCGATGCACATTTAAATACACCTACACATACATACATACATAGAGACAGAACAGACACATAAGTATATATGTATGTATGTAGATGTATGTATGTATCTACAAATATGCCTATGTATATATTTGTAGCATATGTAATCGGTAAATGCGGTTATGCAACGCACACACACAAACGACAACAACAACACTCTGCAATTTATATGTATTGCAATTATTTATATTGCCCTGCATTATGTATCAGCAAGTGATGCAGCAGCCTATACATACATACAAACCTATACGTATACATAATATATAGTCATCTACATATTGAACTCTCACATACACACACACACACACGTGCGTATGTATGTATAAAGGTTTTACTTGCTTGCTAACTGCTTAAATTTGCATTAAATGTGCGTATGCGTGCATCTCTCTCTCTCTGTGTGTGTTGGCTCCACATCATTATATGTTTATATGTATGCATGTGTGTACATGTGTGTGTGTGTGTGTGTATATAGAAACCACCCAATTGGAAATTTTGCCTTAATGCTGCGCAATCAATTGCAGGACCTGGCAAAGCTTTAAGCTACTTTTCCCCAACCATTCATTACAAGAGTCAAGCTTTAAAGCTGATTTTAGTTCCGTGTTTTCATTTTTGGAAAAGGTTCATTGAGTTTAATATTCAAACGTAAAATACTAGTTTCATTCTAGATTATTAAATAACTTAAGAACTGTGTAAAAAATGTAGAAATTTGTTTAAAAATATTGAGTAAATTTCTTCAGTGAAGTCTTCAAGTAAGACTCCAAATGAAATAAGTTCAATATTTTGTTCTTATAATCCAGTAAACAATGAAGAGAAACGAAAATAGCTTTTTTTTATAAACTTATAGTTGCCCATTACATTTATTTTTGCTTGCATTTCAAGAACTTATCAAATAGAGTTAATTTTTCTCATATTCCGATAAAGTGAGTTAAGAGCAGTTAAAGTACAGTGGTTTTATATACATATAAATATATGTTTCTATTCTAGGATAAATCATTGTGCACTAAGCTATTAATATTATTTTTATTTATTTTTATTTATTACCATACACGTAAATTAAGCTAGAGACGAATTTTTAAATAATATATTCTCTTTGCATTTTTAATTTGAATATAAAATATTCACAATAATGTACTCAAATGAACACTTTTCGTTTTAGCTTATTAAATTATTACTTTTTATTCAATTTATTTATGTTTTTCAATTGTAATTGATAATAGTACTGTATTGTAATAAAATATATTTCTAATATTAAATATGCACAAAATTCAGTTCCACAAAACTTAAACTTATTAAAGTAAAACACACGTTTTTCTTTGATTTAACAATCTGAACAGTTCATTGAACAGATTTTCTATGGTAGAATCTAAAATAAAACCATAGAAACCCCTTACAACAACGACAACAACAGGACAGGTGCCTGTGTTATGCATTTAAAGCCAAAACTTAAGTATGGGGACTGTTAACAATTGCTTTAGCTCGAGTTTTAGTTACAAATTCAAGACACTAAGAGCGGCTCAGACAAACGAAACGAAATAGAAAAACTCGACTCAGAGACTCGACTATATGGAAAAGCCAAAATGCGCTCTCTCAGAGAGTTGTTCTCGTTGTTGTTGTTGCAGTTGTTGTTATTGCTATGACCTGACTCTGACTCTGAGCTCTGGCTTGAAAGCTCTGTGTGGTCTTTTAAGCAACAACAACAACAACAACAACTTGCTTGCCTGCTTTGGTCGTGTGCCTAGGCAAAATGTGGTTTTAACCAAACCACAACATTTGCATTTGCTATGAATTTTGAATTTTTAAACCGAAACTCGCTCAAAAGAGTTTTGCCGCGGCACGAGCTGGGCATGGAAACGTACCTACGATACCAAATGGAATAGGTAGAAACGAGGCTTTTGCCTTATCTTATCATAGCGTTAGGTAGGTAAGGTAAACAAAAAATCCCCCCAAACACCGCCTCCAACTGTATCTGTAGCTAGTTCTTATCGGTCAAAAGATGAAGTGTGAGTTGCAATTGCATTTCGAAAAGGCGTTTTAATTGGTTGTGCCTCATTAGCATGGTAATGACAATGAACATAGAAGAACAGATCCTAGTCCTGGTCCTCGTCGTGGTCCTGGTTCCTGGTCTCCTTTGTTCATTTATCAGTATTTTCCACACACACACATACACACTAGTTCGAGACGAATTCCCTAAAATCGATTCGCCGTTGCCTTACACTTTGCGTTTTACGTTTGAGTTTGCTGTCGGCGCATAATGTCAAACACACACACACACACACACACTCGCACACAGGGCGACGACAAAACTGAGACGCAGCAGTCTGGGGCATCCAAATGTGTTCCTTGCCTCGCACACACATACACACACACACTCATATGAACACTCAGTCGCTGCAAACAACCCTTCGCACGTAGCATACGATTTTTGGTTCGGTCTAGCGCTTTGAATTTGAACCCCCGTTTTTCAGTAAAAGGACCAACTTCAAATGCCGAAAATAAATGCCTCTGTCCCTTGTGCCCCGTTCCCCGTTCCCAGTTCCCCCTCCCCCCTACCTCTACCCATATCCATAGCCATTGCCATTGCCATACCCATGCTGCTGCTGCTGCTGCTTAACGTCGTCGCAGGCGCAGAGAAAATGCATTCAACATTCTGTGTGTATAAAAAATATAAAGTAAAAGCAAAAGGAAAGAAATTTTAATCCAAAGCGGTCCCTTATATGCCCTTTTTACAAAATCCGTATGCGTGCTCTGTTCGTCTCTCTGTGTGTAAGTGTGTGTGTGTGTGATTGTGTTTTAGTGGATACACATTTTGTAAATGCCGCCCAAGGTGACCAGAATTTGATAAAGCACCACCGCGCGGCAAGGTTATCACAGCGGAGCAGGAGCAGAAGCAGCCGAATCAGGCATCCTCATCCTTGTCCATGTCAAAAGGGCAGCCGTCTTACCTGCCCCTGTGCGACCGGATGTTGCTTACACACACACACACACACAAACACAAAACATAGGGAGAAAAAGGAGCATACAATGCAAAACTTTCCCCTAGCCCAGGAACGCATCAATGCAGTGCAACGCGGCTGGCGAAAAAGTATCACCGACGAGAAGTGTCAAGATTTCTTGGCTGCAATATTGAAACAGGTGTCCAAATTGCTCTGAGATTACAAATAGTTTCCGCTGTCAGAGCGCCCAAAACAACCAAAATACGAAAGGGAGAGGGTGAGAGTAAGAGTGAGAGAAGAGAAGTGTGTGTAAAATTCCTATAGCTAGGTAGAACTATGAGTCGATACACTGAACAAAACAAGCCTGTAATCAAGCTATGGAAATCCTGTACGATAAAATTGATTACAAATTACGTTTGGGAAAGATTTTACGCTTTACATAAAGAAACAAGTAAGAAGACTCTAGTCGAGTAAGCTCGACTAGAAGATACCCTTAACCCTTGACCGTACAGACGGACAGATGGTCGGGCTAACAGACATACACATATGGCTGTGTAGTTCTGTACCAATACTTGATGGTTTCATATCTCCGGTGTTTCTCAACCGATTTTAATTAAATTAATTTTTATTATTATTACTATTATTCAATCCTCATTTTCAGTTGTTTGAAATTCAAGATTTTTTTGTTATCGAGTACATGTGTATATCGTAAACCTAAAAAGTTATCGAAAATTTGAAACAAACTTCTCATGCCTAGGGATTAGGAGAACTCATATCCAATATTTGGAGTCTCTAGCTTTTGTAGTTTCTGAGATCGACGCGTTCATACATACAGACGGACGGACAGACGGACGGACGGACGGACAGACAGACGGACATGGCTAAATCGACTCGGCTGTTGACGATGATCAAGAATATATATACTTTATGGGGTCGGAGAAGCTTCCTTCTCCCTGTTACATACTTTTGCACAAAACCATTATACCCTTTTTTTACCCATTTCATGGGTTAAGGGTATAAAAAAAGGATTATATGAGAATAATAGTACATCACTTAATTTCAGATATATCCATTAAAATGAAAATGTAACTTGAATAACTATATGTTAGTTTTAGCTTAAACGATTTAATGGATCTTAAGTTAAGACTAGATTTCTTTGAATACAGTTATCAGCTAGAGATACGTAACTATGAAATGTAAATATTATTAATAATAATTGTGTTTAGTAATCAACTAAATAAAATCACGTTAAACACATTAGCGTAACTGAATATAATAAATGAAAGTTGATTAAGTTAAAATATTAAATACATATATATTTCGTAGATTTTAAATATCTAAACTATTAAGATTTATTTAATTTAAATTCCCTATATCTTACATAGGTAAAGATCTTCCATTTGTATGGCAGCTAGTGGTTCGAGTTCGCCGATGTTGACAAATGCACTGAAACAAAAAGCAGACTCTGATCAAAGTTTCAGTTAGAGATCTCTTAAAACTTACATCTATATCGAGCTATAAAACTTACAGCTCTCGATGTTGATCAATTTATTATTATTTTTATTATTATTTATTGTTTTCACATGACATGCCAACTATATAATACTATTTTCAAGTGTATTTTTTTATTCGGTACGAATTTAATGTTTCTTTAAATATTCCATCAGTACTACGTTTTCTAGTGTATTTCCAGTATTAATGGGGGAATTTCTTTTAAGCCTGTTTAAACTACTGCAATGGAAAACCTCAAACGGTGGGAAAAACAGATACCGAATGGGGATTTCCAGGAAGTAGTAAGTGTGATTTTAGTTAATTAGTGATTGTTTTGTTTTATTTTTATCTTTTTTTCGTTGATTAAACAATTAAATTCGATGCAGGAATGCAACGACTACAAAGTTGTTTCGTCAACGAAAAACTTCTTAGCTCAGGGTCAGGAAAGCGTTCTAATATGTATTTGAGCTCAGGAAATGCGAATGTTGTACGTGAAGTAAAGTAAGCGCAAAAATAATAACAACAACAACAACAACAGCAACAACAACAGAAGCAGCAAGAGCAAGAACATTGTGCATGAGAACAATGCGCAAAACAAGCGCTAAGATACACATACACAACAACACAGAGCTAGAGATACAGATACTTATTTTTAATTTCGATGAATCACCGTTGCTTGAATTCAGCAACAGCAACAGCAACAGCAACAACAACGCAACCCGCAACGCCCCATGACTGCATGCCTCGTTGGAGACCGTAGAGACCGTAGAGATCGGGGATCGGGGATCGGGGATCGGAGACGACGGCCCCTTGTCGATGGCGAATGCGAGCCCAAAGCGAACTGAAAGAATGCACAAAGAGTAAACGACGATCAGCAAAAGCAGAGGAGCGAGAAGCAAACAGCAACAACAGCAACAACATGCGTTCAAAATGTTGGTGGAATATGGGAACTTGGAAACTTGGGAACTTCAATACATACAAATAGGCAGACAGACAGACAGACAGACAGACAGCCATACAGGCATATTCACATTCCAAAGGCATTGCCTTAGATAAGGGTTTATCGCCAGGTATATGTATACATTAAATTATATACGTATGTACATATGAATATGTATGTATATATATGTACCTCTGAACTTGTGTGTGTTAAAGTCTGTGTGCGTGCTTTAAAGCTTGTCAAATGTCAGCTTCCTTCTTGGGCCTGGAATTCTACACGTTTTTATTTTCATTTTATTTCGTTCCGTTTCATTTCGCTTGTGTGTGTTTTTGTTTTAGCCCTTGTAAGGTCTTGGCGGGGGGCGCACTGTATGGCAGGAGATCACAATGTGTGACAACATTGTCGTTGTTGTTGCTGTTGCTTTTATTGTTGTTATTGCTATTGTAGTTTTTAGTTGTGTGCTAGTTGATTAGAACTTCAATTGGTTTGATTATATTAAAGGCAGATGAAGAAATTTTTTGGTTGGTGTATAGGAATTTATCTAATTCGCATTAAAATTTAGCTAACAAAAATAAATTTTAAAAATTTTAAATGAGAGAAATATTTGGACACTTTATGTGTGTGTATAAAATGTTTCCGATTAGCAATCGGAAGATTAAAAAAATTCCAAAAAAAAGAACATTGTTCTTTGTTTTTTTTTTTAATATTTTGATGTTAAAAGAGCTTGAACATAAATGTTGATATTTGATTTGATTCGAAGCAAAGGTTTGCTCCGATTAATGGCCTATAAACTCATTATAAATGTTATTTACCTAAACTACATACTGTAGTTCTGAACAACAAAATAATATCATAATTCAATCCTTAAATCAAAAATTATAACATGCGGAATTTTAGCTTGAAAATTTATATATTTTCACTTACCTACTTATCATAAATATATCTAAAATATGAATGACTAAAAAAAGATTAAAATTATTGCACAGAAATTACGTGATTTAGCTAAATAAATATTACAATTTCATTCTGAAACACTCTGAAATTAATAATTTTCGCAATTTCTATTAAGTTGCTTTGATTTAAGGGGTCACAAATTCAAATACTTTATGAGCAATCCCCTTGTTATGAGATTATGAGAGCATTGCCAGAGTAACACAATTATTGTGTAAATAATTGTGTATGCTGTATTCATATTGTGATCTAACCCCTTAACCGATGAGTTCTTAGGGTATTTGCTAGTAAAAAACTACTCGATTTAGTAAGAAGCACTCTATAACTTGTTATATGTATGTTTTAAGGTCTGGCAGGACTTGTTGTTCATCTTTTGCTGTCTGGTAACATCCTTTGTTCAGAGCGGAAGTGCTTATTGTCGCCATTTGATGTGACAACGACTTCCGCTCGCTAGCTCTAACTGTCCCTCCCCCTCCCTTTGAAATGCGCTCTTCCCTCTGTAGTGTTGCAGGCATCAGCTGCTGCTGTATTTGGAACCCTTTAGACATTAGCTTAACAGTTGACAGCTTGGCTTGAAAAGCGTTTATCGATTATTTTTGGTCATTGCGTGCGTTTGATGTTGCACTCTGTCAGTGTTGTTGTAGTTGTTGTTGTTGTTGTTTTATTCCAGCACATCAAAGGCTTCATCTGAACACAAAATGTGTTCTCTCGTCATTTGCATTTTGGCACTGTTCTCTCCCCTGTCTGCCTCTCTCTCTCTCTCGTGCTCGCTCCCACACGGTGTTAAGTAAATTGACAACACAAAAGCTGGGAAAGACCTTTGCATATGCATGTCAAGACTTGCGTCTTGCAGTTGCTTATTGTTGCTGTTGTTGCTGTTGTTGTGGTTGCCACGGCCTGTTGCTTGTTATTTGGCTTCGCTTTTGGGGCTGTCGTTTGTCTGGTTTTCTGTGTCAGCGTCAGCGTCAGCGTCAGCCACCTGCCTCCGATCATGACTTACATGGCCTTAGGATCTCTCTGTAGTTGTTGCTGCTGTTGTTCGCCAGACTTGCTTCTGCTGTTGTTGTTGGAGCAGTAAAGTGCAACTGAAACCTAATTGTAAGGCGGTGCCACGCCCCTGAAAATGCATATTAAAATTTTGTGCGCAATAAATGCGAAAAATGCATAAATAAATAAATAAAATGCTTTGAACCGCAACAACATGGCCTCCACTTCCGATTGCCACACACACACACACACACATATATATATATATATATATATGAAATGGCGTCGCATCCATAATGATAAGCATTTTAGACGAATAGCAACAACAACTAATAATAATAATAATAATAAAACTCAGCAAAGAACGATTTAAAACTTACACTTGCAATGGATTTAAAAATGTGAACAGATTTTGAAAGCTATATTCAAGATAAATTTAAATACATCTTTGAATAAATAGAGGACTTGGCTTATGAATATGCTAAAAGTCTTTAACACTTTTAAGATTGTTTTACTTTTATCATTATTTAATATAACTTAAGTTTATTATTATTAAATTCATTAACCATTAATGAATAATTTTAAATAACAATTTATTATTTTCAAAAGAAATTTTATTGAGCTAAAATTTTGTAAGCCTACACTTAATATACACTACTTTTTTTATGTAGTGCAACTTTTTGAATTATGTATTTGGTAATGTTGGACACGCATCACAAAATTAGATGTTCTGTGCTTATCAATAACAGTGATTGTTGTAAAGAGTATTTTTTTTTTTTTAAATGCGTGTGTGTGCAATAAAATCAAAAATAAACACAAAAATTATGTGCGTGTTGCAAAAATGCAGAATCATGTCATATGCATACATACATACACATGCATATGTATATGTGTGTAGTGTGTAGTGTGTATGTACTTTGGGACAAATGGGAAATATATTATTGTATATGCTTAATGCTGCCCCTGGTCAAAGTGTGAGGCGGGTCAGTGGTTAAAGGGGGCTTGGGCAGTGGAGCAGAGGGAGTCATGGACAGGCATGGATCTGGATCTGGATGTGGATGCGAGTGCGAGTGCGGGTTGCCGGACAGGAAGCTTGATAAGTTGGCTGCACAAAGGAAATGCATGAAATGTGCAACATGAAAAGCAGTATGAGACGAGGGGCGATGGATGTGTGCGGGCGGAGGTGCTGTTGGATGTTAAAGGGTAACGTGTCTGTTTCTGGTTATGCATGCAAATGCAACTCACTGTCTATGTGTGCGTGCGTGTGTGCATTATATGAGTATAAATTGCATACGCAATACAGCGCATAGATAATTGCGGCATTTTTTATTATCGCAGCAGCTTTAAGCGCTGCAAAGTAGGCAATATATTTCTTTTTTGTTTTATCAGACAATACAGTGCAATGGCACAATAAATTACACAAAGCATATAAATGCACATAGGAGTACATGTTGTTGTTGTTGCTTGCATTCCCTTTTTATTAAATGACACATTTGAATTTGTTGCTGCAGCTTCAATGCGAAATTCGCCCCGCATTTAAAACGTCCGTTGGACTTTTCAAATGTGGCGGTTGTTTATCCAGCGCTCAGATATATTCAGCGTACACAGATACGAAAGTCTGCGCTCTCTCGCACCGAAACTGAGAGCGAGAGTAAGCGAGTGAGAGAGCAGCAGTAGAAGCGCCGCTACCCCGCCTCACCGCTGGCAATGCCATAGACTACCCACCACTGGCAAGCGACGACGACGACGACGACGACGACGACGATGTGGACGTGGAAGGCAACGACAACGCACGGGTTGGGGGCACAGCCATGGTCCGCCAGCAAGTATGCGATTGCTTAGCACGCAGCGTTGCCAACACAAAAACTCAATACTTGCTGGGCCGAGCCGTGCCAGCAAGTAGCGAGTTCAATACAACATCGTGCCATGCAGCCATCAACTGGGAACATTTTGGTGGCGTACGCGCCATAAAGTAACTGATTCTTTTATCTTGTTTTTAGCTAGACGATTTCTGCACACTTGCTGGCGCGCTCCACCATCAAGTATTGGGAAATGTCAAACGCTGTGCGCTGTGCAGACAAATGTGCTGCTTGATGGCTCCCTCAAATGGGCGCTGCCAGCCCCGCAACGCTGCCCGCCACGCTGCTCGAGCTCCAGCTCGTCGTCGTAGTCGTAGTCGTAGCCATTGCTGTATAGCTGGAGCTGGCTGGCTGGCTGGCTGGCTGGCTGCCTGGTCGCCTTGCCTTTGCCTTGCCTGGTTGCCAGGGCTACGACGTCATGGCAAATGAAAATGACTCAAGCTGGCATTCCAAATGGTACTGGTACTAGTATACCGGATTCTTTTTGTGTTTTTTAAGCTTACTTGGTAACTATAACATATGTACACTTGAAGAATTTTTTTTGCATTTGCCGATTTTTGATATTTTCTTTCTCTAAGCTTTTTGATTCTTAGCAAATCCATTTAAAATGCTTTAAGCTATATGAATTCTTGTTGTTATTTTCTATTTGTACCTTACTTAAGATTTAAGAAGTGATTACATAGGCCTTAAATTGTGAAACAAGTAAGTAATCTATGTAAAAATGTATATTTCATGATACAAACATTAATTTTCCTCTGTTTCTTCTGTATTCTTCTGAAATTGAACTACATTTAGCTGGTCTTCTTTTAAGCTGTGACACAATTTCTACGCACAGCTAATTCTGTTGAAAAAAACTTGAACTTTCTCATTAATTCAATAATACCATATAAATCCATATTCATATAGTCAAAAAGGGAAAAGACATCTATAAAAACATTATTTGGATGGTTTTCCTCAGTGCAAGTACTATACTTTTTATCTACTTGTCAGCTGTACAAACTCAAATATAATTTAAGTTATGTTTCTTGATAAGAAAGTTCAAGTTTTTTTCAGCAGAATTAGCAGTGGGCTTCATCCCAATTGGGTCACAGTTTGAAAGAAGACCAGCTAAATATAGGTTCATTTCGATATCAGATACTCAACTATAATTTATTAAACACTCAACATGTTTTGATTTTGATCTGAAAGTGCTTTAGCTATATTTTAGTCAGTTACTAAAAATACTTATACGTTTTTATAAACTTTATCAACATTATTTTAAAAATAATAAAGTGTCGTGATAAGCTGTTCTACATAACTTCATGGGGAATTCTATTGATACAGCTGTTTGGGGTTTTTGTTTTATTGAAGCTTGCGCTCGTGTTTGTGCAGCCCTGGTCTTTTGGCTATGTTGTCGCATGGCAAGTATTTTTCTTTCTTGGACTTGGACATACTACTATAGCGTTCGTCCGTGAATTCCCCCCCCTCCCCCACACCCTATGCATACAGGGCGTTCCATTTGTTGTGTGTGTGTGCCTCAAATCAAACTTGCAACAGAAGAATTCTACCAAAGTCGACACTGTTAGGGCTAGAACTGTTCTTTGAGCTTCGAATACTTTAAGGCCACTCGGTGACTTTTAACTTGGAAGCCAGTACAAATTTCATGTAATGTTTGTGGCCCTGTATATTTTTGTAAAATATACTGTGAGCATAAGTGTGTGCGCGTGTGTGTGCGAGTGTGTGTGTGTGTGTGCAACTTTGTGTCGCTGTCTGTCTCTGTGTGTGTATGTGTGTGTGTGAGAGTTTAAGCTTAAAGCTATTGTACACTTGGTGTCGTGTCTGCCCGTTGCCTGTGCCCCTTTTCCCCCCTCTCTCTCTCTCTCTCTCTCTGTATCTATATTTTTCTCTCTTACGTCCCTACGCATTCTCCATCACTGAGCGGCGTCCTCGCCCATGTCCATGTCCTTACGACGGCAGGCAGCCAAGCTCTATGTGTGTTTGTATATGTAGCTGTTGTAGCAAGTAAGCGATGGCTTTTTTGGGATACGACGACGATAAAATACCCTTACAGAATGCCGACAGATTGTCTCAATGGATGAAATAAGTGTAAGAAATGCACAGGGAGATAAATATTTATTTACACAAGAAATGAAATTTGGTCTGATGGTCAGTATGAAAGCTATAGAATGTTTGAAAGATGAACTTTCAAATTTGCCAAATTTCAAATTTACTTAAATACTTAAATGTTTAAGGATATCATCAATCAATCAAAACATCAAACGATACGTTTTTGATACAAGATCAGTTTTCTTGACTTCCTGATTCTATGCTAAGAAGCTATATAACATAATTCTCCGCCATATACATTAATTATGTGTCCGATTTATATATATGTAAGTATATATGTATAAGAAGAATCTGTTAATATAATATCTGAACTAAGAAACTAACACAAAGTAATTAGAAATACTAAGAAAATATATTAAGGAAAATTCAACTGTTACTAAATAATATATATGTAAGTATTATAACTACCAAATCTTGATTCACACCATAAAAAACTTCGAATACACTTTGTAAGGGCATAAAAAAGTGACGTTGTTTTTGCTGCCAGCTGCCTTCATCTCTCGCTCTCACACACTCTTTCTACTTCCCATTCCCGTTTCCCATTCCCCCCTCTCTCTCTCTCCCAGCCCATGTCCTTTGGCTCTGCTAGCGACTTCGCCTTTGCCTTCTGCGAACGCATTTTGTTTTGTTTAGAGCGCAAGTTCTATACGTAAGTATGTGTTTGTGTGTGTGTGTGTGGGCGTTCAAAGCAGTAGGTTTCAGGACAGGCAGAATGCCTCATGCGGCATGTTTCTTGGTACCTGTCGCCATCGCTATGCGTGTGTGTGTGAGTGTGTGTATGTGTAAGTGTGTGTGTTTGCCTCCAGCTTGGGCAATTTTTGAATGCAGCTCTCTCTTTAAAGTTGGCAGCTTTGCAGCTTGCTTTAAGACTCTGACATTAGCTGACGCCCGGACAAGGACAGCACGCCGGAAGCACCGGCATCGCAACCCCTGAGAAGCACACACATACACATGCATACATATATATAGAGTGTCGCACGCACCTTAACACATTTTTCCACTTCCTTTTCATTTTCAGGCCAAATGAAAAATTGCACACGCGGGAATTTGATTTTAACATGAGAAATAAATACAATGACGTTGACTGCGATGCCAGCAAGGAGTGCTTGTTGTTGGGTGTGAAGGGGGACGGATGGAAGTTGGCAGTGGCGGTGGGGGAAAGGTAACATTGCTTTAGTTGTGCTTCGACTGTGTCGCAACATTTTGCAATTCGAGCGAGCGGCAGCAACAACACCAAGCAATCTATACATAAGTTTTGAATATGCTCGTGTCGATAATGATTTAATTATGACCGCTGTATTCAGACAGGGAACGGTTGGCCGATTGGTTTTTATCACACACACACACACACACACACACACAAACCCCTTTGACACCCCTTTTGGCACCTGAATAATTGATTTATGGGCCGTGAGCTGCGCTCAATGAGTGCAATTTGTTGCTCATTTGTTGCAGTTACGCGTCAACGTGCCGCAACTGTATAAGCAGGGAGTGAGAATGAGAGTGAGATAGAGATAGAGAAAGCATCTCATAATCTCAACTCTTTTCAGTTCATCCCCTACCCCATCCCCATTATCTCTCAGTCAGTATCTATAGTCGCATTCCTTGCCTAATGCTGGAATTCCAATTTAAAGCCTTAAACACTAAACTTGATTACACGCGACTCACTGAACAGCAGCAGCACTGCCAGCCCGGCAAAGATATCGAAAGAGAGACAGGGTAGATTCCGAACCTCTTCTAACCGTCTCTCCGTCTCTCCGTTTCGCCATCTCTCCATTGTCTTTTCAAAGAAGGGGGAGCAGCGCTTGTGGGGTTAGGGAGCGGCTGCCTTTCTCGCATGAACAGCAAAAGTTACTTTTAGTCTGTAACTGGGATCAAAGTGACATAAGTTCAGCAGCAACAGCAGCAGCAACGGCAACAGCAACGGCAATGGCAATGGCAGCAATGGCAGCAGCTCAGCTTCAATTTATTTAATGCCAAAAACTTTCAATGTAATTAAAACGGATAATGCCTAAAACGCGAGCAAAAACTTTAAAGAACACGGGCAAAGCTTAAAGTGCGAGAGAGAGCTTTAAGATGTACCCAAGGGGGGTGGCATGGGCGTGGGGAAGCAGCCTCCAATTGCGTTAAGCTCACACCACCAAACTCACTATCACACAAGCACACACACACACACACACCCGTAGAGAGTTGGGATACAGTTACATACACGTGCTATAAAGTGCTCAAGTTACTTGCTGGGATTACATGTGCCCCACCCCACCGCCCCTAACACCAAAAAGTATGCCCATGCACCGCCAATAAAAAAAAAAAGTGAAAGAGCAATCTATATACATAGATAGTAGTTAGTTTGGAAATTAGTAGTATTTCAAAGTCAATTTTACAGCATTCAATTCGTATTAGTATAACTCGATTTGGTATTTGTTATAAAGATTCGTTGTATAATTAATCAATATTTTTACTTTATATTACATTTCATATTTTGACCTGTTTTCTAACATCACATATTTAAATAAAGAAACATAAAATGTTTGAAAGATTTTAAACTAAAATACTGAATAGAAACATAGGAAAAAAATCTATCAAACAATTCTTTTTCTACCCTTAACCCATGAAATGGGTAAAAAAAAGGGTATAATGGTTTTGTGCGAAAGTATGTAACAGTCAGAAGGAAGCTTCTCCGACTTAAAGTATATAAATATATTCTTGTTTAGCGTCAACAGCCGAGTCGATTTAGCCATGTTTGTCCGTCCGTCCGTATGTAGAAACGCGTCGATCTCAGGAACTACAAAAGCTAAAGACTCCACATTTTGAACACTCATAGTCCCTAAGCATAGCAAGTTTGTTTCAAATTTTCGATAACTTTTCCTGTTTACGATATACACATGCAATAGAAAACAAAAAAATCTTGAAAATCGAAAAGTTAAAAATGGGAATTGAAACTAGTATTAAGAAAATAATGAACATCTGTGAAATTTTTATTAAAATTGGTCAATAAATACCAATATCAAGCATTGGGTCAGTAGTATGTCTCTCAGCCCGACCGTCTGTCCATCTGTATGGTCAAGGGTAAAGGGTAGCTGGTCGTGCTTACTCGACTAGCGCCTTCTTACTTGTAACCATGTGAATATCCACGACAAAATACTTGAAGAGCATTTTATTATGTTTTTACATCTAAAAACTATTCATCTACTGACATTTAAAAACAATTTTATGTTTATTTTAGTTATATTACTTAAGATGTGAGTAACATTAAAAGTTGAATGCTGCTCATTTGGAGCATGTTGTTGTTGTCCAGTTTGATGATCGCGGCTTCCTGCTGTCTTCCACCCACTTCCACTTCCACTTCCACACATCTGCTGGTCAATACCATTGCATTGGGGCAGTGGAATTCGAAGCCAATGCGGCGTATGCGTCATGTTAAACTTTACACCAAGCAGCAGCAGCATGCGGCAACAATCCGGCAGCCAGCCAAAAACGGAGTCTTCCAAACATTTCCCAAATGCTGCACATTTTTGTTGCTGACTACGACACAAATATTAAAGCACACACACATACATATACATAAAGAAAACGTGGAGAGAAGGTGGCGGGGGGGGGGGGGGGAGCCAGTGTATCAAAAGGCAACAACGACAAGAGTGTAAGGGAGCAGTGTTAGGGGGTTGGCAGGCAGTTAGGGTGGAGCAGGATGTGCGAACGGTCGCACAGACGAGTCGGAAGCACGGACAAACAAACGGATAAGAAAGCAAAGGAGCCAGGCACGAGCAGGCAAGTGAGCGGACAGACGGGGGGGAGCGACGAACGGACAGAGAAGAACGCACAAAACGAAACGAATAGAAATGGTACAACGTACATGGAACAGAAGATAAGCACACATACACACACACACACACACACACACTGAGAGAACGAGTCGCTGATAACGCAAGTTTTGCAATGCTAGCCGGCATACAGCAAGGACTTTGCCAGTACACACACACACAGACGCACACACACCAACCTAACCCCCCCACCCGTCGCCTTAGGCAGTCAGGGATAGACAGACAGAGAGACACAAACGAAGGCGGAGGCGGAGGAGTTGCAGATGGAGGACTAGTGAATTTTAACATTTTAGAGAAAAGCGAACGAAATTTTCGAATGTCAGCGTCGACTGAAACGAATTGTTGGAGCACCAAGTACAGTGGAGTAAAGAAGAGGGAGGGGCGGCGGGGTATGGTAAGTTGGTGAAGGTGTGTGTGTGTGTGTAAGGCAGCGGCAGTGGCAGTGGCAACAACGCTGGAACGAAACAATTTGTAATTTATTTGCGAAGCGTGCGAAAGTTGAGGCAGCTGCCAAAGGCGTAGCCAGAGATGGCGCTGGCGATGGCGCTGGCGATGGCGATGTGGCGCAACTGTGGAGCATGCCATACGCGTAAGCAGCAGCAGCAGCAGTAGATACAGATGATGCCAACACACACACACATACCCATACATATATACAGTTCAGGCAGCTTTCACGCTTAGGAAAGAACACGCACACACATTTTGGGTGGGTGGTCTGCGGGGCTTGGTTTGGATTTGCTGGGGAAGGGGGGACATTTTTAAATATATATATTTTTTTTTTGGGTGCATTTGGGGGTTGACTGTGCGCGCCGTTTTAAAGACAAACCATTTTTGTAAGTGTAGTTTTTTTGAAATTTATTTAAAACGTTTTTATGCTTTACACAATTTGAAATTTTTTGTTATATTTTCTTTTTTTTTTGTTTTTCTTATGTGTGCCTTTTAATTAGTTTGCTATCCTTGATTTAATTTATATATATGTATATTGTTTTCTAATAATATATATATATAAACTATGAACTTTAAATACTTATATCGAAAATTGTTATAAGCTTTTGTTGTTGTTCTCAATTGGAAGTTTTCTTCATTTATTTTTGACTATGTTACTCAGTCCGGCAGTTTTGAAAGAGCTTTGTTTTATTTTTTATTTTAAATATTTGTGCAAAAAAAAAAGGAAAAACTGCTGCAAAACGCTGTAGGTGTGTGTGTGTGTGTGTGTGATAAGGAAGCCTTTGTTATTAAAATATTACATGCATATCTAATCCATTGATTCGGTACTAAAAAAATAAAGTGTATCAAAATTCATTCATTAATTCATCTAAATATATATATGTATATATATATATATATATATATAATGTGAGGCAAAGCATTAAATTTCTTTGCTAAGTACAAAAATTGTTTGTAATATTGTTATCTATAATATTGGTTATTGTTGTTGTTGGTTTTTAAATGTTAATTGTTCTTGTTGGTAACTGAAAACTTTAAGTGTGGGCTATCATTGTTATGGTCTTTATGTTATTTTACTTAATCAGTCTTTGTATACAAAAATAATTAAATTAGCACAAAATTTACTAAATGTTACTATTTATTTATTATTATTTTTTACTTATTATTCACATGCTAAAACGGCATCATTTCTTCGTTGTTCATGCAGCAAAAAAAAGGAAAAAAAGAGAGACAATCCATTTAATGGGGACGCCTGAAATTGGTTATTGGATATGCTGCAAACTAAACATAAACAATAAACAGTATACAATTGATATTGAGAATCATATTTAACCTACATATTTAGTGTGGCATCGCTTTGTCTGTCCCATTGAATGGGATTAATGTGAACAATTCGCTTGCTTTTTTTTTTTGTATTTTTGACTTAAATCAAATTATATTTTCATTTGACACTTATAAACAAGAATAGATTTGTAAAACATATATGTATAGTATACGTTAATAGTGTATATATTAATAAATTAGGAATCAAATATTACAATACGAGACAGTTTGTATTTGTTGGTTGTTTTGTTTTGTTTGTTTGTGAAAACATATAATATATAGTAGTATGTACAAGGTTGTTGACTTCTTCGATACAAGGTTTTTTGAGAGCTTTCGTTGCCACAGCGTCTTTTAAATGCATTCAGTTAACATTTGTGGAAGTACTTATATGCATGGGATCATAATCAATGCTGTGGCAGCTACTTCTCTTGTTGTTGTTGTTGTTGATGGAACATCATTTAATACTTGCTAACTTAAAGAACATGCTATATAGATTTACAATTGTACTTAGGCCTAATATTAGAATTTACAATTTTTAGTTGTACATTTAGACGACATTGTTGGATTCTTGTCCTGTTTGTTTGGGTTTATGCGTTTTTGTGTAAGTGTGTGTGTTTGTGTTTGTGAAAAGGAATAACCGACAGATATAGAAAAAATACATATGTATATATAAAGAAGAAGAAATAAAAGACTTAGATGTAGATGTGTGTAAATTATACCTAACTCCGGCTATCGTTGCTCTCACTGAAACTCTGTTCACTCGATTCACGCCGGCTGCTCATCGGCTTGGCCTTGTATTCTGTGATAAAAACAGTTACTGAATTCACGGTCACCTCGCGCGTCTGCGCCGTCGATCGATCCACGTTCTTTAAACGCGCCGGATACCGTTTGTGCCGTTGCCGGTCGTGACCGCCGCCATGCCTTGAACTGGATGCGGGCTTTCCATTGGGCATGTTGCCACTGGCACCGGGCAATGTGGCCGCCTGCTGGGCGACTAGCGCCGAGTTCAGGCGCGGTTTACGTGTCGAAGTGCCTACCAAAAACAACAGAAGTTCATATTACTTATCTGTACGAAAACAGTGAAAATGCAAAAACGAGAGAGCTGGCAACACCGTGTGACCACACACACACATACACATAACGTTTTGAGTAATTACTCAGAGCGACCCATTTGCGGCCGTCCTTCAACGCAATACCAAATGAGACGTTGATGTTGACGTTAACGGCGACGCTGCGTCGCAGTCGTCGAAATCGAGGTCACTCACCTTTTCTCACGTCACACATGCGACACTTGAACGCCTCCGCTGAGTTCCTGTACGTGCAGACGCTGCAGTCCCAGAAATTCTCCTCGATTACTTTCGCCTGGCGCTTTTGTCGTCGCACGGGCGATGATTTTTTGTCCATAATAATGAGGCGGACCCAAGTAAGAGACGTCAAATGCAGCTGGCTGAATTTTTGCAATTGCTGTTGTTGTCACTGCTACTACTGCTGCTGCCGCTGCTGCTCTGCTGCCGCTGCTACTTGCTTGTTGTGGCTGGTCGCAAACACTGACCGCAGCGACCTAGCTTACAATTGTGCACAATTTGACTTGATTCACTCCATTAATATAAAATTGGCTATTGATAACTGCGTTTGCCTGTGGAAAAAACTTTCAGC
This sequence comes from Scaptomyza parva, assembly GCA_035044645.1. Lineage (NCBI taxonomy): Eukaryota > Metazoa > Arthropoda > Insecta > Diptera > Drosophilidae > Scaptomyza > Scaptomyza parva. Next base: position 16,606,871 of record JAWNNT010000090.1, read on the forward strand.
AATCCGTCTTCTGGCCAAATAGAAAATTGTTGCGGAGTTGCCGTATGTGACGCGAGAATAAACACAAAATGTTGCTGAACTATCACAATGAGCATCGATGTATCGGCGGCGAACAGTTGGCCAAACACATCGATAACGAAAATATCGACAAGACATTTATTCATTTAATTTCTGTTGCAAGCTGCATACTAATTTTGTTAGGATTATACATTTTTAATGCAATTTTAATTTATAATTTCGCATTTTACAAAACTTTAGCACTTAATGTATAAACGACACGATACATATTTTTTTTCCTCTTAAATAACTAATCTTATTACAAACTATTACTGCTCCATCATGTTTTCGAAGTCCTTCAGCTCCAGTTCGCGTTCTATAACCTGGGTATGAAGATTATCCAGCGTCTCCTGCATCCTTTGCTTTAGTGTGGCATTCTGTATGGATGCTATTTCAGTGGACTTTTGTGCTTGTTGTGCCTTGAGCTCGCTTATTTGTCGTGTCAATTGATTGACCTTCTCGTGTATCTGCTGCTGTGTATACTGCGGCTGTGGCTCATCAATAAACTCTAGATTATCGAACTCCTCGCGTTTCAGCTGATTATCATAGAAACTGGGCGCTGCCAGATTGGAGCTAGAGCCAGCTGCACTGAGCTTGGGGCTGCTAGTCTCACGTCCAAACATCGATTTGTTAAACTCATTAGGTTCAATTTTGATGTCAGAGGCATTGGCAGCGTTGCTGGCGCCAAAGAAGTCGGACATGCGTGAATCGTCGGCTGAGAGGCGTGATGATTCTTCCATCGCACGCGAATCATTACCCGGCATTGTGGGCTCGTCTTCGTCATCCGTTGTGGACACCTCCTCGCCGAAAATGTCATGGGCAGCTACACCCATATTGGGCGCACGATGTGTCTCGAAATTACTGGTTTCATCATCATCCGACTCGACATTAATATCCCGTTGCGATGCACTCTCATTGATGGTCTTATCGCTGGCATGCATGGTGTCATCCTGCATATCCTCATCGGCCAAGTGATACGGTTTAATATCCGACTGATCCATTTCATCACCCGGTTTATCCTCCTCATTGATGATCTCATATTCGACACGCACAGCCTCGTTGTCTATACGCAAAAGATGCTTTACTTCCTTCTCGATTTCAGGCGTTTCAACATTCTTTTTTTTTAGTGTCTTGCGAAAGCGTCGTTTGCGTACATTTTTACAAGGCGGCGTTATGCCGTGGGGAAACAGATACTTTTTATCCACCTTGTTGGGATCCTTTTTTTTGTTTTTGTTTGGTGATTCCTTTTCGGTCTCATCCTCTGGTTCCTCTTTGCATATCATTATCTGGCAAATGTCTGCTGATTTATAGAAACTCTTGTTGTCAATCGTCTTGTAGCTCTCCAAAACTGTGGGCAAATCAACAATTTTTGTGTAGAGCAACTGCTCATCGAAACGCACTTCACCATATCGCAAATCCTGATCTAATTGTATGTTCAAACGATCCTTTATATTGCCTGCTTGGATTGCCTCATGTACCAAATTGGCAAGGTGCTAAAAACAATAAGAAATGAAAATCTCTGCAGCACAATGGGGTTTGTTTACCTTTGGAAATCGCATAATAAATTGGTTCTCCAGCTCGACGCCATCATCCCTGGGTTTATGTTCAGCTTGCTTCTTTTTTTCAAACATTTTATAATTTATAACAATATATCTTATAACTTGTTTACAAAATTTTGATAATCTCTAGAAAGCATAATGAAGAAATTTCTGGTACTGCTATAAATACAACGTTGCATTTTTGATATGCAAGCACGCATCCACCCGCAATTATCGATAGACAGAGCAGTGCTGCAAAATGACACATTTTTTTTAAACATCTGGCAGCCTTTTATTTTCAAAATAAAACCAAGCCCGCGTAATTAAATAATTATAAGTGTGGGGCTATGGCTAATAGCTCACTATCATAGCTGCCGCAGAGCACCCACACACATTGCCAAAATGGCAAGCAAAGACCGCCAGATGCAAACAACCAAACGAAACTTGTTTATTTTCAACAAACACACTTTTTTGTATATATTGTGTGTGTGTTTTATGGTTGATTATAATATACTTATACAAATAGCAGAAAAATACAAAAATAAAACAAACAGTTGATGTTACTGTGATAGGTGACGGCTTATGTAAGCTCATATACCAACTTATGCTAATCTTATCATAATGTATCTCGCATTTTATCAGCATGGCTTTGCTCCAATCCGCGTCAGTTAACACCTTTTGGATTGTAGACACCCAAAAAGGTATTGCACTTGCGGCAATAATGATTTCCTGTGCGACAGCTATTCATGCAGTAGGGCACAAAACAGGCACAAACACACCACCTAAAAAAAAAGAAGTTGTCACTTTAACAAATCGTCAACTGAACGAAACTCTGCTCTGCTGTGGTAGGAAAACTACAGTTAGCTGTTTCTAATTGTTTCTAACTCTCATACTCACCCCACAAGACAGATGAGTGCAGCGGCCATGTGTGTACGTGAATTGGGTGTGTGCGTCATTCGTGTGGTCTTTTGAACGCCACACGCCGGACATAGCACACGGCAGGGATTTGGGCCCAGATTTGTGGGAGCTGGTTAATAATAAAACAAGAACAGGGTTAACAGTCTTTTGTGCAAGTCTTATATACATATATACAAATCCGCATTTACCTGTTTGCACAAGTGTCGGCTCTAAAGGTTGTTGCTGTGACGGTTGTTGTATGTGTTGTGGCTGATGTTGTGGTTGTTGTTGTTGATGGTGGTTGTGTTGTTGTTGTGGCTTTGGCTTTGGCTGTGCAATCACAATGGTCGCTGGAGCGGGAGTGTGTGCTGCAGTTGCCACATCGTATGACGGAGGTGCTTCAACGGTTACAGGCAGTGCAGCCGCAGTAAAATTGTTCGTTTGTCTCGGCTGCGGCGTTGGCAGCGGGGCGCTGGGCATGTTGTAATCCACTTGTGGATAGAGCATGGCACGCTTTTGATCCATGGCTAAGTACGAAGTTCAGCTTCAACTATTTAAATAGTACCAAAAATGTACAATGAATCAGGTTCTACTCTTTGGAGAGGTGTACAAATCACAGCCCGCAATAAAGCTTTCTGTTTGCTTTGCTAATTGGTCAGCGTCGGCGTCAGCTTTAGACGTCGTCGTCTTTTTTGTCTCTGTCTGCCGCTTCTCTCGGTTGCTAAGCTCTTGTCGCGTCGACTTTGCTGTGTGCTGTTTCACTTTCAATACGCGACTGAAATCAAGTTGGAGCAGCGCTAAGCAAACGAGCAGCCAAAGATCGAGGGCTAAGAGCGAGCTTAAAAGCTAACAATAACAACAAACTGGCAAAACAAAAGTTTTGGGCAGCAATTGCAAAAGTGAAAAACACGATTTTTTTAGCTACTAACTTAGAATGTATTTAAACAATTTATCTAATGTACATAGAGCGACATGTCTGCATGCAATTAAAAGTGTATAAGTGGATTTAGATATGTATGTATCTCATGTAGAACTTTGTATTTGTGACTATCCAAAAGCTGCGGCAGATAAACGTTATTTCTTTTGGAGTTCAGCATCCGGTTTGGTTGGTGTCTTCATTTGCGCAAATAGGTACCCAGATACCTGTCGCACATGCCGCAGTAATGATTGGTGTTCATGCAGCTGGAAATGCAGTAGGGCAAACACACACAGCAATAAAGTCTGTAGATACAAAATAGAAAGTCGCATTAAAATAACCATTATGATTAAAAGCTGTTTTAATTGAAAATAGTTGCACTTGTGTTTGTCTATTTAATTCGTTGGAAATTAATTTTGGATATGTATATATGTTTTGCTTCATTCAAATTAGTTGAACAGTCAAGATTTCACTGCATATTTAGACACTTCATTTTTAGCCAAGACTCAAACCACACTGTTGCTCAGTTCCCACTCAATGTTGTAAAATGAAATGATCTAGATCATAAATATTATCAAATAATTCCATGGCCCACTTCTATATTTTCGTTTTAAACCATGTCTTGTCCACTTTGCTACACTTTTTTAGTTACTAAACTTGTGAATTCTTTAGCATAAACAACAGAAATAATAACAGATAACAACTATTACTAACAATAGATAGAAATAACGATTACTCACTGAAGCAAGCACAGAACAAGTGCAATTAGATGAGTACGGGAATTGGGTTTGTAGGAGACGCGAGTACGTGTGTAATTGTGACAATAAGGACACTGAACATCCTGAGGTTCGGGTCCGTAGGGCGAGGCAGGCACAACGACAACGGTGTGATGTGTCGTTACCCCCGGTCCAGTTGTTTGGGCGGGTGTTGCCGTTGCCGTTGCCGTTGCCGTTCCGGTTGCCGTTGCCTGATCGTAGCTGGGTGGTGCTGGTGGTGGAACCAATAATTGCTGGTGCTCCGGCTCTTGCAATTGCAAATGTGTGTCCTTGGGCATTTCTAGCGGCGTTTTTGGGTAAACTGGATCCATTTTCGTTTGCTGATGACGAGTTTTCGATCGGCTGTCAATGTGTACTAGCCATGAAAAATAATACCGAATGCCGAACACCAGCGACGCACCCAATTGGCTCTTATCAATGAAAGCCATTTGGGCAGCTTTGTGGTAGGTTTCTACAGTTTGTGTCTGTGTGTGTGTGTTGTTGCTTTTGCTTTTGCTTTTGCTTTTACTGCTTCTTTCGTCATGTTGAAAGCTTCGAGTTGACTGAATGCTTTATTTGTTTACCTTATGGTAGAGATACAGTGAGTGTTTGATAATAGAAACTGAGTGGGGAGAACAACAAATATTTTTAGCTGCAATAATTGTATATTGTTTATAAACAAACGTTGAACTGTTTCTATCAAAAAATTGTGCACATTGTGTTTTGAGAAATATTGTTTATTATTTATTTATAATGTTTATTATTTGGCAAAAGGCATCAGATCGACCGATCGATTAGTATTGGTCTGGTATTAATCACTGCTATACGTGCCCACAAATTTGTTGCAATTGCTACAGAAATGGTTCGCACTCATGCAACTGGTGGCACAGTACGGCAAACAGGCAAAACACCACAATCTGAGAGCATTCAGCATCCGCAGCAATCAAAAGCACACAACGTTAAGATAAGACCGACAGAGAGAGAGAGCGGGAGAGAGGGAGAGAGGGAGTGATATGGAGCTTGATAAGTGATAAGAAAATCTTATTTACCCCACTATGCAAAGTAACGCCGCCATACAATGGGTTCGAACACTTGGGGCGTATTCCACACGCGTCAACTTCTGGACATGGCAATGCGGACAGCTAATGAAGCAAGGATCTGGTCCGACAGCCGGAGGCGGTTGCTCTGTGGTCGTGTGAGGACGTGTAATAAGCAACAATTTGTGGCATCTGCAAATGGGGTGCACTTACGTTGTATGATTACCACCTGAGCTGTTGCAGGCATCTGAAAATGTGTTGCCTGCTCGTAACTGGGGGGCTGTGGTTGCACCTGCGCTTGTGCCACTGATGGATATTGAATGCAATTGCTCACACCCGCTTCAGCGCCAACTCCTCCTCCATCCACTTGGCCAATACGCTTTTGCATGATCAGTTAATGTGTTTTATCCGCGCTCACGTCTGTTGATAAACAGCTTTGATTTCATACTCCCTGTCCTATCTCATGATGTCGGTTGCAACAATGTTGCTAGCGCGCATGTTGCAAATGTACATGTTGCTAGCGCGCATGTTGCTGCAATTAGTACCGAAAAAAAGCTCTGAAACTTTCAACACACTTTGCAACTTACCATCGGGGAAATCTTTTTGTTATAGTTTGTTTGCATTTTCGTATTTGGCTTTTAAAATATGAATAATATAAATACAACGTTAACGTCTGTGATTTAAATCAGACAGAATTTATTATTTGCATGCAACCGGAAATATTTTGTAAGGCTTATCGCAAATGTTGCAACGACTCTGTTTTTACCCTGTAAGACATTTTAATGGTTTTTGGGTTGAATGCAAGAAAAATGCAAATTGGTTGGCTTTTATAAGCTAAATAAATTATTTTAATCAATCTCGTTAACTACATTTATCTCTTGATAACAAACAAATCGGCTACAGGGCATCGTCGAGTCAAGCATACCTTTACATAAGAACTTCACTCAGCAATGTACTATTTGAGTTGTGTGACTTACAAGTTAACTAATATCTATTTAATTTCTTATATGTAAAATAATATTAGTTACAACAATGCATGTTCGATCGTATATTTCATGTCTATCATAAAAGACATCATTACATTGTAAACATGCAGAGCTATCATAAAATTAAATACGATACGACGTCATTACATTGTATGCGATAAGAGTAAACATGCAGAGCTCAGCAGCTCTTATTTCTTAAGGTCATAAATAATCATCGACGCTTAGTTCAAGTGATCAGCATGTCACCATGAGCACTTGAAAGGGTCACATAGCCGGCAATCACGACATATGCGTGTGGCCGCTATGATCGGAAATGCCAGGCTCAGCACTTCAGGCTTAGCGTTTGTTCTCTCTAAGGCTTCCTAACAATCATATTTGTATTTTAGTTTTTAGTCTAAAATTGCCAATGAATAAAGCAAGGCGCTTGTCTTCTCCCAAATAAACTTCTTGTGTGCGTTTTAGTTAACTCGGTCGGCATCCTAACTAAATAGTATTTCTAAATACTAATAATAAAATACATCATTTACATATTGAAGCTGTTCTGATAAGTCGCAAAAAATAAAAATAAAATAAATTTTTAGACGTTACTAATATATTGAACGATTAACGAATAATTGTTCAAAATTGCAAACTTTATATTATATTTATTTCAAAGATTTCTTTTGTTTTACTTGCAGATAATAATAGCAAATAATTTATAATAATTCAAGATTTACATATGAACAATATTTTTGACATGACTGTATACATTAGATCATTGAACATAGTCAAACAAAATATACATGTAAACATATATATCACCCAATATATTGTAGGAAATATACATTTTATTTCGATATTTTGAAGTGTTTTTTTTAGCTAACGTGCAATGATGATGAAATTGAAATCAGTTATTGTAGGAGCCAATGTAGTGACCACATCTGCGGCATTTGACAGGATTTACAATAGTAGGGTCTGATAGGTGACCTGGGTGAGTTGACGATCATTGCAAGCGTGTATTCTTTCAAGCTTGAAGCTTGGATAAGAAATCTTAATCACTTGAACTAATACATGAATGAAACATAAACAAAATCGGAAGTCTCTTTCTAGAAAGGTCACGGAAGTCTGAGAAAAAAAAGAAACAAAATTTGTCATCATTTAACTAATTAAAAGTTAAAGCAAAGCATAGCTCAAAAATATATTATATTATGTGCATTTGAACATAATGGTGGAGCAAAGCATGCGATTATTAATATAGGCAAACCGTTTTACGAGCTTGTAATTTAATTATTTTTGGTATTGGTATTATTGGTAATCATTTTTATACCCTTAACCCATGAAATGGGTAAAAAAAAGGGTATAATGTTTTTGTGCAAATGCATGTAACAGGCATTTTCAGGTTTACGATATACACATGTAATCGATAACAAAAAATTCTTTATTTTCAAAAAACTGAAAATGAGGATTCAAACTATAAGCCAAATAATAAACTTCTGTAAAAATTTTATTAAAAACAGTTAAGAATCACCGGAGATATGAAGCCATCAAGCATTGGTCCAGTAGTACATGTACATATGTGTATGTCTGTCAGCCCGACCGTCTGTCCGTCTGTATGATCAAGGGTTAAGGGTATCTTCTAGTCGCGCGTACTCGGGTAGAGCCTTCTTACTTGTTAATAATGGATATGGCAAAAATATATTTGTACGCTTTAATATCCATGATGTTTTTTACAAACTTTTTTTACTTTATTTAAGGGGAGAGATTAAAATTAGTTGATGTGTAATTTGAGACAAAAATATATATATATATATATATATATATATATATATGTATAAATATATATATGCTTTTTTTATTTAACGATCGTAAGTGCCAATATAGGCATTGCAAGAGGAGCAATGTTGTTCCACGGTAGGGCGCATATTTCGTGCAATACAAACAAGCAGCGTTCTTAACTTGTAACTTAATATTCATTCTTATTGCTTGCTTACATAAGATAATGGCCGAAATATGTGTCCTTTTTGTTGCCCTGCCCTTGACGCGTGTCATCATCCCTTGATGAAAACTAGGGCACACAATGTAGCAGGAATCGGGTCCAACGGCTGCAGATATAATATTTTTTTATCCTTTTTTGGAAGTGTTTTATCCAGCGACGTTTGCTTGTCGTTGTGTTATTATAATCCTTATAACACTTGATATGTTTATATATAGTTTAAGAAACTAGCCGCATTTACTAAGCAACATTCAATTCTGTTGAGAGTGTTGCATATTGCAGAAATATTCAACATATTTAGTTAAGAAGATAGCTTTATTATAGTACATTTACTTTGATTCGAAATATTAACATAAAAAAGATGCGTTCATAAATCTTCAAGATGTGACATGTGAGATATATGAAATATTTGTTGCTGATTAAATATCTTTTAAAACATTATAAAAGGGGATAATGTTAAGCATTTGATGCATTCGATTGATTTCAATGAGGCTTCAGTTCTGATAGGAGCCAACGAAGGCGCCACAGCTGGAGCAGGTGTGTGTGGCACTCTGGCATGAGTCCACACAGTATGGTACACAGCAGCAACAGATGCCGCTGCAAGCACAAGCAAGCAATAGTGTTAGTAATTACTGTTGGGCTGGTGGAATAGATTGTCACTGGTATAAACTTACCCCACCAGGCAGATGAGGAGTGCCATTAGATGCGTCTTGGTGCTGGGCTCATGGTGAACCGTTGTTAATTGACGCGCCTGGCAGGAGGGGCAGGTGGCCAATGTTGGCACACGGCCCAAATAGTTTTGTGTCCCACCTGCACGAAATGAAGTATGATTTTATTAATGTGTTGTGTTGTTCGATCCTGTTTGCCGATTGCCTGAGTGTGTGACTAACCTTGCATATAGACTTGTGGCTGTTGCACAGTAATTACGGCCGCTGGAGGCGGTGACGTCAGTGTCGACGGACCGTCCAAGTCGCCATAATATGGCGGCGCATCTGGCACTTGCGGATAAACATTCGATTTCGTATCCATTTGCATGTGAGAGAATATCTTAACCGTTCGAGAGGTCCGTTCCGTTTAGTGCTCGTGGCGTAACTGATTCGCTAAAAATTCCGTTGCTTGACTCATGCCTGCCTGTCAATCATTAGAACAGTGTCTCTGTGTGTGTGTGTGCGCGTGTGTGTGCGTGTGTGGCAGAGTGATATACGGTATCTATGTGTGTGTGAAATGGTCATTTTGTTTGTAAATGTCCGGCTTTATGGATAATTTCAACATTGTTGCTGAAATGTCAGCAAACGTCAGCAAAATACCGATTAAATCTACGATGTGAGATGTTGATTAAAAATGTATTATATTACAACTTCAAAGTATTACAAAAATATTGAACGCAGTGTTATTTGATGGGTATGTTAATCCTCAAACTGATTATGCTCATAAGTGTGACTTTTTCATTTGGCAATTCATTTATTAATAATAAAGTTAAGTAGTATTATTTAAAGATATACAATTGTCTTTATTCAATACTAAATTTATGGCTAAAAACATTTTGCACATACATCATTTAAAACATGTAAGTGCCTTGAATTCTATACTTACCTTACTTGTTTGTATCTGTGTGTGTATGTATGTGTATAATGAAAATAAATTCAATACTTGACTTAACTTCAATCTTCAATGTAGATAAAATGTACAGATTTTTATTGTTTTTTGTATAGATTTATAAAACACACTTCACAATATATAAATTAAAGATTTTTGTATAATCGATATAGCTGTACATTGGAAACGGGAAAATATAATTTATTAATTTTTCTGAGATCGACTCGCTCATACAAACGACTATGGCATAATCATGTTTTTACGCTGATCAAGAATATATCTGTGTTATATATGTATATAAGATCATAACCATTGCCTTGTTCCCTTAAATAAAAATACTTTATATATTGTTTTCTGATAAAAAGGTTTATATAAAGAAAACAACCAATCAGTTTCGTTTTTATCGTCATTCACTCATACTCAAAATGAAAAACTCTTACCGCTGCTGCGTAATCCTCCCAAAGATAGGGCGTATAGCTATAGCTATAGTTGTTCGAGAATATTATAGTTCGACTCTTATTTTCCGAATCGAAAGGAAAGATTAAAATTATGTGTAACTAAAACAAAAAAACTTATATTTCACTACATCTTCTACAACCAATGTAAACTTAATACGAGATAAGTCAGGTTTTTATCAAACTGCCTCTTTTATTTTTCTTGCTGCTCGCATTATAAATTCTTGACCTCCAACAAAAACATACAAACAATTCGTAGTAAGTCGTTTATATGTTTTGTTTCAACGTTGACATAATTATTCGATTTCTTTATTAAGTTTGATAAAAAAAGTACACAAAACTGACAATATTGTAATTGGTTTGTTGTCTAACATAAAATAAATTGCACATTATTACGTATTAAATGCGTGGTACAGTCGAACTACGCTACAGTCGAACTACATAATTTTATAATATTATGCTTTTTTTTATTTTTCAATACAATCAACTTTTAATTAGTAATAATAATTATTAGACATTTTTCATGGTTAACTATTATTAGTTTAACATTATTTTGTGACATGAATAAAATCTGGTTTCTTTACTGTTCGTCGCTTTGCTGTTATTATTTTCTCCTTTTTTCTAAGAAAAGTCTCAAAGCGATCCTTGATATATTTTAAATTGTATATATTAGATATTGTACAAAACAGTTTCATAGCAGCAGTTATGTTAATATAAAATAATATTGTTTATAGCGTAGTTTGACTGTATATAAGAATAAATGAAAAAATTGCGGGACACGTGTATTTGAAGTTTCCGTAAATGCTTTTCCAGTGCAATTAGATATAAAGAGCTCATGGCAAAACCCAAAGTTAAAGTTTGTGGCCATTATAGTTGTTAGCTTAACGCTCGTAGCTGCCAACAAAGGCGTTGCACGAGGGACAGAAATGATCCATGCTGCGCGCACAATCGGTGCAATACAAGCAGCAAGCGCAGGGCCAGCAGCTAAGTGGAAAAAGGAACAAGGTATAAATAAGTTAACAACAATCATTAGTTAGTAAAAGCTTATTGGCTTACCAAGTGAGGCACATGATAAGTGCTATTAAGTGCGTCTTTGTTGTGGCTTTTGCCTCGGTGCGCGTTGTCACTTGTTGATGGCAATTGGGGCAGACCACATTGCTGGGCTCCGGACCGACAGGAGTGGACATTTCGAATGCTTTTCAATACACACTGTAAAGTATTGTTATTTGTATGTTTGTCTTATCGATTGGGAGTTCGGTGTTGGCCTTGAGTGAGTTGAGTCGAGTTGAGTTGTGTTGTGTTGTGTTGTGTTGGGTGTTGCACTTTGCGTGACAATTACCGTTGCAATCAGTGCAATGTCATTGGGGAAACCACACGTTTTAAACAAAAAAGAAAACAGAAACAAGCAAATATCATGATAATCTTTGTTCTCATACAATGACTTTCCACTGCTAATTGCATATGAGGCTTAACACACTAATACTAGGCCGATATACTTTACTTTGATAATTGCTTGGCATGTGGCAGGCAAATTAATTTCAATAGCCATCTACCACTTTACCCAGCACCCTCTGTTATCATATATATATAAGCATTGTTGCTGTGGGCCTTTCAATTCGCTTGTCAATGATGTCAGTCAGATGTGGCGCCAGCAAAAAAAATATGGTCTGCCGCATGTGCCCCAAAAATGATGTCGTCATTCCAAAAAAAAAAAAAAACACGAATTGCCTCCACAATGTTCATATTCATTAACAAACGTAGGGTTCTATAAATAACTAACAACTATGATCCCCAAGCACTAACAACACAAACATTCACTAAAGTCAGGGTGTGTCTTCTTATATAGTCATATTTTGGGTGTGTGTGTGTCCACTTGTCTCTATCTTCATCAACTGTCTCTCCACTCACTCTGGGCATTTGCATAATGCTAATGGGGTGCTTGTGTGACGCTTGATTAATTTATTACCTACTTTTAGCGCAATTTACTTAAAACATATTTACACAACACTTGGACTTTTCATATTCTAGCACATATCTCCAAATAAACATTTCGATTTCACGATTTAGTTCATAAATATGATAATTATGTCGTATACTTACACTTATTGATATGTATATACAAAATATATATATGTATTATACATATATCAGATAGAAATTTCTTTTAGCGAGCGATGCCGTCGCGGACTTGTTGCGTGTTGTGGCAGCAATAACGTTTTGAAGTTCACAACTCAGATGCGCTGCTGAGGCAACCGATTGTTGTCGGATTAACCCTCAAATTGTGCACAGTGGTCATTGGTTAGACCAAAAATCTTTTCATATTTTGCCTGGTGTAATTAGGTTTGACCAATTATATCTTAGCTGATATATTAAATGTGGATTGCTAGTTGATTAACGCTTACTAAATATTTGCTATGTTAACCCTAATGTTATGAACTTTCTATCATTAGAACATATACAAATAGCTAATCAACCACAGTACCCACAGTACACAATAGAAAAATGTTTCCTAGCAACATGTTGCTGAAACATTCGCTACATACTTCTAAGTTGCGAAAGCCAAGACTCAACCGAACTGAGAAGCTTTCAAGAACCAAACTTTTTGTCATATCAGCAAAACAGAAACAAAACAGAAAACAGTTTACCGCTTTATTTTTTGCAATGTTTATACGTTCATAGTTATATAGTTATAGGTGTTGTAATGAATTGGTTAATAATAATAAATATTAGAATAATTAGAATGATTAGAATGATTATGCAGTTTCAAAATTAGCGCCATCTGGCAACATTGGCAATGCATGCTTAGTGGCTACTTTCAAAGTAACTCTGTGCAAGTGCAGCGAATTCGCTTATTACGTAAGGCGGCTGGAAATTGCACCTATAAAATGCATTACGACATTGCACACGTTCTTTTAAAAATTCGAAACCTAGGAAGAAGGCTCAGTCTTTGTGCCAAAATCAATGTGCTAATAAGATTCAACGAACCCCGCGTAGACTGTTTTTCCTAGCTGTGATACCTGAATCCAACGCGAAGCTTATTAGGAACAAGTCCCACACATGATGCATAAGTTATCTAATGTCTTCTAGAGTTAGATCAACGTATATATGTAAGTATATGGGAGTACGTGCTACTCAAATTCTCTTGAATTGTGACAGAAGTCCTTTGAGTGTTATCAAATGCATTTACTCGACGCATATAAATCACATTTGTGAAGTGTGAACGTTTTTAGGAATTTACAACATTTTTATTATGAAACTGACCTTCTTTGTAAATCTATGATTTCACCGTGCCAGCACGGATTCATGAAACATGTCTACAACTACTAACTTACTAGAATTCACATCATTTGTGATCAAAGGCTTTGAAGAAAAGATAAAAATTGATGTTATTTACACTGTAAGTAATAATTTTTTAATTTATAAACTTCAACTATTGGGCTTTCCCAATAGTCTCACTCTTTGGGTTAAAGATTACTTAATCTTCAGATTTCAGAGGGTATTATTTAATGGCTCAGTTTCTCAAGCGGTTCAGCTCACTTCTGGTGTTCCTCAAGGAAGTCACCTTGGACCGTTATTATTTACGCTTTTTATTAACGACCTTTCTTCTATTATCTCGGGTGCTGATGTATGCTGATGATGTAAAATTATGCATGTCGGCTGCATCTCTTCTGTCTGGTCATAACCTGCAAAGTGACTTAGACAATTTTCAAACTTGGTGCAGAACAAATTTATTGCATCTCAATTGCAGTAAATGTGAAGTTATGTCTTTTTACAGATGAACGCCCCACTTCAATACATATCTTCTGGATAACCAACCACTTGATCGGATTGAATGGGTTGAGGATTTGGGTATTCTAATGGACCCAAGGCTTAAGTTCGACAAGCATATATTTTCAATTGCAAATCGTGCATCGAGTGCCTTGGGGTTCATTAAGCGCTGGTCGAAGGAATTCGACGACCCCTACTTAACAAAAACCTTGTATGTGTCTCTTGTGCGACCGATTCTCGAATATGGATCATGTATATGGTATCCAAAATACAGGATTCATCAGGATAGATTAGAATCGGTGCAAAAACAATTCTTGCTTTTTGCTCTTCGGGGCCTTAACTGGGATAATTCTATTAACTTACCTTCCTATCATAGTAGACTTTTACTAATAAATCTTCCCTCTCTTTCTAACCGTACAACAATGCTAGCAATAACCTTTCTCTATAAATTAATAAATGGTGAAATAGATTCTTCAATATTAATCAACCAAATTAACTTTGCAGTTCCTATTAGATATACTAGAAATTTTGTACCTTTAGCTCTTCCACCCTGTTACACTAACTATGCTATCCACAACCCCTTTCGGATCTTATGTGCTACATATAATGATCTTTCCTAGTTAATACATAGTGCTATTTCTATTTGCTTTTTAAAAAAACTAGTCTTGTCTCATTTGAATATTTGCTCGCGTCCCCTCGGTCGGACGGGCGGGAGGTGGGTCGCTTTGTGCTAGGGTCCGCGCGTTAAAAAGCCGGTGCTTGGTATCGTTGACCACTGGAATGTACATCTACGTCCAATAATATTAAAAAATAAAACAGATTACAGTTTACCGCTTTATTTTTTGCAATGTTCATACGTTTATAAACGAATATAAATAAGTATGTGATTTTTATGTTCATGTCAGTTGGATTGTACATGACTGCATTAAATGTGTGCTGTCGGGATATGTGAGTACGTATATGGAGTAAGTGCTACTCAAATTCTTTTGAATTGTGACAGAATTCTGTGAAGTTTTATACCCGCAATCGCAGCAGCAGGGCAAACAGACGCACGGCCAGGCTATATATGTGTATGAGTGCGTGTGTATGAAGAGAGAAGGAAATGAATGCAATTAGGATCGTTGTGATAGAAGGAAAAGCACACATTTTAAATACTTACAAGCAGAGACATAGAAGTGCAGAATACATATATGTTGCGCCAGTTGCATGTCTCTTAACGGTCATGCGAACGTGAGCATTGCAATGGGGACAGAGCAATCCCTTCGGAGCATTATCCATGACGATCGTATGAACCACCACATCGGTTGGTGGGCGTGGCATATACACAGTCATATCGTTTCAGCGTTGTCGAATATCGGTCCCTGCGGATACAGCATCATATTTGCGTCTAGAATAATATCTGGGAAATAACAGTTATCTGGTTTGAAGAAATATATTGGTGTAAATACAAAAAACTTACAACAATTGTCTAGAGAGTCGGCTGACGACTCACAAAGATTGTCCAAGCTGTTTTCAGAAAATTGAAACCGCCCAGTTAAAACTAGTAGTAGGAAATTGTTCGCCAACGCGAAAAGCAGAAGCTGCAGGCAAGCCGCAATCTGAAAGGCGGCTTACTGTCACGAGCTTTAAATGAAGAACATGCGCAGAGTCATAACCGGAATGGATATGTACAGAACAATAGTAATAGTTCTAGTCCTGCTGGTGCACAAGCCAATTCCAAAAGGCGAGGGAGACCAAACGTATCTCAAAGCACGCAAAGCACGAGATTGGTCTTGGAGATATCATAACGAGATATCATATCTCGTATTATCTGGTCTGATTTTTGTACGTCCCTACGACAAAAAAAAAGCGTCGGACTTCCTTAGAAAAGAGCGTATTCGTGCACGAAAGCAAAAGGTAGGAGAAACGTTTGCAATATGTTTTGATTCTGTGTCAGCATTGATAGATAACTCATCTGTCCGAATAGACGAAGACGAAATCCTTGAAATTCTCAAAAATATTCTTTCACCCGAAAGTCGTAAACAGTTATTATATCAGCCAATCAGAACCATTAGAGAGTTGAGAAAACTAGTTCAGATGAAAGAAAATCTAATGCGTGAAATAGGTTCATGTTTCGAAAGTAAAAAAACAAATTTACCCCTATATCGTCGTTCGGTACACGCAGTGGAAATTGCTGATCCTCAATACAGTAATCAAGAAGACCTTGAAAGTGACATAGAAATTGCAGCAGTTCGCGCTTCACACGCAAAGTTCGTGTGTTGGAATTGTGACGTCATCGGACACGTGTGGCAAGACTGTTTAGCAGAGCGCCTCATATTTTGTTATGGTTGTGGGGAACCAAATGTATATAAGCCCCAATGTCAAAAATGCATCCGTTGCAAAACGGAAAACCGAAGACAGGGTGCATCCAACACCACCAGGATGCCCCCGTCGAAATAAAAGTTCACATAAATGAAAATAAAATCAAGATTGCTCAGCCCACGCAAGTCTCACCAAGCAGGCAAGACGCGTCGCAGCAAACTTACACAAAGTCACATATTGATCGGTTACAAAATTATAAAAAAATTAGGCATACGATTTTTACTGAAGTAAACAAGTAGAAACGCTGTACGAATTAGAGGTTATTATGATAATATAAGAAACAACCAGATTACTGGTGTCTGCTATAGTAAATAATAAGAATGATTTAAGAAGTTATGCGGAAGTCTCTTTTCTTGAGTTTAAAGAACTTGGATTATTGGATACTGGAGCAAATGTCAGTTGCATCGGAGCTAGTTGAGCGACAGACAATTTTAGTGAATGCCCAGAGTTTACACCATGTGGGTAATATGTTAAAACTGCTGATGGTCGATCCCATACGGTTTTTGGTGTTTTAGAGGTTTTACTGACTTACAATGGCGTTCAGAAGCCAATGCAATTGTACGTGATTCCCTCAATTCAACAGAAACTGATTCTTGGCATAGATTTCTGGAGATCTTTTGAGCTTGCCCCTTAAATAATTCATTCCATAGATTTGTCCCAGAATACTGATAGCTCAGAGGATATCTATCCTTTAACTTGTTTGCAAAGGCAACAGCTTGAAGTAGTAAAAACCCTATTTCCCAACTGTGATACTAATATGATACGATCTTTGTATCGTATCCGAAGACTTTGAATCACGCTTAGCGGTTCTAAACAGACTGACCGGTTATACTTGGCTGTGGAGGAATTTCTACTGATCCCAGCAACATTTTTTGTATTGTGAACTGGCCAGCGCCCAAGAATCTTAAACAGATTCGTGGATTTCTTTGAGTTTGTAATTGGTACCGGCTTAACAAAGTTAAGCCGTTCTCAAAGAAACTACAGCGTTACGGAACGTGAATGCTTAGCAGTAATCCTTGCAGTAGAAAAGTACAGATGCTTTCTTGAGCTTCAAGAATTTGAAGTAGTCACTGACCATTCGAGTCTTGTTTGGCTTATGCGCCAACAAAATGTCTCAGGAAGATTGGCTCGTTGGATTTTCAAACTGCAACAGTTTAAGTTTATTATTTCCCATCGCAAAGGAAGTGAACATATTGTTCCTGATGCGTTATCTCGCCTTGAAGAGCTAGAAATAGCAAGCCTGGAGTTAGAACCAGTCATACACCTCAAATCAGATTCTTTTAATGATGAAGACTATGAAAAGCTTAAAACAAAGTTTAAGGCAAATCAAGACAAATTTCGGAAGGTAAAAATAGTTGAACCATATCTGTATATACAGAGAGAACAGATGTCTGGCGAGTTGGAGCAAGACAACGTATCATGGAAGTTATGGGTTTCTGAACGTCTTCGGTCAGCGGTGCTAAAACAAGCACATGATGGTTTAGTCTCTTCGCATGGAGGTATGCAAAAAACTATTGAGAAAATTCGTCAAAATCTCTTTTGACCAGGTTTGGCAAGTGACGTACAAAAATATATAAGACAGTGTGAAATATGTAAGCAAATGAAGGCACCTAATTATACGCTACGCCCGGCCATGGGTACTCTTTGTCCGACATGCAGCCCCTTTCAGCGCTTATATATTGACTTACTAGGACCCTATCCGCGTAGCAAAAAAGGACATATTGGTATTCTAATTGTGCTTGATCACCTTTGGCTGCAACCTTTAAAAAAGTTTACGTGTGCAGAAATTCAAGAATATCTACTACATAGTATTTTTCATGCAGTTTGGGTTCCTGAAGTTTGTGTTAGCGACAGTGGATCGCAGTTCAAATCAAATGATTTTAACGTATTCCTTACAAAGTTTGGAATACGACCCCAGAGTAATGCTGCGGAGCGAGTTAACCGATCTCTATTAGCGGCAGTGCGATCTTATTTAAAAAATTATTAAACAGATTGGGATCAGAATCTTACAGGAATTTCATGCGCCTTAAAATCTTCGGTACATCAATCATTGAAATGTTCGCCATATAAAGTTCTGTTTGGTTAGATATGATAACCCACGGTTTAGACTATCGGCTCTTAAGAGATTTGTCATTGCTAGAAGAACAAATAGTTCCTTTATCTCGAACCGATAACCTTGCAATTTTTAGACGCAATTTTGCTCTTAGCTAATTTACGCAGAATTTTAATGCAAAATTACCACCTCAGTTTTTGAAGTCTCGCATTAAGAAACAAGTAAGAAGACGTAACAAGACGGTCGGGCTAACAGACACACACATATGGCTGTGTACTTCTGTACCAATGCTTGATTGTTTCATATCTCCGATGTTTCTGTACCGATTTTAATAAAAATTTTACAGATGTTCATTATTTTGCCAATAGTTTCAATCCCCATTTTCAAGTTTTCGATTTTCATTTTTGTTATCGATTACATGTGTATATCGTAAGCCGGAAAAGTTATCGAAAATTTGAAACAAACTTGTCATGCCTAGGGATTAGGAGAGTTCATATCCAAAATCTGGAGTCTCTAGCTTTTGTAGTTTCTGAGATCGACGCGCTCATACATACAGACGGACGGACAGACAGACAGACGGACATGGCTATCTCGACTCGGCTGTTGATGCTGATCAAGAATATATACTTTATGGGGTCGGAGAAGCATCCTTCTCCCTGTTATATACATTTGCACAAAACCATTATACCCATTTTTACCCATTTCATGGGTTAAGAGTATAAAAATTAGGTAATTGCTTTTACTTGTTGGAAGATCTGCAGGCAAAGAAATAGGTAGTTTTTATGCAAAAGACATTAGAGCCTGATTCCCGCTAATTATTCCATCTAGCGAAGTCAGATTATCCGCTTGTTATTTTCATAATTAAAATTTTTATCGCAAGTTCTTGACAATTTTGTCGCTTGTGATAAAATGCAGAGATAACAGTTTGAATGCTACAATGCTCTTTTTCTCTCAGCAGTGCGATTGCTTCCAGAGCTTAGAAGTTTAATCAGAGCTGACTTCATGCTCTCCAAAAATAAAAAAGCTCTACTATAAAAGGTGCATGCGTATTAAAAGCTCTCTCTTCTTTTTTTGGTCAGTCTTTGAATTGTTACGCCGGACCGTCGAGTCGCGAGCTGCAGAAAACTTTTAAAACGTGATCGCGAGCATATGTTGAAATAAAATGTTCGATCGCCAATACAATACAATACACTACAATACCCTAGTGTTTAAGACAACATAAAACCAAATTCAAGAATTAAAATATATACGAAGTTATCGTCCAGAACATGCACACGACATCAGCTAATGACCACGACCTATAAGTGGACGTAACCTCAAGACGCACCCAAATCACCATGCTTTTGTCAACGCCAGTCGGTCAACGCAGTTCTATTCTGTTATTGGACCAAATCCCGTCCAGCACGTGGTCCAGTGCATCCCCGCACTAACTTACAGTGCTGACAAGAGCAAGCGCAATTTTCGTGCTTTTCGCCCTTGCATGGCTTGCTCAGTTCATAGAAGCCCTGGAGTAGTTTTTTTTTGTTCTTGTCCAGAGAAGGCATAAAACCAGTGAGAGCTCTGCAGTTTCAAGTTATGCAAAGCCTGTTAAGTTATAAGTTTTTTTTTAAATCTGTATTAGTTTAAATGTACAGTAATGAGCGCAGTGCAAACTCATAATCACAAAGAGAAAACGATCACCGCTTAGAATCCACAAGTAGCTCTTTTAGTCTGTATGTAGAGCACACCTACGTACGTATTTTACATCTTCGTTCTCTTTACTAGAGAGTAACGAGCCATAAGTATTAGCGACATATAGACCTTACATGTGATTAGAAAATATGTAAAGTGGCAAAATAAATTAAAGAAAAAAACAATACATACAACGATGGACTCTTTCGCTGGAAGGCCTTTCATCGCCGGAGCAGCATACATATGTAAATACATAAAAGTTCTGAAGCAGCAAGTTCTCTCTTTTATTTACAAGTTCTAATCACAGCTTTCTATGTTGGTAACCTTTAACTAAATTTCAATTAGAGTAAACCAATTAATTTTGTTAATAAAACTAAAAGAAGGAAAATGAAATAGTAAAAACAAAAAAAAAACCCAATCAAATAAAATTTTTGTATACATATTCTTGAGTCCACATAAAATTACAAAAAAAGAAAACCACACAAAACATTTTTCTGACCCTTCTCTCATTTTATTGAAACGTGATCGGTTCTTTAATGGTTTTTGCAGTGAAGTTTTATACCCGCAATCGCAGCAAAAGCAGGGCAAACAGACGCACGGCCAGGCTCTATATGTGTATCAGTGCGTGTGTATGAAGAGAGAAGGAAAAGAATGCAATTAGGATCGTTGTTATAGAAGGAAAAGCACACATTTTAAATACTTACAAGCAGAGACATAGAAGTGCAGAATACATATATGTTGCGCCAGTTGCATGTCTCTTAACGGTCATGCGAACGCGGGCATTGCAATGGGGACAGAGCAATCCCTGCGTAGCGTTATCCATGATGATCGTATTTTGGTGAACCACCACATCGGTTGGTGGGCGTGGCATATACACAGTCATATCGTCTGGTGGAGCACTAGGCAGAACCTCATATTTTGGCGATTCAGCGTTGTCGAATATCGGTCCCAGCGGATACAGCTTGGTGTGTTCCATATCTGAGATCTATTTGCGTCGAGAATAATATCTGGGAAATAACAGTTATCTGGTTTGAAGAAATATATTGGTGTAAATACAAAAAACTTACAACAATTTGAGCGAAATGTCACAAAATATTTATTTACACAAGTTTAAACAACTATGATTCAAATGTTCCAAAAAAACAAACAAAGCAACCGAAGCAACCGGCGTCTCGCACTAAAAACACAAACTGAACTGCCCAAAGAACAGAAGAAATAAGTCGAAAGAAACACAGGGTGCTTATCGCCTTGTGCCAAGCTGGAAATTGCAGACGTATGTATATGCGTCTGTATATATGTATGTACATATGTCTGTCAGCATTTGTTTCAGTATTCTGCTTGCTGAGCTATTTTGCGAAGTTGTTTCTTTAGTGTTTGTAGGGATCCCTAACCAAATTTTGTAAGCGATAGTCAAAGAATTAGCAAAACCCACCCCACCCCGAAAGAGCTACGGTAATATAAGGTCCCGCTCGCTATACCTCCTTCGACTCATTGGACGAATGCTATTGACCAACCCGCTAACACCCGGTCAGTTCATGCAGACGTTGGTATTTAATTCGACACCTTAGTGGCGAAATTGTTTACTTAAACGGATGTCAGGTAGTCTGCGGAAAGCAAAGCTTAACGACCCAAGTCAGTAAGTTTTAGCGTTCAGCTGAGGTGGCGAAGGTGACACCACATGCAGCGGAAGAATGCGTACCATAGCCGGCGAACACGGCATATTTGCGTAGGCGCTATGAATGGGAATGTAAGCGCATAAATCACATTTTTGAAGTGTCCACGTTTTTAGGAATTTACAACATTTTTATTATGAAACTGACTCATTCGGGAACTGCAGATAAGATGAGGACCAATATGCAAAGGAAATATCTCGATCGTTGTGTAATTTTTATTGAGAAAATCCTAGCAACATGTTGCTGAAACATTCGCTACATACTTCTAAGTTGCGAAAGCCAAGACTCAAACGAACTGAGAAGCTTTCAAGAACAAAACTTTTTGTCATATCAGCAAAACAGAAACAAAATAGAATACAGTTTACCGCTTTATTTTTTGCAATGTTCATACGTTCATAATTATACAATTGTATATGTATATAAGTATGTATATGTGTATAAGATATATATGTGTATATAAATATATATATATATAAATATTATATATAGATATATATATTAATATATATTACATAGGAAATTGTATATCCCACTTATTTAGTTTACACTTAGATTATTGTTGACAATAACTCGCTTTTCTTGAAACTTAAAGCGTTTTGGTTTTGGTTCACGAATGTAAATATAATTCTTTTGAATTGTGACAGAATTCCGTTGGCGAAACGCTTAGAAGCTGCCCAGGCAGGCTTTACAGTTGGGACAGTACTGTGAAGTTTTATACCCGCAATCGCAGCAGCAGGGCAAACAGACGCACGGCCAGGCTCTATATGTGTATGAGTGCGTGTGTATGAAGAGAGAAGGAAATGAATGCAATTAGGATCGTTGTGATAGAAGGAAAAGCACACATTTTAAATACTTACAAGCAGAGACATAGAAGTGCAGAATACATATATGTTGCGCCAGTTGCATGTCTCTTAACGGTCATGCGAACGCGGGCATTGCAATGGGGACAGAGCAATCCCTGCGTAGCGTTATCCATGATGATCGTATTTTGGTGAACCACCACATCGGTTGGTGGGCGTGGCATATACACAGTCATATCGTCTGGTGGAGCACTAGGCAGAACCTCATATTTTGGCGATTCAGCGTTGTCGAATATCGGTCCCAGCGGATACAGCTTGGTGTGTTCCATATCTGAGATCTATTTGCGTCGAGAATAATATCTGGGAAATAACAGTTATCTGGTTTGAAGAAATATATTGGTGTAAATACAAAAAACTTACAACAATTTGAGCGAAATGTCACAAAATATTTATTTACACAAGTTTAAACAACTATGATTCAAATGTTCCAAAAAAACAAACAAAGCAACCGAAGCAACCGGCGTCTCGCACTAAAAACACAAACTGAACTGCCCAAAGAACAGAAGAAATAAGACGAAAGAAACACAGGCTGCTTATCGCCTTGTGCCAAGCTGGAAATTTGCCTAATCCACCGCATGGCGATCTTTCTGCCTTGTGTGGTGAATGACGCATCAGTATACCGCGTCTTGTGGGTAAGGGAGCGCAGCAACAGAGGCAATTCACCAGAGCGTATGTATTCCGACATATACACACATTCTGCTTGGGCCTGGCGCTGCCTTCGCCACGCTCAACGGCAGTAAAACTCACCAGACGTATGTATATGCGTCTGAACCATGGGCTATCATATCTAACCAAACAACTTTATATGGCGAAAATCTCAATGATTGATGTACCGAAGATCTTAAGGCGCATGAAATTCCTGTAAGATTCTGATCCCAATCTGTTTGATAATTCTTTAAATAAGATCGCACTGCCGCTAATAGAGATCGGTTAACTCGCTCCGCAGCAGCTCAGGCAATTCACCAGAGCGTATGTATGTATGGGCCTGGCGCTGCCTTCGCCATGCTCAACAGCAGCAAAAATCACCAGACGTATGTATGTATGTACATATGTCAGCCGCATTTGTTTCAGTTTTCTGCTTGCTGAGCTTCGATTAGATTTTTTATTTTATACTTCAATCGCTGCATACAAAGACAATTGAACTTCTCTAGACTGGACAAATCGCTCTTGAGTTTTTTTTTTCAGAAATAGGTGCAGGCAAAGACAATCCAACTACTCTAGACTGGCAAAGACAATCGAACTACTCTAGACTGGGCAAATTGGGATACAGGATATTAAAAGTGTGCAGCTTTTTAATGTTTGTCTCGTATCGCTTCTTTCAGCATATGCTTAGCGATCTGCATCGAAACCAAACCATATTCTGTTTACTATACGTGTGTTGGGTATATTGGTTTGCGGAAATGTATGTTAAAGACAAAATAAAGAATTTCAAACCCCATAAAGTATATGTATTCTTAATCAGCATCAAAAGACAAGCAAGTTGGCCATGTCTTCATGTATTATGTTTATGGCTTAGGGTATCTCTAGTCGAGCTCTATTCTTATTAAGGTGATTTGATTTCCTTCGTTTTACCCAAGCTATGTCGCCCAATATTGTACACGTGTACACGCGACCAGCGCTTGGCTAGGCTAGGCACAACATCACGCAAATACATTTCTGTATCTGCTGATTTTGCCCGTATACGATTTTATATGGGCGCTCGTCAGCTTACGAGAGCTCGGCTAGTAGGCACGAAGGCACGCAAACACAATTGCTCAAAGATCGGTGATCTGGCCTGCATCTATTTTTCGTTGCAAAAACACTCAAGAGCGATTTGTCCAGTCTAGAGAAGTTGGATTGTCTTTGCCTGCACCTATTTCTGAAAAAAAAAACTCAAGAGCGATTTGTCCAGTCTAGAGTAGTTGGATTGTCTTTGGAGAAGTTCAATTGTCTTTGGATGATGTGAGTTCGATGTTCTATGTGAGACCTCTATATCGATTGTATGCTTAGTGCCCATATATACATACGCTCGGGTGAATTGCCTCTGTTGCTGCGCTCCCTCACCCACAAGACGCAGACCACTGATGCGTCATTCACCGCACAAAGCCGAAAGATCGCCACGCGGTGGATTAGGGAAACACAAACCCATATTTTTTTTTATAAAGGCACAAAAGTATGCAACAAAATATTTATATATCGTAAAATTAGTAACGATACAAACTACACCTTGACACTAAAATAATACATATCTAACTTAGTTTTAGTTACGCCGCTCATTTTTTTGTTTTGTCAGTGGAACTAAGGTCAGTTCCTCAAATTTAGTACAATTGTTGATAATTGGTCTACTTAGAGCATTCGTCGGCCCACGAAAGCTCTGCAGACGGGACAGTAATGATTGCTCGCTTGACACGAGTCCATACAGTACGGTACACAAACACAGGGCCAGCACCTGAGCAAGAAAGAAATAGAGAAAGATAAGATTAAGTATTTTAGTAGATTGATCGAATATTTCATATTTCAGTTTTGACGATTTATCGATACTTAATCTATATAAGCACAAAAAAAGGAAAACTGGTGGAAAGCAAAGTTATTTGGATTAATCTTTTCTTACCCAACTAAACATAACAGTAGGGCCCACATATGTGTGCGTCCAGTGGGCGTGACTTGAATTGTGGTCACCACATCACTGTGGCACTGTGGACAACGCACAAATGTCGGATCTCTGCCAACGGGTATCATAGGCCTTTGGGTCGTGTGTATAACAACTGTGGCATTTCCGGGCTGTTGGGTCATGGGTGGATACATTGGTGGCTGCGTCGGTCCACCCGGATACGGCTGAAATGTTTGCGCTGGCATATACGTAATAACAGCAGGCGGGGATTGAACCTTTGGTGCCACCTGTGGCACTTCCTGCACCTCTCCAGGCATGGGTTGCTCTGTGTACACTGGTGGCTCCGTCTTTTCCATGATGAGTCAGATAGTATGTGTGTATGTTATCACAATCAATGTAATAAAACTGAACCGTTCAGTTTGCAGTTTGTTATTCTACTAAGCTATCACTGTGGGAATCAGGCATTGATATAGCTCACAAGTTAGCAGTAAGCAATCATATACTAGCCATAAACTGTATGTTTATGGTTCGATTGTCATATTGAGGGTTTTGATAATAACTTTGTTAAAGTGGGCGTTTCAAGCTAATGGGCAATCTATATTGTTCATCAATAGAAATACAAGAAATATTATTAGTATTATTTTTATAAAAGGTAGATTCAAAGGGTTACTTTAAACTAAAAAAAAAATGGAATTTATTTTTATATTGCCATTTCTCCTCATCTAGGCCTTGCTTGAAGAACATCAGACCTGGATTACTCTCGCCCTTAACAATACGATATGCGCAAATGGCAATCATGGCGTCATCGCGAATGGACTAGCCTTTAAAGAACTGAAGTTCTTTGAAACGACCCAGAATACCATCAATGACTTTGTTCAGATTGGTTTAGAATACATCAACTTGGTCAGGCGACCGTTCCTTTTTCTTTTCATTAGAATTTAACAATGCACCAAACCTTTAAAAAAAAATGTCAAGCACTAAAACTTAGAGGTGATTAAACGATTTTCAGATAACAAATGTATAATACCAAGTTCCAAGAACTTTTTGACTCAACTAGGTAGGTATGGAGCTTTGTTTTTATTTTTCGCCTTACTTAATTTGTGCGTACTTTAATATTTGTCCGTACAGCAGATTGATCTGTGTCACCACCTGCTCCTGCCCAGAAATGAGTTGCTCTGTTAATGCACTACCTCGACTAAAAAATAACTGTTTGGCATGCGCTTAGTTGCTCTACTGAGTTGATATTGTGTTAGTCAAACTGTGATAAAGAACCCATAAATACAATTGCTGATATTGAAACTTATCTATATTTATCATTCCACTGTTGTCGATTCTTTGAGACTTCCTTTGAGGCAAAGGGGAATGGAATTAACAGAAATGAGAAGAGACCTGATCATAATAAAGTCAAAAAATATGTATACGTTTCATCTGGTACTGAGTATTATATTATTTCTTACAAATATATATTAGAATATAGAAAATCTCAAAATAACAAATGTTATTGATAGAGTTGTTAAAGTGCGTTTTATTTTTGGTTGAGTTATGGTTAATTATCTAATTGTTAATAATTCATACTTATAAGATATAGTTGTAGTCATTTTAACTCTCGTAGGTGCCAATGTAGGTGCCACAATTGGGGCAGGTGTGTTCGGCATTCTGGCAGGAGTCCATGCAATAAGGCACACAAACACATGGCCAGCAGCTGCAAAAAGAACAACAATTTAATAAATGTGTTTTTGAGTGATTCATGACTGATTGAACGAGTGCAATGATTTGTCATTATTTTGATCATTTGTCGCTTAATCATTGTTCAGTGATTACTTACAGAAACAGACACAGGAGCAAGGCAAACAAATGTGTGCGTCCTGTTGGAGTATGCTTGACATTGGTCAGGATATCGGCATGACAGGAGGGACACTGAATCTGCGACGGATGACTCCCAATGGGCACCACATTCGTTGTGGTCGTTGTCTGGATGACAATCGGTGGTCCGCCGGGCTGATAGGTCTGTGCTGGTGTATATCCTTGACTCATCTTGACCAACTATAATAATCCTTAAACAGTATAAAATATTTGACTGTGTGCCTTGATGGTTCCCTTTCAACTGAAGTCTATATATTGTGTTAGTTCACAACCAATGCAGTTCTCACTTTGATATGGTATTGCGTTATCTTACAAGGTGTGGCCATAACTGATAAAGAGTGTACAAACTGGGACGATTGCCTGTCTAACATTTCGCTTAATATGAAACCCCTATTTTTCACTGTTAATTGTTATTATTATGTTCAATTTAAGCATCGTTGAGTGTTATCAAATGCGATGACTCAACGCATATAAATCACATATGTGAAGTGTGCACGTTTTTAGGTATTTACAAAATGTTTTATTATGGATCTGACTCACTCGGGAATTGCTGATAAGATGAGGACCAATATGCAAAGGAAATAACTCGATCGCTGTGTTATTTTCATTCAGAAATTTCGCTAAGAAATACCAGGGATATGGAAGATTAAGCACTGCTGCAGTGTTACATATACGGACTCGGCTTCAGGGTATCTCCCAGTCGAGCTTACTCGACAATAGTCTTCCTACTTGTTTAAACATGTTTCAAGGTTTCTGATTGTACAAATCACAAAGTGTATGTACCTTTCTAAGTTGACAAAATGGTATTCTAATTGAAGAAAAGATTTTGTACATTCAGATAACTTTATTAACCTGACCAGTTAAAACAGATTTCAGACAGAAGCATGGACATATTTAAATGAAATGAATGTTTGTTTCAGATAAACAACAAAGGGTCGAAGATCCACCCCAAAGCTTAATTACCCCATCTATGTTGACAAATCTTTAAAATCGAATCGAAACTTCATAAATGATTTTACTTATGAGTAAAAAGGTCTCTGACAGTTAAACTAACAAAGTTTCTTATTCGCTTCAGCCAAACAATTTAATTGCCAGCTTGTTCAAGTCTGTTTCCCCTGTGATCTCATAATCACAGATAGCATTGCTTACTAAACATATAAATGATAATATTGGGTCTACGTTTAGTAGTATGTACTTATAAACTGATTATCAACTTGCACTCATGATTAGAGTACACGGGTTTCTTGAAAGCTATAACTCTTTGATAGTTGGTAGAGTTAATTATTAACATTATAGCATTTTCAAAAGGGGATTTTTAACAAAAAAACGCAATCGAAATAATTTATTTATTGTTAGCAGGTGCTTTATTCCAAGGGAACACTGTTCCGTAAAGCAGGTAGCAAAAGCTAACACCAAATAAAGCTAAAAGCTTACGTGCACTAATCAGGTACACTTGTTTTAGGTAGAAAAAAAAGATAATAGCGTATACGTAATAATTTACTTGAATATGTATTTACAATTTATTTTAGTTTCACTTAGTCCTCAAGATATAATTTATTTCGTTCAGCTTAGTTATAGAACAAATATTGAAAAAAACTTATATATATATATACAAAGTACAGTTAGTTAACGGTCATAGGTGCCAATGTAGGAATTGCAATTGGGACAGTAATGATTGGCATTCTGGCAGGAATCCATGCAGTATGGCAGGCAAACACAAGGCCAGCAACTGTAAAAGGGGAGAGAAATGAAACAAATAGTTTTGATTAAAATATTCGGTATGTATTTATAAAAAGCCCAAATAATAAGAAGATAGTAAAAATATAAAAGTCTTTGATCACAACGATATACATAATCATACATCTATATATATATATAATATAATATATATATATATATATATATATATATATATATAACGTTAAACATGTGT
Source organism: Scaptomyza parva (assembly GCA_035044645.1). Classification (NCBI taxonomy): domain Eukaryota; kingdom Metazoa; phylum Arthropoda; class Insecta; order Diptera; family Drosophilidae; genus Scaptomyza; species Scaptomyza parva. The sequence continues at coordinate 16,635,852 of JAWNNT010000090.1, forward strand.
TATCATAATACGCATAACAAACTCTTTTATTTTTGCCTTCCTCATTGATATACGGCACTGTTTCAGTTGGTGTTTTTTTGCTACGTTATCTCAACGAACCCCACAGTCAACAGTCGAGATAACAATGCTACACACACACACACACACACACACACACGCTTATACACATACACACACATTAAAGTAGATAAGCGTGTCTGGTTTGAGCGAATGTCACATTTAGGTATATGTGTATGTGTGTGCTCCCAATTGCAATTGAAAGTGCTCGAAATGATGATTCACCTGATGAAAAAACTTACATGAACAAACAGAGAATGAGGGCCCAGCAATGGGTGCGACTAGATGGAGTACTCTTCACAGTGGTCACCACCTCCGCCTGACAGGATGGACAGCGTATGCGCGTCGGCCCACTGCCAATGGGCACCAGATTCGATGTGGTCGTCGTCTGGATGATCACTGTTGATTGCTGCGGTGGCTGTGGCATCGGTGGATAGAGAGGTGGCTGTGTGGGCCCAGCCGGATAAGGCTGATACGTTTGTGCGGGCGTATAACCGGGTTGCGGTGCTGGCATTGCACTATAAGGCGGTGGCTGCTTGCTATCCATATTTGTTTATCTCTCGTTTACTTTCTCACTCTCTCACCCTCTCTCTCTTTCTCTCACGCTACGACTCGACCGACTCAACTGCACAGCTTGCTGGTTGTATTTGAACTGAGGTCTGTCTGCTTATTGTTGGTAGAGTATACTTCTCTAAAGCCAATTGCTCGGATTCCTCCTACTAACCACAAAATTTAGCTCGTATCTTATCAGCTGGTTTTCTGTTTTTTGCTTCTGTGCTATTAGCTGACAAATACATTGCCACATTTGTTGGCTATATTTGAGGCTCTTATCAGTTTATCTCCGTTCATCACCAAAATGCTGTATGTTTATAAGTTTAGTAAAAAACTCTCTTAAGCGGGTAGTGGAAAGTAGAGTAGTTCCCATCAGTTTCAGAGAAGTGTCTGTTCATAAGTAGCCTAATTGGGTTATTCACAAAGAGCGGCTTCACTGTACACATTGTACACATCTGCGCTTATGAGTCAGACATTTGTGACGTCTATTTGCATATATTAATGATTCTGATTCACTTTAAAAAGGGGCTGGTGGACCCAAGTATTTCAATTTTCCTTGACTCATTTATTATTGTTGTTTAGCAAGCAATAAATAAATAAAAATTGTTTACAGCATCCGAGTGCTAAGTACCCTGGCTATATATGGTTACATATGGGTACATATGGTTAAACGAAAATATGATCGATTTGGAATTGGTATAACTTATATTTTAAATAACATATTAATTTTGCGGCCCCTGAACTTAATAGAGCCAACCCGAACTACTTGGATTATACTACTCTGCATCAGAGTATAACAAAATCAAAGAATATATTTAAACATTCCAAACAAATTTGAGTACTAAAAAAATAGTTCTAAAATATAAAAGTCTAAAGTGATAAAATGTATTTTAATTATAACTTATCAAGCACCTACATCAACTAATAACAAGTAAGAAGACTCTAGTTGAGTAAGCTCGACTAGAAGATACCCTTAACCCTTGACCATACAGACGGACAGACGGCCGGGCTGACAGACATACACATATGGCTGTGTAGTTCTGTACCAATACTTGATGGTTTCATATCTCCGGTGTTTCTCAACTGATTTTAATGTTTAATTTTACAAAAGTTCATTATTTTGCTTATAGTTTCAATCCTCATTTTCGGTTTTTTGAAATGCAAGATTTTTGGTTATCGATTGCATGTGTATATCGTAAACCTGATAAGTTATCGAAAATTTGAATCAAACTTGTCCTGCCTAGGGATTAGGAGAGCTCATATCCAAAATCTGGAGTATCTAGCTTTTGTAGTTCCTGAGATCGACGCGTTCATACATACAGACAGACAGACGGACAGACGGACAGACAGACGGACATGGCTAAATCGACTCGGCTGTTGATGCTGATCAAGAATATATATACTTTACGGAGAAGCTTCCTTCTGCCTATTACATACATTTTCACAAAATCATTATACCCTTTTTTTTTACCCATTTCATGGGTTAAGGGTATAATAATCGCCAACATGCGTCTATAGTTGCATATCAGCTTTGTAATAAATGTCGATAATAAAGAAATAGTTAAGAGAGTCAGATTACCAATTTTCTACCAAAAGGGTAATCTGGTCAAAGCTTATAGCTATTGTGAATGGCATTGGTGAAAGCTTTTCATAAAGCACTTAAATCTACCTTGGTGCTTTCAAGTTCAAGCGTTCAACGGTTGAGCCATGAAAATAATGTTAGAAAAATACTACAAGCTGACTGAAATTGAAAAGAGAAGAAAACAAAAACAGACAGATATAATAAAAAATAACGACAACTGGTTTTATTCAAATTACAAACACTCGGCACTAGATAAACATTTGGCTAATGTGTTTCGTTTGAAAAAAATTGGTACAATACTGTACAATAACCCAAATTAATACTAAATAAGAAAACACTTGCGGCAACACACAAGCTCCGCAGTTGTTCAACATGAGCCGGCAACTAAAGTTCAGCATCCAATCACCAGCTGGTGAAGAATTGCACTCAGATCTAGTTGAGATCAATTTGAATAGTAACCTCGCACAGGCCAAACAGCAATCGGCTCAGGCGCTGGACGAGCTGCTTCAATCGAAAACGCTGCCCACCCACCGCGGCTATCCCTATGGCTATGGCTATGGCGACACAGATGAGGAGCCGGACTTCTACTTCTGCAAGAAGTCCAACTCGACTGGTCAGCTAGCCGAGAAGGTATCGCCACCACCACCGGCCAACATCAGCTGCTTGCGACAAATGTATTGTCCCGAATGCCACGAGCGATTGCACGAGGAAGGCGTTCGCCTCGAGCGTCTGATAACGCTGTGGTAAGTATACAATTGATATTAGTGGTGTGTTCTTAGTTCCTAACTTTTGTTGTTGTTTGTGTTTGTGTTGTTGGTGCAGCTGCTTTGCCCTGCTACCCATTTATCCCTGCTGTATGCGACGCTCCAAAGATGACTGCAAGGTTATTTGTGGCAAGTGCGGCTATTTGTTGGGTGCGTGGAAGCGACAGTGAAGCACTCTTCAATCATCTTTTGTTCCTCTTCTTATGTTATTCGTTATAATTGTATTTTGTTTTGTTTCATTTTTAAGCATTAACTGACCTTGTGATGCGTGGGCACACTGCAAAATATATTGTTTGCTTTAAATTCCCCTTAACGTACGAAAAAAAGGTATAATAGGTTAAATGTACATGATAGTTAGGAAATAACTTTATATGTAAAATACTTGTATTTAGTTAGGAAAATACATTTGATTGCCTTTAAAAATAAGTACAATATCAGCACAATAATTTGGGTATCTGCTAGTCTGGCAACCTCAACACATCACTCTCACTTGCTATTGAAGATGCGCACTCATAAAGAGCCAAACTGATCGATTGCCTCTCTGCTCTCTGCATTGCTGCTCTCTCTGTCTCGCTCTCTCTGTCTCTCAGCAAAGTGGCTATTATTGTGCTTAGCCTACATCCATGAACAGTCGCAATGTCAAGCGCACCGAAAATGTTGCACGATCTGGACCAGGATCTGGATAATCTCTCTGCAGAGACGGCCACACTGGAGCTGGCCATTGACGAGGTGGAGGAGCGTCAGACATCAAAGCCACAGCTGCGCTTCTACAGCGTTGGCCCCAGCACCTATCGTGTGCGTTGTCCTTTGTGCCAGCAACGTTCTCGATCCGAAACGGTACAAATGGCTGGCGCTTTGGGTCAGCTCAGCTGTTTGCTATCCGTTTTATCCTGGTGAGTTGTTGACTGTTAAAAGCTAACCGCTACGTAATTACCATACATAATTTACTTGCAGTTGTTTTCCCATCTTTGCGTTGAGTTGCGTTTATTCTTGTCTCCAGAGTCGTTTGAAAAGTAAGCGAGTCTTTTGCAGCAGCTGTGGCGGTCATTTGGGTTTCCACTGGCGTCCCATTTAGTTATTTGTTATTACTGATTCCACATTTTGGGCACATTTTCGCAAGTGTTGTACTATAAATAAACGACGCAGCGCAGCTGTTTGCCAAATTTTTAGCATTTTCTTTTTTATAAGTACTCATATTTCGATCGGCACCACTTGATTTCGTATCCACATTGTGTTGTTGTGTCTATTTTATTCCATGCATCACGTTCATTCCCTCAATCTCTACCTCTCTCTCTCTCGCTCTCTTTTTATACACTCTCTCTTCACTCAATTATGCGACTTTTGCTATTTGTTTTGGGCAAAGTGGACGCATCTCTTTTGGACTTGTTTTTTAGTTGCTCAGCATACGTCGTTGTCATCAAATGGCCAGCACTGAGAGCTTGGACGGCAGCGCCTGTGATTATGGCGGCATCTCAGAGGTGCCACAGGTGGGTCATTTGCCTGCGCATCCCCTAGAATTTGTCTGCCCCGCCTGCCAGCAGCTTCAAGCAAGTTGCGTAGAGAGCGAAGCTGTGACTTGCCTGCAAAAGATTGCGTGTAGCCTGAATTGGTTGCTTTGTTGGTAGGTTAAATTATAATATAAAGCAATGTGCCTTTCATTTCTGCATCTCAGATATTCTTAGCAATCCGATTCGCTGGAATGGTCGGCATGATGTCAACCATTATTGCAGCAACTGCGGCTGTTTTATTGGGCGCTACATCTCGTTGAGTTGGTATAAACGCGCCTTGTTTCGCATGCAACGCTCTGAGGTTGAGGACAATGGCCGGTGGCAACGTTTCCGGAAGGTGGAGAAGGAGCAGCTTGACGAAAAGAAACTTGGCAAACAGCGTGCCGCACTTAATCAAACCTAATTATTGATTACAAAAAAAAAACCAAATGAAATATAAATATTTTTAATAAATGATGAATTAACATAGAAATTTCATTTGCATTCAAATTCAAATCTCTGCAATTTAAAAGCTAGTTGATACAAAACTGTATGCCAGTTAGCGAAGTTAGCCGTATACTGTGATCTACAGCAGCAAGCTTTTGGGTAAACTCACTTCAAAGCTCGTCTCACAGCTTTTTGTCAATTAAAATGCCCTGCTCTCAGTTTCAATTTTATTCGTTTATGTCATCATAAGCACAATAAAAATGTGCTTCTCATAATAAAGAATTAGAAACCGGGTCTTTCATCTGAGCGCTGAGTGCAAATTCTTATCGCTGCAAAGCAATTAAACAATCAAAAATAGATCACCCTGTAATGGGAAAGTTTATATTAAAACGCTTTGCATTCAAAGTAACAAGAGAATAAAGTTTTGTTTAGTTCAACGGGGAATTTCAGTAGAAATAGAAGCTCCGATATGTACTTGATATTGCTGTTTACTTTATCGCTTGTATTGCTAGTGCAATATGTAAGACGTAAATACACCCATTGGCAACGTGAGGGTGTGGAGGAGGAACCGGCTAAATTTCCCTTCGGTGTCCTGGATGAGATGGTGAAATCGAAACGGGGCTTTGGATTGATCATTGGCGATATCTACGAACGACACCAATCCAAGATTGTTGGGATCTATATGATGCACAAACCGACTTTACTAGTGCGAGATGCGCAGTTGGCACGACAATTGATGACCAGCGATTTTGGTAGCTTTCATGACCGTGGTGTTTATGTGGATGAGAAGCACGATCCGTTGTCGGCGAGTCTGTTTAATCTACAGGGTGCCTCGTGGCGCAATCTACGCAACAAGTTGACGCCATCGTTCTCGTCTGGCAAGATCAAGGGCATGTTCGGCACCATTGACGATGTGGGAGACAGACTGGTGCAGCATTTAATGGACGTCATTGAGCAGGCGCCTGGAGAACCAATTGAAATAAAGGAGAAGACAACCACCTATGCCATTGATATAATTGGCTCAGTGATCTTTGGTCTGGATATCGATAGTTTTACCAATCCCAACAATGAATTCCGCACAGTCAGCAATTCGGTTTTGTTAGATAGTAGTCTTGCTGTCAAGTTCCACAACATGGCTTCCTTTACATTTGCACCGTAACTATTCAACTTTTTCTACCTATTTCAGTTGATTATGGTGTTTCCTTTACAGTCTTGCCAAGCTGATGAATCGTATGGGCTTTGAGAACAAAGTTATGATCCAGTTGCGGGATATGATGCAGCGTACCATTGAGTTCCGGGAGCAACACAATGTTGTCCGCAAGGATCTCCTTCAATTGCTAATACGCCTGCGCAACACAGGCAAGATCGGTGATGATGATGACGAAGTGTGGGACGTTGAAACGGCACAGGATTCACTTAAAGATCTGTCCATCGAATTGATAACCGCCCAGGCTTTTCTCTTCTATGTAGCTGGTTCGGAAACCACAGCAGCTGCATCAGCCTTCACACTCTATGAGCTGGCCATGTATCCGGAGCTGTTGAAGGAAGTACGCGACGAGCTGGATGCTGTTATGGAACGTCATAATCTTAAGCCGGGTGATAAGTTCACCTATGATGCTATGCAGGAACTAAAATTCTTGGATCAGTGTATAATGGGAAAGTCCTTTAAAAGCTATAACAGCCTTGATCATACATTATAATAATTATTGTCCTGAACAGAAACCATAAGGAAATACCCTGCTTTGCCGTTCCTCAACCGCGAGTGTACTCAGGACTATCATGTGGCTGATCTGGACTACACCATCAAGAAGGGCACGCCCATTTTAATCTCTCTCTTTGGACTGCATCGCGATCCCAACTACTTTCCCAATCCAATGGACTACGATCCTCATAGATTCGATGCCGACATCCAAAACTACGATCCGACTGCCCTTATGCCCTTTGGCGAGGGTCCTCGTCACTGCATAGGTAGGGTATATATAATTTTTTGTATATTTTTTATATAGTTTTTTATTTTTTAAGCGTTGCGCATGGGCAAGGTCAGTGTCAAGACAGCGGTGGCCAAAATACTGGCAAACTTTAATTTGTTACCAGCTCCCCGCAAGGAAGTTGAATTCCGTTTCGATCCAACACCTGTATTGATGCCCGATGGTGGCTTAAATGTGCGCCTCTCAAAGCGTAAATAAGCATTTGATTGTGTGCTATTGTATTTTATATTAAAGTGTTTTTGTTTGATTAATATAATGGAAATATATTCGAAAAGCTATTAACTAAAATTTTATGAAAGGAAACAAGTTAAAAGTCGACATTCTACACTTAAATATGTATACTAAGTACCAATAAGAAAATTTCCTCAGGATACAGTACAGTCAGGAAAAAAGTAATTCCCTTAATAGAAGGATAAACTGCCTTAAAATTATTATCAAATACAATACTAAGTTCAAGTTGAGTTGGTCTAGAAGAATCAAACTAACATCTACTTAAATTGTAATAGCTAATAAACTTAAGTTTTAGAAATGATATTCTTAATTTTGATTAGTGAAAATTTTTATCTTTATCAATTCGAAACAGCTGTTTCCAATATTATTTTTTATTTATTTTAGCCGAAACCAAAAAAAAATAGTTTGCTCAATTTTACTCCAGTATCTGTAAAGGCGTTTTTTCAGAGCATAAACAGAAAGCAAATTATAACGAAACAAATTTAAAAGCAATTCTGACAGTTCAAGTGGCTTACTTTGTTTGTATAAACCATAGATCGATCGCATAACGCATATATATCTAAATATATGTCCGTATTTCGTAATGTGTGACGCGCTCTGAAATGTTTCACATTCGTTAAGCAAATAAACAAAAATGAAAAGGCATTTTGCTTCTTGTTCGCTCTCTCTCGAAGCTGGTTCTGCTTGACAGGCCACACATAGAATTTAGTTCCAGACAGAAATGCTGCTGATGACATCATATATTTAGCTATGCGATCCAACTAAGAGAACGAGAGATATTGCGTATACGCTGCCGTTTACAGTCTTACTCTCTCTCTCACTCTCGCTCTCTCTCTCTCAGACAAGTTGCTCTTGTTTTGGTTTCTCTGCTCTGCTCTGGTTTTTTGTGGCTATTGTCTGACCCGCCAGTTACAATGGAGTCGCAGACGCTGCAGATCAAACTGGTGCCGGCACAGACAGCCGATGAGCGTGCCCGCAACATTATAGCCAATGTGGTGGTCGAGGGTCATCAGGCATCGTTGGTGCCCTTCATGGATGACCATGAGCATGAGCATGAGAAGATTAAGCTGCTTACTAAGATAGATGCTGCCCCTGCCTCAACACCGCCACGTTTGCGTTACTTCTCGCCAGGACCATCGACATACAAGTTACTCTGTCCACTGTGCCGCGAGAGAAGCGATGCAGCAGTGATGCGTGCCGCCGGTTGCAAGGACGCCACTTGCTGCCTCAGCTTGCTATCCTGGTGAGATGAGTATATTGATTGTTTTAGATGATGCCTTATCATTATTCTTTTTCTTAGCATTTTTCCCATATTTTGGATCTGTTGTGTTTGCACTTGGTGTGGCTGCAATCGCGAATGGACCACCAAAGGCGTTTATTGCAGCCGCTGTGGCGGTAAGCTCGGTATCCAAAGCAAATCCGATTAAATAGTTTATCATTTAGAATCAAATAAATGTCATACATTAATTTATGTGAATTATTTTTGTTAAATTTACTCACGCACTAGTTATAAATATATATTTATTTTACACATTAAAATGGGTTTTTAAAGTTTATAGCCACCTAAATCATATTCGTCAGAATCTGAAGAATCTGGAATCTTAAGTTTGCTGATTGGTTTTTAAATAACCCAAAACATAGCTAAACAAAAATCTTTATTACTCAGTAATTTTTCGCTGGGAAAACACATTGTTATCCAAACATGCAATTTAATTATTTTGGTAATATATATATATATATATATATATTTATATATTTATTGTATTTATATATATATTTATTCATAAATAATCGCTGGAATTTTAAGATTTAATATTATTGATTCATGTCAAGAATATTTTGCATGGACATCAATCATTGATGTCATATAGAGCTGTTAGTTCAATTAATTCTATTACGCATCTAACTCAATTAAAGATGAACATTAAATCAGCTCTCGTTAATATTTTACTCTTTTACTTTGCTCTCTCAGTGTTCTGCTCTCCCACTCCCACTCCCTCTCTCTCTCTCTCTCTCTCTCTCTCGCATCTGGTGCTATGGAAACAGGTTGCCCCTTGGCTTTGGCCGTATTACGCTTTCAGTACAGCAATTTGTTCAGCTATGGCGACAACAAATGTGGAGGAAACACAGCTGGCAGCTGTTAAAGCTAAAGCGGAGGCGCAAAAGGAACATGATATCTATGAGAATTTTGCTACACCACTCGCCGGCACCTTTCTCAACCTGCCCCACGAGTCGGTGCTGTTGAAGTGCCCGTCCTGTGGCATTAAGGATAAGAGTGTGCTTGAAAATGATCTCAAATGGTGGGCGAGTGAACTAAATCGTATCGTTGGCTGTCTCTTTGTGTAAGTTGTTTTCAATTCTTACTCTAGGCAAAGTAATAACGAAATGTCTGTCTCCACTCGTTTTGTAGCACCTTTTGCTGTTGCTGTTGCATGGATTATATTGTGCCCTGCAAGCAAACTGATCGTAGTCATTATTGTGGCAACTGTGGCTGCTACTTGGGACGCGCCATGAAGCGACGCCAACCACTCAAAATCAAAGCCAACGACAGCCAATAGAAAACGAACATACACTGCAACAAACGAACAAACATACATTTTCAATACTTAAGATCATGCTACACGGATTGAAATAATTCGTTTCTAGTTATGTTATGTTTTGTTTATAATTCGTTACTTTTAAGAAACGAATTTTAATTTAATGATGTATTTATTTATTTTATTTTTAAAAATTGTGTACAAAAATAAAAATTTGTTTTTTACAAAAATATTTCCCTGAATCTTTAATATTTTCAAATAATTTCCACATTTAACATTAGAACGAAAAAAATACAATTGATTATACTCAATATTCATATTTGATTTTTATTTCTCCTCACTTACTTTTTACTCTCTTGACTTTCCACGACATTTTCCAAATTTGCACTCACATATTTTGAATATTTTCGCTATCTTCAACACAATGCCAACACGCTCTCAAAAAAATAACCCGTTGCTCAGTATCCATTGGCTCGCGGCCCGCACAACATATCCCCCAGCATTTGCTCTCAATTTCAATCACACACACACACACACACCCACTTCTTTCTGATCATGTCTGAGGAAACTACACCCGTTTATTTTGCCGTGGGGCCGAACGCCCGTGAGATCACCTGCCCCCACTGCAAAGTGTTGGCGAAAACACGTCTGGTGCGATCCTGGCTGCGTTGTTGCACCAAGCGACATCATTGTGGCGCCTGTGGGGAATACCTGGGCGTCTTCAGGCGCCCTCAACTATAAAACATTTTTGTACAGAACATTAAACATGTTTGGAATGACAATAAATAGATGCTGCTTATGATGATTTTTATGTTTGTTATTATTGCTCACGAGAGATACCAGAGAGTTAATCTCCCTCTCACTCTCCCACTCTGTGTGTCTCTCTGTTTTGGGGGGTCTTTTTCGTGTGCTGGGGCGTCGCCGAATTCAGTAACGCGCTGAACACCAAAGAGAGCGCACACAGCAAAATGAGCAAAGTGGAGCCTCAAGTGATTGCCATTAGCATCTCGAGCGGCAAGCCCCAAGTGGGCTATCTGCAAAAGGAGTCCACAATGGTGAATTGTCCCGGCTGTGAACACTTTCAGATGAGCATTGTGCAACATGAGGCGGTCACTTCTCTGCAACGATTGCTGAATCTCACAAATCTGTGGTAAGTTGAGCTAAAGTAAGTGAAGACGCTATTAAGCATATATATTCTTGATCAGCATTGCGAACTTTGTCAATATAGACATGTTCATCTTTCCTGTCGTTATCAAATTCAAATTAGTCCCTCAGCTTAAAAGCAATCTAGCTGCAACTTTGGTAAAGTTCAACTTTTAGTTCCAGTAAGATCATTTATCAAAATCAAGATCGGGAACGAACCACTATATCATAAATAGCTGCCATTAAACAGGTCTTTTACATGGTTTTAATATGAAATCAAAACAAGTTGGCTTTTGTTTCAAGTGTATATAATATTCGGCATGCCGAAAAGTGCTTCTCTACTTGTTTTGTAATGAAATAAATGGTTGCAATGTTTAATTATCTAGTAAACAACTATGAGAAACGTTGTAAGATCAAAAATGTTTTAAGCATGAGCATTTAATAAGCAATGTTTTTGTTTCAATTGCGATTTATTAGCTTAACCTTTACAATAAATATTTATTTTTGCCAGCATACTTAATAAATTTTTCATGATTTTAAGTAAAAAATGGTCTGGACGCATGGATATTAATCATTATTGTGCACACTGTGGCTGTTATATTGGTCGTTATGTGCCCATCGGTTGCTACGAACGTTGCATATCCCGAACAGCCCGAAAACAAGCAGTTGTGGATGAGATGCGACTAAAGACAAAGCCCAAGGATTGCGCGGTGCGTGCACAAAAGTCAAGGGACCAAGTGCTAGCCAAGCGGGAAGTGAAACGTGCCCAAAAGGAAGCCCAAAGTCAAAGACAAACACAAACAGTGGTGCCGGCCTAAATAATAAAAGAAAAAGAAAAGCTCTATACCAAAGAGAATTTAGCAGCACTTGCGGTTGTTGTCTTGGCTAGGGCAGCTACTAACATAGAAAATAAGAAATAAGCTTTTCGTTTGCACTTCAAAAAATGTATTTGTGTAACGAGTTGCATGTGCAAGTATGTAAAATATTAAAAGTACCAAATCAATTTATAAAAATTCACCATTCGGTCGAATGCAATTCCTATCCCGATCATAAATGGCCAAGAAAGTTTCACAGTTAGAGCAATGGAGATATTCCCGATTATCACTGGGGCTAAGACAGGGCATAAAGCAAAAGGGCCAAAAGCCGATCACACAGCAAGTTGAGCAATCAGTGTTGGCATAGAACTCGGCACTAGTGCGGATCAATGGACGTTGCTTGCAACCGCAACAGGGGCAGAAAATACAGCCATCGATTGGTATCCAGCGCTCGATGGAGCTGCGATAATACTGACGACGATTCTTTTCCGTCGAGTCGGATGCCTTTGGTGTCTTGGGATTCTTTGGTCTCACTTTAATTTTATCCTCGCTTTCGCCCTTTTGACTGCTGGTTGCTTTTGGCTGCTTCTGCTGCAAATCTGCAACAGGAATCAAGTTTGGCATAGGGATCTACTCATATGACATATGTCATTTTAACTACTTACAGCGCTCTGCCTTGTCAGCCATTTCATCCTCGGACATGCCGAACTTTTTTGCCATCTCCGAGATACGCTCCTCGCTGATGCCATGGGCGGCAGCAAGCTTATGCAGCTTGGCCACCTTATCGCTATCATTGCCCTCCAGGATCTCTGGATGATCCGTCCGAATGTGATTTACCAAGCAACTGGTGTTATATCGCGAACACGTCAGTATTTTGAGGCACTTTAGGCATCTTACATACTGCACATCGGATGGTTGTGTTGACATTAAAAATGTATATTAAACGTATTTGAACTTTTGTAAAAATTGTGATGATATTTCACTTGAAACCTCGAAAAGTAAACGCACAAATTTTAAATATTTGTTTGTTATGCTATGCTAGAAGCCTAAAACGTTGTGAGTCCGTGTTAGCCAAATCTGAAAGTATTTTTACATTTTTAGCTTTATGCCAAGCAAGTTGTGTGAATCAAATAAACTGGTTACTTTGATTTAATATATATTTGTGCATTTTTATCATGAAAAAATGTCATTAAAATGTTTTTATCATACATTTTTTTTCGTAAAAACATTTTTGATAAGATTTAATTAACTGAGCTTTTAAAATTTCTTGGAAATTTGTATGTCTGGCAATGCAAACCAATTTGAATACGATTTATCTGGCAGTCAGAGTTAACAAAATGGTTGTAGTGCTCAAAATGGCGTCAACGCAAAATATTATTATTCGCAGATAGGCAATTTACAAAGTTAGTTCATTAAGAATCTTTTTGTTTGTAACACCCTTCATTAGTGAAACAATAAAACCTAAATTAATAAAAAATACCAAGCGAAATCCATTAAAACTGTTCTGCTATCCTGCACCACCTGACGCCTGACTTGTCATATACATGCTTATGTATATATTATACATGTGGTAATTTTTATAAAAAGTTTGTGTTTTTATAATGCTATGCGATGCGTTGACAAAAAATTTTATTGTCTGTAATATGCGCAAGGCAGCCACATTCACTTCTTGGCATGGCAACAAATAAAGTCATATGACTTTTTCTTTCCTGTGGCATAAATGTTGGTTGTGTGTGCTATGTGTTAGGTGTGAGGAGGGGTGGTGGGAAAGGGCTGGAGTTTCCCTAGGCTAATGTAGCAAAGGGATACGGAAATGGGAATCTACATAGACAGGCACATCAATTGGGAGAATGATTCGTTTTTTCGTCCTTTCTTTTACATATATATATTTTTTGGCGCATTTTGTCAAAATTGATTTTCTTTATGCTACATTTATGGGATGAGGTCTTCAATTGGGTTGCTTCGCTTTCACTTTCACTTTGACTTTCGCACGATTTACTCACTTACTCACTAACTGACTTAACTGACTGACTGACTTGTTATTTGTGCGCGTTACTCATACGCAGCGTGGTACGTAAGAAAGAAAGAAAACGAACAAAATAAACGAACGCGTCTGCATTTCTTTACGTACTTCACGTAATTGTTGCCTTTGTCTGCTTGCCTCAACTTGTCATTAGAGATTCGAACTGCAAATGTGGGCCGCTCATTCGATGGGTGGTATTTGCTTCTCCATTATATATTGGTTGACAATAGATACAAACACACACACACACAAGTACGTAGTTTATTTCTTTTACAATGCAGTATGGAAACGATTTTTTCTTGTTGATTTTTCTTTGTTCTTTACAGTTTTATTTATAGTTTTTTGCTTACACATATATGACTCTCGTACATTTTCTGGTTTGTTTTGTTTTTACCACGCTAATATAAAAATACAGTTTTAATCTTATTTATGCTATTATAGTATTTTATGTTTGTTTTGTTTTATGTTCTTTTTCGATTTTGGCTTTGGAAGCTTTGTTTTGCTCTTAACACTGAATTTACTTAAATACAATTACAATTCGCTGACTCCAAAAATGTTAACATGTTTTTTTGTTGGTTTTCGTTACTTCGCATTTTCCTCCCTTTAGTTCTATATACATATATGCACACACTGACAAACATACACATACACACATACATATATTGTAATATAACTAAAAGTAGCATCCACACTTTATGGTTACCTCGTTTTCTGTCTCCCCCTCTCTCTGTCCATCTCACAGGAAACACGGAGATGCACTGAATTGTGACAAATACGTTATGCGTTATGCATTTTTTATATACTCTTTCTCTCCCAGTCTCGCAGCAGTTTCAGCAAAAATGTCTCTTGATGGTTGTTGTTGTTTCTATAGATATCGTTTTTTGTTTTTTTAATTTACTTTTTGTTGGACCTAAACGCAGTTATGCATCGCATAAGTATTTTGAAACGGTTAGCGTTTTTATTTCATTCACTTTTTTTAGAAAAATAAAATCATCTAGCTTGTAAAATTGGACTTTTGCCGAGTTGCATTCAAAATGTTTAGCTCGACTTTTATTTTTGTTCGTTGCGTTTGCGTTTGCTTTAAATATTCTGCTCTTTATTTAATTTTCTAATCGTTCCTGGTTGCTTTTAACTAATCTACACACACTCACGCACGCACACACACACAGTTTGAGGCACATTCAGTTTTGAATCGAATTACACATTTATAAAGTTGCTCAAAAAACCATTGAAAATTCTTCTGTGACAACATAATTGTTTGGTTTCCCTTTCCCTGCACTGCACTGCACTGCCCTAAAACTAATTGTAAAAATTAAAAATTGATTTACACGCACAGCAGCAACATGGCTTTGGGCGCCCAGCCAATATACCTCTATCCCCCCGCATATTTGTTTCTAAACTTTCTCATTTATTTTTCGCATAGTCGGAGCTCCCTTCGGCTTAATGCATTTATCACCAGTTATGTGTCAGAAGAGGGAAGCGCAGGCATATCTCTCTCGCTCTCTCTCTCTCTCTTTTTCTTTCTCTTTTTCTCTTAAAATATATATTGTGTGGCGCACTTGGAATGTCGCCATTTGGTTGTACCCCGTACCCTATACCCCACTAACCCGTCTAAAGCGTATGCTGTTTGGCCGCCTCGCCACATTTGGCAGCCGATTCAGGGCGTGCACGTGGGCGCCGCTTGGTCTGCAGCGAATAAAGTCGACCGCTGCGTGTTCGTATCTGAGGTTCGTTCTCGCGGCCAGCACCGGCACCTACACCGCCAAGTCCCGCGCCACCACTAGAAATGATGAAGCATCTATTATCTGGTTGTTGGAACAAGCAATTAGAAGGCAAAACTCACTTGAGTTCCAATTTGGCTAGACGCTGTTTGATTTTGGCCTGGCTGGCTGTGTATTCGGCCAAGAGGCGGGCCAGACGCATGTTCAAATTTTCCACGGACAGCTCCAGTTTCTCAATGCCGCCTTCGATGCTGTCGTGAACGCGCTGTGAATCTGTGTAGAAGAAGAAGACCGGTAATGCGTTAGTGGCAAACCGGAAGTGGCCTAAATTAGGTTTATACAAATATGAGCTTCAATTACCGGCAAAGATTTGCTCATCCAGCAGTCCATCCTTGCGAAGCAGCTGACAGCCACGCTGGGTGAGTGTGGAGCGTGCCTCCGGATAATCGGCGAGTGTCTCCCACAGATCCCGCTTGGCCAAACAAAAGAGATCCGAGTAGCCCAAAGAGCGCACATTGGCCGTTCTTCGATTACCCGTCCGATTGCCGGCAATCTCTAGAACGGAAACCTCACCGAAGACGGATCCAGCTCCCAGAGTGGCCAGCACCGTGACGCCATTGTCACCCACCACCGACAACTTGCCACGCTTCACAATGTACATTTCCTTGCCGACGTCGCCCTTGCGACAGATATAGTCACCCGGACTGAAGACCTGAAGCTTTAGTTTGAGCACCAGAGCCTCCAGCAAGCCCGGCTCTGTGTCATGGAAGATGCGCACCTGTTTCAGTGTATCCATGTGCACCTGTATCGCAATCTCTGCCTTCAGTTTGTCGGGCAGCGCAGCCAGCACCCGTTCCTCATCGAGGGCTCCACTTTGTGACCACGTGTAAGCAAACCAGCGTATCACACGCGCCTCCAACTCGTGCCCCACCCGCCGGAAGGCCATGTACTGTTTGACACCATCCATGCGATTCTGGAACTCGACACGTGCCACATTCATGTTCGATATCATTGAGCCAATATTACCTATACGCAAATAAAAGGGGAAATTTCGTGAGAAAAAACATTTCATATGAAGTGGAGTTTTATACCCTGTTCAACAATGAGCAGGGTATACCAACATACATCACAAAAATTATCAAATTAATTACATTCATGAAAACAACATTCATCATTTCTTTTCATTCATTCTTTGTCATGAATGACTGATAGATTAACTGACTGCTATTAATGGTAAGAATTAGCAATCTAAAGAGAAAGGGAATCAATCGGAGGGTAAACTTTCTTTACTGATTATTGAAGCCATCAATCTTAAAATGCAGTATACCCTATTTTTATAAAATGGCTAAAAAAAAGGGGATAATAGTTTTGAGGAAATGTATGTAAAAGACAGAAGGAAGCATCTCAAACCCTATGAAGTATATGAGCCCCACAAATATTCTTAATCACTATCAACAGCTGATCTATGGCCTTATATTCATCATCATGGGAGCATGAGTACTAGGGACTTATGAGTGAGATTTCGATAAGGTTTTTCCATTTCAGGTTTATCGATAACATGTGTTTTATTTTGACAATTCCCTTAAAACTTTCAAGATTTTAATATGCAATCATCAATCAGTGTATCTGTTAGACAAACACACTCCTTCTTAACGCGCTTTTAACTTCAACAACATGTTTTTTCTCTGGCTTGAGGCTCAGTTTAATTTCGACTACCATTTCCGCTGGCAGTTGGTATTCAAAGATGAGGCATGCCACGCGTGAGTCGTAAAATGCTGAAGGGCCCAATGTGGCGTATGGGTAACTCGTGGCACAAAAGGCGACTAATGGCAGCACTTCCGGTGCACACAGAGAGAGCGATAAATAGTGAGAGAGAGAGAGAGAGAGAGAAATGCAGACAAGGCGCACATAAGGACAGCATCTATGTATGTTTGTTTATGTGGGGTGAGGTGTGGTGGAGAGGGGTGAGGGGTAAAATATGCCACTTTGACGAACTTTGCATTCATCATGGCAAGTAAATTTATTTGCCCAGATGTCAGACAGCATCACTCCACCCCATCCTGAGAAGCTGCCCGGTAATGGGGGCGATAAGAAGGACGACAAAAATGATAAAAAGGCACGTTTGCCTAAAGAAAAAAACAACAACGAAGCGAATGTGAAGGCGTCGACAGCAACAAATCAACCAAGCAGCAATGATAAAAAAAACAAAACAAAACAGAAGCGTAATGAATAATGTGGGTCGAACAGGATCTGGGAGTGAAGAAGGAAGGGGTTAAATGGTCCTGTGTATGCGTACGTGAGTGGGTCGTTGTCCCGTTTTCTTTTTTTGCTCTGTGCCCATTGACGTGCATCGCGAACTGTAAATTAATACCCATTGATGTCACAGATGTCACTTGCCAACCAATTAAAACGATCAGACGAAATATTTGCGTAAACAATGAGCCCCAAAACAGCAGACAAACAACCCCTTAAAGTGCTCCCACAGAGCCCACTTACCCACAATGGTGGCAAAGATGAGTACGCCGGCAAGAAAGTCGGCGACCACAAACAAATATTCCACATCATTCTCGGGCGTCGGTGTCTCGCCAATTGTCGTCAGCGTCAGCGTGGACCAATAGAAACTGTAGATATATTGTCGCTGCAGTGTATTGTTTCTGGTGCCATTCAAATTATAGACCCAGGAGTCGGAACTGAAGCCAATCTCATAGCTGATGGCAAAGTACATGCAGGCATTCCAATGGATTAGCACCAGAATGGCCAGCACCACTTTGCAGATCCGGAAGGCATTTGGATAACCTGTGGCCGTTTCCGTGCGATCGAACCACTCCCAGAGACGAGGCAGGCGGAGCAGGCGATTCAGACGCACTATGACCGGACACGGCAGATATAAGCTGGAGCACGTTTCCGGTGGCCACCAAATGTACGCGAGATCCGTGGGCAGCATGGACAGCACGTCCAGATACCAGCCCTTGGTGTGAAAGTAATGACGACGCAACCGGAACGCATCGCGCACCAAAAGACCCTGGTCCAGAAAACCTGCAAAACGAGACAAGCAAGGATTACGAGTTTAGACGGGTTTCTTTTCTCCTTGCCATTTTCAGTTTTTTTCATTTTTGTTTCTGTTGGGTTTTTTTTATTTGCATGCCACATGTAGCGCGACATTTCACGGTCCGTGACGCTTTTGTTGTAAAAACATAGGGGTAAAGATGCAAAACTAAAACTAAGTAAAACTCTGATACCCTTGCCTCAACTGGATAATCCGCTTACTCTCGCTTACAATAGCAATGTGGCAGGATTTGTCTAGCTAAATAGTTTTTTCTTTTCTCTCAACCAACAATTTAAAACAATTTGAGTAAATATATATAAACAGGAAAACATTTTATTCAAGTATTATGGGAAAAATAATGAAATATTTATTTGCCAAACTTGATTCTACTGTATTGTTATATTTAAACGTTTTCAAGTTCTTCGTACAAAACAACGTTCCATTCATTTCAGATTTGTCCTTTTGTTTTTGTCAGCACTTTCATTTTCATTGAAAAGTTTTGGGCCAATTGACCAGCATATTAAAATTACTAATTAAAGTTTTTGCTCTTCATAAACTGACGCAAAGGCCAAAAACTGTGAACAAATTGAATAATATATAAGCTGCAAAAGTTTTGTAACAATAATAAAAACTTGTATCCACAGAGCGAAAAACTGTACACTTTTTACTAGGTACAAAATGAATAAGCTTTTATGGCAATCATTTTAAAACGATTTCTAACTTGTTCATAAATCAATTCAGATTGTCATATTTTTTACAGAAACTTTTAAGCGCAATAGTACTTTATTAAAATAAATTTTTTATTTTGTACAATTTTATATTCAGCTTGAGTAACTTTGCTTCTGGCGAGAGTATTTCTATTTTTTTGCTGTTTTTTTTTTTGTCGTCTGAAATGTCAAGGCTGGTTTATCCCTGCGTTTGGCAACCCAGTCACAAACACACACACACGCACACACCCACACACCGAGAGACGCATATGTGTATGAAGGCAAATGGATTTGCCATTGTCTGCGGCGGCTTAGTTAGTTAGACCAAAAAGTCAGCAGGTCTCATTTGCATAAGCAGCTTTCTCGCTTACACACTTTCGTTTTCTATTCTCTATTTCTTACATGTCCGCACGTGGTTGAGAAAGCTGAGAAAGTTGAGAACTTACCCTCATGCATGTGCACCAGCGTATCCAGCAGGTAAATGAAATCGCATAGATAATCCAAGGTGTACCAGACGACAGGAGCATTCTTATTGATCTCCCAGAAAACGGAGCGACCCACCACAAAGATGATATTGTAGAGCACCGCCAACGATACGATAGCCAGCCACTAAATTTTATGACATATTAGCTAATGGAATGCAAAAAGTTTTCCCCCACTTACCCTGTAATGCGACTGCAGTGTGGGGTCAACGGAGAGGCGATTGCAGAGGGCGCTGGTGCCACGGATTTCACTGGATAGTGCTGCATCATCCATGGCGCCAGTTTTGCCTATTTTATCCGTGTTGGTCGTATTGGAGAACTTCTCGAGGAACCAATCGGGCGGCTTGGCGCGATTTCGTTTCGTTAAACGTTTACGCAATGCCTGCAATGTTCTCCTTAGCGCCGACGGTTTACTCCGTTTGTTGGAATCCTGCAAGATGTAAAGGAAAAAGTTCAACATGAGGTTTGTGCCACACACACAACTGGCGAGCGCGCGCGCTAATTGAAACAACTTAATGGTCGGTCACATACTACATAAACACATTGTGGCTGCCATTTTGCGGTTTGGGACTGTAACCACATTAAAACTTGGTCAGCATCTTCTAAGTTTTCCGCGTACTTTTTTTTTGTCTGCACAGCTGCAGTGCTCCCTTGAAAACAAGCCAAGTTCGAGGGGAGTGATGAGGGGTATTACACTGTGTTTGTGTGTTCAGTTTCTGCTTGTTCAGTTTGTACATGACACAGCTAATGTGAACCGTGGTTGGAAATTTTATAGCTTAGTGTCTCTTTAGGATAGTTTTATGTGCGGCAAGCACGATTTTAATGTAATTTCAGGAACATAGTATATAGTTTTTAATAATGAGAACTGTCTTTTTGGTGTGTTGTGATTTTTCTATATAATAGATAAGTAGGGGTAGCTTGGTAACTTTTATACTTCTACACTTTCTGACTTTTGTTATTTGTTACTTTTAGTGTTATCTTCTTTTGACTCCAGCTCTCTCTATTTACCTATTATTACTTTTTGTCTCAGTCACTGGTTAGCTCCTTTTGGGAACATTCCACTTATTATCCGTCTCTGTATTTCTAAATAATAATCGTAACCGCTCGTTGCCCGTCTTCAACTCAAAATCGTTCTTCTGTCTCGCTTTCTAAATATTGTTTTTCACTTTCTTATTCGGATTATGCTTCTCCTTAACCCAATTCCTGACTCATGTCTTTCTGTCTACTTATACAGTTTTAAACTTTAGCATTGATATCAAACAACATACTTTTTATATTGTTTCCTTTATTCGACTTGATTACATTATAACTGAACATTAGTACTGTACTTAATACTATTTACATGGTATCTCCCCGTTTGTCATTGTCGACAATAACATGCTTAATAGTTATCTTTTGTCTTAAATGGTCTCTTGACTGTGTGCCATGTGGGGTCAAGAGGATAGCGCATTTAGTTCCCTGACAAGTTAGTTCTCAGTGCTTATTCAAGGGGTTTCCACAGGGCACACAATGCACAACATACAGACATATGTTCACACATGTTGTAAGTTAATGGTTAACATACACACACACACATACAAACTCGCACACGTGATGCCTTGCTTCGCGTTCACTGTGCACATCCTGAGATTAGGGGCGTGTGCTTGACAGTCTAATAAACGCATATCAGTCGCTGGCAGCGGTTAATCCATTAAGCTATACCGCCGGCATCACTTCTTTTATGTGTGTGTGTGTGTGTGTGTGTGTGACAGTTTATATGAACTTGGCTCAATATGACGCATACGACGCTTTGTACATATGTGAGCCCTTTGAGCGCAATGCTAATGACAATACAATGCCACGGCTCCCGCTGCGCCCCAACTATTGTGAAGGTCGATTAATACAGTGAATGCTGAATAGCAACAACTTTTAGATAATCAAATGGTTTTTTTTTTAATCAACTTAATATTATTGATTAAAAACTTTCGTTTGTGTTGTATCTTTTGATCTGATGCACTTTAGAATGTCTAATTCATCAAAAAAAATATTAAGTTAGACCCTTTTAGCAGGATTCGATAAAAATGTAATTTCACATATTTTAACATTATTTATCATTAATTTGTATATTTGGAAAAGTTTTTGTTAAACGAGACTTATTAAAACTTATTCACCGCTCCTATTAAATATTGTTCAACATTTTCTTTTATTTAATTTTTACCAAGAGTGACTTTATACATTTCGTAACACATTCAACAAAAAAATTTAAAAAAATTCACTTTCGTTTCACACTTGCTTTCACACTATTCGAGCAACCACTGTACACTTATTTATCCATGTTTTTTGTTATGACATTTACCGCATCGTTTTGCTGCTGTTGTTGCTGTTGCTGTTGCTGTCCCGTTATGGCTGATATATCCAATGATTGCACCATGGCTTTGACTTTGAAATGTCGCATGCACAAACACGATGGTTATTGTCCAACTGCCGCGTGCTGCTTCTTCTTCTTGTACTGGACTATTACGGCAAATTGAACCTGTGTCGAATTGATGTTAACCGTTAGTTTTTATTTATGTTCAGCTGCTGCTGCGCATGCGCGTCGACGTCAAGTTGCCCGTTAACACTGAAAAAATGCGTTGTGAGCTTTGCATTTGTGCCATTGAAGGCGACGCCAGCAGTGACGCAAACGGCGACTTCGACGTCAAAGTCGCGAACGTGCTGCTGACCAGGCATACACAATAACTAAACGGTCTCTGTTGCTGTTGTTGTTGTTGTTGTTGTTGTATTTTGCAATTTTCTTAATTTGCATGTGCCGACATCGGCTATCGGCGACGCCAACGCCAACGCCTACGTCGACGTTGTTGTCGTTTAATTAATTAACCTGCAAGAGTCTCAAGTGACTTTGGTCCTTCATTGTCAACGCCAGTGTCAGAGGACAAAACGGCGTGTAGTTGTTGTTTTTGTCTGTTTTGTCCGTTATTCGTTGTGGTCGTTGTAGTTGTAATTGTTGTTATTGTGGGTGTGTGGCTTGAATGGCTTTATTGATGGCAATTTGACAAGATTGATGACACTTTGAGCTAAACTGGAACTGTGCGCGCGTTTTGTAAACGCTTTTTAATTGTTTGGCCATCATTTAATTAAGTTGAAAGGTGTCGCAACGCAGCCGGCTACAATCGATTTGTATGTGTGTGTGTGTGTGTGTGTCTGTATGTGTGTGTGCATTGAATGCGGCTTTATGCAATAGAACAAAAACGGCTGAATAAATTAATTGCACCAGGACAGAAGGCCAACTAACCAGCTAGCTGAGCTTTTTTTGATGGATAACCAGAATTAAGTTAATAAACAGGTTCAGCTGATGATGAGCTCATGATAAGCAGAAAAACAATTTTATTGTGCAACGAATTTTAGATTCTCTATAGCTCTTGTACTTGAACCGCGCAACACGCAACACAATCACATACGAAATCAGAATATATAAATCTCTTTTGTTCTCCCCCACATATCCCTTAACTTCCCATCAACCTCCATAGCCAAGTTAACTGTGCTGCTGACACTCGCCGTTTGCCTGATTGGCATTCAAAGCGTTTTGCGGCAAAAGCGCTGCACAATAAATTTCCATAATTGCCCGGCGTCCGTTAGACGATTTGAACTCAGGTACACACAAAGTGTTAGAGAGGGGGTGGGGGGGATGGGTTAAGCTGTTGGTTAGCTAGTCGAATAACATTATGTTAACCCTCTGTTTATCACATGTATCGAATAACCTTCTATTTTGGAACATGTAAATTTTCACATAAATGTTTGAGAATTCGCCAATATCCAAATTTAAATTCATATTCAAACTACATACATATATGTCCACACGATTGCGTATTGAAAATAAAAGCCACTTTTATCAGTCATATCATAACACAAAACTTTAATGCTAAGCGATTAAAAAACACATTTCGTATTAACTTTGATTTAGCGTCAAATAAATATCCCAAAACAAAGCATGAATATTTTGAAAAAGTCAAAAAGTTTTAGTTATGTATATTTTAAAATTAATGTTGAAAGTGCCAAGGGTCTGGCTAAACGGAGGGTTAAGCAATCCAAGTGCCACCCTACACCATTAATGGTCATTGAATAAATGTACTTTATGCCCGAATAAAATTGGGCTCCCGTCCTCCCGTTTACACAAAATGACCGATGGGCCAATGAAATTGAAATGCCTGGCAAGCTGCGAGGACTGAATATGAGTTGGCTTAAACGGCATGTGGCCCCGTTGATTGAAGGGGAAATCTTAAACATTCAAATCGAAAATGGACTTCAGACCCAGAATGTAATTGAAACTGTTCTCAATCTAATGTGTTCTTGTGTGTGGGTATGTGTTTTGGTGTGTATGTGTTCTATTTCCGACTTTGACATGGGATCGCTTCCCAGAAAGAAAAAGCAGATTGAGTGTCAAGTGTTCAACACAAAATATTTACTATTTCATTTATGGGCACATCAAATGTGTGTATTAAATTTTGTTGGAAAGCAATCTTAACCCCAAAATATATGGTACTTATGTCTGTACATGTGAGAGACTCTGACATGCCAATGAGTGTTGAATGAAGTACTTTTTTATTACGGTGTATATGTATGTATATCATTATCAGCTTTATCTAATTTGCATGTTATTTCCGATTTAATATAGCATTAACTTGAAAAACAGCATTTGTGAAGGCGGAGTAATAAAAATAATGATGATAAGGTCAGAACGATGTGATAATGAGTTGCCCTAAATCTATGTTAAGGCTATTTTAACTTGTTATTTCAACACTAAATCTAAGATAACTGCTTTGAAATCGAAAAAAAAAGTATTTAAGCTGAATGTGTTGTCACATTAAAGTAGAGTTTTAAGTGCGAACTGCACTGAATGGCACAATTAAGATACATAAGCGCGGTTTTAGGTCAATAATATAATTGAGCTTTTAATAGTTATATATCGCTTTTAAAGTCATTAGCAGAATGTCATCAATTACGAAGCTTTGAGCAAAGTAGATTTTTAAGAATTCATCAAAACTATGAAACTTAATGTTTCAGCTCTATTTAATACCACACTGGGGGACTAGACCCCTTAAATGGAAGAGAAAACTGTTTTGAATTTCAAATCACTTCGAATCGAAGCTTAAGCTTAAATTGCCAATTGTCTGTGTTATGTCATTCAAAATGAGCATTCATTATCTAACTTAACTGATTTCCGATTTCATGATTTCATAAACCACATAATAAGCTTTAACATACTATGTATTCTGTAGAGAGAGACGTTGAACCAGGCAAGTGAGTGGCTCCTGAAATTAAACCTTAATTCCATAATGATGATACTGAACTAAAATTGGGTTCGGTACATAAAGTCAATTATTTCAACTTAAAGCTTATGAAACTCGCAGTTAAGCCCAGTTAAAACTCTTAGTAGAATCATAACTGTACTGAACACAATTCCCATTAACCATATAAAAAATGGTAAAAATGGTTTAATTAACATTTTTTCTACCCTTTCTGCGCTTTCAATGCCATTCACTAATGTGAATTAAAACAAATGAATATTTTAATAGTTATCAAGTGACACGTTAACTGATTAGAATTTCGCTTGAACTTTGTTCGATAACAATGCCAAATGCAGTTGTTTTGTTATAGATATCTTGCTATATATTTATTTTGTTATTTTGTGATTATTTTTGTGGAGATTTTCGATGTGTTTTGGCTTATTGCTCCAGTGAACGACGTGGGAAATTATGCAAATGTGCCGCAAATTGGATGACGATGACCATAAACAACAACTTTTATCAGAAAGAACAACAACAACAATCCACCACCACTCAACCAACCAGATGAAAATGTTGTTGTTGTTGTTATTTTAATACCTCGTCTACACACACACGAAAAGTAGACACCTATAAAATGATCTAGTAAATGTTCAACTGGACCCTCATCAAAACGAAATCCATCTGACTGCTGACGCCCTTTTTTTGCTGTTACTGTTGCTGGCTTAGGCTGGTTTAGGCCTAGTTGGGCATTGTTTACACAAAACGCATTAGTTGACTTTTGATTTAGTAGCACATTTTTTTACTCTTTGTTTTTTTTTTTTTGGTTTTAATGTGTTTTGGAAGTCACTTTGTTTAACGAACTCTTTTGTGTATGGTTTCAAATTGATGTTTTTTTTCCGTTTTGTGTTTATAAATTTTGTTTTTTTTTGCTGCCGTTGGCGAACGCGTTTTTTGCGCAACTGTCGCAGTTGAAATTTGTACAAAATTGACAAAGCGAAGGAAAAACCCTGCCAAGGGAGAAAGAAAGGATAAACTGCCGAGGGGAATGGGCGACTGGGGGACACTTTTAGCCGTTTTTGTTTGCTCGATTGTCCTGCTGCTGCTGCTGCTGCTGCTGTTGCTGGTATCCAAGCTCAAATTGCACAGGGAAACAATAAGCAGCAAAAAAGACCGTACACAAAACGGCGACAGCCAATCGAAACATGAATTTACCACAAGGTATGGCCACAAGCAAATAGAGCTCATTAATCGGTTTAATGGCCAACACACTGACACTGACCAACTTGGCGGCTGTTCAACTTCGCAAAAGTTTAACCACAAGAATTATCGCGCTCTCTCTCTCTCTCTCTCTCGCTCTCTCTGTCTCTACCGAAATCGGTGAGAAAAACTCTTTAAAACTTTTAAGTTATGTACAAGGCACTCCAACTAAATGCTAAATATTTATTATACACAGGCATTTCTAAACACTGTCTACGTACTTATAGAGATGTTTGTATGTGTATGTGTATTTGGGGATGTATTGTGGTCGCAGTTTTGCGGTTTTTGTGCCACAGTTGTTGGCCAAACAGACGAAACACACCTCAAAAGCATTACAACAACCAAGCCAATATTTGGATGCCGTTATGCGGGTGGGGTTTGGTTTGGGTGGATTGTCTGTTAAGGCACCCAAACCCCACCGGCCTTCCCTTTCCCTCCCATCAACATCCTAATACTAAGCGCTTTCATCCATTTGTATTTATTTCATTGCGTTTTTGGCTCTCGTACTGCTCGTCCCCATCTTCTGCCATTTATGAAATGGCATTGAAACAGTTTCAGTGTCGATTTCAGTTTCAGTTTCAGTTTCTGTGGTTTGCTTTCACTTTAGTTTTTGGCCACCCAACTAACTGACTGGACTTTCGCTCTCTCTCTCGCTCTCTTTCTCTCTGCCTCAATGCTCTTATCTATCAAATTGGTCGTCGGCCAAGATAGTAACACCCCTCCCTTGCTTGTTTCGTCCACACCAGCTGTTGTCCGAGTGTCCTTCTTCTCACTCACTTACTCAAGTATTAATAGCTTGAGGGTCAAATTTAAGTTCTGAGCACAGACCTTTATTTCGGTCAAACATTATTGAAAAGGAAAGCCTAAGTAATGTAATTATAAGAAGTTAGCCACAGTTACATGAAGTCACTTACACGTTAATAATGAAACCTCTTTAAAGTGATATGTTTTTGAAAAGAAAGATTTGTTGATATTAAAGGTTAATAAAGTTTTAAAACTTCTGTTATCTTTTAACATTTTAAATATTACATAACAAGATTAACATATTAAAATATTTTTTTCATATTGCAAACTTATCTTCCCAATCCGATGAACACTGTATAAAATCATAATTCATGGTTTGGTAATACTTTAAAATTTTCCCCAACTTTGTTAGTGCAACGCAACTTCGACTTGTGCCACTTTTATGCTTCGTACATCTCTCTTGCTCTGTTTTGTTGTCTCTTCTGTTTTTTCTTGTTGTTTTTTCAGTAAGCTGACACGTGCTAATAAAAATTTGTGCGGGCACACAAAAATGGCAGTCGGCTGGCATTGGAACATGGAGCAATGGAACAGCATTGGAGCAGCATTGTAGCAAGGTACTTTGGTGCGTTTAGTGGTTGGAGTCGGTCGGTTGGCCCGTCGGTCGACGCGTCGACTACGTGACAATGGAGGAAGTAATTAAAACGCGATTTACGGCAAGGTCAAGTTTATGAAGGTCCGCAGTTCATTTGCATGGGGTCCATACTTGGGGAATGTGGTAATAAAGCCAAATAAGTAGGAGTAGGAAGTGCGCAAGATACTTTCTCTCTTTACCACTCTTTAGTTTCGTTCTCTATCTGATTCTCTCTCTCTCTCTCTCTATCTCTTTCTATATTGTTTTGTACTTCACCCGCAGCATTTGTTATACTTGTAAACTGTTGTTGTTTGCATTGTGGTATTGTTGTCGATGGCGTCAATCAATTAGCGCAATTACTTAATTACAGCCCACATAATTAAATAGATCTGACGCGGCCTCGGCAATATTATTATATGTAGTATATGGCAGCAGAGGCACGAAATGTGGCCAAATCAAATTAATGCAACAAATGGCCACAAAAACAGATATCTGCATATATGCTCCGCGTATCTAGAGCCGTTTATCTGTGTGCCACATTTCATTATGAATATGTATATGTAAGCATATTATATGTATATGGCATATTGAATTACGTATACGTCGTGTGATTTATGGATGGTTATGGGCAAGGCTACACTTACTTGCTGTATCAGCTTCCTGCCATTCTCCAGATAGTTGGCATCACCCGGACTGGGTTGATGCTTTGGTTCGGCCTGTGCGATAGGCTCCTCTTGGATATCCTTGCCATTGGCATCGGCATACCCAATCACACTGGAGGACGTCGCCACCGCAACCGCCGTCGCCGCTGCCGTCTGCTCCTCCAACTCATCATCGTCATCCGCATCCGCATCCTCATCGTCATATTCGTCATAGTCCAGTTCGATGCGTTGCCCACGCTGCCATCTGTTGCCACTGCAGCTGCGCTGATAGTGCAGTCGCTGCTCCTCTGCGCTGCGCTCTGGACCCATGGGTAACGATATTGCCGTTTGGTTGGCAATTAAATGCTTGCGCGACAGGCAAACACCCTCCGTGCTGACAGCCACCGTGGGCTGAAAGGGTGCATACAAGCCGCCGCTGATCTCCAGTTCTTCGTGTGGCAACTGGGATGTGTGGCAGCTGGAGGAACTGGCGCCACCACCGCTAGATCCGTAGGGCAGCTGGGAAGGCGCTGTGGCAATGGGGCCAACAAAGCGTGTGGTACGATACATGGGACGGGAGAAACTAAAAGTCCAAAAGCGAAAGATGATATCGCCGCAAGCAAAGGCGAAAGCTTAAGTAGATAACTTACTTGTAACCGTATTTGGGAGATTCGGTTTCGGGGCGTCGTCTGCTGGACATCATTGTGTTGACCCGATCTCCGCGGGCAGCAGCCATCATATAAGTCCACATTGCGGCACTTCCACAACAGCTACGCTAAACACATGACGCAAGCTGAAGCAGAAGCAATCAATACTAGTAGCAAGGCGTAGCAGTAGCAATAGGTGAATATCTCTCTCTCTCTCTCTCTCTCTCTCTCTCTCTCTCTCTCTCTCTCTCTGTCTCTCACTCTCTTAGTCTGTCTCTTTCTGGAAGCACAAAAGGAAAAAAGGTTGCACATTAATGTCACTGCTTAAAACACTTGCGGGTACAATTGCGTACTGTGGAATTGCTTTGGCATTATGGGACTATCATAAATGGTCTCACTTAACCCAACCAGTTACTGCTGTGCACTGCGAGAAATATGTTTGAACTTCAAGAAAATATTTGCGCTATTGTAGTAAAGTAATTATTTCATTCCCCATTTAAATCAATGATAGATTCATGATTTAAAGAGAAGAAATTAACATAAAATGGGAAAGTTATTCTGAAATTAGTATTCATAAGTTATCATTCGGGAACTTATTGTCTGTAAATAACAATTTTGTTATCTAACATTTCAAAATAAAAGATCTAAGATACAATAAGGACAACAAACTTATTTACGGTTTATTAATTGTTGTTATTTCTTTATTATAGATGTGTTATCTACTCGAATCGAGAAGAAACTCTTTAATATAGGTTCTTAATTAAAAAAAAAAAACACATAATTAGCTTACATCTTAATGGAAGCTTAAGTTCAAAAACCAATCTAAAGATCATTACTCTTAACTTAAGTTAGTTTAATGATTAATCAGGCTCAAGTCAACATACAACTTACGAACATCATTTTTCTCACTGTGTACAGTGCCACACACATACACATAAAAGAATGCTGAGCAGCCGGCTGCTGTCAGCCGTTGAGACGTAATTAAGCAATTAAAAGACGAGAGGGCTCTATAGCCAGCGCCGCAAGGTATGCAACACCAAATTGCAAACCAAGTCGCAGCACTTAAGCAGCAAGCAAAGGCAGTAAGGTGCAGGCGGTGGCGAAGGCGGAGGGGTTAGCAGAGTAGAGTTTCAGCTGAAGAATTTCAGCTTGAAATCGCTTGGGCGCCTTTTGATGGCTTCCTGTGGTCATAAAAATCAGCATAGAACACACAGTTTACTTTTATGCTTGTCTATCTATAAATACTTCTTTTATTATAGGTTTTACTGTGATTCACATTGCTTGTGCTGACTGTGATTTCTGCTGCTGTGACTGCTGCTTTTGTTGTTCCTGCATATTTGTCACTGCAATCATTAAACGAGATTTAGCCAAGTGATTACGTCAAAAGTGCAACTATTAAAGCAATGAGAGGTTTAAGATTTAATTGATAAGATTAGAGTCTAAGACTTTTATGTAAATGAAAACTGCAAAAACGACATAAATTGAACTTCATTAAGTCTAATTCGGTTGTCATCACATCATATTTCATTTATAATTGTACACTACTGTATATATGTATGTATATATATGTATATGCCTTAAGCTAGGAAAAGAAATGTCTCGAACAGACATTTCGAGGCGTGTGAACTCGAAATCCAACCGAAGCCAAAAGACAAGAAGCAAATGTGACAGTTTGTTACAGTTCATGACCTCTGCTTTGCTAAGGAGACAACAAACAAACACTGAGCTTATCCAGTTGTCCCCAAAAAAAAACTGTGTTTTTGTGTGTGTATAAATAATGTCCTTTAATATAGCCGCAAGCAGTAGCATCAGCAGCAGCAGCAACATAGACATAAACTAATGAGGCGCAAATGATAAATACTACAAGCTAGCGACTGCAGCAGTTACAAAAATGGGATGCCAGACAAGCATAAGTACGACTCGCCACCAAATGCGCTGAACCAAAAATAAAAAACCCGAAAAAAAAAGAAAGTAAAAACGAAAGTAGGTGTAGAGTAGATGGAGATAGCGAGAGAAAGTATACTGGACCAGCTGCAAATGTGAGTCACACACTTAAATATTAAAATTTGTTTCGCACCAATTGAGCCAAAATGCAAATGGTCAACTTTTTGGCTGCTGCAAATAATCAGAACGTGCGCAAAAAATGCAAAGCAATTCCTAAGATAATTTCCACTCGAATAGCAAGCAGTAGTTAGAGATAGAAAACCCAGCTGCAGTTGTCATTTGTGCTCGCTTTTTTGTTGCCTTTGTCTGGCATTTAAGTGTCGCGTGATTTTATATCATAGATTATTTTTGTCGGTCTGTTCGGTTCTTGCTTCATTCAGTTCAGTTGCCGCAGCCAGCAGCATTCACTTTTAAGTGCAATTTCGGTTTGTCAAATAAGCAGAAAAAAATACAAAAAGAAACAAAATCAACTTCTGCTGCTGTTGCAGTTTGATGAGTCAGTGGCAATGTCTTTGACCGCGAAAATTACAAAAAAAATAATAGAAAAACAAGTAAAAATGTAGCATTGTGCATGCATGCGAATATGTGTGTGTGTGTGTGTGTATGTCTGTGGCATGCTACGTTATGCTGCCACTTTGACATTCAAATAGCAAAAGGACCTTCTACTACTTCTACTACTACGAAAGACAAAGAGGCGTAATAGGAGTGGGAGCGGCAGCCACATCGATTTTTAAGCTATATAAAATCAAAGTAAATCCATTTATCAACTTCAGCTGCAAACATTTTCGTTCAGATAACGGCAACAACTTGACTTTGATAAAATGTGCTAGTGCAACAACGAGCAACAGCAACAGCAACAACAACCACTATAACAACAACAATAACGAGCAACACTCTACAAGCACTTGAGGCAAGTTTTTAAGGCCAAGTGCCTTAGAGCCATTAAATACTCATATCTAAAGCTTTAGACAAACAAATTGTTGACCAGCTGCGTGCCTGGATCTCAAATCTTGAAGTTCTTCTGTCTCTTCTTCCTCCAAACACTAATCAAAAGCTGGCCACAAAATGCTGCCAGGCCAAATCGTAGCAATTAACGCTGCCCTGGACCCGAAACAGCAACAGCTTTATCTCATCTCCCTGCTCCTACTGCTACTGCTGCTGCTATTGCTGCTACTACTGCTTTAAGGCCCGTGTCTAGAATCGTTTTGACTCAACTTCAAATTGCTAACGAGCTATAAACAGCATGTGTGTGTGTGTGTGTATGCGTGAGAGTGTATGTGTGTGTGTGGCTCATTTGTAATGATTAAGTGGCACGCTGCGAGCTTGTGGTGTTTATGCTCCAAAGGAATCGTTTACAAGCACATTTCCAGCATGTATACCAAGGATTATGAGTGTCCTGTAAAAGCCAGCAGATAAAGTGTGAAAGATATGGCAAAAGCCACATGAAAAAACATAGCAAAGGAGAACGATAAAAACAATTTGCAACACACAGTTTCAATCGCAGCTTAAACAAATAAACACAAACCGACAGGCAGACAGATGGACAGACAGTTGGACAGATGGGGAGATACAGACAGACATTTTGGACTTGGCTATCAATGTAAAAGTAAATAAATATCAATACGAACTTTATATATCTATAAGTATTATACAAATATGGTTTGACTTCGGGGCACCGCAATCGAGTGGAGGCAGTTAAATGCGTTTTTGTTTCGACGAACATGACGTTTAAATATCACGTATACGCCATGTGTCTGTGGCGTATCAAAACAAATTGTGAACGTCAAGCGTCAATCGTCAAGCGTCAGGAGTCGATAGTCACATTTGGGGTGTGGGGAATGTGGGGGGCGGGGGATGGGGGATGGGGGGTGGAGTCAACTAAACAGTGAATCTCCGCGCGCAGCTACAAAATATGCTAATGTCAATTATTTTGTGCGTAATTTGCTTTCATGCACACACACACACACGCATACACACATCAGAATGTTAGCAGTGCTCCCCTCTCTCATTGACTTGAATATTCATGTTTACGCCTAACATTTAGCACAATGCGCTAATAATTCTATGAGCTGCTTTAAACATGCCAAAAGCAATCGGCGACTTATCTTATCTTCTATATAGACGAATATAGGCAAATACATACATATATACCTGTATATAGTATATATACCATGTATTATTTTTCCTGCTAAGCGACTCGATGGATAGGTGAATCTAGGGGACAACTTCAATTAACATTCGTGCACGTACACGCAATAACGCAAATGGATTCGGAGGGGGTTTTTGGTTGGCTTTCATAAAATGCGATATTTATGGAGTTTATGGATGCCCTCGCCCCCGCCCCCGCTTCCGCCACACACAGCCAACAGATAGCGGATGCCAATTAATATGGAAGCACTTGTTGTTAACAATTATGCCTGTGTCCACTATGTGCATATGGCATTCAAATCACGCAGTTAACTCAATCTCTGCCCGACTTGTGTAGAAGGACACTCCGGATACAACACACACACACACACACACCCACACATCTCTATCTCTATTGCAACATGAATCTCGAGTGGTTTTTGCGTGGACTGTGATCGGAGAGGAGATGTTGGTAGATTTACCTGCACTTGTGTTCCCTGTTTGAGAGCTGTTGTTGTTGTTGTATTAATCCGGCAAACTGTCAGCCAGCGAGTAATCCTATTAGATGTGGCTTCGTTGGTTGCTCCGCGTGTGTATTGTGTTTGTGTGTATTTGTGTTAGTTTGTACATATAATTTTTTAAAAATACTTTTTCTTCTCCGTATTTGCTGTGCAATTGAATTTTTCACTTTTTTCACACTTGTGCGCTGGCATCACAATTATTTAAATGTGCAGTAATTTCATATTAAATTTGAATATGTATTTTCTTGGGCTGCGCATATTTACACTATTTACTGAGGGGGAGAGCAGGGAGAGTGAGTGGGGAACCACACTACAAATGGCGACCATTAAACAGTTGGCGTTCAGAATTGTTTGCACTTTTATTGAATAAAAATTCAAATGTTGATGATGTTTGACTGAACCAAATCGCGCGCTCAACTCACACGCACACACACACGCACAAACCAAAATGGCGTAAAGGCGCGTGAACAGGACGACGACGACGACAAGACGGAAAGACGGGATGACGGGAAGAGCAACAACAACCGTAGCAGCAGCAGCTGTTAAAACTTCGAATGCTGAGAACGTTGCGCGCCGTGTACGTTCGCATGCCTGGCTAACGGCGCAATGAGCGCCTGTGGGAGAACACCCAGAACAAAGAGGCGAATGCAAATAATAAGCAGCGACGCCAGCAGCAGCAGAAGCAGCATCGGCAACAGCAGCAGAAGCACCAGAAGCAGCAGCAGCCGAGCTTAGAGCCGATAACAGACGCGCTGAGAGCAGAGCAAAACGAGTATGTGTGTGTGCTTTTCATTCATGACTCGGTGAGCTTTGTGTGAGAGCTTTTTGGGCGCGCGAAATATAAGTATGTGTGTGTGCAAGTAAGCAGAAGAATACTTTGCAAAATAGACCTGTTGCTTGGTTTTTTTTTTGTTTGTGTTGTTGCTGATTTTTTTTTTTTTGTGGGATGCTGGCAATGACCAGTGTTGCCACACGTCCAGGCAGCTGTTGCCAGGCAAACAATGACAACATAAATTAATTAAATTGATGTTTAAATGCTGTTTTGCCTTAGGGTGTGATATTAACCCCACCCCGCCGCTCCGCAACTGACACATTGACAAATTACTAAAATCAAAGCATCAAAATACACAAACATTTGCCAGAAATTGATTAATGTTACCATATATTGTATATGACTACATATATGTCTGCAGCTTGTCCCAAGCAGCCGCCGTTGCTCAGGCACAGTTCATTTAGTTTTATTTAAAGTTGTGCCTTGAGATCCTTGGTCTTTGGCTAGAACAAACCCTTTGCTTGATTGCACGCACACACATCAAGTGTTTGTTGCTAAATATTCATTTTAATTGCCTTTCACTGCATTTGACATCTGACAAACACACACGCAAAGCGTACACAATGTTGAGTTCAAGTTCATGTGACAAATTTTTTTGTTGTGTATGTTGCTGATATGTTTTGTGTATGACTATTATTGCTCTTTGGTCTACACTCTTTATTCCTTTCAATTTACTTTTATGTTTTTATTTGCTTTTGGTTCACAAGACAAAAGGATACATGGATAGAGTTCAATAGTTCAAGTCAAGTTCAGTCACCAGAAGCCAGAAGTCGCTGGGGATGCCAACAAGTGGTTAGCTGTTATACAGCGGAAGATACACACATACACACACACACACACACACAGAGAGACTTGCTGCCGATACGTGCCATAACATGTACTCTAAGCTGTGCATAAATTTAATTTTTATGGCGCGCCTAAGGGCGTACAATATGAATGTGCGAAGCCAAATAGACGTGCGAGTGTGAGTCTGTATGTGTGTCTGTGTGTGTGTCAGTATGAGTTTGTGTACGTGTGAATAGATACAATGAGCTTTCGCACAATTCACAATTTCAGTAATTTGTTATTCAAACACATTTCGAATCGATTATACGCTTGGCATGCTCCCACCAATCGAGCAAATATGTTGATTGACTTTTGTCAAGGCTTATGACGATATGTGTGCGATTGCGAGTGTGCGTGTCTGTGTGTGTGTATGTGTGAGCTTTTGTCCTGGCCAGGCCTGGGTGCCGTGTTAAAGGCAAAACTCGCTTGAACTTGAGTATGTTTTAGCAGTATGTGCGTGTGTGTGTGTATGTGTAGGTGTGTACACATGGATAGAATGCCAAAGCAAATACAAATGAGGAAATGCGGGGTAGTCAACCTTGTGCCACCTTTACCCCCTACCCCCGGCCCACTACTCTCTCTATCTGCTAGCTCCTTCAATATCTTTCCCCCTACTTACGGAATTGTGTATGTAATGCATGAATGACATTATGAGCGTATGCCTCACTGTCTCCACGATTGTCTGCATATGAGTGTGTGTGATAGCGGAGCGCTTTGCTGCTCACTGAAAAGCTCATTATCACACAATAACAAACACTCACGCATTGCGCTCCAAACGGGCCAGAGCACTGCTTAAGGTTAAATATTCGCCATATACATACTTAACGAGAAAAAAAAAAGAAGAATGGTATAAATAAATATCATCCAGAAGTGGGTTAAGGTTTAGCTGCCCTT
The DNA here is from genome assembly GCA_035044645.1 of Scaptomyza parva. Lineage (NCBI taxonomy): Eukaryota > Metazoa > Arthropoda > Insecta > Diptera > Drosophilidae > Scaptomyza > Scaptomyza parva. The sequence goes on from JAWNNT010000090.1 coordinate 16,671,761, forward strand.
ACAAACATAGATGTAAAATAAAGCACTTTCGAGTTAAAAACTCAGTTGGGTGTAAGCGAAGATCTCAATGTCAAAGCTAGTACGACCAGTACAGCTGCTACTAGTAATACCTGGGCCAAGAGTCAGGGTCCAACTTGTTGAATTGAATTGATTGCCACATTGAAATTTAATTGCAATTGCTCGGTTTTACCATTTGAATGCTAAGATGAAACGAAGGACATTAATTAAGCCTGCAGACAGGGATGAGAACATTCAAACAGCTGATGCCCCACTGAAGTGGCTCTGATTGCGATTCCTACAACAACAAAAGCAATAGCAGCCAGCATGCGGCAGCATGCGGCAGCATCAGCCTGCATATTAATTAGAATGGCGCAACACTATTTGCCCCATTGCGAATATGCAAATATTTGGTAAATGGCTCGAATGTTTAAACTTCAGCATGAATATAAACTGAACTGCAGCAACGCAATTTATACCATAAATACACAAATAAGAGACTTCACTTTATCTCCATATTTTATCGCTCTATCCTTTGCTGTATTGCTTGCAGTTTTGTGAAAAGGTTAAAGTTAAGCATGACAAATGTGCGGCCTTTGGGGCGTATACTTAATATATTGACAGCATTATCTTTCAAGCATCACATCCTTGGCTCCACAACTAGCACATTTGTCATGGCTCAACTAACAACAAAATCCGCATAATTGCTGCACAATCAACCCCAACTGCAGCTAGCACCAATTACTGCAACCTAATTGAATAAAAAATATAAATATTAAGTGAAAGAGGGAATTGCTCAAACGAGATGGAAATTTTGATTTAAAAAATACAAAAATAAAAAACAAAGGATAAAAATCGTTACAGATAATTTAATATAAATTCTTATTTTTAAAGTTTTTCATATTCTTAATTTAAGTAAATATGGAGCTTTAATAAATAAAAAAAAGATTGATTTCACTTAATGAAATTTGACACAGACAGTTCTAATTATAAGTTAAAGATAATACATCATTAGAAATTTGTTGTTAACACAAATTAAAAATTGAAAACTATTCTATTAAATGGTATATTTTTCCGTGGGGAATGTTTAGGTTGTAGACAAAAATTAAAAGTATTCAGATTTTGCATTATTTTACAATAATCACCAAAGTTTAATAATAATATAAAATCATAGTTCTTTTAAGATTAACTACCGAAACTAGATAAACAGTGTATACAGTAAATACAAAGTAAAAAAAGAGACTTTTGGTTTTCACTTTTGAATTGACTTGAGATGCTGTTGGAGCTGTTCGCAACGCTGACACTCCCGTGTAAGCTGTTTAATGGCGGCCGCGTACTGACGTTGCAATTCGAGTAAAGCAAGCAGTTCCTCGTTGAGTTCGTCGCGTCGCATGCGCTCTTCATTGTATTTGTGGCGCACCTTATCTTGAGCACTCTTCACCCCATCGACAATCGTCTCGAACTGCTTAATAAAATCCTCACGACCATGCGGACTGAGCATACCTTCGTTGTAGGCCTCGCAAATGGAGTTAAGCAGCGATAGCTCCTTCTCCAGGTAACGTTTCTTGTCATTAAGTGTGTTGTATAGTGTATAATATTGCTTAGTTTCTAAATGCTTGGCACTCATATCGTTGTACAACTCGTGAAAGCGTCTCTGGTATTGAGCTAGCTCTGTGCGATCGGGTATGGCATCCAACTTACGCTCTATGGCCACAATGCCCCTATTGCGTTTGGCCAAATGCAGACGCAGCTCTTGCAATCGCTGCTGTTCGCCAGCTATGGCCGCTGCCTGTGCCTCTGCATCCTGTGCGTTAAATGATTCCAGTTCGCTGTAAGAAGATGTAGCCAGTTAAAACTTTACGATTAACTCATATCGAAAGCTTACTCAATTTGTTGCTGTAAGTTGGACAGATCTTTTCGGCAGCTCTCCTTGAACTCTGCCTCGCTTTTCTTAAGCTCATCGTGTTGTTTTAGCAGACCACGCACTTTCTCCAGCAGCCTAAAACCCACTTGATGTTAGATAACTAGAAAATAAATTTCAAAATTACTTACGCTGGATCTGCATTGGCCTCTAATTGCTTGTATGCTTCTAGTTCGGCATTGACAGTTTGTAGCTTTTGCTCCTGCTGGACAGTTTCTTGTTTTTGAGTCTCGACCGTGTTTTCCAATTGTTTATTTTCTATGTTGTAGCGTTTAATCTTGTGCTCCAGCGCAATTTTTTCCGCCTCTAAGCGTTTTTGTTGATTCTGTGATTTTAACTCCTGTGCATCTGTTTCCATTTCTAACTTAAACTCTGCATAATGCTGCTGCAGAGCACTACGAGCGACGGGATCCAGATCGATACGCTTTGGCTGCGCTGGAGCAACCTCTTTTGTGAGAGCCAGTTTTTGCAATTGCTTCTCCAGTTCGGGCTGCATTTAGAAGGTTAAACAAGCTATTCATATAATTTTATTAAATGTTTACCTCAATTTGATCCGCATTCGCTGCAGCCGTTTGCTTCACGTTCTTTGAATGCATTGTCCCTCCTTCTTCGTCGTACTCAAGCAACGTTAAACGTACGCGTAATGCATCATCATCGCTGTTGACCTCCTGGCGCTCAAATTGCCTTTTGGGGCTATACAGCTCCTACAAGAGATTCAAGCAATTAACAATCTGTACAAATTATATCAATCAATAAGACTCACCTGTATTGCTTTTATGTTTACAGCGGCACAGCGTATCTTAGTGAGATTATCTTTGTCACTTTTATACTGATAATCATTGTGGAATTGACCAATAGCAAATCTTTTCAAGCGCTGACCGCGTTCTTCTCGATTTTCAACCTATAAATATGTAATACCATGTTGTATTTGAAAATCAAAATTAATACACCAACTTACACTTGTCTTTACTAGCCATTGTATAACGGGATGTATGGCTAGAAACTCTAATCCTTGCACCTGGTGCGGCTCCAGACTATGAGGACATTTCATGTCAATTAGAACGGCAACAATTTTCTCCACTAGAGCGCTGAAAGTATAATTGGATTACACACACAGGTGAATAGCTTAGAGTTATAGAAGCCCTTACATTTTTTGCCCAATTGTTAGATTTTCATGGAAGAGCAAATCTACATCTACATCATAGTCGCAGCACTCAATGCACCACGTCATTCCGCCTACGACTTTGTCGAAAGCAGACAAGCCCTTGATGCGTGCCCGATAGTACCCGGCGGCGACGAGCATATCAAATGTGTCAAATTCCTTGGCAGCAGCATCCGTATCCTCGCGGCGTTCCACCTACACCACACAACACGAAAAACAATGTACAATGTGCATTGTTTACATCTTTAAATTGCGTTACCTGTATTTCGCGACCGTCTGCATCGAAACACGTTGCCAACTTGACATTTGACAAGACTTTGGAGAATACATCACGGTTAGCCATGTACAACAACAACAATTACATGCTATAATAAATAAATACAAATTGATAATGCAAAACTGCCCATTGCTTTATGGTGGTCACACACACGATACAACTGCTGACAACCATCGGCTAGTCTATGAAATTTCTAGTGTGTACACACTGAAACGAATCAAAACTCAGCTGGCGATGGTCTTACGCTTGCATTTCTAAACTATCGATATCTTTTTAATTTACAATTTCTTGTGGTTGGTGCACACTAAAGCCGGCGCACGCTGTTTTGTTTACAATGAATTACTACGTTTGCCTATACCAGGAGGGAACGAATAGCATATCAAAATTAATACAGAAAGCATATGCAAATAACTACACTGTGGTCGCCACTTCAATCAATGCCAATATGCTTCCAATGGATCCATACGAAACCGATCCTACATATCCGGCAACCGCGTTGAACGCCCACGACTGGAACTCAAAGATAATTTTGATACTGTCGGATGTCGATGTTGATTCACCCAATGCCAAACTCCGTGAGTATTCTAAAGCAGCGCTTCTTCGCGACATCACCTGGGCTGAGCACTTGCAGAACACCGGCAGCATTATGTTTCGCATAAGGGGGCCATCAAATGACAACTTGGCTGAGATAATAAAGACGAGGACGAAAGGTATGTAAATTTGAGTATTCATGTATATTATTTTAATTCAGTAATTACCCTTTAGCCAATTGGTTCATTCATGTGCCAATTACAAATCCCGAGCTGGCAACATTTGAGCATCGACAAGATGCAACAGAAGCGGAAATTGAAGAGGCACAAAACGTCGATACCTGGAACTGGTGGAACAGTTTACGCTTCGCCGTTGATCACAGTCCCAAAGTGAAAGTAGTATTGGAGCTCAATGACTCGGATCGGCCCGACAGAGAAACTGTGCGTCGTTGGCTTGGCGAGCCCATTGAAGCAGTTATTATTCCATCCAGCTTATTTGTTCTAAATCGATCCAATTTTTATGTTCTGCACAAAGAGTGGCAGATCATTATTGGCCATTTCATTTCTGTTCGCGCCAACATTATAATCTCCACTAATCCCAAAGACAATTCAATTTCACAGTATGCTGACTATGTAAAAAAGCTAATCAACGATAACAATGATACGCACAGCTTAAACAGGTAGATTAAATTGAATTCATTTTATTTCTGTTAAATTTTTATTAATTATGTTTAATTCTTTTCAGTTATGAGAATGTGTTGGAGATTCCCTTGCAGCCGCTCTTTGATAACTTAGACACCTACACCTATGAGGTCTTTGAAACTGATCCTGTTAAATATAAACTCTACCAGGATGCCATACAGCAGGTGTTGCAAGATCGTGTCAGCGATGCGGAGAGCAAGCACAAGCTGGTAAATCAATATTTATAATTGCTTCTACAGGAAAAGACTAATTTATTTACGGTTCATTTGCAGACGGTCATCATGGTCTTGGGCGGTGGACGCGGTCCTTTGGCGCGTGCTGTATTCAATGCTGCAGAGATCTCAAAACGCAAAGTGCGCGTCTATATTATTGAGAAGAATCCCAGTGCTATACGCACACTCTCCAATATGGTCAAGACGCTGTGGTCTAACAAAGGTAAAAAGAAAATAACTAATTTAATATTTATTCACTAAGATTTTTGATTTTTACAGATGTTCACATATTCTCCAAGGATATGCGCGACTTTTCGCCGCCTGAACTGGCTGATGTGCTTGTGTCCGAGCTACTCGGTTCCTTTGGCGATAATGAGCTATCGCCAGAGTGCCTTGATGGTGCTTTAAAACTACTCAAGCCAGATGGCATTAGCATACCAAGTAAATCGACTTCGTACATCAATCCAATCATGTCCGCTGTGTTGCACAATAATGTCAACCAGCTAATATCCACTGTGCCAGCCTTCAATTGTGGCTACGTTGTGCTACTCAAGAACGTCTACCACATTGATGAGCCAAAGGCGCTTTTTGAGTTTACACATCCGAATCGTGCGGAGATTATTGACAATACGCGTCACAAAAAGCTGTCGTTCAAAGTAGAAAAGGATTGTGTGCTGCATGGCATTGGTGGATACTTTGATACCGTCCTGTACAAAGATATTATTATAAGCATAAACCCTCTCACACATACGGAAGGCATGTTCTCCTGGTTCCCAATGTTCTTTCCAACGGTATGATGTTAAATTGATGTAAATTTGATTTGTTTTTAACTATTGTTACTTTTCATATCAGCAACCAAGAACTGTCAACACCGGCGATATTATTTCCATTGAGTTCTGGCGCTGCGTAGATCCCGAAAAAGTTTGGTATGAATGGCAGTTATGTGAGCCAGCCGACTCGGAGCGTCACAATGTAGACGGCATAGGCTACAACATGCGTTTATGAATCTAAACTTAATTGCAATACAACGACAAGGCGGGTTTTTTTTTGTTTTGTTTACAACGAGAGAACACAACATCTTTATTATACAAACTGCATTATAATCAAAAAGAAAATGAAACCGAAAAAGAAAATATATGGAACAACTGTAGCATAAATTGTCTGCGACTTTTATTTAAGTTTATATTTGAAAGTTTATAAATATGCTTAAACGTAGTTTTATGTGTCCTTAAATATCTGTGGGGGATTTGTTGTTGTTTGTTTTTGTTGTAAAACGTAGTTAATAATTTCCTTTTATTCCTCTCATTTATTTAATTATTTATATTTATATATAAAGCGCTGCACATGATCGCAAAACGACATACTTTAAGCGAAGGCAATTATTTTTACGGTTAAGTAGGTTAAAGCGGAGCTAAACTGAAACGGTACTGAAACTGAGCGGCCAATTAATTAGGAGTTAACAGCGCCGACCTGGGCCATTGTGGCACCGCCGGCGGCACCACCACTTCCACCGCCGCCTCGAATTGCAATAGCACCCTGGCCCGCCCTTATGGGCTTGGCTATTTGTGCCTGGGGTCCACGTCGGCCCAGATGTTTTTGTCGCACCGCCTCCTTGATGCGATCCACCTCGTACTGGTAGCGCTTGCGATCCCGCATCGCTCCCTCCTTGGCCTCCTTGAGCGCCGTTTCGAGTGCCTTCACACGCTCCATGGTTGTGCGCAAACGTTTCTCCAGCTTGGGTAGCTCACAGCGCAGGTCGGCATTGTCGCGCACCAGCTGCTTGTGCACCTTGGTCAGCTGATCGAGATTGTTCTCCAGGAAGGAGATCTTTTGCTTTTGCGCCAGCGAACCGCCATCCTCTTCGCTCTCTTCGTTTACAACATTCTTGCGAATGCGTTGCTGCAAATAACAAAAAATGTGCATTAAAAAATAATTCTTGAAGATGCGCGTCTTACTCCTACCTGCAGATCCTGCACGAAGAGTTTGCGCAGATTGTGCAACGTTTGTAGCTCCTTGGCGACAGTGTCTTCCAGACCCTTGAGGTCCTTGCGCGCCTGTTCGCGTCGTTCGCTGGTTTGAATGATGTCTTGCAGTTTGTTCGATTTATCGGCCTCTTCCTGCTTAACCTTCTCGTAGTCGACGGTCATCTGTTGATGTGCTAGCAACAGCTTCTGATGCACATCCTTCATCTCGCTCATTTCATGCTGCTTGGCAGTGATCTCGTCGCGTAGCTCCGACACCTGTTTGGTGTGCGCCTCCCGCAACTCATCCATTTGGGAGTCGAACATGGAGCGCAACTCCTCTGCGCGTTGCTTCTCCTCGGCATTTACGGCGGACACATGCTCGGCGGCCTTCAATTTAGCGCATTCTTCGCGCAACGAATCGTTTTGCTCCTCCAAGTTGCGTTTCTTGTTCTCTGCTTCACGCATTGATTCCTGTAGGGATTTCATGCGCGCCTCGTGCTGCGAGATGAGCAGACGATATTCGCCCAGATCCTTCTCGTACTCGGTGATCTTTTTGTTGGAATCCACATTTGTGGTTTCCATGTTGGCGCAACGTTGCGCAATGTTCTTTGCCTCCGTTTTAATCTTGCTGATGTACACGCGGGCCATGGTGAAGTCCTCCTCCAATTTTGCGGGGTCGGTGCCCGCTAGAGCACTCATCTTGAGATCGATTGCGGAATCGCCGGCCGCTAAGGATTGGCCAACCTCGCCCAAATCACGCAGCAAGTTGATAAGCAGTTCGGTGATTCGTTTCCTTTGGTGCGCAGACATGTCCTTAAGCTGCTGCAGCTCCGTTGAGGTGGAATTAAATTGAGTTTTATTCAGCTGCAACTCCTCGTTCAGTGCATCGAGGTCCTTGTTCTTGTTGTCAATCTCCTGCGACTTTTGGTCATAATTGACGGCCAGTTCCTCTAGGGCCTGCAGCACCTCCTTGACCTCCTCCTTGGCCGATTCGTTCTCCTGTTGAATACGTGCCATTTCGGATTGCAGCGCTTCATATTCGCGTCGTGCATTCGCAATAAGCTCCTCCTGCTCCATGACCTGCTCCTTCAACTGCTCAGCATACTGGCTCTGCTGATTGATCTCCTCATCCTTATCGTCCAGTTGCTGATACAGTCGTTCGCATTCCGTAGCCAAACGTGCACGCTCATCAGCAGCCACCGAAGCAGACATATTGGCGATTGCTGTACGCTGAGCAGCCGCTGCGGCTGCGGCACCAGCGGCCTGCGCAGCCGCCTCCACTTCCAGATTGGGCGTGCTCGCCTCCATGAGATCCTCCATATTGATTTGCTCCTCTGCCTTAACCGTTTCGCCGGCACGCCAACGTGCCAGCTCCAGCTCCAGCTTCTCCACCTTGCCCTTGAGCCGACCATTTTTCTCCTTCTCCTTTTCGTAGCGACGCTTCCATTCCTCAGCGGTGAGCTCCTCGTTAACACACACCACATTCTTCACTGTCTTGGCGCGACGACCAAAGTCTAGCGTTGACTTTGTCTCCGATTCGTTAAAACTCGCAGGCGAGCAACAAATGACAATCGTTGTGCGTGCATTGCCACCAAGCGACTCCTGCAGGATACGGGTAAGCTTGGAGTCACGGTACGGTATGTGCGTTTTATTGCCGTCCGCCAGTGCCGAAATGACATTACCCAATGCAGACAGCGACTTGTTAATGTTCTTTGCCTCATCGAGCACTGTACCCTCAGCACCTGTTTTCGAGACCTTCTCCGAACCGGCCAAATCCACCAGATACAGTTTGCCGGACAATTTCTTTTGATTCTCCAGATTCTCCTGCTTTACATTAATAAGGAACACTGAGTGCGAACGTGACGAATGCTCGTTCATGTCTGTAAGGGAATAAAGGAAAGATTAGGGTGCTATCTAATTGAAGTTGTAATGAAAAATGTATTTAATATAAGAGCAAGTTGTTAGTTGGAGATTTCGTATGTAAATTAAACTTTAAGCATGGTAAATTCAGTTAAGTTAATCAAGCTTAAAGCTGTTAAATCAGAGCTAAGCATTTAACCCAGCTTAAGACTTTAAGCTTAACGGGTGATTGATTGGTTGTAAACTTTTTGCTTGTTACAGTTAAGTTATTTATTATATTAACTACTCACTTGTCACCGCAATGTGGCGATTTGATTTGCCCTCCTCAATGACCTCAAAGACATCCTCGGGCGAGGAAACGAATCGCTCTGTAGCACCCTTGACAAACGGCACACGATTCTTGTCCTCATGCACACTTAAATTGATCTTGGATACATCCAATAAATCTCTGATCTTGTCCATATAGATTTCATAGTACGAGACCTTTATGTGAAACTCCAGATTCTCTTCCATTGCATAGATGTGATTAAAAATGTCGTTCACAATACGCGGAATGATACCCTGCTTCACCGAATCTCCAATGACGCCTTCCATTGTGTGCGTCTTGCCGGAGGATGTCTGACCATAGGCAAATATCGTTCCATTGTAACCAGCCAGGACATCCGTGACAATTGATTTCGCCGCTTCATTGTAAACCTTCTCTTGCGATGCATTCGGCTTGAATACTTTATCAAACAGATAGACTTTTCCCTAAAATATATATATACACACACACAGGTTGATTGGTTGGTTCTGTATTTGTAGCCAAGTGTGGAAAATATGGTTTCTCATGCCGGGGTACTAACATGTGTCTTCTTTGTTTCCCACCTTTTTCGCCCCTTCACCACACCAATTTCTACAGCTTTCAAATCATTTTCAACGCATGACCGCGAAATGGATTGTTATTATATGATGAGCAGAGGCAGTCGCACACAACAAATGAGTGGAACTTGAAATTAATGAATAGCGAGTAGTGCCAAAGAAAGACCCAAAAGAGAGCAGCAATATGAGTTCAGGAAAGAAAAAGCACTGTAAGAAGTTAATGATCGACTATTAGACACTCTGTGTAGTGATTTCAAGCATTGGCAAACACTTGTAATATATAGTTTAAAAGATTTAAACGTTGTTTCTTGCGACAGTTTTCATGGGCATAAAGGTTTACCACACGATTATACTATAAATAATTATATTGAATGAAAAATCATTTGAAATGTAATGGATTTTTGACAATGTTCACACAAATTTATTCCCGGAAAACCCCAAGAAAATGAGATTATTTCATCGTATTTTAAAAATAGATACCTATTCATATGAAGCTTATATGACAAGGTAAAATTGTAATATTCCTTAAGGTTATCAGAGCAGTGATAAATTTATATTTTTAATAAATACTTGTGTAGTTTAAGATTCCAAGTGTCAAAGACAATGGTTAAACTTACTTGGCAAGCTAATTATGCTGAGAGACCAAGTGTATCCAAACCCACACACATACATACATGAGCATAAAAAATTTAATACACACACACACTGACATGTGTATGAAAATGTTCAACTAACTTTATGATGGCGGCCAACAAAGAGAGAAGACAGCTGAACTTTTGGGGCATTCAGTAATATTCAGTAAAATCGAAATTCCACTAGAAAAATAATACATATTCATGTTGTTATTATTTACAGTTTTTTGCGGGCTTGCGTGCATGACTCATATTCGAGTGGCAGCAGCTGGTGGCAGGCAGCAGCAGCAACAACATTTTGAGGGCGATGTTTTGTTTTGGGGCCACACATACACATACATAGAGTACCTACCCAGGTTTATGTTGTTATAAAGGTGAAACTGAAGTTGGGCGGACTGGTAGACAGGTTAAGAACATATTTCTTATTGCCATATCCAGCAAGTTAACTATGCAAATAAAAAAGCATTCCAAGTTGCCGGGCAAATCGCTAGTGGGTGGCTCAGCTTACAAACTCACAAACATACACACACACACTTACACATAGAGACCAGATTGCCACTGTGCGTGGAAAATCAATGGTGCGCTGCTATTATTTGCTCCAATTGAGCAACTATTGTATCAATTTTGAAGTTATTTGGCAACAAAATAAGGAATTGCACAAGACACGAGCAATAATTCGAGCGCTAATTAGTTAAAATACATGCACAAAGTCATACACATTGATGTATGTACATACGTTTGCGTGTATAATTGCTTACTCTCTTTCACTTGCTCATACTACTAAAAGTTTGTATGCGCTGCTGTTATGTTGTGTATGTGTTTGTGTAATTGTGGCGGTAAGGAAAGGCTAATGTACTGCGCTAATGGTTAGACAATGTTCGGCATGACGTCACCGCCATAGTACCGCAACGGCACGCAGAAATATGCATACATACATACGTATGCATACGTATATGTGTGTGTGAGTGAGTGTAAATTATTAATATTGTTTAATTACCGCTATGGATATGCAATTCTCCTCCGCATTGTTTGGAAACTTGACAACAAACTTTGAGCCGGCCCTCTCCTCACTGTCGTTAAGTGGCCGAAATCGGCAGACGACTTTGATGCTGTCCTCAGCGGGTATTTCACGTTCCGCAGACATTTCAATGCAATTCCGTCACCCACACACTTTTTCCACAATTTTTGTTTTTATTTTAGTTGTTGTTGTTGTAAAAAGCCACAGCAATTTTTGGCGATAAAATGATGCCTTACAATTTTTCTGTTAGTGGTAATTTAACTTTGACACTCAGTGTTAAAATTCGTTGCAAGCGAAGAATACACATGTAATTAAAATTTCAATTCAATGCAAATAAAAAATAACGACGATGACGAAGCCACCAAGCACTGATTGTGACTTCGATTTACCGTCGAACCGCTCTCCGGTCTAAGCTAAGTGCTTGTTCTCGCGCAAAATTGGGGCTCGAAATGCAGAGAAAATTTTTGTGGTTATACCAGACACACAGTCACAATCACAATCTCAATCAATTGGATGCAAATGTTGTTATTGCTATTGCTTCTTCAATGTCCTGTAGTTTATTTAAGATGGGCCTGTTTGTTGGCCCGAAATGATTTGCAGCACGTTAAATGCACTTTCATGCGTTGTGCCTTAAGATTTTTTTTACTTAAATTATTTTTTTCAATTCAATTTCACATTGAATAAAAATTATTTGTTGGATATATGGTCGATAGATCGTGGCGGTAAATCGATAGGCTATCGTCAAATTGCATGGGTTGGCAAAAATGTCAGCAATTTGCATTCAACTTTTGTTTACTATTGAATACAATGCATATCAACGAAAATAATGTTACTTTTATAAATAAAGACATTGTCGTTCATATCAGAAATGTTATAAGGCCGTTGTTGAAATAATATACTGAACTATCGCAAGTCGGCTCATATTGATTCGTTAAGTGAGTGCATTTCGTTAGCTATCTCTACCGCTTAGGAGTTGTTCAACACTGACATTTGAATTTTCTGCCAAATGTTCGTTAATTCCCCAAATCATTTTTGTATGTTTTTGAAGTATATATTAGGTAAATTTTAAGTTGTACAAAATTAATACGCTGGAATACGCTATGCTTTGGTAGGGATTTGGAAAAGGTTGGTTAAAGCTGCGAAAAAAATGTTTGCTAACGACCATTTGCGTTTAACCGATGTGAATGAAATACAAAAACTTATTCGGCTATATCGCGCCAGTGAATGCCTGTGGAATCCAAAATCATCAGGCTTTAACAATTTTGCCTTAAAAGAGACTACCTGGAAACGCCTAACGTGTTTTTTCCACAATAAACTTACCGTTGACCAACTGAAGTTGCAAATATTATCGCTGCGTTATTACCATGCCAGTGAACAAGAAAAACTCAAACAGAGCGAATTAAAGGGAATTGAGTTTGTACCACGGCATTCCTACTTTGAAGATCTACATTTTTTAAAAGAACCAGTTAAGAAAATTGACAATGCAAAATCCGATGAGGTTTGTAATATGAAGATAGTTTTTGATTTTATGTATTAAATATACTTTTTTGAATTAAAGGCACCGCACAAAATCAACTATCTCGTTGGGAATATTGATATACTGAGCAGCAGTGAGAGCACTATTCAAAGCGATAAAGTTGATTTTACGCGGTCCTTAAAATCGGATGAATCATTGATCTTTTTGGAGGATAATCAGGAAACGATACAGCCTCAACTGCCATTAGAACTTCGTGCAAATAGAATGGGGAGCCGAGTAGCTTCCGGCAACGATTCTTGGAAGCCCACTTCCAAATTACCAAGTAATGTTCAGATTGATCAATCAGACCAGCGACAGCAGTCCGGACCAGGACCTTTCTTGAGCAGTAGCGGCAGCCGCAACCCAAGTTTAAGTAGCCTTAAGGAAAGGTCCAATCAAGTGTCAAGAAAGAAGGTATTGACTGGAAAATATAGAGCTCCGGCTAAGCATGAAAACAATCATAATCAAAATTCTCTAGAGTTAAATCGGAAGAAATCGGGTAACGACGCCTCAACCACAAGTACCAAATATCAGGATATAGATCCCGCCCCTAGCTACCCGAATCCCGTAAGGCGTGTGGAACCAGACTATGAAAATAGACAAGATTCAAACCAGATGCAATTGGTACCACCAGAATTAGCATGTGACAATAACAATTGTCCAAAAATAATCCAAACATATTGCCAGAATGATGAGTGCCTAAATAAAACAGAAATCCCTATAAATCAGCTCCGGATACAACATGAAAGACAATTGGAATGGGAATCGATACAAAGAGGATATGACAATGAAAATTATCCGCGCTGCAGACGGTATGCGGAAGATCACGATTACGAATTTCCCATAAACAAACAGGATCGTAATTATTCATATAGTGGACAGGTATCCTTAGATCAATATAACGATGATCGTTATATGAAGGATGACCTTGGGAGGACAGTTAACACCCTAAGTAGTGAATACAAAGCGTCACCTAGAAGCGAATATAGAAGAGATGATGCGGTCCGACCCAGAACGGCTACCGCTCAAGCGCATCAGAATGATCAAGATTGGGCTCGAAAAAATATCTCCTGTACTAATGATTTATGTTCAAACAAGTTTGAACCAACTGAAAGAGACCGCAAAATGCGACGTATGATCAACGACGAATTTATGGAGAGATTAGAGAGAAAACAGCGGCGGAATATTGAGGGCTTAAACGATAGGTCAGAAAGAAGGACATCCCAAATTCGAGAGGAAAATATTCTAGATTCAAATGAAGAACGTCCAGTTAGATCATTGTCTAAAAGTGATAGGCGGGCCCGAAATGGTCAACCCTCAACATATCAAAATGAGTTTGAAGAGTGGTGTACTAATCAACCGATGAGTGGTGAAACAAACTACAGAGCCGAGCAATATCCAAAAAGACATTATCATAACCAGTATGGAAATAATCAGGACCATTTTTCCCAAAACGATCGATCTCAGCGAGAAATTGATCAATTTCCCATTCCAAGTAGGGCGGACTATCAACCATCGCGGTCCAATGGATTCAGAATGGAGGATGAATATACAGATCAGGAAAGAAGGGAACAAAGAAATATGAGAATTTATCCTTACGAACAACGACAATGCCTAGAGAACAATGCCTATCGCCAGGAAAAACCATTTGATCGATATGTGGACAAAGATCCTTGTTATGCAGATTGGCAACGCAATGAGAATCGTCAAGATATCTATAAGCAACACTGTTCAAGAATCAACTCGAGATGCAGTCAAATGTACAATAAATATCCGGATAACTACCAGGCTGATCCGAATCAGTTCAAAAGAAACGTAAGTCCGTTTGATCATAGAACTGCGGACTATCGACGCGACAACGAATGGTTTGATGAAAGACAGTATCCACGTAGTTTAGGAACAGATCCTAGAACTAAAACTCACCACACTGATTCAGACGACCAAACACAAATACCTCAACAGGAGAACAGCGGAAATAGAAAACAATTGTATAGAGGTTCCAGAGCGCCTAATTTAACATATAATGAGAAATTGGAAAGTGACCATAAGTATGATGACAGCGAAATAATAGAAGAAATAGGAAAAAAATCATCTAGGCACAATGAAAAAATGCAGGACTGCTATACCACTGACGAAGATGAGTTATTGGCAAAGAGTGCTGCCCAAAACAATGACCAAGTTAGTAAACGTTGCGAAGTGGCCATTGAGACGGACATTGACATGACCCTTAATGATCGACAAAATAGTCAAAATAGTTATGAAGAGAAGAAACCAATGGCAAATAAGAGCTCCAAGTCCTCACAACCTATTAAGCGAATCGGGCAGGTATGTATGTGCAAGCCACCAGTGCTTTATAAGTCCCGAAAACCCAAGTCAGCAGATCTTTCTAAATTTAAAATCGGTTCTTCGAAAAATCGCTTATCAACGGCATCGGGGTCAAAGAATAGAACTACAAATAAGAGACAAAATAAACTTGAAGATGATACCACAAATAGTAAGTTCTTAAAATTTTGAAATCTTTCAATTTGATCGGTGTCATTATCTAGAATTCCAGGCCTTCGACGGCCGTCCACTCATCATAATACAGAAAGGAAGTCCTATTGATGCAAATCTCGTTCATCGTCAACTTTCCTACCAGTGGCTCAAAAAGAAGACATTGTTTGATTCTCATCCAAGGAAACCAGAAATCGACGGCATGACGTTACCAAACAGACCAATCCAAGTTGTAGCCAGGTCCGCCAACTATGGTAAACAATGTTTTGAGCACTACGCGAGTCCATTTTATAATCTTGATGTGAATGCTTCCAATCGAGAAGTTGTTATATTGTATCCACCAGTTCTGGGCTTTCGCGCCTCTAAGCACTCTTCAACGAAAACCGAAATTTCCATCAAACCGGAATGATACAAAGCGATATGATTGTAATAACCACAGCCTAAGCCAATCTAACTTAAACCTTACCATAGCATACTTTTATTAAATGTAATTCATTAACTCTGCTGTGTTGGTAACATTTTTACTTATTAAAGGAGAACTCGTATAGCACCCTAGCAGTATAATTATTTAAGGGGGCGTTACGCATCAGTGCAACATGAGGATGAGTAATATTGTGGAATTTCAATATGTTAGCTTAGAGGGTGTCGATAGGGGTATGCCAAAGCTTGTTGTTTTCATATCAATGAACTTTTTATAATTAATTTATGAGTTGTATTTTGGAAACTATTGAAGCGTTGCGCCCATAGCTAATTGATCCGTATGATAGGAATTAAAAAGCTTTTTTGATTTTTGGACTTTAACCTTTAATATACAACTTTTTATAGAATTCTTCATAGTTTTTATAGATTTTAACGAGCTAGATTATCAAGAGTCATCTCAACACATGTTAGATTTGCGATATATGTTTCACAAAACTTCTTACAAAAGAATCCAAAATACTACATTAAAAACCAGTTCTTATTTTATTTTCAATCATTTATTAAAGTATATAATAATTCAAAGTTCTACTGTTACGAAGAATAATCACAAATCTTAAATCTTAAATCTTAAATCTTAGATTTAATGGACACCAAACAACCCATACCAATATTTAGACATTTTCTTGGCTTAGATCATAACTGCTTTCACTACCGCCAAAGATGGTATAGGCAGCTGCATCATCATCTTCGGCATTGCCATCCAACAGATCACATAATGCCAAGATATAGGATTGAGCCATTTGCAGTGTCTCGAACTTGGACAACTTCTGATCAAGTGAAGGCGCTGGCACCACCTCCCTTAAACGATCGAATGCTTCATTTAATCCATTCATGCGCTTCCTCTCCCGAGCATTTGCCGCCTGACGTCGTTTCTTTTGCACTGTAGGACTCAGCATCAGTTGACTGGGTGCCGACGATGCACTCAATCTTCGTGTGCTCAACTTGCGCTTTTTCTGTGGCTGCTCCGAGAGCGTGGTCTGCATCTTGTGTGCTTCATAGATGGCCGTTGTCTGATGATGCTGCTCCAAACTGCTGCCATCCAGGAACTGCCAATCTGGTGATAAGTATGCCACATTATTGTACGCCTGCTGTTGCTGCTGCTGATGCTGTGGTGGCATCAACGTCATATTGTAGTGGGGACTGCCCAAATACTGTGAACTGTTATCCTCCTCGGATGAGTAGTAGTGGCTCATTGTGTCTTTGTAGCACTCTGGCCTCTGCACGGCTCGAAGGTTGTGCCGCAACTGCAACTGACGCATGAGCGGCACGAGCCGGCCAAGCGAAATGATAATGCGCTGCAGCGTTGGCCGCAAAGCCACCCCATCATTGATGTGTATACTCAAGTATAAATATTTTTACCGCTGTGCTGACCAATTTTGAAGTATGTTTTAAAGTGTGGCCTGCAAATGACCCCTTGCCCAGGATCTTCATCATTACCATATCAAGGATCGCCAGCTCTCACTCTCTCGGTCATTCTCCTTTAGCCAGTTAGGGGTTAGATATGCTACATCTTCCTCTCCCTCTCGTTCTATGTTCGGTTGCTCGCTCACGCCTACGACTGTGACCTTCTCATTCATACATTTTATCTCTCGCTTGTTTTCTCTCTCTCTCTCTCTCTCTCTCGCTTTCTTTCCTCCTGGCCCTGGCACGCGTCATAGCTTGCCAAATTGCCGCTATCATGGCATGTGATCTGTTTTTTCTATAATTTGTGACTTTCACGCTCAACAGCACACACACATACACACACACACACACAATCGAGATGGCCAGGCCAGAGAGCAACAAACAGAAAGAGAGAGGGGTTGCATTCGAGGATGAGCTACTGTCTACTATGGACTGGCACATCAATTAACTCGCTGTTGAATTTCTTGCTGCGTCCCGTCTACTGGCCATATGTTGTACTCTAAGCCACAGTACAGCAAGCAACACCATATGGCCCCGAGCCAAGTCGTGACTCTAGCTTAACTCGGGGGCTGTCGTTAAGTGTGGAGTAGCCATAAATGTCCTTTGAAGTACCTTTGTTAACATGCGACAGTTGTTTGGCTAGTCCCATGATTATGATGCGACTTAAGGGTATACTCGTTTGGCTTGCTGCATAATTAAATCGAATGCATTTTTAATCAAAGCCTTTTACAGAGTTTGTATGAGAATGAGTAAGTAAATAAGGATGTTCTATATGATGTGAAACAAGAATACATTGGAAAATAATATACTTATAGGTCGTTAGATCTAAAAAATCATTACTGCTTATTTTACAGAATTAATAGAACTGAAAATGATGTAGCCTATTTGGAGTTCATTTCCATTACATTAAATTATATACATATTATAAATATGAAAGATTGTAAAAATATTTGTTAATCTTTTATGCAAAACTACTAAATTGATTACAAAATAACATATAGGCTATCATTATTTAAGGTATTTTGTGATGGCGTTGCTTTGTGAGAAAGAAATTGTCATACGGCGCAGAGACAGAAACATAAGTACCACTATGTTTAAAGGCTTAAGAATTCTGTTAATGTAGATAGTTAGGTGATAGGTGATGATAATTAATATATCGCTTTAATTGCAAACTCAAGCAACACAAATTCTTTTTTTTTGGTTAAATTAACGGGTGCAGGACGAAGAATAAGGATATGTGTTGCGCATGCACCAGCATTTGGGGAAGCTGTATGTGGTTTCTCGTGGCTCGGCAAATGATTTGTAGAGAAATACGAGTTCGAGTACACTTCGGGCATAACCCGACTGGCAGCAGCAGCAACAGGAATGAAAAACTATTGCTAAATCTGAAGTGCTGTCATTTTGAAAGGGCCACAACACCAACATTGTTCAAGGAGCACTCCAAGTGAGCGAAACATAAAAGGAAACAGTCACATAAAAAAGTGCAACAAACTGCATTAGGAAAACTTTTAAGTGAAAACTTGCAATGTGTCTGTATTTGGGCGTATCTGAGCACATAATAGATCTGGCTGCCTATTGTATCTGTCGTTTGATGGAGATAGCACTGTTCACCGTCATGATGATGCTCAGCAATGCGAAAGCCAAGTTGACCAATAACAATCGACTCACAATGCCCGAACAATGACCCAGGTCAACTGCAGCAGCCGTAGAGCAAAATAACACATCTATTTGTTAAATGTGCATGCGCAGGGGGGAGCAGAAAATGTGTGTATGTGACATTTTAGTTTTAAGTGACACTTCTATAAAAATATACTTGATGTAACTTCCTAGAATAGCATTAATAAATTACAGTATGTGTTGCTTTGAGTGTAAACTCTTTTTTTTTTGTGTTTGCCTGGGATTATGTGGTCCACAAGAACACCAGTTGTTGTAATGGAGTGAGCCATAATTTAGCACAGCACAACAGCTAGGATGTACTTGTGCTTTTTCATGCCATGTTGTTTGCTTAGCCATTTATTGTACTTATTAACATTGGCCGGCGGCAACAGCAGCCGTAGCAGAAGCAGCCGCAAAGCTATTTGCATGATAATGAAGTATCGACTGGGGCTTACACATGTAACCATTTATTTATTTGGTCTTCTCTCCTTCTGTCTATCCGTCTGCAAAAATGATATGCTTTTGGCAAACGATTTTTATTGCTGTCTATGTCCCTTGTGAAAGCAATTGTAATTCCCTATTCTACAGTTTCTATTCCAGCCACTGCCTCAGTCCCTCTCTCTCTCTTTCTCTTATTTTCTCTTTCGCTCTCCATGCTCTGGCTTTTCTTTTGCCATATTTATTTAGTTGTTTACAACCATTACTTCTGGGCTGGCCTTAAGGCCATGGATAATACATTAATTTATTGTAATTGTACGTGCAAATTGAGAGTAAAGTTTATTGTGCCGGCACATATGTACCATTATCATTATTACAATGGGAGGCACACATATTTATGCTTATCGTAATATGATTAAAGGCACTTCCTTTGCATCCATACCAGTTATCAGCGTTTTTGATTAAATAATCCCATACCCATTGCAGATTAGATATTATAAATTAAACTTATTGTTAGCTTTTTAACATATCTCAAAATGTTTAGATGTAACATTCAAAATTTATGCAACATTTGTAAAAGAGAACCAAATCCACTGAAGAGCAGTAAAATGCCATTGAATTGTTTCAACATCAATGACTATCTAACGGATTGTCTGGAATATACGAACAACGTGAAGGATCCAAGCTATCTGTTTACCAAAACAATGCCACCAAATTTACATGGAGAAACGAGCTGTAAATTGTGCAAACGTAGCAGGTGCTCATGTCCCATAGAAGATTCTCAACAGATGAGGGATTTCTTCAAAGAAGTTCGTCGCCGTAAACTTAAGAGTTACTATGCCGAGATGATTGCAGCCGAGGGAAGCACTGCCGGATATAAACCATATCAAAAGTGTAGCAAATGTGGTTTTGTGAAATCAAAATATGTCTTCAATGATATACGTCACAATGTCTACTGTTGGGGACCGGAAACAATGCGCAGCATTTGAGTTTTTCTATTGAAAGGCTTAAATACCAAAGATGTTGCTTTATACTTTCAATGTGTTTTGGAACAGCATCTTTGGCATGTAAGCCAATTAATTATAAAAGAAAATTTGTAATATTAGAATATCTTAATAAACAATGTAAACTGTGACTTAGTTGTCAACGTTCAAAATGTTTCTTTTTGGTGTGTAATCGAAATTCATTGTAGTCGTTTTTTTTGTAGATTCTACAACACACAAAATCCCAAATTTTCCGTCCAAGTGGTCCAGTTCGTAGATCACAACCGCAGCATGGATCCGTCCTCCCTTAAATCAAGGTCCACACAGACAAAGCGACTGCCAGCACCACCGCCACTTTGCGTGCCACTGCAACTGGTGGATAAGGATGGGAAGGCGCGATATTGCTATCATGGCGGCAAGTGTCGTTGCGAAGGCTGTCGCATCGCACGACAAATGCAGCAGGACGAACTGGACCAAAATTTAGATGCGTTTATTCCCAACCCTCGTCTCAAACTGAAGCCGGGAATTCGTCAAGCCAAGCAGAAGCCCTATAAGGTGGAGGCTATAGAAACTTCACCCGAAATGGCACAAATACTGCTCAATCATCACATAAAAGCTACCACGGAGGTACCTATTTATTATCTGCCCGACGAGTATTATGTTAAGGCTGCTTATGCCTTACCTGGTCCTCAGGAGAAGGGCACGCAAACGGAAGTACTTATTGGCACCTTTGGCGTCGATGGTTGCCCCTGTGTAGATAAAACAGTTTGTTGGGATCTTTAGTAATATTACAAAATCAGTAGCCAGAAAAATAAACTTGTTGGGATAAAGAAGATATGAGTCTTTGATAATGGGGGAAGTTAAGAATTGTGGGCTTGAAAAAGAATACCATGGGTTTTTTTTATGGAACTAGGAGTAGATCGTAAAGCCTTGTTTTACTAACGAAACTTATAAAAAGAACTAGGACATTAAAATCATTTCAAAAATTAATTTTTCTTATTCATTTCGTAAACTGTTGATTTCGATATCACAGGAGCTTATGGAACAATTGATTATATTAAATTGTTAGTTTTCTTCTTTTTTTTAAACAAAATTATTGGGAACCATGCTGAAACGCCAGAAAAATTTGCTGCTATTGAGAACAGTATATTCTGCCGCATTTCGCCGCAGCTACTCCCAAGCCCAGATTGATGAATCCTCCAACATAACGGGAGTCGATGCGTTCATGGCAAAAGGTGATCTAAGAACAGGAAGTGTAAATGTAGTGCCCAAAACTAAATATGGCGGCATCACGCACGTAACTTTGCTATGTGGTGATACCATTATTGGCAAAATGGGTGCCAAATATGTACAATCGCTGATGAGCAGCTCTCGCGTTCCCTTGGACACGCAACGCATCTATGTGGATCAGGGTGAGGAGTACTTAAATTCAGTGCTACGAAATCGTGCTGCCATCCATGTGGATATTGTGCACGATGCGGTGAGCAAAAAGAAATCACTTAAAATATGCAATGATCTAGATCTGCATGTGTTTCTCACGACACTGCGCACCTTTCCCGGCTTCAATTGTCGCTTTCCCGATGTCAACATCCAGCTGATTGCCCAAAACAATATGGGCAATTATGCAGAGTTGGAGTACTCGCCTGTTAAAGGTGTTGTTGAGGGGTTGCGAGTCGTTGCCAGCAGAGATATTGAGAGATTTTTGAGATATGCATTCCGTACGGTTGTCGCCAAGAAGCGTAAGAAGATCACACTTGTGCACAAATCATCCGAGTGGCCAAAGACGGAGGGCGTTCTTCTGGCGATTGCACATAGTATTCAGAAGAAGGACTTTCCTGAGATAGAGCTGGAACCGATGGAGCTAGATTTTTGTGTTTCTCGGCTAATATCCGACCCGCAGTGCTTTGATGTGCTTGTGACCAGTGATTTGTATGGCACATTTATGGCAACCATTTGTAGCGCCATCTGTGGCGGTGCCAATCTGTTTTCATCGACAGAGATTGGGAATCATCATGCGGTGTTTAAGCCACTGCAAACAAAATTGTCTCTGACCAATTATAAGGTACTCAGTCCGTATGGCATTGTGTCCACCTGTGTGGACCTGATGCATCATCTGGGTCATCATCAGTGTGCCGATGCCCTATGGAACGAAATGCTGCGCACCATGAAGGAGGGCATCAAAACAGTTGAATTTAACGGCACCGATCGCGGCGAATATATTATTTGCAACATTATGAATAAGCTGCTTTGCAACATGTTCACCGGAAACAAAATTGAGGGTGGCTAAATGTCATATTACATTTATTTCAAACATATTTTTTATTTTTGAATACATAAATTATACAATGAAACTAAATCGTAAGCAATTAAAAATTGCGTTGCAAGTTTGTGCATTTGCGCTAAATAGAAGAAAATTTATATACATATTTAGTTATATTTGAATATATCTTCATAGCTTACCTTCTCGTCATCGGAGCGCAGATTGCTCTGGCTTATCTGCATTTTCCAGTCTTCACCGAAAGTAACCAAATCAACGACCTGCTTGAAAGATACAGTCTTGCGTAATTTCTTTCCATGACCATGAGCTTTGCCCTTCTTCTTGGCGTATTTCATATAATCGTAAACCATCGGCTCTTTTTTTTCAGTTTCGGCTTGCAGTTCAGTTTGTTCCGCATTCAATTTAGTCATATTACTATTTTCCAAATTATTTGGCATTTCATTTGCATTTTGGCACACATCCATCTCGTTGGAAATTTTCTTTAATTTACATGTTTCTTTAAAACCCTTTTTTCTAGTCAACATCGATTTAGAACGCAATACTTTCTAGATGGGGTTCTGAATTGTTCACGAATATAAAAACAAGTATTTTAAACAGGAACGAACATTTTATACCTTCTGGATTAACGTGGATTGTGTAACTGACAAAACGCAATGTTGTCTTGAATAGTGCAGTCAAAGGGTTAAGATTGGATATAACGTGTAAGATTGCCATATCTACAAAGATAACAGTCAGAAATTTGCATATAGCCATGCAAAGCTCACACCATCATTCAGTTGAAAAACTTGCACTCTGCTAAACGTTTCGTTTCGTGCGGCTTTTTAAAGAAAAAAGAAAATGTCTATTAATGTACAGAATGAAATTATATGGCTTAAGGCTAGCATCTTGCCAAAGATTCTCCGCAATAGAAAACTGCTGGACTACTACAGCGATGATCTGGCGCAAACATTTGAAGTACAAGACATTCAAATTAATATTATTGGAACAGATGAAGCCTACATGTTGACCCTATGCTATAGAGCAACTATTGACTTTAAATACGCCGGCGAACAGCTCCAGAGAAAACTAATTGTTAAGGTAATATTAGATAATGAAAATTATTATATTAGTTAAGGTGCTCACGAATGCTTATAATAAAAGTGAGACAATCTTTTAATTACAATCATAAACAGAAGTGTTAAGATTACGTGACGATTCACATCTCATTGATATCCACAGAAAACACCCAAGATTAAGCCTGATTTATACGACTCGGTACAGTTCGACGACCTCTTTAACAATGAGGTTATTTTTTATACCGAAATATTGCCCGTTATCCAAACACAAACCCAGGGAAAATTTACTGCACCCAAATATTACTACAGCGAGATCAAAGCAAACTCGGCGCTGATAATTCTGAGTGATTTTGCAGAGAACGGTTGGAGTGTGACCAAGGATAGAGTTGGACTTAGTTTGGAGCATGCACGCATTGCAGGTGAAATGCAGTTCAAAAACAATAATAAATCCAATTAATAAATATACTTTTCCAGTCAAATACCTGGGCAATTTCCATGGCTTTGGATATGCCATGAAGCATACTGAGCCAGAGCGTTTTAAGCAGCTCACAAACAAGTTGAGAGAAGCACGTTTTGCCAAGGAAACTATAAGTTTCGAATGGGGCTTAAAGCAGAAGGCCAGTTTGAAGCGAGCAGAGCGAGCCACTGGCAAATATCAACCACAAGTTGATAAGGATTTCATCAAACAATATCAAATTGTTGCTTTTAGTTATATCGGTTATGGACGACAGCGTGTGGCGGCCAGGGAACCCCTTGCCACACTTTGTCATGGCGATTATCTACGAAATAACTTGGCCTATAAGTATGATACGGACACCAGTGGAAAACCGCTGGGCATCATGATGTTTGACTATCAAACGATGCGATTCTGTTCGCCTATGATCGATCTTTCACTCTTTCTGGCACTTTCCCTTTTTGCAAATGTGCGCTACAAATATTTTGATAGTCTGTTTGATGATTACTGCAATGCGCTCTTCGAAAACTATAAGAAACATTCCCGCCAACAACTTCCAACTTTCTTAAAGTACTTAAATATCTTAAAGAATCAAACTATAAAATTAAACTTAAAGTTTTTTTCTTTTTGCAGTCGCGAGAATTTACTAAAGGAGTACGTACGATTTTTGCCATATTCTGTGCACATAACAGGTTACTTTCTATATTCCCTCGTTGACCCTCCGACAATATCGCCCGAAGAGATGTTTAACAAGAAGAAAACGCCAGAGGATATTGTTAAGGAAGCTTTGGAACAAGGTGGTGATATTGTGGACCGTGAACTTGCCCATCAAATCAAGGAAATGTTCGAGTTAAGCTGTCAGCACAATGTTCAAATTGATGAAGATATTGATAGCAGTGAATGGATAGATAGCGCTATAAAATTTGTAACGGAGAACGTACATTTCGATTCTTAAAGTTCATCACTCACTTTTCTCTTTTGTAATTTTTAAACTTGTATTTTATAATTCTATGCTCTCCGCAATATTATACTTCATATCTAATCTAGCATAAGAGAGAGAACACAAATTTTGCTTTTCCATTGTGACTAGCCCAAACAAATTAAATAATTACAAATATTAAACATATATACATATTATTGTATACAAACACTGAGGCAGCGTACGATCGTCTATCGTTGTTTATAACGAGCGGCACGTAGTTGTCAAGCGACTAGTTGAACTCTATTCGCGAAACCGAACGGTTCTCAAAATTTTTATTATCTGGTATAAATGGCACTGAACGTTGAAAAGGAAATCGAGTGGCTGACCACTTGTATATTGCCAGAAATTCTTAGAAGCGGGCGTCTTGTGGACAATTACAATGAATCTCTGTTCAATACATTCAAGGTGGGAGGTATTCATATTGCCGTAATCGGCCCAGAGGAGGCCTTCATGTTGACGCAATGCTATCGAACAACGATTAATTTTGATTACGACGGCCAACAACAACAAGTTAAATTGGTTGTTAAGGTGTGTACACAGAAATATTTTATACTATAAAAATAGTTAATAAAACAATAGATTTAATATGCTAAATAGAGATAAATATCTGCTATCCAGTCACAATAATACGATTTAACTTTTATATAGAAAACGCCTGAAATACCAACGGAATATTACAATGATGCTCAATTTGATGATTTATTTCACAATGAAGTGGGTTTCTACAAACATATACTGCCACTAATCCAGAAGTATAGTGAGGGTACTTTTGCTGCGCCCAAGTATTATCACAGTGAAATCAAATCAAACTCTGCATTCTTAATTTTGGGCGACTTTGGTGCGGATGGCTGGAGTGTGACCAAGCACAGATTCAATCTGAGCCTTGAACATGTCCGCATTGCTGGTATGTTACAGATTCATTAAAAGGTTATATTATCTCAACTAAAGTGCACCAATCTTTACAGTCAAGTACTTGGGCAGATTCCACGGACTTGGGTATGCCATGAAGCGAAATGAAAAGGAACACTTCCGGAAGCTAACAAGCAAGTTTCGAGAAGCACGTTATGCCAATGAAACAATTAACCCCGAATGGGATTTAATGGCAAGAACTGGACTTAAGCGTGTGGCCAAAGCAGCAAGCATATACCATCCAGATGTTGACAAAGATTTCGTCACGAAGTTTCAGCAATTGGTATTCAATTATGTGGGCTATGGACGCCAGCGAGTGGCACCCAGGGAGCCCCTCGCCACAATTTGCCATGGGGATTATCTGAGAAACAATGTGGCATACAAGTACGATACTGATAGCAGTGGGAATCCCTTGGACATCATGATGTTTGACTATCAGACAATGCGTGTATCATCACCCATGATCGATCTTTCTCTGTTCCTTGCCTGTTCCGTCTTTGCAGAAGTACGCTACAAACATTTTGATAGTATTTTCGATGATTACAGCACGGCGCTCTTTGAGAGCTACACAATGCACTCAAAGCAACCATTACCGGAGTTCTTAAAGTACATACATATAAATAGGAATATTTGTAAATTTTCACTTACAAATTGTTGTTTATTTTTTGCAGTCGACAAAATCTGTTGAACGAGTATATTCGGTTTTTACCCTACGCAATTAGTATTTCGGCATCCTTTCTAATGATGCTAGTGGATCCGCCCCAAATAACATCAGCGGAAATGTTCAATATGCAAAGAACCCACGAGGAGATCATTCAGGAAGCTATGACGCAAGGTGGTGAAGTTGTAGATCGTGAAATCGCACACCAATTGAAAGAAATGTATGACCTGAGTTGCTTACATAATGTCCAAATCGATGAAGATATTGATAGCAGCTCTTGGATTAATATAGCGAATAATGCGGAATAACTTGCACATTCACGATGAATTGAATTTTACGGCGCAAAAAGTGCTATTATTGTGAAATTGAAAATTTGTTGACATTGGCCATGGTTAAATTAATTGATATTTTATACTGTTTCTTTGTTAATATTGGTATTCTAAGCTGATGGTTTTTAGTATTATGATATAGAGTTTACATCAAATACGTTTTCTTATCTTTTTTATAAATAAACAAATAATTCTGATTTTGTATTTGCCTATCTTGTTTTGATTTGCCTGTGTTGGCACCAGCTGATTAAACACATGTACGCTCCTCAGCTAATAGGGTAACACTGTTCTTATTAGTCTGGTAGCACCGTCATTCTAATCACATATGTGCGAACGCGCAACAACAAGTTCTTGTTGGTTTCTATAAAATAAAATGTTGCAACCAAGCCGGCAGCAAGTTCTTCGTCTTTATAAGCATCTTATAAAATACGGCAATCATTTAAAGCTCACAGATAAAAACTACTTTTTGGGTCGAGTTCGCCACGAATTCCGCGAGAATCGCCATCTAACAAATTCAACAGAAATTGAGTTTAATTTCAAGGTATTTTGAGCTGGCATTATATCACAATGGAAATAAAATTAATTTTAGTTTTGACATAGCGCGGCGAGACGTTGCTGAAGAAAGGCCGCATACTATAGTAATGCTTAAACTGCGATCTTTGGTTGGTTCTCTCTCCAGCAACCTGTGCCGCCTGGCATCCAATGCTCATTTGGATTTCTCACGCTATCCAACACTTGAGGAATCGGACATTGAGGAAACATTGATGCGCGGCAGCGGCCCAGGCGGACAAGCTGTGAACAAAACCAACAACTGTGTCTTCTTGCGACATCTGCCCACTGGTATAACCGTCAAGTGTCATCTACACCGATTGGCCTCCAAGAATCGCATTGAGGCACGCAAAATACTTGTAGATAAGCTTGATGCGCACCTTAACGGGGAGCAGTCAATTGCAGCACAGCAAAAATTATTAGATCAAAAAAAGTCGACTGAGCGTAAGCGACGCCAAAGCAAATTGCAGGAGATGAAAAAGAGCTGGCAGAATCGTGAAATTGCAGATGCTGATAGAGAGAATAAAAAATGAGATAGTTGTACGTATTTGAAAGTTGTGTTTATTAAAAAATTCCGCTACCAACTGGAAAAATCACTAAAGCCGCTGGCAACTTTCTTCTTTTTGGCTGCAGATATTTGTATGTCTGGTTTTATTGGCGCGCTTGGTTTAAGATACTTGCCCACACCATCACGATATACCTTAAGTGGTTCATTTAAACGTTTTTTCTGCGCCAGCTTTGTGGCCTCCACTTGTTTACTGGTAGCTTCCTCAGCACGCTCCTTAGCCAATTGCTCAATAGCCTCTTCGAATGGATTAACAAACACCTGAGCATTCTCTATGATAATATCCTCAATGGGCCTATCCTTGTTGTCGACCTCTATGGTTTCCATTTTCTGCAGCGTATCAAGACCACCAACTAGTTTTCCAAAGATTGTGTGCTTGCCGTCGAGCTGCTTGCACGACCGATACGTAATAAAGCTGCAATGAAATTCTACGTTAAATGATTTCCTAGATGAATCATTAGTTGCTTACAACTGTGAGCCATTTGTGTTGGGCCCTGAATTGGCCATGGAGAGCATGCCGCGCCCTGTATGTGATAGATTTGGCTTGAATTCGTCCTCAAACATTTTACCCCAAATTGATTTTCCGCCAGCACCAGTGGACGTAGGATCACCACCTTGTATCTGCAAACCAAAACAACATTTAATTTTAAATTTCATATTTATCGGAAAACTACTCACAATAAAGTTCCTTATAGATCGATGAAACAGGACGTTATTATAATAACCATCCGCGCAATGTTTAATAAAATTATCACATGCTCGAGGAATTTGGTCACAGTAGAGCTCAAGGTTGAGCGGGCCAAAATTTGTATTCAGGCGCACATAGCCCTTTTTTTTGACCCGCTCATACTTGACTAAGTCATCGTCTATAATGGCTGCCTCGATTTGCGATACAGGCATCATGGCAGTCGATGTAAAGCTGGCAGCAACTGCACCAGTCGAATAGTGAGCGGCGTTAAACTTATCAGCAGTTCGCTTTGAGCTGGATGGTGTTTCTTCTGCAGGCTGGTAATCTTTCTGTAGCTGTGCTAATGTCTCTTTTGTTTCCAGATTCATTGTCTTGATGCGTGCCTGTGGGTCCTTTCGATCGAGCTGTTCTTCCTCGGTTAAGACGCGCAAATTTTTGCGTATGTAATAGAATTTGGATATGTCATATTTTTCCAAATGTTGCGGATCTTGTATGGTTATGATATCCTTGCGTTGAAAGGGTGTGTCATCAATTAAATCTTTCCAGTTCTTGGTCTTAATGTTCAGTTGATCTATAGCCTCCCAGCAGTATACGTTACCTGTTGTGCCAACGGCCACAATGTGAGAGTTCTTGCTAAATGGTTTAAACAAAGCAGGACAGTGGTACTCATCGTTGGCGTTCTTGTGAAAGTTGAGCTTAATCAAGGACTTTGAATCCATTTTCTGGCCAGTTATGGGATTCAACTTGTACTTTTTGAGGAAAGTCAATATCGCCTCGTACTCAAAGACATTACCATTTAGATCACTGTAGGGCATCTCAAATGGAGCCATGGTTATACAGCAATTGGCAAAAGGTAATCGTTTAAATTTAATATGCTCATTTTCCAAGGATTCCGTTTTTTTCCCACCATAAAATTCGCTCCACTCGGTGTATGTCAAATACCTAGGAAAATTTACCAGGGATAAGTAAATTGCTAACTACATCAACTGTATAGCTTACATTTTATCCTTTTGATGTTGTCGTTTACCCATTTTAACGGCTTTCTATGCAATTACGTTTAATAAACAATAATAAAAACGATTCGCAAATCGTTGTTGTATGAAGTTAGACCGATAATTATTACGATTGGTGAACTAACTTTTTGTGGTGGCACGTCAATTACTTATGATTTCAACAATAGCAATCAGCTGTAAAGTGCAGCGGTCACACTGTTTACCCAAGCGGAAACCGCGTCAAATTTGTTATTGGTTTTTTTAATTGTTTACAACTATGTCACAACCGACTACAACAACTGTATTAGAGCCTAACATTGAGGAAGTCTTTAATAGGCACACTCCCATCGCGGATAAAGTAAAAAAGGAATATGAAAAAGCACTATTGGAGACATTTGCCGACATGGAGTAGGTGGATACTTTTGATTACCATATGTACTCACTAATATTAATTTTAAAAACATTTTAAGTCCCGTATGCTTGGAACCGTTTGCAACTATACTTCTTCAGCATGAGAACACTGCTCTCAGCAAGGATACTTTAATTGAGCGCATGCGTACAAGAATGAACCAAGTGCTGCTTAATATAAACGAGCACTTTTTCGCTGCAAACGACTTGGGCAAAAAACTGATTACCCTCGAGGTGCTCAAAGAAAAGTTCGAGCCCTACAAGGGTACCAACTGGTAAGTTCCACTAGCTCTATATTTGTTGTGACATTAAATTTAAGCATTTTTATATTGTAGGAACGTTAACAAACTGTCTCCATTAGAGCGCACGAGGCCGGTGCGCATGCGTTTAATGGATTCAAGCATTCGTTTTATACAAAAGCAGCTAAACTCGCAGGAAAAAGCATTAGCGGTGCGTTTCCTTAACACAACCCTTGTACTTTCTGACTAAATACTTTTATTTTAATTGTGTATGCTTACAGATAGCGCTGGCAAAGAGCAAAGAAAATCGAGAACGCTTACAACATATTCAGAACGAGCGCGTGAAAACGTACGCCTTGATGAATCAGCAGACTGCGTACTATAAGGAAATGGAACCAAAATTAAACGAACTTACTAAACTTATGATAGTAAATAAACTCAATTGATAATAATATTTTTATGTTTAATAAACATAGGTAAATAACATGTTAAATGGCTCTAGTCGAGTAACTTCGACAAGAATATACCGTTGACCATACAGACGGACAGACATACACATACGTGTACTACTGTACCAATAATTTTATATCGCTGGTGTTTCTCAACCGCTTTAAATAAAAATTTCATAGATACTAAATTTTTTATTCAGAGTTTCAATACTCATTTTAAAATTTTTGAAATTAAAGATTTTAACCTGAAAAGTTATCGAAGATATGAAATAAACTTCTCATGCCTGGGGATTACGAGAGCGCATATCCAAAATCTAGAGTCCCTAGCTTCTGTAAACCTGGGATCGACGCGTTCATACATACAGACATGGCTATAACGACTGTTGATGCTGATCAAGAATATATGTATTTACTTTATGGGGTCGGAGAAGCTTCCTTCTGCCTGTTACATACTATACGTATGTAACGGCATACTATAAGTAAATTATATACATATAGTAAACTAAACGATAATAGAGTTAAATAAATTTATGTATTTTTGTATTGTATTGATTGTTTTATCATTTTTAAATCACAGCAATTGACAAATGTTATTTGTCTACATTATTTGTGTACAAACATATTATTTTTAAATATCAACCGAAATTTAAAGAATCCATCGAACTTATCGAAAGTTTTATGATATAAACCAACCAATTACATTTAACAGCCGCCTTAAAAACTTAACAGCAGGATAACAGAAGCTGTACAAATTTCGTATTCGGCTGATCATGTTAAATGATTGTTCATTATAATTCCTTTGTCGATTCGAGCAGTATCATTTCCCGCTCAAAGTTTTAGTTTTTGATTTTCTTTTTTTTTTTTTTTTTTTTTGTGAGGATTGTACTCATTTAAAATATTTGCAGGATAAGTTCAGAAACTCAAAGCATATTGGCAGTGAACAAATTTAATATCGTGTTATTTGTGTCTTAAGTTTTTCGGCTGTGGTTAGGGCAATACTTTTTATTTGACAAGTATTGCACTTTTCACGGCCGGATAAATTGAGATTAATTAAACAGTAAAAGTTTACAGATATACGTTGGTAAGTGTTTATCACTTTCAGGACGGTAGTTGTGACAATATGTTTTTGTTATATTTTATATGTACATACGTATATCATATTGCACACCTCCCGGCCTAGAAGTGATATGTGCACTCTAAATAAAGTATTGCAAAAAAATATTGGTAAATGCTAAGTTGAACGTGGGCATTTTTAGGCCGTGATTTGTGACAATATGTATGTAAGTTTATTATCATTTTGCCCATATTGCACATATCCCGGCCTATAGATGTAACTGCAAAATTCTGCGAATTAAAATATATAACTTTTGCATGCCATTTGTGTATGTATGCACAACTTCTATGGAATGGCAGGTCCCGTTAGGATCCCGAGCGAGCTTTAAGAGTGACGAGTGCGAGTAGGACAAGCATATGTACGTTAGCGAATGTAATGTCTATTTGGTAAGTACGCGGCAATAATTTAATGCCGTCGAACCTTTTCTGATTCTGCTTTGTGAGTTCTTCCTTCATGGGCATTTGCGTTTCAACTTTGATATTTTGGGTGCGCAAGTGTGCGTTCGAATATATATATACACACAAATCCAGCCATAATAAAATCCGTAATCAAATATGTTTTTGTACTTAGGGTTAGCATTTAATGCAAAATAAATAAAAAAAACAAAAAAAAAAAAAAATATAAAATTTCTTAAAAGTTTTAATGTGAATTGAAATAAAAGTTACCATATGCAAAACTTATTAACTTAATTATGTTTTAGTTATTAAACATTTTATTCTCGTATTTAAAAACCTATTGCAGCAATAAAAATAGATTTATTTGACGAATTGGACTTTGGCTTGTTAAAAGGAAAGTGCTCGGCGATTTAAAATCTTAACGTATTTATTGTGTAAGCGCCATCTGTTGTAAATTCTATGAAGACTTGGCGCGTTTAGCCTGGACACCAACGTTTTCTGCGAATGTTATTACATTTACATTTTCGTTAACAGCCTGAAAAGTGAGCGTGTTTTATTTTGATCAAAATGTTTGAATAAAAAAAATGAAACCCTGAATTTTTTCAAAAAACTTTTTTTTGAGAATTAATTTATATGTAATTTAATCATTGGTAAATATACTGGAGCGATCTGTCTACCTAACATATTTTTTAGAATTCACAAAAAGATGTATGCAAATTATAATTTACAACTGTGCTATTATAATAAAACTATAATTGTCCATATGTATATGGCTTAGTTGGTGCACGCTTAAATTCAATAAGCAAACTAAATTAGCGCGCTTCGTTGACTCTGCATTTATTTGCACGTCATTTACCGTTTGCTATTATCCGCAACCGTTCACCCTAGCCAACCGCCAACACCGTTCCCTCCCCCTCGCTAAGTTCGACCATCCAGCATAATGATAGGCGCAAACTTTTTACTGGCCATTGGTTTGGAAAACTATCCAGAACTACTACAATTGTATGCTAAAAACAAGACTGCCCAGCAATAAAAATAAAACAGGAAAAAAATCAGGAACATAAAGTGCATATTGTGTGTGGAGCACGCGCGGCCAGCAAGTGTGAAATTGAGTGCATATAACATGGCATAATGGCCATAATGGGTATAGGCCCGGTCCAAGCACCAATTTAGTAGGGAGCCTCAAAAACATGAGTTGAAAACTGCACCAAATGACCACGAAAAGAACGGTTCTGCCTGCTTGAAGGTGTTTCAAACCGCGAAAAAGCGGAAGTCGTCGTCTCGTACAGTGAACTCTTCAATGGCGAACTACCTGTGTTTTTGTGTCTACTTTAATTTGATAGCATTGATGCATTGTTAGAGATTAGCTGACTTCTCTTGAGAACTACCACCATACTGATGGCGACAATAATTAAATGTTTGCTTTGACAACAACAACCAGACAGATAACAGCTTAAACCAACAACAGCAACGACGTTGGCAATGTCAGCAGCTGCTGCGTTCAACTACTATAACAAAAGCTAAGCTTATGTAATTACTTGTACAAAAACAAAACAACAACACCAACAACAAAACACAATTTTGCGCTCCCACAATTGCTCATTTTAGTCATTGGCAGCCGGCTGATTTAATCTCATTTCTGATCTTGAGAGTCAGAGAGTGAGCGCAGCAATCCTTTGAATGGCAATCCATGGCAACGGGCACGCTCTCTCTTATTCTTGCACTCCATATATGTATGTGTAGCTTTTGCTCACTAAAGCTTTTTCTTTTTCGACAATGAGAGAAACCAAAATATTTGCTTGCTGTTCATGTAACAAACTTCAATTATGCATAAAATCACAGACCAGTTGGTCTATGCATAAAATGAAGATGTTAAGAGCTGACAACAAATATTTCTAGCTGTTAGAAACCATAAAAAAAAATAGATCTAAAGCGAATCCCGCACAGTGTCCACATTGGCTCAACGAAGCGCACAAAAACAAAAGCAGTAGACGTCACGTCAAGTCGCGCAAGCGCAAGCGTCGACTTCAACTGATGCTCGACTGAGCTGCGAGTATTCAGTTACGTTGCGACCAGCGTGCGGTGTGGACGTGTTTTTCGCCGTGGTTTGTTGAAACGCAATCGTCCGAGCGCATTTTGAGTTCTTCTCTGTTTGCGTTAGTGTGTGTGAGTGTTTTTGTTTTTATTTGCCCGTTGATTTGTTGAGTTTTTGACGTTTTCGACGTTTACCACTAGCCGTTGGCCAGCCATTGGCAAGCCATTGGCAGCAGCCTCGGCCGCTACTTGACTGGCATTCTCTTTAGCACTTTGGCTTTTGTTTTTATAATACAAATCAATGTGTTCGCATGTTGTCTGCATGTGTGTGAGTGTATTTGACTGTAAAGAATACGAAAAGATATTGTGGAGCATGTGCCGTTGTTTTCTTTTCAGTGTGCAATCTAATAATACACAATTAATAATAAATGCCGTTTGTCTTTCTGTTTCGACTAATTAGAGACAAGTATTAGTGGCGGTGAAAATGTTTGCATCACAACAACAACAACACTTGTGGCAGACTTTATGCCTGGCAGCATTCTTATTTTGTGGATTAGCGCATGCGAAAGGTAAGTGAAGTAGCAGATAAATCAAATAATTATTGTTTGTTGAAATGGTCAAATGCAAAAAGCTTTCTACACACAGCTGCAATTAAGCTTTGACTCTCTCACACACAAATACATACATACATACGCTTAATCACATGATGTCATTTTGTGTGCGCAATGAAATACGAAAAATGTTTATTTCGCCGCAAAACTGACCTCGTTTTCGCTTGAACTGCGCTCGCATTTAATGCCTTTCATATTTTTTGGAGCCGTGTGAGTGATCTTCAATATGTGCGGGGGTGTGTGTGCGAGTGAGTGAGACGGTGCGCATTTAACAGTTTACCAGGGCAGCAAAATAGAAAAATAAAATAAAACAAATTTCAAAGCAAAACAAATGACTCTGGCAACAAACTTGCGGCTAATAAAGTTGCTGTTCTTCGCAAGTGTGGGCCCAGCCATGCTGCCATGATTCACTCACCGCCGCCTGTCCATGCCTTATAAGACGACACGACATAACAAGACAATCCAAGCCAAGCCAAGCCAAGACAAGACAAGACAGCCACAACCGCCACCCCACCCACAAGGCAGCTCTTGCTCATAAGCTCATGCATATTCACACAAAAACAAAGCCTCACACATTAGTCATTAACTTGAGCCAGAGCGCTCCAAGTTTCCATACACAGTCAAGCACAGGCTGGCAAACAATAAGCGGCAAAAACAAAAGAGCACAACACAACAGCAACAACAAATTGAAAAAAAAAACACCTACACAAGCGACACAACAAAAAAAAAAAAAAACAACAACACAGGAAGGGCAACATGACACGCTGAAAATGAACAGAAATATACAAAGTTACAACTAAAAAAGAGACTATATATCAGCAGATAGTAAAGTTATTTTAGACACTAAAATACCCTAAGTACTAAGTTTAAAATGCATATCAAATGATAAACTTAAGACAACAAAATTTAAGTATTTTATTCATTATTTGTTTTCAATATAATCTGCATATAGTTCCGACATACTTTTTTTTTATAAGTGTAGGAATTAAAGCAACTTAAGCAAGAGATCTCATCAAAGTCAAAAATCAGAGAAAGAGAGGAAACTTATGCCCACACACTCGATACATCATATATAAAGATATGTATATATATATTTTCCAGACGTGTTGTGGCGATTATTAAAAGGCAATCATGCGCTCATGAGCTCAGACCAAGACTTACTTCTATTTTACTTATTGCAAGTACAGAAAAAGTAAAAATAAAAACACAAAACAGAAAACAGTAAAGAAAAAAGAACACGCGGCCAATAAGCGCATGACATTGGCCTTTGTGCGACTGAGTGCTGCCTGTTTGTGCTGCCTGATGCCTGACCATATACGAAAAGTATAAAGAAAGAAAAATAAAAGCCAAGCAGCTTTATTTATAAACGACGATACTCAAGTGCAAAAATTGCGCAAAAATGAAGCGATAAAAGCAACAACAAGCAACGCGCGACACACTCGACGTGTAGGCGAAACAGGTCCCAATTGAGTTGGCTTAAAAAACCAAAATGCAGGTCTTAATGTACACAAACAGCGAAACAGCAAACAGATACATTAACAGAAACAGAGATACGAATACAAATCTATATATATATATATATTTATCTTATGTGTTATATATATTTATTTGTATGGCCTGTGTGTGTTTGTGTGTGCAAGTCTTTGGGGCAGCTGCCGCAGACGACTATAATTTACGAGAGAGTCTCGAGCAAGAACTCTGAGCGACAGTCTCGAGTAACTTTAAGAGTATAGCTTCATAGCTTGGCGGTGGGAAGAGGTTGGAGGATGTTGGCAGCAGCTGTGGCAGACACCAAACAGAAAGCAACAACGGCAGCCAAAGCTGAAAGCTAAATTACTGGGCTGCCAGCGTGGGGCGTGCCTATAACAAAAAACAAAAGCAACACCAAAGCGAAACTTTTGTGTTTAGAAAAAAAGTAAAAGTTACCAAAAGGCAAATGAAACCTTTGTCTAAGCATTGTTTTAAGGTCTCACCAAAAAATACATTTATCTAAGTTGCTTTTTGACACTAGATAATTACAATTTGGCTAAATTTGATACCATATCTGACATCTCATTTAAATGTTCATGAACAATTGAAGGACTTCTAGGAATCTTAATTATAAGCTAGCTATAAACAACTATTTCAATAGAAATTTTGAATTTCATTTTTATTTCTTTGCTGATCGCTTAAAGTTTTCAAAAGTCCGCTTGATGATCTCATTGACTTCAACAGCTTCTCGCTTTGAGAAACTTCACAGATGAGCGCACATTGCCTCGCCGATCCAATCCCATTGCCTCTTGCCTGTTGTTGTGTTTTTATGCTTATTTAACTTAACTGCAAGGCAAAAGGAAACTGACAAATCATCGAACTGTGATTAACTCGTTTAATTGCTGGCTGAGAAGCGCACGCGACGTTAAATGGTAAAAAAAAAACGACGGCGGCGACCTTGTATTGAGTATACTCTATCCCATCCCTTCTTGTATCCGCACCGCACCGCCCCCCCTCCCCTCTTCTTCCACTCTTCGCTGTCTATCAGTACCTATCTCCCGCTGCCTGTCTGTCTGTCTGTCTGTCTGGTTGTGTGCATCATTTAATTTATGGCCAGAACGAATCAACAGCAAACGAATGACTTAGACAACGAACTTGCCATGGCATAATATATTGATGCAACAGCTGCCGCTGTAAATCTTGCAGTCAAACGGTCTGCATTTAAATAACATGCTACAACAATAATAACAACAACACAGATCTCTTCGCATTAAGACAAAACATTGACAATCGCGTTGTATGAGGGGGATGCAGCAGTGGCAAGCACAACATAAACTAACCACAACAACAACAACAGCAACAATAATGATCAGTGGGCTTTGACAAGCGACAGTCGCCACAGAGTTGCCAGGCACTGCCTAAAAGGACAACAAACGAAATGCTCGTAATAATAAAGAAATTGCGCGCCAAACGTTGTCCAGTCTACGCCCCCCTCCACCCACCCTACCATCACTCTCTCTCTCTCTCTCGCTCTTTCTCTCTCTCTGACTGTTTGTGTGCACATTATGCCAACGGGCTGCCCAGCTTCAAGTTGAACAGCAACAAAAAGAAAAACAACAACAACAACACCAAAGTCCAACTCCTAACTTTCCAACTCTGCCATGCGCACAGGATGATGATGAAGCTGATGCCACACAAGGCAAATAAACCGCTTGACTTTGCGCTCTGCCTTCTGTCTTAGTCTCTGACTCTGACTCTTGGTCTTGGTCTTGGTCTTGGTCTCTTGGACTTAGACTTGGACTCTTGGTCTTTTGGTCTCTTGCGCAGTTTTGCGCTTTACATTTTTGCCTTATGTGTGTGAAAAATGCCAATTTTAGAGCAACTTCAGCACATGCCTACATATGTGTTTGTATCCATCTCTCTTTCTCTCTCGCTCTCGCTCTCGCTCTCGCTCGCTCTGTGCCTGTGTCTGTATGTCTGTGAAAAATTGCCCGTCTAGACAAGCCTTTTGCTAAGCTAATAAAATCGAACTGCGATTGGGGCAAACCGCACAGAGACTTGTGTCTTCCACTGCCTGCCATTGGGGCCTCATGTTGAGTCCAGCCTCCCCTCTGAACTTTTTAACCCATTCTTTGTGGCTGTAATAATATTTCCTTAACGTACTGTAACTGCTTAAGAAATTATAATAATTTATGTTAAAATTTTGATTACTTACCAAAAAAAAAATATATATTTGAATAAATATAAATTCTATACAATAAAATATTAAAATTATTTCCCAGTTAAATGCAATAATATCTTTACAGTTTCTGTACAATATATTTTTTAGTTTTAGCCGATTTATCTCTTTTTGTCAATCAAATGCTTTAGATCACATGCATGTCAACGGGTTAAGGTCGGCTATGCGCAAACAACAAAAACATTGCGTTGTTTACTTCTTTTTCTCTTTTTTCTGTTTTCCTGTTTTCCTGCCCACAGCCGCTGTTTAAGTGCCCGCGGTGACTTTAGCTAGAAACAAAAACCTTTGAATTTTTGCAACAGTTTTGTGGGGTCTGTGCGGCATTTGGTAGATTAAAAGGCAGCGATAGGGCAACGAGCAAATCGAAAGGCGTCGGCTCGCTTTAAGGGCTCGCTTGTCTGCCCATGGCTGCCATGACCCTTCCGCCCCACCCCCCCCTTCGGTGTGTTAGGCATTTGTCATCAACAGCCTGGGCATGTTTTGTGCCGGCATTTTATTGAATTACAATCGGATTGGATGTGTATCGCTGAGGTCTAAACGAGAGAGACCTTAAGAGACCATTGTTCGACAAGGACAACTCACTCACGAACCGTCCTTTAATTAGCCAGTAGGAGGAGAAGCAAGAACCATAACAATAACACCGATGCACTGCAATATATAAATTTATTATGAAAAAGTACAAAAATGAAATGCGAAAAACATACGATTAAAGTGCTGTTGTTGTTGTTTGGTTGTGTGCCAGGTTTGTACCGTTAGTCTGACCATTTTGGCAACGGGCCGGCCGAAACAGAAAATCTGACATAGTGCATGGCAGGCGGAGCGATGCGGCCAAAATGAAAGCCTAAAAGGCTTTAAACTCCCCAGCATCAATTCCAACACAACTCTACTCTACAACAACTACAACTACTCTACTCTCGTCGGCTTGAGCCGGGCCACCGCACAATCAATTCGCGCTCCCAAGGCATTTCAATTGGCCCAGTCATGTGTGTGTGTGTGTGTGTTTGGAGTGTGTCGCGAATTGCGTATCATGAACCTGGCCAGAAGAAAGACCAAACTCTAACTGTGTAACACACACACACACACACACACACACTCATATAACACTCTCGCAATACTTAACGGGTTTGGCACTCCTCCAGAGCCAGCACAAGCAAAAGCAAAAGCAAAAATCCATGCGTATTACACAAGACTAATTGTATTAAGCAGCAGCAACAACAGCAACTGCAACTGCAACAGCAACTGCAACTGCAACAGCAGCGGTAACATGGAAATATAACAGAAGCGGTTTAGTTGTGCTTCAAGCTCTCTTAAATTAGCTGCAATAGTTGCTTTTTGGAATTCAGAAAATCACATAACAGCAAACAAATTTGGCATGCGAGTTTTGTCATATGTGTATGTATGTGTTGCTAAAACTTAACCAAGTTTTAGTGGCAGTTTTAATGTTAAAGCCTTGGGAATTTACCTTCATTGTTTTAGCAACAAACAGAATTATGTATGAAAGATAATAACTATACATTAATATGTATAAAAAGTGCTGTGATTAATGTCTTTAATGT
This sequence comes from Scaptomyza parva, assembly GCA_035044645.1. Classification (NCBI taxonomy): domain Eukaryota; kingdom Metazoa; phylum Arthropoda; class Insecta; order Diptera; family Drosophilidae; genus Scaptomyza; species Scaptomyza parva. The sequence goes on from JAWNNT010000090.1 coordinate 16,711,844, forward strand.
CGGTAAGATGGAATCCCAACATACTAAAACGTGTCTTTCTTTATCGCATAGTCATTATTATCAAACGACTGAATGGTCAGTATTAAATCATCTCTATTTTTTATGATGATTAGTAGTAAAAATCATTTTATAGGTTAGCAGATGTTTCCGTATGCCTTCTGCTTAACAGTTTTACGTGTTCACATAATAATCTTTAGCACTGCGTGAAGGTTATAAAGCTAGCTAGCTAACAAGCTAGAATTAATTTAATCTTACAATTCTATAGACGAATAATTTACTAAAGATACGAAAATATGTACACAGTATAATTCGCTTGGCTGCCTGTTATGCTTAGGTGCATTATTCACTTATGTGCCCGAAGATTTTTTTTAGATTTTTTTCACTAACTTTAGTTGTTATAGCCCCCTTTACTTCTTTGGAGATACTACAAGATTAAATGTTGAAACCTTTGTTGAAAAATAAAAAAATTAATTAAACAAATAAAGATGGAATCCGCAAATTTAACTGCAAATGTAACAACAATACACAGAAATTGCAAACGTGAAAGCCAAAAATAAAACATGTTTGTGCGAAGACAAAGCGACAAGTGATAAAGCTAAGGACGCTGCCCTTATATGGTCAAATTGCCAGCAAGTTGTGTTACCGAAACAAGTATACTGTTATATCAATTGTATACGAATGCTTTTGAAGGACTTTCAACTTTCTGGAATGTGAAAAAAGTTTTACCCCTAAAGATGAAGTCAAACACTTTAATCTACCGAAAATCGCCATTAAAGAAGAGAAAAAATGTCTTGATTGGAATTTGACTTCCTGGACTTTAGCTACTTCATAATTAGAAAGAAATAAAGTTTGAAATGTTGCTTTTCACAAACGAAGTACTTGGACTTTATAGCAGTGTGTTAATTTGTCGCTCGTAATCTTCGTAAAAGTAATAATAAATCCTCTTCACGTGTAATAAACAAGCTTCTACCCTATAAATAATGTATTCTGTTCCGCTGTTTCTGTTCTGAATGAGCTTCAAATTTACTGTTCCTTAGTCAAGTCTTGTCCCCCATTCTTGTTACGCCCTCAAATCTGCAGGCAGATTGTCAAAACACACTCACACACACACACACAAGGGCACACCATGTGCATATTTATGAGGACTGTGCAGTCCGATAAGTGTAAAAAATGTCCATAAACTTGGCTAGGTCTTTTTTGTTCATGTAAAAGCACTTCTCCAGGTGATCCAGTTGTGTGAGTAAGTGTGTGAGTGTGTGCGTGGAATCTAGAGCAAATATTATGTAAATTTTACGAGCAAAGCGAGCAAAATGAAAAAAAAATTTACTAAAAGCGAAGAAGAGCAACTAAAGTAGAAACCTGAAGCTAATCCCGTGTGCAGCCTACGCGAGTTGCAAGCAAAGCAAAGCTGTTGCAAGCAAGCTGTTGCAGTCGCATACCGTTAGGCACAAAAAAGTCGTCCAGTCCAGTCCAGGTGTCCCAAAGTGTCGAACTGGCCAAGTGGCTTGCTCGTTGGGTCTTTAATTACCAAACAGTGCGTAGAGAGCCAGCCGTTTGAAACGCTGCCGCTGATCAGGCAAATAACGGCGCTGTGGTGCCAAAACAGGATCAGCGCCACATGGAAATTAATAAGGCAGCTAAGAAGAGGGAGCGAGAGCGATTGAGATGACTGTCATGCCATCCTGTCTGTGTTTGGTGCGTAAATGTCTTCAGTGCCTGTGCCTGTGCCTGGAGCGGCAGCTGGCTTGAAATATTGCTCGCCACACTTTGCATAATTTATGCGAAATTTATTTAATCTATTAGACGCACTGACCCGCAACGGGAGATGAAGGTACTCTACCTAGCACAAAAAGAAGAAAAAGGAGAAGAAAAACAGAATAAACATAGACGTTGTATTTTGTATTTTTTTATTTTGCATTTTGCCGTCCACATGATAAATTGCATGTCTAACTGCATGTGGCAAATTAATCATATTTATTTGTTGTCTACTTTTGCCTGTTGTCGGGAACCGTCTCTGTTTGGTCGGTGGCGGTCTCCCGCTCTGTCGGTCGTATCGGTCGGTTCGGTTGGTTCGGTTGGTTCGGTTTGTTTGTTTGTTTCTTGTTCTGGTTGCTTTCGTTACACATGAATTTTGCTATAGCTTTTAAGCCAAACGCGCGTTTATTAAGCCAACTCTGTGTGTGAGAAGGTTTTTCAGTTATTCTCATTTGTTGTTCTTGTTGTTGTTGGGCATTGACGAAGCGCATGCCAAACACTGTTGAGATTGATGATGGCATTGCTGACACTGCCGCTGAGCGGGTTAGATATAAATTTATCTACATATTGCATTGATTGCCAGTCATTCAACAAGAATCAGCTAAATAAAAAGAAATACCTCTCGGAAATAACAAAAGACTTAGGCAACAAACTTGCAAATCAAATCAAATCTCGCATTGTATGCAAACATGATGTAAGAGCACAATATTCAAATTTATTAGAATTCATTCAACTCATTTGGCTCGAACATTCAATTGTTCAATGTGGAAAGAGAGTCGCGTCGAGTCGAACCGAGTCGAGTCAGTGACCGGCTTCAGTTATGGTTTCGACTAGCTACTTCTAATTGTGGCAACAGCTTTATTTACATTCAACAGCCAAAACGAAATGCGAAATGGCTTTTTATGTGTGTTTGTGTTTGAGTTGTTGCTGCTGCTGCTGCTGCTGCTGCTGTTGTTGTCTGGCGATCTCTGTGCGAGCAAAATTTACGCACGCACCGCCCCAAAGTCAATGACATTGCATTAATGAGAAGAGAAGCAGCAGAAGCGGCAGCCACAAACAAGTACTGCTGACGAAAGCAAAACCACCGACTATGATATACCCTATGAGTGCAGATTAAATACTTGATACTTGACAATAAAAAAAGATAGCTTTATTGCATTTCGAGTATCATTTGGGGAAACTCTTCTAAGATGACCAGCATAAAATGGGTGTAATAAAATATAAATTCAATGTGTCTGCTTATTTCAAGTATCTTCAAACACACACACACTAACTGCGAGACGATTTAAGTGGAGTTTCCCAACTACAACTAAACAACTTCCCTTCGGATGCGGCTATAAAAATGTGCTCATTATTGTTGTAAGCGCTTTTAATGACAATAATAGCAAAGAGCAGGGGCGTGCGACGGTGTTTATGTGTGTGTTCGTGTATTTGTATGTACACTAAACATCATATATAGTTTTTTATGTCTATTATTTTGGGTTTTGTCGGACGGCGGCCTCTTTAATTAAAGAAAAACACACAGACAAAAATAATAAAACTGACTCTGTTTGCTTTTTAGCACATCATCAGCAGTAGCTAGACATACATATACATATATATGTATATATAATTATATATGTGTATACGGTTTGACTTGGTTTGTCTTGCCTTGGATTCTTATCGCCTGGCTAAGTTAGTGGAGCTGAAGTCCGTTGGCTGTTTAATGAACTCGAAATGAAAACCCGGCCTTTTGGGGCACGATAAAATCAGTGACAAAAATGTGTTTCTAATTAATTTATTGACTTGTCTTGCATTCGGTGTGCACAAGAACTGTAAATGAATGTGATGATCAACACAGACCAGATCATGCAAGCCGTCATAAACAAGAAATCCATTCAAAATGTTGCGCCAGTGAAAATGCCAACTGGAAACTGCAAAACTGGCAACTCTCTTAATTTTTGCGCTATGTAGTTCGAGTTCGTGTCTTGAGTCTTATGATATGCCTGCCCGGCGGCTGCTTATCAAAACATGCATGCGTTTGATGGCCAAATTACATGGCCAAGGAAGGGTAACCGAATCCACGTAACCACAAAAAGAGTATCGCCAGCCCGTAATTGAAAAGAAATGCCCAAGATGCATATCCATCCAGTCTGGTGGAATGCCAGCTAAAATTAAACAATATCTCAGGGAGCACTGCACAGAGTAACAACGTAAACGAGGGGGGTTGGGTGGGGTTGGGAGTTTTGTGTATAGAATTGTAAAGCCCACTGCGGTGGCCAGTTGCCTGGCGGTCAAAATCAAACTACAAACTGCAATTTTCTCTGCCCAAGCTACACAGATCTGCTGCAAATCTATCGCAACATCCAAGATCCAAGATCCAAGATCCAGGAAGCAAATAATTTTAGCCGTCCAAATGGTTTCGCTTTTCCACTAACTTCAAGGGCAATTCCAAACGCCCCAAACGATACAGAACGAAACAGAGCCTTAACTGAATTGGATTGTTTCGGTTTTAGTTTTCTTTGGCATTGACTTTGGCTTTGGCTTTGGCTTTGGCTTTCGTTTGATTTGCATATTGCTGGCATTCTGAATTGGCTTAGATTGTCTGGGGCATGTTCTATGATGTGTGGGAATGGCGCATAATGTGATCTGCGGTTTTGTAATCTACAAATCCGAAAAGTGTTTGAAACGAAATTGTATTAAGAATGATTGGGCCTCGAATTATTAGATTGTTATTGGTAGTAGCTATTATGCTTCCAAGAGGCAATCAAAAGATATGCAAAGTAAGAGTTCAGGTCTTATTGACATGATTTCAAGAACTTAAATCAGAATATTCTTTAAATATATATATATGTATATATAAAAAAACTTTTTTTCATTAAGCGATTGCCTTAGCCCTTCCATAAAATGAAGAGCTTTAGAATTAAATATGATATATTTGAATCAAATATGTTATTTTAAATATATTTTTTAAATATTTGATTATATTTAGATTAAATATGGTTCACGGTTTACTTTCAACATGTCATTTGAAAGTGCACATACATTGGTTTACATATATTTCATATTATTTTATTTAGTTTTACTATGTTTATAGTTGTGAATTAATATGGTTTGTAGATAAATAATCTAAGTTTTATATTTAAAACACGCAACGTAGTGTAGTTTTGTTTCTGATATCATGCTTTCGAACGATATATATTTCAAGTGCACAATCGTTAAGCTCAATTAAGTGCACAAATTTCAGATATTTCAGACCTCTTAGTAGTATATATCATGTTTGGGAGTGTTATTATGGTCCGAATGCAATTTGTGTTAGAATTTCAATTAAAGTGTCGCCCAGACGACGGCAATTAAAACCAAACGAAATGCTGTTAACAATGCCGGCTTGGCATGTCCAAAACGGTTATTAACGTGGCCAGCAGCGATGGTTAGCCAAGCATTTCAGCCAAAACAGCCAAGCGAGATAAACGAACAGCAAAGGCATTAGAGGCAACAACAGTAACAACAAACAGGCAACAACAACATCAAACAGACAACAAACATTGGCAACAAACAAAACGCGAGACAAATGTTGTTTCAACAAGTTTGTTGTACAAGAGATGGCGATGGCCATCCGGCCTGACCCGGGCCATAAACTACGCACTATCAAGATGCGTGGAATGGAATGTCCAGCCACAGCTAGCCACAGCCACAGCCACTGCCACAGAGAGACCCAGAGACCCAGTTGAACAATTATAAATCATGATGCTCTTGTCGCACTCAACGCTCGCCTTCTCCTCTCACGCAACCGCCACCGACTCCGGATCCAAATAATAATGTCAATTTTGCAGGTGTGGGCCAAAGCAAAAGAGGATTCTGCGCCTGCCTAGCCACAGTCTACACACTATAGTCTACAGTCTACAGTCTACAGTCTACTAGTCTGTCGTCTACAGTTGCCTAGACTCTCTAGACTCTGACCACATTTGGGCATTTGCGTTTGCAGCTGCTCGCCGCTTGCCGCTTGCCGCTCGCCACTCTCTGCTCGATTCGCTTCGTCCCCAGACTAAACAAACGCCCACGGGCCCGTTTTGGTCATTGGACCGCTGCGCTGCTAATTCAACGCAAATCGCAAATGACCAAAATAAAATATTGCGGCCTAGAGCTTAGCTTCTCCAACCATATGTATTCATTCACCCATATGCAACATGCGCAACAAAAGGAGTTGCATACACGTATGCAATAAATTTAATGCCTGGCAACGGTCACTTGGTCACGCGGTTGCTTCTCTCCCTCCCTCCCTCCCTCTCTCTTTCTTTACATTTCCTGCTATTCCACATGCACTTAACGAAATAATCTAAGAATCAGCCCTAAACAACAACTTTTATTCCATTTAATAACTTTTACTTGGTTTTTCTCTGGTAAAGATTTTTGTTCTGTTTGTAAAGTTTTTAAAAATTTTGCAGTTTTATTTGTTTATTTTTTTGAGTGTATTATTTTACTCGCACTTTAAGTGCATGCGTTGTTTGGGACACCTTTGTGTGTTGGCCTATTCTTTTGTTTGCGGCGCTTCAGATTATTAGAAAAGCCGCAAAAGTTGCTGGATCGCATAAGTGATTTATGTGTCTGGGTGCAGTGTGGCCCACCAAAAGCCAACTTCAGCTTTCCTCTATCTATTGATTAACTGTTCCCCTTCCCCCCTCGCTTTGCGTGCCCGTAATTAGCAATTGGGTCGCAGTTCAATAAGGTTGCCCAAACCCAGGCCCAGGCCCAGGCCCAGGCCCAAAAACCATAACCACACATTTGGACACGCTCAGCCAGAAAATAGCGTTTGATTAATGATTTGAGGGAACAAGAGAACAGCTTGAGCTATTTGGCTTGTCTGCCTGTCTCTCAGCCAGCCATATCGCATTACATGCTCAATATGGCCATGGTGGGCCAATGAGCCGAAAGCATTGAGATTTTGTGTGTCATCGCCCCGGGGCGGCCATTTGGAAATGTGTCAGGCCGAATGTTCATCATGGAAAATATCTTTTGATAAATGATTATGCGACAACTGCCGAAAACAACAACCACGCAACAACCAACAACCATTCTGCCTACGTCTTAGATGCACTCTGTTGATAACTCTTTGTGCCGCATTTCTCCACTTGATAGTGTGGCATTAACCGCAGGCAACAATTTTATTGCCAATTAAGCATAAGAAGGCAACAAACACACACACACACACACACACACACACACACACACACATACATACATACATACACACAAAGACACACCATGGACTGCGATTACATTAGGAGAAATGCAATTATACGGCGTGTTTGAATCCCAAGACAAGTCTTCAGCAACAACAGAAATTGCAGCGGCAGCTGTTGTTTGTTAATGTATTTAATTGCAAATATGGTAAGAGCAACGCGATATAGACAACACTTTCACACCAAAATGGTAAAACTGCAAGCCAGACAACTACCAACAACTAACCAACAACGGGCAACAATTACAAGTCAGAATGTGGTAGCTAACAAGCTTGGACTAAAAGATGCCCTATACTCGATCGAGTTTAAAGTGTTAGTTTTGTTTTACAGTATGAATTTCACAAAGTGTGAAGTATGTATTGGCCAGCTGTCTTTGTAGTGAGTCTGAGTCTGATATAGACTGATAGACTCTGTTCGCTGAATTGCAGTCAAAACCGAAACTAATACCGTTTATTAAAGTTTTTCTCATAACTTACGAAGTATGCATCTGTTACGAATAGGTTAAAATACTACAGTTAATAACGCTAAAAGGAAGTACACCTGGAAAACCTAACGTATTGAAAGTTGATATGTAGACTAATTTGTTGTTAAGTTTAAATAAAGTTATTGACTTTGAAAAAGGATTAATCAATTATCAGTAATAATGAATAATGTGCACTTACTCCTAAACAAAGTTATTTAAGCAAGAAAAAAGCGGTTTCTTTTTGCGATTCCTTTTACGCATGTCTTTAACATGATCAAATATGACAAAACTTATGATTTTAAGTTATTAACACAATTCCTTAATTAACTGGACGAAATATTTACCAAACTTTCCAACATAGCCTTAACACACATTTGAAGAGTATTTTTTCCAAATGCAATGGCTTGTGTTGCAAAGACTACCAATTAGACTGCCTTGGCATTGAAACAGTTGTGGCACACAGGTGAATGCCATCTGGTTAGTATATGTATATAGTATGTATGTGGGGACGCGGATCCAATGGCTAATAAGTTCTGTTAACTGCTTGTCTTGCATTTAGTTGCAAATTGAATTAATTTTTATGATTATAGCTGAAGGTATTTAGTGATTATGCTGCTGCCTCAGTTACAGTTAGACGTTTCAAAGCAAGGCAAATAATCACAGCCACCCAAACCTGTAAACGCATTTTTCACAAATTACTTTATAAGCATAATGGAAAAAGAAAACATTGCAACTTAAACAACAGCAAACAATGCAGCAAATTGGCTGCATCTCCCTTTCGTTCAGGCTTTTAGCGGTAAATTGTAGCTCCCACTTTCAGGTGCTGCTGCCACGGCTGCCACGATTGCCTCGTCTGCCTCGTCTGCTACGTCTGACACTGCTTATGCAACTAGTGATGTGTGAGTGGCATAGTGTGGCATGTGGGGAAGCAGAGTTAGACTCAGACTCAAACTCAGACTCAGACTCAGCCAGCTCAGCTGGCTTGGCATATTTGTGCATCAGCAATTTGGTTTGCCCACAGCGGAAACTGACAATTTAGCAAATGCCACCGCGTAGCGCCAACCCAAAGAATGTGTTTTTCCCTGCCACAATGCATGAATGCTTGAATGCATGAATAGATGAAGTAAGTGCGAAAGTGCAGTGAGTGTAGGGTGTGTTTGGAAGTGTTTGTGGCGAACGAAGTGCAGTGTTAGACTCTGAGCAACTGAGTGATTAAGTAAATAATACACTAAGCTGCAATTAAATCACTTGTGGGTGGATAGATGGACAGTTAGTGCGAGTACGAACCCCCTGTGTTGATATATGTAAAAGTTTAATTACAGAAAATATAGATATGAGAAATATCAAACGCATAATAAGCTCATTTTATTTGTCAGCAACTCAGTTAAAGCAATAAATATCCACAAATAGTTATTATTTTACAAATTGTTAATATTGCCATTTAACATAATAATAACTTCTTATATTTGTTTTTTAACAATTTAGGTTTTTATATTTACATATTTATTATGCCTTCGTATACGAAATTTTATTATATAAATAAAAATATTCTTTTTTTTAACCAAATTTCATGTGTTTAATACAATCAATTGTATCACTCTCAGTTGTTGAGCTGAGTAACTGATTCTTGGATGCATTGGTAATTGATGCCACGTCATGCAACATTTGCATGAGGTTGCTGGCTGCCGGCTGCCGGCTGCCAGATGAGTTTAGCTAAATAGCCAACATTTACAGCTGTTAAAAAAGAAGCGTCACGCTTTGATAGCTGCGTTTTGCTTATGGCCAAGTGCAAGCTCAAGATAGATATTCATAATGCAGCTAGACACTGTTGTATTCTGTTGCCGGTTTACAGTTGTGTGTGCTTTGGCTTAGCTGTATTTCTTTTTTATTCGTTTTTATTCGTTTTTTGTTTTTTTGTTATATGTGGGCCCTCATGTCTAAACTGTTGTGTAATTTAATTAGCCAGCTGCGCATACTGTTCACAACAAAGTGGAAGTCGGTGCACATTTACCGTTCGTATTCAAGATGAACAGCATCTTTTGCATCTGTTTATGTTCGGTATCCACACGGAAGAGACATTGAGAGAGCGAGACAGACAGACTGGTTCACAATCTGGCCAAGAGCACCTCTGCACACTGCATTCTCATCGTCTTGGGCAATTAATCATGCGTCTAATTTAAGCGACCGTGTCGTCATTTGACTGTAGTTGGAGGCATTTGGCATTGGCTCTGACTGTGACTATGACTGTTCCACTGTGGCACTGTGGCTCTGTGGTGCTGGAGCTTGGAGTTTGGAGTTATGTGTAGCAAATGTAATTCAATTCATTGCCGCCTATTTGGCCTTAATGCGCTGCCATTGATTTGGCCGACAGCATCACATTTTTCCGACCAGCTGAACCGCCGGTCATGACTGAAATCTTTCAGAGTGAGGCAATCAGTTGGCAAAATCTATAAATGGCAGACCCGCAATTGCGTCATTTCAAACAATTAGCAAACAAAAAACCAGACGCTGATAATGACAGCCAAAGAAGATGGCTAAGAACGCGAGACAGAAAGATACAGAAAGAGAAAGAGAGAAGAAGAGATAAGCTGACAGCAATTTTGTTGCATTTGTATTCGGTTCGTATGCAATTGGCGGTCACAATATGAATGCCAAGGCATGTTGGCTTGGATGGGATGGAATGGAATGGATCGTTGCCTGACAAAGCAACTTCTAAGGATGAGTTGGAGTCGAATTGAAGGTGGCTTTGCCACATCTGCATGAACAATCATTAAACTTTTATTGTTCGGGTTGATTGCTTGAATAAAATTGCATTTGCATATTTAATGCTGGTTTTATAATTGCCGATTAATTGGCAATTCTAACCACAATTTGAAATGCCTGATCATAGTAAATGTTGTTAATAATGTACTAATGTTATGCAACTGTATGAGAGAGATAATAAAGTTGCATATTTTTTAGTTCTTTGTTTATCTCCTTTCCTTTTTTATTTTTATTTTTTCATATTTGTCACTGTTAGTTTTGTGTTTAATAGCTGTATAAATATATTTGTCGTTATATTGCTAAACAGGTTTTAAATATTTGCTTTTTACACTTTGGCTAATTATTTTATTTGTCATCTTGTCGAGCTGACCCTCAAGCCGTTTCTATCCCTCAAGCTTCGAGCTATTGAGCTCAAACTTGGGTTAAGGTATTTTTTGTTTTGTTGCAGTTCAGTCCTCTTTATCCCTTACCCTAAAAATTCAGGTATAGTGCCGAAAATAGATTTTCCTACCTCTTGTAAAATTAATTTCTCGATATATATTTCTTTTTATGCAATAAAATCATTTTGTTCATTTTTCTATCATGTTCAGATTTTCATAGGTTTTCTATGTTTTTCCTCAACGCTTCGGAAACGTTAGATGGTTACTCTGATTGCCTTCATGTAATTGTGTTTTTACAGCAACTGTCACGGTTATTCATATACGGTTAGTGTAATTTTGCCATTACTGCACATGTAGGACTGCCTTTTGGCACTTTCAACGCTGTTGGATGTGATGTGACCAGTGTCAGATGTGCCTGTTTAATACGGTTACTACCTACGACTGCAACTTATAATATGAGACAAGAACAACACATATGTATATGTAATAACACAGTAGGCAATCAAGTTTTTATTTATCACTTGACTTGGCCCAGAGGCAACGAAGGCTACAGCCTCCTACAGAAGAGGGACACCAGAGGCGAACTGCTGGAAACTAAGCAGTTAACAATTATCACATTTGTGGCCACATTGCGAGAGCCGGGTCCATAAAAAAGCGACGTCTGCAATTTGACGCTATACTGAAAAGTCTGTCTGACCGTCTGGCCGTCTGACCATCTGACTGGCTTTTGCAGTCGTCTTTCAGTTGAATTTACTGTGGCAGTGGCAGCGGCAGCTAAACAAGTTTGTTTATTGACTCGCCCACTTTGATGAATTTACGCGGTAACATTGACACATTGACACTGCTTAGCATATGCAACTGCAACAAAGCAACAAAGACCAACAAAAAGTGGAAAACATTAACATGGCCTGCCAATGTGTGGACAACACCCACTTGGCATTGGTTTGGCGAGGGGCACAACGGCGCTGACCCCCTGCCCAAAGCGACGTTTTCTAATTTATTTTTTATGCACAGCCGTTAAGTGTAATTGGTCATTGCAGCGTCAATTCGAGTAAGAGAGAGAGAGAGGACGAAAGATCCCCACTAACCAGTCAGCAGTCAGTTAGTCAGCTAGTTGCAACTGCAACATGTGATGTGGATGTGACTCCAACTGCAACTGCAACTGCTGCTTTGCGGCTTTGGGGGGCCAAGTAAATTACCAGTATTTCCTGTGCCTGGGCTTAGATTGATGATAATCGTGCGTCGTGTGTGTCAAGATTGTTGTTGTTGTTGTTGTTGCTGGCAATTTGTTGCAAAATGCGATAACAAAACGCTATCAGCTGACACAGCAGCAGCTGCTGCGCTCGCCACATAAACTTCTTTTGGCCAACCACCATAACTCCGTCCGAGACGCACGTCATAACTGTGAGAGTCAGTCAGGAGTTTAAAGTTAATGCCCGCTGAACAAATCGCTTCAAGTGCTCAACTTTTGAGTAGCCTTACCCTGTTGCCGCGGGGACTGAGAGGGTGAGCGGTTGTTCGCACATGTTTACCGTTTGTGGCATATACAAATTTGGTTTTTATTCTCTCGTTTTCTTTTTCAACCAAACGCCGCTAGGCCTAACATTTTGACCGAACTTTACATACAAGTATATAAGAGTAAGATCGGGGAAATACTGACTAGGAAATTCCCTATACCCTACACCTAACGCGCTTTCATATCAGTGTGTGTAAGTATGTACTGCGTTACAGCATACTTGGCCTAACTTCAACCTCGGATATTTACGTTGTTTCATAACAGATCTCGTTTAGGAGGGCTTATATTCAAAGTGTAGAGTCACCAGGTTTAATGGTTTCCGTATAAAAGAAGATACATTCTTTCCTCTGTTACATACTTGCGCACAAAACCAATATACCCGTATATTAACCAATTTGTTTTTAGAGTAAAAAAAGACCTGCAGCTCCTTTGGCAGCCAAACAAAAAAAAAAAAAACGAGCGAAATGCAAACGTGACTCGGTTTGGACAGCACAGACGCTGAGTCAGACAATTGCATAATCTTGGCCAGCCAATTGCCAATTGCAATTGCAATTGCACTTGCAATGCAGACAACAACAACAACAACAACTACAACAACAACAAATACAACGTCGCCAATGTCCAATGTCCTAAACAACGCCACACACAACGCGCCAAGGCTTGGCTTAGAACATGGTGTGTACTAGGCACTTGTTGGAGGTGGAATGGTGGAATGGTGGGGTGGTGGGGTGGTGCTGTGATGGTGGGCGTCTGTAGACTATAGGTGGTGAGAGATGGTGGATGATGTCTTGGCACCTTTCACGACTGTTGGCTGACTGCTGTCCGATGGCTTCTTAGCTAGCGATGACTGCAAATCGATGCCATTTGCATGGCAATGCTTTGAATTTGTTGGCTTTGACTATTGGCGTGGCTTGTAAAGCATTTGGCACTTTGCCCATTCCCTGTTTAAAATGGATCTCATGGGTTGGTTTTGATGTGAAATGAGTTAAAGATATAAAAACTTCTATGAATTTCAGTTGATTTGATAATTGGGAAAAGGAAAAAACCCGTGTAAAGAAATGACAAGATGAAGTAGAAAAAGGTTTTAATAATGCCAAAATATTTCGAATGAAATAATATGCGAATTTTAATTGTTTTTAATCAAATTTTGTGACACAGTAACTTAATACTTAACAGTTTACATACAAGTTCTCAAACAATAATACTCAATTCCTTTTACTTTAAATTTGTAAAAGAGTATCATTGATGTCGGGCTTACTCACAATTGTGCTTGTGGTCTTATTGATTTGTGCATTCATTTGATTGTGCGCGCGCATTTGTTGCCAAATTGTTTGGAAAACTGTGCAGCGCCAAATGTCGTGGCTGTTGATGTTGATAGGGAAGTTGAAGGAGACACAGTCACAGGAGTCAGGAGTCGAGAGCCAGGAGGCGAGAGACGAGAGACAAGAAAGACAGAAGAGTCGAGTCTGGAGGCAGTGACACAGTCTGAAGACAGAGGCACATGCAGAGTTCTATCGAGTGAGACAGTGGCTGAGCGCCTGGATAAGTCTTAGCTGGCTCCTGGATGATGATGATGATTACGATGTTGTTGTTGCTGGTGCTGCTGCTGCTGCTGCTAGATGATGATGATGATGTTGTTGCTGTTGCTGTTGCTGTTGTTTCGGCAACTAACCCTGACCCGCCAACTAAACCAAACCCCTCACTGCTCACTGCTCTATGTTGAAGCTTTTCTTGAGAATTTCGCTCCGGGTCATTTTCATTTTAATGTAATTTCTTTTAAATTTATTGTTAATGGAAATTTATGCTTTGTTGCAGTTGCAGCAACTCGCTTCGTCTTCAGATTGTATGTGTGTGTGTGTGTGTGTGCTTAAAGTTGAGCATGTTCATGCATGCTGCACGTTTTCTTGATTTGTCATGTTGCAGGTTAAATGCTAATGCCACCTTCTTTTGATTCCGATTCCAAGAAGTCTGCCCGAGTCAAGCGGCATTTGATGATCTGTTGCCCGGCTATGGCTTGCCACAAATTGGCTCTTGTTCTACACATAACAAGCGCCAAAAAATCCAAAAAAACAAAAACAACTCAAACGAACCTTTTAAGCTCTGGTCATGTGCTCATCGCACACGAGATGTGGGTTAAGTCGTTTTCAGATATACCTACTATGTACATATACATACATACATATATTGTACTCGTACAGAGAGTGCTACGCTTGCCTTTGGTTAAGGCAAAGCATACTTGAGGGTTAGCAGATTCGCCATGATTCCCACGAGCCAAAGTGGGGCCATAAAAATGGTGTCAAATAAATCGTAATCAACGGCAGCAATACTAACTGATATAGTCTGTCTATAAAGCGATGTCTGTCCCATCCACTCTTACCATTTCTATTGCCATTGAGTTGTAAAAATTCAATAAAAATACCTTTTTCGCTGGCAATTAAAGTTGTGCGCTCTTCAAGTGCAAAAATCAAAAGACTGAGGCGACAAACTTGCGTGGCTAGCACACATTGACACCGCGTGTTGGCCTTGCTTTGCACTATGGACCAAATGGGCATATTTTTAAGAGATAAATGATAAGTCTTGATATTTCCAGAGACGACTAACATTTTCCCCTTATGGATCTTGACTTTTTCTTTTGAAACTCGCAAAAGTTAAGCAAAAGTCAGTGAAAAGTATATACACATTTCAATTGAACTTGCTTAAAGTCACATTTTATCATCAAATGTATCTGATTTGCCTATGGTGCAGTTGTTAACTGCAAGTAGGGCTAGTTGTGTTTCCATTCAATTATTGTCAAGAGTGCTCCTCGGCAGAGCATTGCAGGAAAAGAGAGGAGAGTGTAGGAGAGGAAGACAACAGACAGACAGACAGAGAACATTTCCTGCTGCGTTGTGAAATGGTTTTGCTAGAAATACGACAATGAGCAGCTCTTCTTGCTGTTGTTGCTTTATTAAGTGGTCAACGCGGCTCGCTGTACGTGGGCGTGACAGCATTTTAGCTCTCTGATTTCAGTTTCTAGTTCCAGTTCCAGTTCCAGGTTCAGTTCCATTCCCATTTTGTGGCTGTAACAAATCAATGGGCGGTTGTCGTGTCTGCGCGTAATTTGGAACGTCATCGGGCACTTAGACGTCGGCGGTATCTCTGTGTCTTGCAATGCCATGGAAGTTCTTTGCTAAAGAGGGGGAAACTCGCCCCCCACACCACTCCCCATTCTTTATCCAATTGTTTTTGGCGCCGCTTGCATTGCGCCCACCTTGACAAAGGCGCTCAAATTACAACCACACCATTGCCAAGTGAAATGTGGCAGAGTGTAGTAGTCGTTGTTGTTGTTTTTATTGTTGACTGCTGCTGTTTTAATTGCCGTGCAATTTTTATTTCCTAGTTTTTTGCTTTATTGTTATGTGTTCTGTGTCTGTACCTGTTCTTATTGTCAAGTTTTATTTACTCTCTCTCTCTTTAATTGCCAGCTAATTAAAACCAAATTTAATTGCTGTTTTGTTTTCTCTCATTATCGAGCTTAATAGTGCTTCAATTTGTTGAGCATGGCCAACAGATTTTATAGGTGAAATTTGTACCTAATACATAAAAGTATCTAACCTTTTTTTCTATAGATCTTCAAATTATCTTTATCTTATCAAATTATCTTTATGTTAACAACTTAAATTGTGGCTTGTTCGATTTAAGTTCTTAGTTTTATTGCCAAATCCATAAACTGACAGTCCAACATAAGAAAATACTTTTAAATAACGGCTCATCTCTAAATACCCCTCAAAATGGGCTCTAATAGAACTCTCTTTACCTTCATCTCGGTGATTTTTATTTTGCTGACTTCTTAGGAATAATGTTAGTTTCTGGTTCTTCATTTTAGGGGTTTTTTTATCGTCTCGTTTGTTCTGCTTTTGGTTTCTGATTTCCTTTTTGTGTTTAACATACATCAAATTGGCGGCATTTCTACTGAATTGGTGCATTGTGCAGTGCATTTGTGTCGAGATTAAGTACTTAAGCCACATTATTCAAATTACTTGGCAATGCGATGTGCTGATCAGTCTGATCAGTCTCAAAATGAGCGTGTTCTCCTTTTGGTCAGGAACATTTAAGCCGATCATTTTGCGCACTCTACGAACACTGTCTACACATGTGTTTGGTGGCGGGGTTAAGGGAGGTAATACGATTTTGATTACTGGTCTGCCGTTGCAGTTTAACTTTGTTGCAGCAACATCAGCAACATCAGAATTATGCCAAAGCGAATGCCTAACACGCCACAGAACCCAAACTAAACCAAATCACTGTGTGAGTATGTCTCGAACACAACTCACAAAACTGCTGCTGACGAGCTGACAAGCTGACCGGCTTTGACTTTAGTGTTGGCTGGTTGGTTGGTTGGTTGGTTGGTTGGTCGGTTGGTTGGTTGGACTTGAAGTGACTGACTTAACTAACTCTCTGGGCTAATGCCAGGTTTTGGCTTTTTTCTTCTTTATTCGTTTGTTATATCTCTCTTTTGGCTGACCAGAGCCGGCGGGTGCACTCTGCAGACATATAGATACATGGCGTAAACTAGCGTGCTGAAATTGATTTGACTATTAGATGCCCTCCAAAAGATTTTTCAAGGAGAGTTTCGATAAAACTTGATTTTGAGAATCTAAGATAAGCGGCGAAAAATCTGTTCAATTGTTAGTTCATTTTATATTGAGTAAGGATATAAACTATTTATAAAGTGAAAGCCGGTCATTATTCCCAAAGACTTTCCTAAATATAACTAAAATCTAAAATAATTTCGTAATATCCAAATTATATTAAAGTTTTACTGAGAACTTTCATTTCATAGTTTACCAAATAAACTTTGATTCACTTAGCTTAGTCATATAACATTGTGTTAAAGACACCGATTAGTCAGGCTTCATATGCTTTATAAGAACTTGGCTACTGGGTATCGAAAGCAGCCTTGCAGCTTTATTGAGCGTGGCAATAAAAACAAAACCAAAAACCGAAAGACTTAGGCAATGAACGCGTTCCACTTCCATAGTAATTATGCAGCAATTGTTTAGTGTTTGCGCCGATCGCAGAGCTCTAAGCGTTTAAGTTCTCTACTCGTCTCGTCTACTGTTGGTGTCTGCTTTGCTGAGCCAGCTCCTCGTCAATGTCCTATGTTGGCGTTGCCTGGTTGATCATTTCAGTTTAGTTTGGCCCGTTTACACCATCCGGCGACGGCGACGGTGACGGCGACGACATGCTAGCCCACTTTCAGTTGAAAATAGCCAACGATGTAGTTGTATTTAGTTTATGTAGTATCTTTAAGCTGCAGCAATTTAATTTCCATTTTTTGCAATTTTCTTTCTTTTTAAGGCGCACACAAGGTGCACTGCTCGGAGGATCAAATGCGAGTAGACATTGGCCTGCCGGCGGAGGCGAGTAGCAACGATCGTCCACAGATCTACTTGGAGGGTCTCAAGGGTTATCCGGATGTGCGCTGTCAACCCGAATTGAATGGCGCTCTCGCCGTCTTTCGACTATCTCTCAGCGATTTTTATGAGTGTGGCGTGACACGAATGGTCAACCAACTAACGGTATGTGACCCTCGGCTCCAACTTGAGTCCAACTAGTACAAAAAAATAAAAAACATTTAATGTGAGTGTGTTTTGTGTTGTTTGTGTCACTGCAGGGCAAAAAGGTGTATTACCATAAAATCATCATTGAATCGGCCAACAGCAAGGAAATTGTCAGCGTCAAATGTATTACCACAAGTGGTCCGGTCTATAATGTCATGATGAATGGCACAAATGCCGAACGCGAACAAACCCGCGTTGTACTCCAGGAGCAACAACAACAGCAACCGTCCGGTCCACCATCTCAGCACCATGGTCTGGTTAGACGCGATGTGCTGCCAGCGGGCTTTCAGGAACCAGAGTAAGTATATTTTTCGCCGCATTTTTTAATTGCCCCATCAAAATGCAACGTCCTCAAATTGCAACTATGCATATATTTTTGCTTTTATGCGCAATCTATGCAAACTTTATGGCATATTAAATGCTCACTGCCCACAGCTTACAGCTACGATCCCAGTTCCAGCCAGCCCTCCCGGCTTTCAGTCTGCTTTGCGATCATAAATCAAACAGATGCTTGGCTTGGCCCATTACCAGCCGGTAATTAGCCGTCAAATCGATGCCACCACCACAGTCAATTTAATTTCGGGGCGTGTCGCCAGACAACCATACAACCAGACAACCAGACAACCAAACAACCAGCAAACGACCAGCGGACAAATCTACCTAATCATATAGGGCGCATTACGATGTTTGGTTTTTGTTTTTGTTTTCTCTTTTACTTTAAAATAGACTCATAAAAGCTAAAAGGGACATGGGAGTTTATTTGTTTAGTGCTAATTTCTAGCAAGGCAAAAGCTAAATGCTTGTAATTTACTTTGATCGTAAACTACTGAGTCGAAGAATATCTATTGGGGGTCTAGTTCTCTAGGGGCAAGTGTAATAGATTTTACTTTTATTATTCTAGCGTTTAAATTGATCAACATTTAAAGTTTACGAGCTACAGTTAATTAAGTTTACGAACTAGTCGAACTACCTTAAGGATTGAATTTTGTGATCTATAAATATAGGAAAAAATATACCTCTTATTAACATTTAAGTTCTAATAAAACAGAAAAATGATAAATACCAAAATTAAGTCGAACAATGTTAAAGGCATTGCCATCAATTAAATTGTCTTCTTCTAGCTATTTATTGTTTCCTTTTATCATTTTGTTTTGCCTTTTAGACTTATGTACCAAGTACCATAATAACCTTGTTAATTGTATGACATAATCGATGTTCTTAAAGTGTTTTTGCCGCCCGTGTAATTTACTTTATGTGTTTCTTCCGTCAGAGATTTGGAAATAACCACCTCGTTGACAAAACGTGCACCAGAGCCGCGTCTCTCGATTGGCGTTAGTCAGGATGGTCAAAAGTTTACCAGAGATTTAACCGTGAAGTCGGTAAGTATACCATTTTCTGTTAAGGCTCAAGTTACACTTAAGTCTCGTCTTTTATTGCCATAAATTGGTCTAATGAACTTGTAATTTCGTTTAAAGGGCACACCGCTGACCATGGAAATCAACTTGGATGAGGATTCGGCGCCGATTTATGGCTTGGGCGTCAATTATTTGGATGTTACAGACACGCACACCTCCTCCGAGACGTTAATCTTCAAGGGGTGCGTGCATTCGTCATGACCAATTATTACAAATCTCTCAACCAGTTTCCAGTTTGTTAATTTATCTCCTATCCTGTGTTTCATCCGTTTCACATTTGCAGCTGCACTGTGGATCCGTATCTGTTTGAGAACTTCAATACTGTTGATGGCGATATATTGAGCGCCAAGTTTAAAGCCTTTAAGTTTCCCGACTCCTCCTACGTCCAGTTCCGCGCCACAGTCAACGTTTGCCTGGGAAAATGTCTGGGCACACAGTGCTCCAACAATCAGGTGGGCTATGGCAGACGTAAGCGCGAGATTAGCGCCGCCAATAAGGTCTATGAGATCTCATTGGCCATGTTCCTGCAAGTGAATGACATCGAAGGAGTAAATAAAAGTAAGTGTGGCTAAACTGTTTGGGATTCTCTTACTGACTTATTCATCTCTTCCATCTCTATACAGATGAGGTGCTGCAGCTGGAGGAAAAGCTGCGTGAACTAAAACTGGCCAATCAGCGCCTGGCGCGCAACAGTCGTGGCAACTTTGCTGAGCTGAGCCACAGCATGGAGCATACGCCCGCCAGTAGCGCAGTGCCCGCCTTTGTTGTGGATGAACGGGAGCTGGGACAGCTGAGCTCGGGTGCAGTCAACCCGGTCATTACGAGTACTGGCCTTGTGGCTGGATTAGTTTTTGCGCTGTGTTGGCGCTTTATGTAAATAGTCGCAAAAGAAATGGTCAATTGTAAATCTCAAAACGGAAGGCGGACAGGATGTTAATCAGGTTGGAGCTGCGCGTTTGTGTGTGCAGTGTGTTTATGGCAATAATTAATATAAAAATATTAAAAAAAAAACATCAACAATATATGTAATACCTACTTACTACTAATATATATACTTATGTAACTGCCATTTATAAAACGTAATTAAATTTAATTTTAATGCGAGTAGCTTTCAGCCACAATGCCAGCCCTAATGACAAGCAAAAATAACAACAACAGAAATACAGTGATTCTTAAGAAAAACATTTCCATAACATAATAAATTGGTCTTATGCTTAAGCACCTACTAGTCTTCTAAGTTTAACTGTTAAGCTAATTTAATTAATGACTAAAACTAAATGAATTAATAAAATTAAACAATTAAATTGAAGCTACTACGTGTAAACAAGTATTTTGATTATTGCGCGCATTAACACAACCCAGCATAGTGTGACCAG
This sequence comes from Scaptomyza parva, assembly GCA_035044645.1. Lineage (NCBI taxonomy): Eukaryota > Metazoa > Arthropoda > Insecta > Diptera > Drosophilidae > Scaptomyza > Scaptomyza parva. The sequence continues at coordinate 16,732,334 of JAWNNT010000090.1, forward strand.
GCAGTTGCAATACACAATGCACCAATTATTGGGATACAGGTAATGTTTGCTTAACAGAACATCTTAGTGTTGCAAAACGCCTTAAGTCAGACGACCAGCTGACTGTGCGACCAGTCATCTAAACCACTCCAAATACCTCAAATAAATCTGACAAACAAACGCAGTTTTACAATTTTGGGGGACAAGCAACGTGTGCGTTTTCATTTTGTTTACACGTTTAAAACATATTGCCAAGCTGGGGCAGCGCTATCCACGTCAACACCAGATAGGCGGTTAGCCCAAGCGCTGGTGCATAACGCTTGATCCATTGATAAATGTAGCAGCCAAGCAGAAACACCGCTAGCGTTCCTCCCACTCCATTTACCCCCTGATGCTAATGTGGTGCGACAGCAATAAAAACTTTGCAAATTTAAGCCGCTGCAAGGGCTGTTGTTGTCGCGGACACCAAAAAGAGCAACAACATCAACAGAAACAACAAAAACTACAAAGCTTCCACACCCACCGATTAAAACAGCTCGCAATACATGAGCGCACCTGGCGCTCTAACAACGACTAACAACAACAATATCAACGACGAGCTCACGTCAAACAGATGCCAATCTAGAGACAACGAATCATCTGGAGAGATAGAGAGTAATCAAGTAGTGTGAGTGCGTGTGAGCTACGAGTTACGATTACGTGCACATACGTTAAACGGAACGCCACAAACCCGTTTCCCACCCACCAATCTCAAAAAACATCAGAGACATCAGACGGCAAAATGCGTTCGCGCAAGGTGCAAGTGCTGGTGCTATTCATCCTCATTATGTGGACGTTCATCACCTATTTTGTACTGCTGCGAAATAATAGCAATCTGGATACGAATATACAACAGCAGCACCAGGTGAAGCGAATTTTACAAGATTCATTAAAGGAGGATTCAAAAAGTTTGAAACTGGCTCGCGCTTTAGTTGAGTTTCTTAAACTCAAATATGTGGGGGAACAGCAAATTACAACAACGCCTAAGATAACTATCGTTGCTGCTGAGATCTCAAATGAACAACCCGAGCCGCCCGAAGACAAAATAACGTTTGAACTACCGAAATCAACTCCTGCGCAAATACCGAATAAAACATATCTTGCAAATGGTGAGCCTGTCATACCTATTCTTGTCTTTGCCTGCAATCGCGTGTCGGTTGTTAAGTGTCTGGACAATCTAATGCAATATCGTCCCAGCATCGAGCAGTTTCCCATCATTGTCTCCCAGGTGAGTGTTGAGTGAACTGAACGTAGCAGAAGCTACAAGTAACATGTGATTTACTTTAACAGGATTGTGGCGATGAGCAGACGAAGCAGGCCATTCAGTCGTTTGGCAACCAACTGACCCTTATTGAACAGCCCGATCAAAGCGACATCATTGTGCTGCCCAAGGAAAAAAAGTTTAAAGGCTATTACAAGATTGCACGTCACTATGGCTGGGCATTGAACACCACATTTCAGATTGGTTTCGATTTTGTGGTCATTGTGGAGGATGATTTGAATGTGGCGCCCGATTTCTTTGAATACTTCCTGGGCACACACAAACTGCTCACACAGGACTCGAGTTTGTGGTGTGTATCTGCTTGGAATGATAATGGCAAGGCTAACGTTGTGGACACCGCAAGTCCAGAGCTGCTTTATCGCACCGATTTCTTTCCGGGACTCGGCTGGATGCTGACCAAGGAGCTATGGCGTGAGCTCTCTGTCAAGTGGCCCAAATCGTAAGAGCTTAATGGAATTTATTTGGTTTTTAAATGTTAAATGCATTTTTAATTGTAGCTTCTGGGATGATTGGATTCGGCATCCAGAGCAGCGCAAGGATCGTGTTTGCATTCGACCTGAAATCTCAAGAACGCGCACCTTTGGCAAAATTGGCGTATCCAAGTAAGTGCTGAATAATTTCATATTTACCAAGATCACTTACCAACTTTTATTTCTTAGTGGTTTGTTTTTCGATAAATATCTGAAACACATTAAATTAAGCGAGGACTTTGTGCAATTCAGCAAAATCAATACAAGTTATTTATTAAAAGTGTGTATACCTCGCTGTTTGTTGTTTGGTTCAACTAATTAATAATCTGATTTAATAGGAAAATTATGATAGTACGTTTTTGAAGCGAATCTATGTGCTTCCCCTGGTTACATTTGATGAACTGCGTCGAAATCTCATTGCCTTGGAGGGACCAGTTCGCATGCAGTATAACAATCGTGAGCAGTACAAGCGCATAACCCGAATGCTTGGCCTCATGGATGATTTCAAAGTGAGCAACTGCTAAAACTTTGTCGACGTGTTGTGAAAGTTAAACTCTGTACTCTTTATTTATCTTATCTAATTGACAGAGTGGAGTGCCACGCACTGCATACCATGGCATCGTTTCATTCTACTACAATAAGCGACGTGTACATTTAGCTCCAAGTGCTAATTGGAAGGGCTATGACCTCTCATGGAGCTAACATCGCTAAAACTATAATAGTTACTGAACTGTTTAGATCCTAAGCTCAGCTCAATGCAACGTGGAACGGAATCAAAATGTTTGGTTTTAAACTGTTTTGCAATACCAAAAACTAGGACTAGAAGTTAATTTTATTTGTTTTGTGACCATGAGTTTAGATTTAATTGTATTAATTGAGTCTATTTGCTGTACTGTTCCATTTTACGTACTGCATTTAAAAAATAGACTCTAACTATAGGTATTTAATTTGTAATATGTATGTGCAACGAGGCCACTCCAATTGTATGTTATAGTCAAAACAACCAAGTACCCCACAGTCCCTCTATTCTCAGCCGATTGAAGTTTAAAGTAACTAAAAGCAATAGCAACGACAACAACAATATAATCAAATAACAAGTTAAAAAGTATTAGATAATGTGTATGTATATATTGTCACAGCTGTTGGTGACTTTGTTGCTGCAATGTTTTCTGTTAAATGCTAAATAATACGCGTTAATTTACTGTACAAATAGAAAGAAAGTGAGAAAAGAAAAAAGAAAGGCGTTTAGTTGTTAAGTTGAGTGAACTTTTGAATGATCTGTCTGTAACGGGCATTGCGAAAAGAAAGTCATTGTGATTTTTATGATTTATCATAATTGTAATTCATCTAGAACTTGTAAACTGTATTCAGAGCCAATAACCGACCCACAACATGTAACATATAGCATAGCCATAGTTAACTTTTAAGGCAACTTGGATGGATGGATGGATGGATAGATGGATGACAGGCACACACACACACACAGTTCTCTCCTCTACCACACCCCACCACTCCCCACAAATCTCATATTGCAATTCGAATGTGTGCCACTGTCGGAATAATAGTGATAGTTATAACGAACCTACAGATAAATTCAGCATACACATGACACCTGTATGGACTATATAAGTTTGTAATTTATATGAGCATATTTTTTGTGTGTGGCATATATTATTTATATATATATTATATAAACATTAACTTAAAACAAAAACTAAAGTCTAGCTAACTATGTGTGGCAGCTGCACTACTACTATTCTACAGCATCCTCTTCTTCGTCTAGCAGCTCACAGTCAACATCGCTGCACTCGGATTCGGATTGTGTGGCACGACGATTGCGTTGCGCCTGCGCAAGTCCCTCGTGTCCATAGGCACAGGATGAGCTGATGGTGTTGGAAACCGCTGGTTGGCCTTTGTGCAGCAGAAAATTGGCATTGGCATCGCCAAAGACGCGCTCCAACTCCGCCAGTCCATTGCTGGAGCTTGTTTCCGTTTCCGGTGGCAAAGTTCCGTATTTTAACTGGAGATAGGCTTCATTGTGCGCATGTGGCGGTGCATAGTCTACAAAGCTGCTGGCGCCGCTGCTGGAAAAGGGCTTGCAACGCGACTGAGATATTGCTCCGGATGAGGGCATTGATTGTAGGGGCTTGGCCAGACCAAAGGGTAGTGCAAAGTTAAGTGGTTGTCCTCGCGAGAGGATTGCATTCCTGGCACTCTCAATAATGCTCGAGCCATGTAGTGACGGCATGCCTGTTGCACTGCCAGGTGGTGCTCCATATGGCCGCATGGGCGCTGCAGTGCCGCCGCCATTCAACATAATGGATTGAATGGGCGTGGGCCCAGCAGAAGTTTGACTAAAAAGCCATAGGCGATCACCAACGACCATGGGACGCGCCAGACCGCCCATGCCCAGTTGCGAGTAGTAGTGGGAGGCGAGTGTTTCGACATCCGAAGTGTACTTGCGTTTCCATTTGGTGCGTCTGTTCTGGAACCAGATCTTTATCTAAACGGAGGAGGGCTTAAATAACATCTGATACGGTTTCCCTCTACTGGTTTAACTCACCTGCGTTTCGGTTAACTGGAGCTGCTTGGCCAGCGCCGTTCGTTTCGCCACCGATAAATATTTGCCACGTTCGAATTCCGTTTCCAGTGACTTAATCTGTGCCGCCGAGAAGGCAGTGCGTGGTCGCTTCTTGCGATCATCGTGCGCTGCAATGCAAAGGAATCCCGATTGGTATGTGCTTCAGTTTAAGACATTAATTGCTATTGATGGTGACAATGCCAAACTATTTGCAGCTAATTCGAATTTGCCAATTGCCAATCTATTTACTAATTGGCAAATGGTTAGGTCGCAGTTGCAGCGCCACAATGTACAAAGCACAATGCACAATGAGGCACCCTGTATGCACGAGCACTAGTTTTTAATTGGCATCGGTTCGTCATTTGATTGTGGCCAATTTAATTGGCCATTTGGCAGCATATTTTCCCGAAAACTGACCGCTAACAAATTGTCATATAATTTTACTGAGATATTCATTCGGAAAATGAGTTTTAGCAAGCGTTTGTCGTTGGCTTTTCATTTGACATTTGCATCATTAGCGGGCGGCGCATTTTCTTGACGCCCAACAAGCTAAATTCTGATTATGTATTTGTTTGTGGATCGTGCACATGACAGACGAGATCAATCAACCATGCATATTAGTGGAGGAGGCTCTTATATTCTTTTTATGAATTCTATACAACAATTAATCATCTTTTTTTATGGTGGGAAGTGACTAAATAGGTGAATAACTGCCTAATTGATATTATGTCAAAGCTTAAATCTACAAAAGGTAATTTCCATTAAGCATTTGAGAGAGGATTCTGAAAGGTTTTGGGTTTATACTCTTTTACTCTTTTAATGAAAATCATGTTTTTCTGTTCTAATATTACATTTTTTAGAACTCAAGACTGTAAGACTTTCGACTTTCACTGAAATTAAATGCGCATACAATAATAGTGTAAAAATTTAAAAAAAACCGTAGTGAATTACACATTATATTTTTAATAATGGATATGACAAAAATATATTTGTACGCTTTAACATCCATGATGTTTTTTACAAACTTTTTATACCCTTAACCCATGAAATGGGTAAAAAAAGGGTATAATGTTTTTGTGCAAATATATGTAACAGGCAGAAGGAAGCTTCTCCGACCCCATAAAGTATATATATTCTTGATCAGCATCAACAGCCGAGTCGATTTAACCATGTCCGTCTGTCCATCTGTCCGTATGTATGAGCGCGTCGATCTCAGAAACTACAAAAGCTAGAGACTCCAGATTTTGGATATGAACTCTCCTAATCCCTAGGCGTGACAAGTTTGTTTCAAATTTTCGATAACTTTTCAGGTTTACGATATACACATGTAATCGATAAGAAAAAATTCTTTAATTAAAAAAAACTGAAAATGAGGATTGAAACTATAAGAAACATAATGAACTTCTGTACAAATTTCATTAAAATCGGTTAAGAAACACCGGAGATATGAAGCCATCAAGCATTGGTTCAGTAGTACATGAACATATATGTATGTCTGTCAGCCCGACCGTCTGTCCGTCTGTATGATCAAGGGTTAAGGGTATCTTATAGTCGAGCGTACTCGACTAGAGCCTTCTTACTTGTTAATAATGGATATGGCAAAAATATATCTGTACGCTTTAATATCCATGATGTTTTTTACAAACTTTTTTTACTTTATTTAAGGGGAGAGATTAAAATGTTGTTGATGTGTAATCTGAGACAAAAACTAAATAACAGAATCTTATATTTTCGTGCTATGTATTTTGTGTGTATTGTAATATACGACAAATATATATATGTATATTAGTGTATGATAATTTAGCTTGTCGTTTGACGAAGAACCTTATTATACCCTTAACCCATGAAGTGGGTAAAAAAGGGTATAATGGTTTTGTGCAAATGTATGTGTAACTGGGAGAAGGAGGCTTCTCCGACTCCATAAACAATATATATATTCTTGATCAGCATCAATAGCCGAGTCGATTTAGCCATGTCCGTCTGTTCGTCCGTCCGTCTGTCTGTATGCGTCGATCTCAGGAACAACAAAGGCCAGAGACTCTCGACCATCTGTCCGTCTGTATGATCAAGGGATAAAGGGTATCTTCTTTTTTTTTAAAAAACATTCACGCAAAAATTTCAATTTCCTTAGAGTAATAATTTATGCAAAAACCTAGCGGGACCCTCTCGTAAGATTTAAATATAAAAATAATACGCACCACTGCCATCATCCGACGCAAGTTCTATATCACTTTTTCCATCGTCTAGGTTATCATCTAGACAGCTCGATGTTGCCGGACTGGAAACACGCGAAACATCACAAGTGCCACGCCCACTATTGTTATGATCTAAGTGTGTTTGATGATCATTGATCACTTGAAAGTTCGATGCTTGATCGACATAACTACTGTGATTATGTGGCTCGGGTTTGGCCAGAATCTGTTCGATCGAGAAACTGTGCGGATGGCGACGCACCACAGATTGAGTATTCATTTTATATCACTTAGAGATCGTTTTCGTATTTGTGCCGAAGCCGGAACCAGATACAACCGCGCACGACGATTTGTTTCGAAAAACTGATTTGAATTCGAATACGCAACAGATCCTGCGTATCGAACGGAACACAGATCTCTGATGAGGGCGTGGTCTCACCGTATCTCGTTCTCTTTTCATTCTTCCCATCTATGCACATGTGTTAAAGGGAAATGGAAGCAGCGTCTTAAGAATCTGATGCTCTTTTTAAAAACCCCACATGTGTTTATTTTTAAAACATGTGTGAAATTGTCACAGCCTCTCCGTTTGATGTGGGCGTTTTTTTAGCCTTATATTTTTGTGTCTGGGATTTTTGTTCGAGGTGTATTTTGTTCGTATGATTAAAAGTCATAATTTTTGGCTAATTGTTTACAAGTAGCGCTATTTAATATTTCGATGGCTTTGCTAAATATATTTAATAAGTTTGCCAACATATTTCATACGCCAATGCGTACATACCCATAATATGTAGACTGTATATCATTTTGGGGACGAACCAAGAGATTGTGCTCGTCATAAATAAATGTTTGGTTCAAAGATGAATATACTCATTTCATTTGCATAAAATTGTTATTAGCTTAACACATTTTGCTGTAAATATTTGTTATTGAACATAAACTATTCTTTAATTTATAGAACTCTGGCACGGATCTGGTATGTTATATTTACAATAAAGCAATGTCAAAAATGTTTGGCTAGAACCAACAGAAGGGTTCATCCAAATCAAGTTAGAGCTACGACAATAAATTTACTATTTCCCTTACATACTGATATATATTTGAGTTTAAGATCTATCCTTGTTTAATACAATTATTTTAACTGTATTTACATCATCCTTCAACGCCATTGTAATTATACGATTTTCTAATCTGTTTTCCCTCATTCCGACTCCATTTTATTAAATGCTATTTGGGAGCCACACTTTTCCGTGCAATGAACATTATTTGGCTGCCTTTCCTATAGTTTGATATAGTTTCCTATGGGTTTATGGGGGCTTCGACTTCGAGGAACATGTAAAACGTTCATTAATTCCAAATTATTAACACATAATTCAGACGAAAGGGATGGCAACAGTTGACAGGGTGCATATTGACTGTAAAAGAGAGAGAGAGAGAGAGAGAGAGAGAGGGAGAGCGAGCTATGAGAAATTGCCGTTGGGCTACTTGAGGATAGTTTTCAATTGGCTGCTGGCCAAATACATTTGGCATACAGGGTGCCCGGGCAATGTGATAATGTCTTCATTATTCATGCACAATTTAAGCAAAATATGTGAATGCACGTTAATTAGTCGCGGCGCTGCTTGGCTAAACTATGGAAAATGAGTAGTCAGACGCTGACGCAGGCGCAGGGGGAGATAGGGCGAGAGGAAATGGCAGCTGGGAATGGGTAAGAATAAGATTGGGAGGGGGGAAGCCATCTATTTAGCCAGGCTGGCTGTCATTTTGATTTAATTTAATGAGCATATTGCTTATGAGCCGCATGCCACATGCCGCATGCCGCATGCCGCCACATTCAAATCAAAATGACAACTTAATTTTCATAATTGCGCTTAATGAATATTCGACTATTGCTTGCCATATTTTAAATTCCGCTGCCACATACACCACAAACTATATGTGCATATGTATAAATATCTTGGCACTGGCATTCCAAATCAATTATCAATTTGCAGACGGCCCACTTGGCCAGCAGCTAAAGCCAAAGGTTGCATAATAATCAGAATGCGAGAATATGAATATGAATATGAATATGAAACCAACATAAGTTAAATGTTTTTTGTGGTTTTTGGTTTTCGGTTTGTACCCAACACTGGCATTTAACGCTAAATAAAGCGCAACGGTGTCACACAAAATTTAATTAATATGAATGTATGCATCTTCATTATAAATCATCACTTCTCAAGTGTTTGTCAGGCGCACGCAACATAAATCACAGCTCAACTCGGTTTCCCGACTTCTTCCAACTCACGACTCCTTGCTCTCTACTTACTCTCGACTTCGGTTTGAAGTCGCGTGTATCTCTCGCGGTTTTTTGTCCCTTTGTTTTATTTATTTTTTTTTTTGTGTGTATGTTCTGTCGACTAATGATGCATTCAAGATTCAGACGAGTGTCAGTGTTTAGTAGGCAACGCAACTGCCCCGGGACTAAACATCTGCACTCTAAAATGAGACAGAGAGAGAGAGAGAGAGAGAGAGAGGGAGGGACACTCCCACGGCATTGCTTGTGTGTTTTGGGTTTCCGATTACGTCACAAGGTGAAGTTGATGCTGAAAATCCCTTTTTTTGGATTTTGTGGCTTTAACGAAATTTTAGCATGATTAATCTATTGGGCTGTTTGTTGTTGCGCCTTGACTCTAATTTGTGTCAGATACTAATAGGTCCAAATGCAATACGAGACGAGACAACAAGTCCAAAGAGCTTGAAAGAGTGTGTTTCTGTATTAAATTGGTTATTTATTTTTTGGGATTATGATATTACTTTGAATTCCGCTGGTAATCAAACAGTTGTTCCTTCATAAGGAAAATGGGGTCTCATAAATTAAGAATACAAAAAAATGTTTCCCTTAGAATAGTTTAGCTATTACTAATCTGTAAAACATACAAACAAAATTCATAGTTTTAACAATATTTCTGATATCATTCTGTATAAAATGTTTCTTAGTATGCAATATCGTCAATAAAAGATTATATCATACCAAAATTAAATCACATTTCAGTTGTTAATGACAAACTTCGATACTCAAGTTTCAAAATTATTTTACAGCTAAAAAACTTACCTCATTTGACTGTTTCCTCATTAAGCAAAACGACTGCATTTTATTTCATTCATAAAAAAAACTCCCTAAATACATCTTCTGCTCCACATATATCCACGCCTCATAAGCTGACAGATATAAATAATAATTAAACAACAGAAAACGACAAAAAAAAAACAGAGCAAAAGAAATGCATATTAATTTAATGTGTGTGTTGGGAGTTCTGAGAAGCGAGCGCTGAATACGCATAAAAGGCGTCATTTATGTATGTTTTGTACATGCGGACGAAAACTCATAAATTACAACCAATTATCAAATTAGATATTTACAAAACATGCAGTTTAAATCAACGTTTGTTTTGGCATCAATGGAGGGGTAGGAGGAGCTGTGAGTGGGAGTTGGAATCAAATTTCTCAAGTGCCTTTTTTTTGAGGCAATTTCTGGTTATCTTTTTATAGACACAAAAACTAAATCAAAACTGCCAGCTGCACAATCAATTTTGGTGTAATCATGTGCTGATGGCAGCAATTAAAGTAGCAACTTGCATGTTGCAAGCCGCACCGTTGCAACGTAGCAAGCAGCAATTGGAAAAATTAGCAGACAATGCAGACAAACTGACAGCGCCGGGCAATTAATTAAGTGTAATTACTCAGTGGACGACAGTTGACAAGACACACACACACACTCTCTCTCTATCTCTCTCTCTCTCTCTCTCCGCGATGGGTGGAAAACACTATGTACGCCTCTTGCCACTTGAGGCAAGTTGAGTTGTTGCTGTCGCTGTTGCCACCTCAACGCATCGATGAAGATTTGTATGGATATCGAGCCACATTTTGCTTAATTTCTTTGACTCTTTTCAGCTACAATTACGACGGCATTTTAATGAGCTGCAACCATATAAGATTTCCCCCTAAACGTGGCGGCAAATTGCGCCCCAAACCAAGGGTTAAAGTAATGTTGTTGCTGTGTCTCTTGCTGTTGCGGTTGTTGTCTAGCTAGCTGTGGCCCTGCTAATTGGGCTGGTTGCAGTTGCAGTAACAGTTGTTGTTGTTTTCAATGATATCAAACAGTTTTACGCACAAATTGAAACTGATAATTGTCGGCTGGGGTCGTGATTTATGTGACTAAGTGATGAGCATATGTTTTAATTAATTTCCAAGAAAGTGTTTTGGCAAATGCCACTTAAGCAGACAGCTTCACTCTTGACTTTTGTCGTGCAACTCAGATCACATTGCACTTGTTGCATTGAGTACTGTTAGCTCAAATTGAGCAGTGCCACACGGTTGCCACAAAAATCACATAATCCACATTGTAAGCCAGCAGCAGCATCAGCATCAAAAACATAATTTGATGTCTTTCGAAATTATGATAAATGTCTTAGAAGAGACTACAACCATAACAACAACAACAACGTGTTGCACACACACACACATCTGCATGACATTTTGTTTTTTTTTTTATTTTTTGTTGTATTTTTGGGCAACAACAAGTCATTTGGGAACGTGCAAGACTGAGGCGCCCCACATCCTCCAGCGCTGCCGCCAGCATTTGAGTGAGATTAATGCGGTGAGGAAAATCATAAATTAATTAGAAGTGCAACATTCTGTCTCTCTCTTTTTCTCTTTCTCTCACACACACTCATTCAGTTTCTCCTTTGCAGCTCACTCATTTTGAGGCAGACACTTATTAGTGACATTTAGTGGCAATTTATTGTGAAAAGTGTTGTTGTTGTTACCACAGAGAGGGCGGCATGCAACAGGGGCAGGGCAGTACCTTTCTCATAACTTACAGGTGTTGTCACAGTCAATGCTTAATTAGCTTTTATTATTAGCTACGATGTGGCAACTAAATGCAAATGCTATCAACTACAAACGAAACGAAACGAAACGTCTGAATCCAGCCCTCTAATCCCAAATAACATGCTTCCTCATATTCGTTTCAACTACTTCCTTTTCCCCTTAATTGTTGTTGTTGTTGTTGCTGCTGTTGCTGTTGCTGTTGGCGCCTATTGCTTGGCGTTTAGTCGCAATTAGCGAACGCCTTCAGGCGCCAGCTACAAAATAAAAATGTCTACTCTGGCATTTGTATATGAGTTGACTATCAGAACTGTGACTGTGACTGTGACTGGGACAGAGAGCGCGACTGGGCCAGGAGCACTAGCTGTGATTGTGATGCAGGGATGGGGGCATTCCAAATTGTCGTCAGAATGTCGCGACTGCCGCATCCTGCCATTAGCTAAAATGGAAAAAGGAATTTTGTCCTGCCAGAAGTAACATCCTGGAGTTGAAAAGAAAAATATTGACTTTTGATTGGTAAATAGAAAAATATTAATTATTTGACTCAAATTAATAATGTGAAAAAACTTTTTTTGTTTGTTTTTTAAATAAATTTATTGTAAAGGAATCAAAAATTCAAACATTTTTTTAACAGCACTCATTCATACATTAATAAATCTCCAAGCTGGTTGGCTCCAGGCGTCTTCAGCTGCACTCTTCCTCGAGTCTGTTTGCCTCCTCCACGGGAGGAGGTCATTGAAGCTTTTGCGTTTTAATCTTCTAATAACCCGGCTCCGGTGTCGCTGATAGAGGAAGCCTCAACATGATAGTCTATGGTTTCCATTCGGAGGTCCTTGTAAAGGGTCGAGTTTCGGACGTACCAGCCCGCTCCAGGCTCTAAATACCATAGACTAACATAAAATAAGACTGGAAATCAGCAGTGGTATGTTATGTTATTTAACATTGTGCGTGGTCGTAGCATACACGAGGGGAAATCTAGAAATAACGAGTAGGCCTCTCGCTCATAGCCAGCTGATGCATGAGGAGAGCAAAATAACAAAGTCGGCCATAAGTGTCGGCAAAGACAATTGAACTACTCCAAAGACAATTAAACTACTCTAGACTGGACAAATCGCTCTTGAGTGTTTTTGCAAAGAAAAATATATGCAGGCCAGATGCCCGAAAATTGAGCAAATTGAAATTATTGCCAGTAAAATAAGTTATGTATAAATTGAATAAAAGGTTAACTTTTATTAAGTATTTAAATTCTTTTAGTGTTAGTTATAAATTTTTAAATAAGTATATATAAAGTGCTTAATGAACTATGCATATGCATTTGCATATTAATAAAATAATAGTTAGTTTAAATTAAGAATATCAAATTAAAATGTTCTCGCATTTTGTTAGTTAATTGTGCAAAGTTTGCATAAGAACAAACTACCCTCCCATGATAGGCGCTTGCTAGCAGATTGAAGCAATAGTCAAAAATTGCCAAAATGAAATTCTGCTACCAACAACTAGAGAAGTGAAGTACGGCAACAGCTAATGGCCTTGTTGGCCAGTGAAGTACGGCAATAGCTGATGTCTACACTTGTGTCGCCCTTTCCACGAAAAGAAGGGGACAACACACGAAAAGAAGGAGACCACACTCTGATCACAAGCAAACGCAACGAACGCAACGTACGAATGCAATGAGTGAAACCGAAGCTCAGCAAAATCAAAGGAATGGGGAAATCGCCTGCATATATTTCTGAAAAAAAAAACTCAAGAGCGATTTGTCCAGTCTAGAGTAGTTTAATTGTCTTTGACAGCAATCAGCAGCAGGTGGTTCTTGTCTAACATAAACCAAAAAGCATTGCACACTTTAGTGCATGTCGAAAAAATATTTTACTGCCTACGTTTAGGCAAGTGTATTAAAATAATAAAATCCCTGCTCACCAAAAGCCAAACCTTCCCCCTTTCAATAAGAACAAACATTATATTTTGTTATTAATATTTTTTTTTAAATGATTTTCGTTTGAATTGTTTTAATTTAATAGAATTACAAAAAACGTTGAATTTCTCTTTCATTTCGTATAACAAAATAATTTAGTATTAGTATTAAAGCAGAGTTTAAATGCTATTATTTATGGTTTATGAAATTATATAAGACAACAAAATGTAAAACATTTAGATTTATATTAAAATTTGGATTTTTCCTTAAACGTATGTCTTAAATTAAGTCAAATTGTTGTATGAGTAAAACTTCACCAATCTTGCTCGTAGTTGAGCCATTCCTTGAAGCATCTGTTTGGACGAGTCTGAAACATTATTTTGTTTATTCTTAAATCCAAGTAAATTCGCATTAATATTGATGCAAATAATAGCTTTGAGTAGTTTATGTTGACAATTTTAATTTCTGTTTAATATCGAAACGATAAATAACAGACCTTAGTGCTAAAATGCATCTAGTTGTTACTTTTAGAAACTCTTCAAATATTGCTGCCATCAGGTACTGCCGGCGGCAGATCCTTGGGCGTGCCAATTTGAAACACTAAATTCATGCCAATGACAATTTGATATTGAAAACGACAGTGAAACAGCCAAAAGCCGGGATTATCAGCACGGAATTGCAAGACAGCATAAAACTTTCTGTTCAATATTAACACACTTGAAAAGTGTATTATAAAACATAAAACACATATATATATATATCTTATATTGATCAGCATTGCGAGCTGAGTCGATATAGACACATCCGTCTGTCCGTCTGGTTCTATATCTTAGTCTTTGTTGAAGGTCTTCTTTTTATTGCAGTTAGACCGTTTGCAAAAATTAGGGAGATCGGACCACTATATTAAATAGCAAAAAGCATTTTCATATCAAATTTTACTATGAGTATAAAACAGGTAGACATTCTCAAGTGTATCTAATAACTTTTACTTAAGCATTTTGCCAATGTCATAAAATAATATAGTTCTTTGATGTCAATAAAATAATCTTATTCTAATTACTGGTTTTAACACTCCAAAAAATGCACTCCAACAAAAAAGCACACATTATTTTTAAGCATTTTTGATTAGTGCTTTTTTATTTCAATAAGAGAAAGCCAAAAGCAGTTGATTCAAAAGACATTTAATGTATTGCATTTTCTTGCGTTCTTTACATTGTACATTTTTCAATGTGAAGCCTACTTTTAGTTAGCATTTATAAATATCGCCAATAATAACACATCGAATTGTGCAATGAATCGCAGCTTGAGTGTATGCAAAGGTGTTTGACAAGAATAATAATATAAAGAATTAAATGACATTGAAATTTCATTTGCATAAATAAATATATAAATAATTAAGTAAAAGTCTCTCTAAAAAAAAAGCACATGATTTTAATTTTTATTTTTCATTAATATGACAACTAAAGATTATAAACGTATATATTTTACATTAATTAACATTACACAAAAAAAATAATACTCTGCATAATGGTAAATGACTGAATTGTGGTAATTTATGCAATGTGCGTATATCTGACATTATTGTGAAAATCCCAATTTATTTATTTTATGATTGTGCGATTATTCTTGAATTAATTTTATTTTTATTTGGCTTTAGAGCCAAGAGAGAGAGAGAGAACGTGTTGAGGTCACTTCGACGCAACGATTGTTTATGCAATTGAGATTGAAATAATTATGTACATACGCACAGTGGCTGCAAAATTTACAAAACAAACATTAAGCAGACTCTATGAGCATTTTATTTTATTTCTGTTGTTCTTTGCGGAAATTTCTACGGACATTTGTTTATAATCATGTATACCTACCAATAATACCAATATTGTTATTTTGTTGCCTATTGAACTTGAAGATGGATGAGAAAGACGCAACCTTTGTCAAGTGCCGGAAGTGAATTTCATGTACATATTGCGTATACGCCGCGTGAACAGCTTTGCCGTCATCATAGTCCAATTTCTCATTGCCTGTCGTCGCCGTCGTCGTTGTCGTGCCGAGTGAGACTGAAAAAGGCCTTTGCGTCGACTGCATTGAATGACGGTCAAGGTTGTTGCACAGCAGCACTTGCCACACGGCACGTTCGACGCATTGCCTGCCTCACCTGACGATCAGTGTCATTGAATAGCGGCAAACGCTTTGAGAACATTTTTAGCCGCCTCAAGGATAACACGCACACACTGCCAAAAAATCTAGACGCATGTCAAGGTCAACGTCAACGGCAACGGCAACTGATCACTGATCACTGAACAACTCAACTAAACACACAAAGTTCAATGTACAGCGAACCCAGTCACAGATCAGCGAAACGTCTTATGTCATCGACATAACCCAGCCAGACATCTCAGTTCAAATTGCTTGCATAAATTAATGTGTGTCCCTCTTAAATCGTTTAATTAACAATGTTTATAAATAACGATACGAATGAACTCTGATACTGATTTTGATACTGTTCTAACCAGTTTGCCAATTTGATTGCTCATTTGCTTTCATTTTCGAATGTCTCGTTGTTGTTGTTGCAGTTCCTGTTTTAAATCGCAATTAGCATAAACTGCGTTAAGCTGCTCAAAATTGAGTGACCACAGTTAAGTGTACTTATAGCCGGAAGTTACACACACATACATGCATACAGATATCACATAACTTCGATCTTCAATTAGCTCATAATCTCGTGCCTGCCCCAAGCTGCAGATACCAAAATTGCATGTAGGCCTCACCAACTGCCAGCAGATTAAACTACATTAGAGTTATGCAAGCGAGCACGCACAGCTTCCCATAGATACAGACACACATACATACATTCTCTTATATACATATATATGTGAAATATTCATAGTAAATTTAACCCATGAAGCTGGAGCACACACAGCAGCTCCTTTGCCCACGCCTTGAGAAATGTGCGACAATTAGTTCAGCGCTAAAAAAGAAACAAGTTTTTGGTTTTTTCTGCTGCCTGCTTGCTTGCGGCCACAACTCTCTGATTTTGTTGTGGAGTGGGCGGCGCAATGCGTGCACAAAAAACCTGGCAAAAAAAAAAAAAACAAAAAATATTGAAATATTTTAATAATAAAAAGAGAGAAAAACACAAAACGATTGAAACACGCGAATACCTTGGAACCACAAAAAAATCGCACACGCACGGCCAACGATTAAGATACCGAGTGCCACAGTATAAAAGTACTTCAACTGCAGCTTAACAAAAATCGAAAAAAAATCGAAAAAAGTCAACAGCAACAATAACCGCAAGAAAAATACCAATAGCTGGGCAACAATGCTAACGGCCGCTTTATGAACAATTACGAGCGTCTTAGTTGCGGGCGTGGAGGCAACAAGCGAGGGGGTACTTTACTGAGTTGACTTGGACTTGGAGTTGCATGCGTCACGCGTCCAACCGTTTGGCATATTGCTTGTTGCCAGTTGCCTGTTGTGGCTCGTGTGTGTGTGTGTGTGTCACTTCACAAATTATTATTAAACTCATAAATGCGCATTTGCGAATCGCTGATAATCAAAATCAAATTTGAAACTTAAAACTGTTTTTGTGTGTGTGTTGTGTGCTTTCACAAACAATTTTGGTAACTGTAGTTGTATCTGTTTCTTTTTGGCCTAGTTTTGTGCCTTCGCCTTCGCGAACGGCAACGGTTCTCGAGTGGCGAGATGCTTGACTTTTGCTTTCAATATGGCAATTGCGCAATAATCTTTCACATAGACCATGAGATGGCAGATATTATGTGTTCGTTTGGGAACAGCCTTGGATGCTTGATGCCTCTTTTTGTTTCTGTTTGTAGCTCTTATTTTCAAGTTCAGCTATTATGAATATAACAAAAGCGAAATAGTTATTATTTTCATTTTAATAATATATGCGAATACATATATATATATTTGCAAAATGTATTACAATAAGTTTTACAATGTAGCATTTAAAGAGCTAATAAGTATAATTTGATTATGTAAATAGTATATGTTTACGAATACGTAATAGTTAATTTAACAGTTAATTGGCACCTAAATAAGCACATAAATTATTGATTTATGTTTTGCACAAAAGAAAAAAATTAAAAGCTAAAAATGAAAAATATTTTTATTCTCTCCTGTAATAAACCGTTTTGCTGTTTCCCCGCAAGGAAAACCAAGTTTTCTTAAACATTAAACTAGCTACAAATAATGTGAAAAATTGAGAAACAAACAATAACAAATAAAAACAAACAAATAATAATGTAAATAACATATTAGAAAAAAAACAGTTGGTTATTGCTATGAGAGAAAATGTGGCATTTCTGTTGCTCAACTTGAAAAGTTATTAATCTAAAAACCTGAGAATCTAATTAAGTTGCTTACTTTTTTTCAAATATTTTTTTTACCAATCTGACCTATTGCCATTACTTAGAAATGGCAGGAAAAACTAAGTGTGTGGTTATTATATGGCATAACATGTCCTTAACGTTTTTTAATATCATCCTATATATCTAAAAATATTATTAATAAACCATTAATTTTGAAGACAACAATATTCAATCTTTTCTACTTTTCTACACCTTGTTCAAAACATTTTAGAAAACTTCTCTTTTTTCTTTTTCAAAAATATAGTTACTTAATTAATTTTGAGAAATTCAAAGCTTTTGTGATATGAACTTGTTCTAAAATTAAAGAAAAAACAAAAACTTAACGCTTAAACTACGTTCTGGCAGTGTTGGTTGTGATCTCATATTTCAATATGTTTTTATATATTGGTATATGAACTTTAGAATTAGAAATAAATAGCTGCACAGTGGGGCAATTGCAAGAGAAATGCCAAATTCTCTTCCTGAAAACAATCAAAATTCATTTAGTTAAATTTATAAACTATACGTTAATTATATATTTTGTTTGTTGAATCTATAGCATTGTGTATGCCAGGCTAAGGCTAAGCGGCGTGGGCATGGGCATGGCCTTAAGGCGTTGGTATGGTTCTGGATCCGGTTTGTGGATAGGTTCACAACATCACAGTGTACAGCCATTAAATAAGAAAAACAAAACAAATGATACCCACTAAAATTAGTTAACAATTTCTATTTGGGTCCCTGCCTAATTGACTGGTGATATGGTCTGACCAAACTTACGGGCACGCTGCCCAAATCCTTTGCTGCCATCCGGACCAATGGGCGTCCTTACCAGACTCTCAGCAGTGCGCTGGGCAAACGAACCGGAACGAGATCTCGGCGATCCGTCTAGGAAACTGCCAGTGCGAGAGCGAGGCTGTCCATCATAGTCGCTGCCAGGACCACCATGCTTATAGTTGCTGAGGAAGCTACCGGTGCGTGAGCGAGGCGAACCCTCAAAACCCTCCGAGCCAAAGGAACAGCGACGATCGTAACCCGAATCCGTGGAGATGCGACGTCCACCAATATACGTAGCATTATCGTAGGCGGCCAGCTTGCTGCTCAGCTGCTGGAAGTTGTTGGAGTAACGTCTTGGCCACACCTGATAGCCACCACCACCGCCACCCACCAGCTGTTCCGGTTCACGTTCACGCTCCACATTGAAGTCGTTAGAGGGACGACGATAGAAGCCGTTGCTGTCGCTGGCATTAGAGAAGGTACGCTCGAATTGCAAAGAACCGTTGGAGAAACGTCTCTCACCATTACCCTGGCAGCTGCCATTGGAACAGACAGAGCTCTTGCGATATGCCTCCGACTGGCCAAAGTCAGAGACGCGTCGGGAGCACGGGCAGCTCTCGGAGCAATTGGAATCTCGACGCTGTGGTGCTCCACTTTCCGAACAGTTGCTTGCTCTGCGAGACATAGACAGAGGCGGTGGTGCCTCCTGGCTATAGTTCTGCTCGGAACAGTTGGACAGACGACGCTGCAAACTGCTCACTGGCTGAACAGTAATGGAAGTGGAATTAGGATGGCTGCCGCTGTTGATGCTGTTGTTGTTGTTGTTGGCGACGACAGTGGCAGGCGGCGTTGAGGGCTCGCCCAAGGCAGCTGCGGTACTGGCTGAGATTGTGGATGTATTGCTGTAACGCCTGGGCCCATAACCGAAAAAACCCACAGTAGTTGGTGACTGTTGTGGCTGCTGCTGATGCTGCTGCTGATGTTGCTGCTGATGTTCCATGGAAATGCTGCCACGTGGCTGATAGTGCTGATAGCCAGTATGATAGCCATGTTGGTGATGATGATGCTGATGCAACTGTTGGGCCAGCTGCTGCTGCTGCTGTTGATAGTAGCTCGGCTGGAAGTCCGAGTTGTTGCGCTTGAGCTTAAAGCGCAGATCATGCAAGGGTTCATGGCTGGGCAGACCAGAGAAGCTGCCACCACGTGTCCTCTCGCAGTTGGCATCCGTGTAGTAGCGGTAGTTCTCCACCATGCGAGCCACGGGAGCAGCTAACTGTATAACGGCTGCCTTTTTGCCTGTCTTCTTCTTGGGTGCAACCATTTCGTACACCTGGAAAGGACCAGCCAGATGACGGGCATCGCGTGCCGAAGATGATTCCAGATACTCAATCAAGGCACATTCCTTCTGCTGCAGCTCTGGGTATTTATTCATGAACTGACGCACATCCACTGGAATGGCCATGCCGGGCTTGAGGATGCGTATGAGAGCAATCTCACCACACTTGGAGAACAAGTCGGACACCTTCTCAATGGACAGCTTATCCAGCGGCAAATCACAGGCAACAATGGTACGCGATGGCATTGTCTCATCGAAACTGGGTAAGGGTTCCAGGCGACGCACCTTAGTGCCTTGATCGTTCAACTGTATATTGGATGACTTGCGACGCACTGCATCGCCGACGACCTTCCACTCCCGGGTGAGCTGACGAACACGCTTGAAACTCGACACCAGCTTGAGACTAACGAATCCCTCCTTGTTGCGACGCACGTGCTTCAGCAGGAAGGCATCCTTCAGTATGCTTTCGTTGGAGAAGTAGAACTCAACGGCATCGGCAATCTCAGCGGCAAGCTCATCACTGGGCACCAACGATGCATCCAGTGTATCAATCTCATTGGCCAGCTCCTCCTCTCCTGGCTCCACTTGAACCTGCTCCGCCGGTTCCACCGGCTCCACTTCTGCCGGTTTCTTGAGACTCAAGAAGGAACGATGCACTCGACGTGCCTCCATTACTGGGGAATTAGCTGGCGCCACAGCTGGCGGTGGTGAGGCATCCACATTGAAATTGGGATGCAAATAAATGTTATCCATTTGATGCTTGCGAAACTTCTCCAAGTTGGCTTCGCTAAGTGGTACAGTGGCTTGCGTCCCGTGATCCGCCAGATCAATCAACTCCGGCTCATGCATTATGTGATTGTCCACGGCCAGTGGCTTGAGTTCATCATCCTCCTCCGACTCCTCTGAGTCGCCTATGGACGAGCCCATTCCCACATCAAGTTTTTCATCGCTGGACTGCAGCAACTGCGATGGCGATGGCGATGGCGATGGGCAAAGTGGCGGAGCACTGGGACTAGGTGGTGCATCCTCGGAACCAGAACCGAACTGCGAGTCCAACGATTCCATTTGATGCAACAGTGCCTGAGCCGAGCGTTTGGCATGCAGACGCAACAGTTTGGACGGCAGCGATGAGGAAATGGGTACCACTGCCTGTGAACTGCAGCAGGGCAACTCCTCCTCCTCAGGCTCCAGCGATTGCTCATCAGCTGCTAGCTGAGTCATTGGCGGTGTCTGTGGTGTCATCACTGGCACCGCTGTCAGAATGGGCGTGGCTTTCACTGGGCTGACGAGAAAGGTGTGTCCTTGTGGCACCTTCACCTCATAGCTGCTGCTTGGCTTACAGTCGGTCTGAACCTGTTCACTCATCTTGGCTGATGCTCTGAGCACTTGGCACTCCAGCAAAAGCAGTTAAATAACTTCGTATCTTGTGTAAATCTATATCTATATATTTCCCACTCTCTCTCTCTCTATTTCTCTTTGATCTGCTTATTACGGCTGCTGCTGATGTTTTGTGTGTCTGATTCAAATTTCACTTTCACTTTCAAGTTCAGCGCCAGCTGCTGTCTGTGCACTTACATTTAACAGTCACTGTAAGCATTGAGCGTTCATTGAACGTCAGCTGTTTGTGTTTGCTGTTCGGTTGTGTTTATTTTGCGTAATTCTGCAGCCAGGCTTGTTCAAAACGTGCTTCGAATTCTTTAACTGTTTTATTTGTGTTTTGTTTTCTAGGCCGCGCTTGACACCGACACCAATTGATAGTCGTTAAATAGAAAACGATACCGCAACAATTTAAATGTGGTTTGTTTGTTGGTTTGTTTTTGCAGTTGATAAGCAAATTGTTATAACATTTTTTTTCAAATTTACATATGGGTTTTTTTATATTGTTGTTGTTTCTTATTCCGTTTGTTCAGTTGTTGCCCGTGCGAGTTTCTTTTAATTATTTCCGTTTGTCATATCGAGGGTGTTTTTTTTTTGTGCTAAGTTAAGTTTTGTTGTAGTTTGTTGCTGTTGTTGTTGATACGTTTTGCTGTTTTTGTATTGTACGCGAGTTCATGCAACGCTGCAACGCGGAGATAGACTGAAATTGCAAATTGATTTGAGGTCGGTTAAATACCCTCTGCTTTCGTTTAATTTTGTATTTTTGTTGTATTTTTACAGCGACGGCAGCCGGCGGCAGCAACGCCAACAGCAGCAGCAGCAGCAGCACTCGAGCGTTATTGAGCGGTCCAAGTACGCACGAAACAGCCGATAACAACAAAAACAACAGCAACGTGGAGAGACAGCTACGTCGACTGCGCAGCTGGCGGCGACAACTTATTGGCAACTGAGCAACACGAAACTTGTTGCGTTGGCAACAACAACAACAAACAACAACAACAACGAGAGCAGCAACATTCGCTCAGTGCATTTGTCAGCCCGAATCGCTGTTGTTGTTGGATATTTTTGTGAATTTTATTTCAGATAAATTGTTCTGGCAAGATACAGATACAGATAAAGATACACTCACACACACACACACATTGCGAGGTGCTTCCGATTTTATTTATTTTTGAAAAACTTAATTTTTGTTGTTTATTTGTTGTATTATTTTTGCCAGCTCGTTTGCATTGAGCGCAGCAAACGATCGCGAAATGCTAAATGCATTGCTCATACGCAGCGTTCGCCGGCAACGATACGAAGCGAAAATTGGGAAAGTGCTTCAGCTAACTATTATTGTTTTTGTTGCTGTTGTTGTCGATTTGGCGACCTTGTTGCATCCAATCTGCCGTCAAACAAATTGCAATGCAGCATGCACGCCGCGTCCAGCATGTTTAAATTTATCTATGGGGAAGCAGGAAGCAGCAGCAATTGCAACAAAAAAAAAAAAAAAAAACAAACAAATGACAATTTCATTGAAGGTTAGGAAATGTGTGAGCACTAATGGAGTATCAACTGGGCTGAGCATATCCGTTTATCAAGGGGAAGTTTTATCAGAACTTAACTAAAAATAGAATCGGAACTAACTTAAAGCACTTAAGCTTAAAGTTAATGCATTGTACAAATCATAAGATAAAAATGTATAAAATTAAAATATAAGTAGAATGCAAATTTCATGAACTAATCAAACACTAAATACAAGTACAGTAGTTATTGGCAGACTCGATTGAAATCTTAAAAATAAACTCAATGAAAACAAAAATTGTTTTACTTAATTTTTATACATTTTCATGGGAACACTTTTTCTTTGATCTTTTAACTATCGTTACATGTACAAATGTACATTTCACATTTTTCTGCTTTCACAAATCGATTTTTAATCAAGGTCGAATGCTTATGTTTTCAGCTATTAAGTATTTCTTAATTATGACTGATAAGCTTCAGTTGCCGTTAACTCAATGCAAGCTGTTCCATGCCGAAAACAACACTATTGCGGCATTACCTCATAAGCTGCGCTAGCTCATAGCTGCAATTTTGCATGCCAAGTGCAAGTTCAAGTACAAATGCATTGAGAGGTGCCTCAAACATGAGGCGCGCGTGTGTGTGGCAAGTGTTTAAATGCGTGTGTGTGTGTGTGAGTGAGAGTGTGACACAATTGCATGCTAATCCTTTTAGTGGCTGGCAAGCATTTATGAAACGTTGTTGGTCAACTTTGTTGCATCATTTGTTTTGGCTGATAAAATTAAATAACAATCTCACAAACACGAGGTTGCTACAAACATTTGCAATCCAATTACCAATATTTGAGTATTCTTTGCCAAGTTAGACAGAACTTATTCAAGTCAATTGGGCTAATGGAGGGTATGTTTAATGTGCTGCTGCTGCTGTTGGTGTTGTTGCTGATGTTGGTGTTGGTGTTGGTCGATAAGGTCAGCTAGTTGTCCATTAATTGGCAATTGACGACAGACATTTGCGCCCCTTTTGATTTCGAGTAGTCATACAATTTGATTTGCCAACAAGTAAATTATGATTTTTAAAAAACTGCCAAAAATCAAAAAGAGCTGCCAACAATGGTAAAATAACCTTGCGGTAAAAGACATACAACAACAACCACGAAATTCAAGTATTTTTGCTTGAAAACAAAACAAATGATTTATTTAATACACAAGAAAAAAAAATAAAGCAATAATATATTATTATAATTTGTTGCTTGTCGCAGCCTCCAAAACGTCTAGGAAAAAGGGCGTGTCAATCAAAACGTACATAGATAGATTAATCTGCAATATTTTGGCCAAAAACAAAGTAAGCTGTTTAACCAGGAAGTTGCCAAATGATTGTTGGGGTAGGTCACAGCTACTTACTTATAGCCAGCCTATAGTCTGACCTAGCAAAAAACCCACAATTGGGTCTAAGAGTCACTTTGACTTGAAGTGCGCGCCATTTTCTGCATTGTTGACCATGTTCGCTATTGTTGTTGTTGTTGTTGATTTTGTTGCTGCTTTTGTTGCTGTTGTTGTTCACGCATTTATTTGCTTTTATTGAACGTTTATTTACTTTTTTTGCACATACGCTTATTGTTGCTATGCCTACACTCTTTTATACTATTTGTTGTTGTTGTTGTTGTTGTTGTTGCTGCTGCTGCTGCCGCTGTCGCTGTTGTTGCCCAGGGTCATCCAGGCGCTGTCGTTGTAGATCTGCTTATGATCAGCACTCGGGTACTAAGCATTATAATTTGTACTTATTGTTGCTATTATAATTGTTGCTGTTGCTTTTGGTTTACACTCTAATTTTTTTAGCTGTTGTTTGTCCTTCTGTTGACATTTTGCCCGCGTTTATGCATTAAACACACAAAATTATGTTTGTTTTCTTGGCAATTGATCACTTGAGCCTACTTGAGCCTACAAACTGATTCAAATCGAATCGAAGCAAAACGAAACGAACCGAACCACAGCGAATTCAATTAAATTGAGTTAGGTAAATAAATAAATAAATACTTAGAAGTATTTCCGAAAAACAAATTTGTATGCCCCGCACTTGTTAACTGTTGATGATTAAGAACATTCCTACTAAGAATCAGTTTCGAAAGTATAACATTCGCGAACAAAACAACCATATCTCAAAAATCGGTAATTCAGAAAGGACATCGAACTGCCTGAAATCATTTTTTATTGTACAGGTTAGCTGGAAACAAAAACAGTCAGTAAACAAGTTTGATGTGTAAAAAGTGTGTGCTATAGAAATAACCCAAATGAATTTGAAAGTAATTTTTTATTACTTCAAATAATATGTTACTTCTTGGTAAAATATTCTAGATATTTCCTTAACTTATTACTTATTGATATGCATTCCATGGCTTACTTCATATAAGCTTCGACACTTTATATCATTTGGTAATATGTGATTCACGCAACAGCTCATTAGATTGCGTGACAGTTAACGTCTCCAAGTCACAACAACACCACAACAATGGCAACAACTGACTAACGTAATCACGACAACACCCATATAAAAATAATAATAATGATAATAAAATAAAACAGCAACAAAAATGGCGTTGTTCACCTCAAGTTCAATGTTAAGAGAGACAGAGAAACGTGGAAGCACAGTTATTATGTATTAACCAAAAAAATGTTACCAATAACCTATTCAGTTAGCCAAATTGCAAAATTGCATGATGTGCAACGGTTAAAGTTAACAATAATTCATTAAACGCTTCTTTATATATTAAGCGGTTTATGATGGTTAAATTAATTGAACTGACAAGTCTTCAATTCGCTGGCCTGAAAATTAGGTCATGAGAACACAGTGATTGTTGCATAATCCAGAACCTTTTTGCTGGCGAAGAAACAGGTTCAGGTTCAGGTTCAGGTTGAGAGTTGTGATACCAAGGGCGTTGCAACCTTGAAGCGTGCACATCTTTTGTCTGGTCACAAGTTGCAATCACCACCTGCATTAAGCAGCGATGCGCTACCAAGCTGTTAGGTGGCATCCACTTGAACCGGTTGCTTGACGGTTGCAAGTGCCTCTGACCGAGACCGAGACCGATACCGATACGAAACGAGCCCAAGTTTCGGCACTTCATTAATGAAGCTCCGACAACATCGTTGGCGTCGCCACACAATGCAGACCTTGACAGACCCCAAGCACAATTTATTGTATTGTAATCAGAAAGCGCAAGCACTCAAGCCCAGGAAACTGTTGCCAACGCCGACGCCGACACTGAAGCCGTTGCTGTCGATTGATCTGTGGATGTGTGTGGAGAACAGGTTGTTTGGGGTTGGCTGACTGCAGTTGACCTCCACAATTGGCGTTACATGTATTTTATTTTATATTTTATATATTTATATATATAGATATATATTGTTTTGTAGATCTGTGTGCATATTTTATTTTATTTTAAAATGCCTTCAATTAAAACTTTGCCGTTCAATTACGTTGAATAATTGCAAGTGTAACGCCTCTCTCACTCTTACTCTCTTCTCTCTCTCTCTTTCTGTCTGTCTGTCTCTTTTTTGCGCACCGACAGAATTGGGTTACTTATGTCAAATCCGGCTGTACAGAGAATAGCCCCATAGGCCTATGTAGAACTGGGCCCGGCTCGCACAATTTGCAAAAAAGCCAACTGGAAAATTGTTGTGCAATTAAAATCACATTTTGGGCCAGCAAAACGTTTTGTGAATGGCTCATACATACAGAGCGAGAGAGAGAGACTGACTGACTCCGACTGCAACACAGAGACTGGCCACACTTGGTGCGTGCTAAGGCAAAACGCAAAACGCACCAACAAACATTGTAAGTGTGGGTTGGGTCTGCGGTATGCGCGAAATGTTATGGCCATAACGAAAGACAT
This sequence comes from Scaptomyza parva, assembly GCA_035044645.1. Classification (NCBI taxonomy): domain Eukaryota; kingdom Metazoa; phylum Arthropoda; class Insecta; order Diptera; family Drosophilidae; genus Scaptomyza; species Scaptomyza parva. Next base: position 16,758,904 of record JAWNNT010000090.1, read on the forward strand.
GGCAATAATGTAAAGCACATTTCGGGCACTTAAAACTGTTAACATTTATGGACTGACAGTTGATATTCAATAAAAGTGTTACCAAATTGCGTAATCCGTAACAAACTGTCATCGAGCAGTGCTGCCACTCTCAACATTAAGTAGAAAGTGCGGCCTATTATTTTCATATAAATTAAGGGGATTATGTGGGATACCTAAGAACTTTTCAGTTCTGAACATATTTACATTTTTATTGAATAATTATTTTTAATAACTAAGCACTTACTTAGGTATGCCATTTAAACACTAACCACAATTAAATGCAGTTAGATTTTATTTAATTGCTATATTAGAATTTGTTTTAAATAATACATCACCTTAAACAATTTTACATTACGCAATTGGATTGTTTGTTTTGTAGCATGAAGCAATTAAGCTATTTAAATTCCAATCGCACGCGACTTATCTGAGAAACAAAAACTTAACTCAAAAGCCACGGAAATAGCTGCAAAGAAAAAAACACTCGACTTAAGGACAAGTTCAATAAAATGTAAACAAAACAATAAAAAAAAGAATACATTGATATAAATAAATAGAGTTGAAGTTTAGATTGCGGCGGACATTCCAACCCCCGACGACCTTGAAGAACTTGTTGCACTGGGAAAATTTCTCATTGCCACATTTGCAGACATTTCACTCTGCACATTGAGAGTACGGACTGCTGACGGAGCCCAGGAGCACATCCACCTGCTTGAGAGGTTGGCTCGCTGGCTCGGTGGAACATCAAGCTCAACGCCGCAAATACCCTGTCAACCTGGCTGTCAACTTTACCCTGAGGCGTGGAGACGCCCCAGCAGTCTGGCTTGATGGAAGTTCCCTGCAAACATGCCAACTATCTTGGGATTACGTTGGACAAAAGCTCTATTATTGCGTCCACATTACTGGATTCCTCGAGAGCTTTCAGCACAAGCTGGCAACATTAAACTGGATGCTGAATTCCAAAAGCACACTGCCGCTGTACTGGAAACGGGAAACCATAGATTACCAAGTTGAGGCTAACTCCATCAGATATAATGCACGCTTCAGCGACACCGGAGCCGGCTGTCCAGTGAGCTTGAGGGAAGACGCGTAGTCAGAAGATTAAAACGCAGAAGTTTCAATGATCTTCTCCAGTAGGGAAGGCTAGCAGACTCGAGGAAGAGTGGAGCCAACCAGCTGTGAGAAGTATTTCACGTTATGAATGTTGTGTTGTAATTAAAAAATAAAAATAATTAAATAAAAAGAGTTAGGGTATCAAAACAAAGATTGAAACACAAGGACTTAAGGAGTTTTGGTCAGTTTTATCGGATGCATCAACATTAGAATTGCATTGCTCGGTTTCGTGACATATGGCATCAATTGTTGTTGTTATTGTTGGCTGCATCGTGATTAATCTGCATATACATATTGATGCATATACATATGTATGTATGTTGTTGTGCGACCTTCTAAAATCGCGACATTAAATTATGCGCCTAGGCCTATTATTTTATGCATTTGATAAATTGACAAACATTTTACTATTGCCGCTCACTTTTTCTATACAAAGCAACAACATTGCCGTTGCCGTTGTTGTTGCTTTTGTTGCTGTTGTTCTGGTTGTTGCTGTTGTGAAAATCCGCTCACAATGCGTGCCAAGTTTGCCATAGTCCCCCCAAAGCCCCTTTAAAATCCTCCGGCTGCAAATCACTGGCAACTTTCATACGTGAACTTTTTCATAGTATCTACTGTAGTTGTTCTCTGTTGTTGTCTGTCATTCGTTTTCAATGTCAAGGTTGCAATTGTGTGCATTTTTAATTAATTTATATACACACTATGTATATATAGTATTATTATTGACTTTCAATTAGCTTTCAAGCGACAATGCCTGCAAAAACATCAACATGCATCCTTGTAGCCTACACTGCTCGACATAAGTATGTGCATACACAGAGTAGGTTCTATTCATAATTGAATGGGCTGATAAAGAGTTCAACAAGTGGTTAGAATAACGCCCACAACAGCAAAAACACAAGAGTGAAATAAAAAATAATGAATGTACAACAATATTTTGAAGGTAGTTTCTGATGTCGATTTCACTGCCAACAATGAATTCTCGTTCAAGAAAAAAACACAAAACCAAAATATCACATTGAACATAAAGAACGCCATTTGATAAATTGCATGCGATATTCAAATTGTTGGTCTATTTTTTGTATGTTTGTTAAAGAGGTGGGGCAAGGCTATGAGTGATAGGCATAAGTCATGGTTATGAACAAGGCACAAAATATATGTGGTTCTCCATTATCAGCTTTGCAAATCAATTGAAAAGACATTGACAAAATTAAACGCATTTATTATGCATACGACATGTGACACTACAAATATCTACATAAAATTCAAGTATCACTACAAAATCCCTAATACTTATCTATTTTCTGCCTTATTGGATTTTGCTAGCTGGTCATTTTTTCAGTTTCGTGCCCTTTCTGCTTCTTGCCTTTCTTAGCGTCCTCGCCATCTATAAAAATGGCACAATTTTGATTGCGTCCAATTGTTACTTTTGTGGTTTCTCCATTTTGTATACTTATACATATATACATATATACTTAACCCATACAATGGGTGAAAAAGGGTATAATGGTTTTGTGCAAACGTATGTAACGGGCGGAAGGAAGCTTCTCCGACCCCATAAAGTATATATATTCTTGATTAGCATCAGTCTGTCTTTCCGCCCATCTGGCTGAACGCGTGGATCTCAGGAACTACAAAAGATACAGACTCGAGATTTTGGATATGAGCTCACCTAATCCCTAGGCATAGCAAGTTTGTTTCAAATTTTCGATAACTTTTTAGGTTTACGATATACATGTAATCGATAACAAAAATATCTTTAAACTCGAAAATTGGTATTGAAATTATTAGCAAAATAATGAACATCTGTAAAATTTTTATTTAAATCGGTTGAGAAACACCTGAGAACAGTAGTACACGTACATTCGTATGTGTATTTTTGTCAGCCCGACCGTCCGTCTCTATGGTCAAGGGTTAAAGGTATCTTCTAGTCGAGCTTACTTGACTAGAGCCTTCTTACTTGTTTTTCATGAATTGGATTTTACGCTACCTTTGAGCTATTTTGGGCTAAATTGTACAATAGTTGCAATACTCAATTGCAGCGTTATCGAACAAAATATGAGTACGTAATAAGTTTTGGCATTGAGTTTATAAATGTTAAAAAATTCAATTAAATAAAATTTCCAATTTCGTTTTGATTCATTCTATGAACTTGTTAAAGCTCTATACTTTATATAGTCACGCCAATCGAGAGTAGCATCATCAACATCATCATCATCGCCATTAGCAGTGCTGACCTCAAATGTCAATTGTTGCCAGCTTTTTGTTTTTGCCTTACCAACCTTGGCCTTACATAGAACAAAACGTAAACAAGCAATCCATGACTTAATGTTTTGTATGAATATATCTTTTTTCGATCGATTCACATAGATCTGTCATTTTTGTAACGGCACTTTGCTAAGCAGCTGTTAATAGTCCACCCATTACCGATTTACCATGATGCCGCTGCTGGCATTGCAAAACTATAAATAAAACAAAAATCTAACGACAAAACAAACTTATAAGTGCAATTGCAAAAAAAAAATAATAATAGCCGTTAGCGGACTCGACCCCGTCTCGGGGTCTGTTAGATTAATTGCACATTGATTACAGACAATTGCAATGTCAACGAGCCGCGCTAGCGGAAATATAAAACGTTAGTCGCGCACAAAACGCTAGCAAAACGCCTCAAAGTTGCGCGCCAGCCGCCTACAATTGAAGCAGCTAATGCGGAAGTCGCGCTACGAGCGCGCATTTATAATGTGCTTGTGTTTGTGTATAAGTGAAAGAGACACACAGTAGAACTGAGAGCAGCATGCAATTGATCGTGCTTCACTTTTAACGCTCCCTGGCATAGTTCGTCTAGTTCCGCCAATTACGAAGGCATAAAAGAATAAATGTCAATGGTGTCGGGGTTAGCGGTGCAATTTTCATTCACCCCCACATGCATTCACATCCAACTGGGTCTTTAAATGTAACGACGCAGCAGAGAGAATCAGTGCCAGTGAGCATGCATTGTGTTGTTTTTTTACACTATTTACAGTTATAAAGTGGAAGCTGATAGCGACGTTGCGTCTTTTAGAATAATTGTGAACTTTGATGTTATTTATTTTTTCATTTTTGCACTTCGAATTGGTTTTATTTATTTTTTAGTTACTTAAGTTTTTTTTCAATAAATACTTAAAGGCTACGAGGAGCGTGTGTAACACACGCTCTTTAGGTTGACAACTAAAATACAACGTCAACGGGTTAACGGGAGGGTGCGGGCGGGCAGTCAAGACAGACAAGTAGTAACAGCTACTGCACGCTAGGCGGCGCCAGCATAGGAACAAAAATACTACAACTTTAGCTGGCGCTTCGCCAGCTGTTTCTCCTGTTTCCGCTCACGCTGATGCAGGAACTCGCGTCGTATGTCACTGGCACGCATCTCCAGAATGCAATTTAACTTATTTCGTATCTGCTCCGCCGTATGCACATCCGTATCGAAGTCATAGTGCTTGAACCGAATGCTGTTAATGCTCGTAAAGAGTCCAAATGGCGAGTTGGAGTTAGAGTTGGAAGTTTGGCGTGGACTAACGGGTGAGTGCACAAGACCAGCATTGCTGCCACTGAGTGTAGCAATGCTACCCGTAGTCGGTGCCGATGTGCAGCTCGTGGTGATGCCACTGGAAGAGTTCGATTTCAGCCAAATGCGCAAAACCGCCTTCAACTGTCGCTGCTCCACGATCTCACAATGCGCCACCAGATCAATGGGCGTCGACACGGGCCTCCGATGCATCCAGAACGTGGTGTTCTTGTTCTGATCGATCTCGATGCGTTCGCCAGAAACAGCCAGCGTCACATCGCACTTGAAGAAACGCTTGTCGATGATGCTAAGGCGATAGGTTCGATGCATTGGCGCCTCCAGCATGTCATTGTGATTTAGTAGACGCTGCTCATACTCCTTGACCTGGTCCATTGGGCTGTCGGGCACATCACCGTTAAGATTAATTTGTTGCAGCGCATGGACTGCTGCATCCGCCATTGCCGCTTTATCCTCCTCCGATGTCATGGATTTGGTGCCCAATTGGTTGTGGTAATCGATGCGCGTGACAGGCGCCAGTGGCCGACGCTCGGCGAGCGTTAGATGCGAGAAACCAAACTTGGAGCATGGCTCACGGTTGTCTAGCGGCGGAAAGTCTTCCATGTCATCGTTATCCTCCGTCATATATAATGCATAATGCTGTACAGACTTAAGCTGCACTGCATCCGTATACTGTAGGGTAGTTTTGTAGCACACCAGGCCAATCACCTCAATGATCTTCGCAGTCGATAGCACACAGATCTTGAGCGGATAATTGCGCTCCGGTTCAGGCAGCATATTTACATAAACATTAATGCGTTTTGTGGGCAAACCCACCTGGGCGGTGCCGTCAAAGCGCGCGTATTCAATAAAACGATTTTGCGATTGCTTTGGACTTCGCGCCAACTGTTCCGACAGCATGCTCTTTACACCCTCGTCGGAAAGGTCGTCATCGCTGCTGGGTTTTGTTTCTGACGTCGTTGTTGCTTTTGTTACTGTTGTTGTAGGCGTTGTTTTTGTTTGATTAAATTTGGAAGATGTTGTGGGCTTGTTTGCGGGTGGCTCGTTTAAGGTTTTGCGCTTAAAGAAATCCTTGCGATCGGGCGGTTGCACCTCCTCGTTGTAGTTGACGCTTTTGATTCTTGCCGCTTTACGCTTTGCTATGTCCAATTTCTCCAATTTCTGCGCTGTATTGGAGCGAAATCGATGAGCACCAACTTCAGGATACATTTGTATGTCGAAAGAGTGCGTAGACATGTCCAGATCTTCGTCATCACTCAGATCGAGACCTGGATAGCACACAAAGTCCACTTCCTGCAGCGTCTGATCTGCTATCCGTGCCTGCATCATATGATGCAGTGGCGCCGAACGTTGTGTTGGCGTGGCAGTGTCCATATTTCTGCGCTGCTGCTGATGCGACGCCTGTGCCCGCTGGCTGCGCCTGTAAGCGTCCATCGTTGTGGTGGCAGTTTGGAATTTCCTCAGATAATGCTTAGGCATATCGTCACTGAGCATTACAGTCTCGCAGATGCCAGTGTCGTCCGTCGAGATAAACGAATTGCGGATGTGCGAGAGCAGCCAGTGCTGGTTGGAATAGGTGGCCATTCCAGTTGGTTTGAGTCTCTCTCTTACTCACAAAATAAATTGAAATCCTTAGTTATCTCTGCATTTGTGTGTGGCCTAGTGTAACTTCTTCTTCTTCTTTGCTCAATTAAACAACACTTATAGCTACCACAAATGACTGTGGCCACCCTAAAAACTTTAACATTTGGTATTTGCATGCATTTTGCAGAAATGATATGTTACGAAGGTTACACATCGTATGCAGCTATCGATATCTTAATTGCTTTGCACGGAACTACTGATCTATTAAGTATATTTCTAAATCGAGTTGAAACCACTATTATGCATTTATGTCACTTAATTAGCCATCTTATTATTCAGTAATAATTATAGGTAATTTTTAAATTTTGGCGTGGCGGCAAACAAAAACTGCTTCTTCTTACAAAATTTTGATACCATTGTGTTTCAGAAAGCGATAGTCGACATTTTTTTACACGATGTATAATACATATCAACTCAATTTCCAATAAAAACTGCCCAATGCATTAAAATCGCACATTTTGTAACAGGCTGACTAAGAAAATGTATCACATTAATACATAATTTGACAAACAATGCACTCTTGCAAACTGAACGATGCATCACAAAATACACCGATTGCAGCATTGGAATATTTGGATGGCGGTATGCCGATATGCCGATATATTGATATCCAACTCACATCTCTGCTACCATATGACTTTTCTACAAGACGCGAGAAAAATACCACGAAACTAGGCTGTTTAAAGTAAGTTTTAGAACAGTAGTGCTGTTTACAAAGTTGTCTACAATAATATTTCAAATTAGCCAATATAATCGCAGCGTATCGATGTTGTAGCAGCGCCCAAAATGGCGGGCATCCCGGTCGAATTCGATGAGACGGTGGTCAATCAGTTTAGTTGCAAACGTTGCGACCGCGTAAGTTTCGCTCGTTTTGCGCGAATTGCTGTTTTATTTACATGTGTTACTTTTTCCAATTGCAGACGTTTAAAAGCAAACGCGATCAGACGCTTCATCGACAGGAGGTGCACAACCACAACAAAACTACCTATGAATGCAAACTGTGTTCCAAGAGCTTCTGCAACAGTGGCAACCTGGATCGTCACATGAAAGTGCACAACGATGTGCGACCGTTTGTATGCAATATATGCTCCAAGGCCTTCGCACAGGCCGTCAACCTGCAGCGACACTATGCCGTACACAGCGGAGAGCGTCCTTATCAATGCAACTTCTGCAACAAATCTTTTACCCAGCAAAGCAATATGAAACGCCACAAAATGACACATACGGGCGAGAAACCGTTCCGTTGCCAGCGTTGTGGCCGCTATTTCTCCCAGCTGGTTAACCTCAAGAAGCACAAGCTTGGTCATCTAAATGCCAAGCCGTATCAGTGCAATTACTGTGAAAAGGGCTTTACGCAGCTCTCCAACTTCAAGCGGCATCTACAGTCGCACATAAAAGAAGGTGTCGATGTTGATGTGCCGGGTGCGATACAAGCGGCCACAGCGCTAGCGCGAGAACGTCTAGAGGCCGAACAGAAACCGTAAGTGAACCAGTAAAAGTGACTATTCTTTGATCTTACTATCCTTTCTGTTTTGTTTGCAGTAGTTTCTTTGAGTGTATGGTCTGTCGTGCCATTTTTGAGACATTTGGAGACTATGAGAAACATGAGAGCAAGTGTCATGAGGAGCATGAACGCACCCAGATAGATCAAATGGGGCATATGAATGCGGATGACTACTTGCCAATAAAGTTTTCGGTGCCCGATCTGGATACGCACGAAATCATTATTGAGACTACACATTAATGTCACCCCTCCACCATCCCAAACACACTCACACACATACACACAGACAAATACAACACATTCACCCAAACAATCAATTTGACATCCACAGCCAGCAACAGAGCGGGAGATTAAAAGAGTTACGTGATATGTGAAGGATGCAACTGCATAATATTGCATACCAACATATTTCTTCTTCTTCTAAATAAAAGCAAAACACATGAAAATTAAAATTGTAACAATTATATTATTTGTTCAAATGAGCAACTGCATCAACATAGTTGCTAATTGTATAATTTAAGCGCATTTGCAATGCTCAATTGCATTAAAAGCAGTAAAACAAAAACATCAAAAAAAGCGAATCTCAACTTTTTTCATACTATAAAATCATGTGTGCAAGACTTAATGGCCATCAAGATTTAGAACTTTTTAAGTACTCGTTTATTGTGCGATTTTATGGTCATATGATTTTAAGCATTTGGCGCGTCATAAATGCCTGTAAGCCAAATTCACTCGTGCAGAAGTTTCAGACGTGTAAATTGCCGTTTTATCGGACATTTGCCTTTTAGCCGTCTTGCTAATGTTCCTTGAACATTGCTTACTCAGCAGGCCAACATTGCCATTGATTTTAATATACACTAAACGCTAAATTAAACGGCAAATGTAGCTTACAGATGATGATAAATTAAATAGGATGATAAAAAACAAATACCACAACTGTGTTCCGCACCTTTTTAAGTAAGTAATGTTAATGGAAAACTTTATTAAATACTATTGTAGTTATAATTCTAATCAATATATATATATATTACTTTGATTCAAGCAAAACAAACTAATTTCACATAATTGTTTACTTGCGTATAACATTTAGAAAATAATATTTATTAAGATGCAATCTTAATGGTCAAGAAGTTCCTGAGCGTTTTTGCCAGTCAGACCACAGTGTCAGTGAATCACCTTATTATGCCGCCACTTGGTTACAACTGTCGCCCCCATTCAGCTTGATAATATTTCATTGTTGCCTTCAGCTTCTGCTTTATGCTCATCTTTCTAGTTGTCATCGCCGGAGTTTCGTGTGTGTGCGCTCAATTGGCATTCAGTTGCTTAAATAGACGCCTTAATGTCGGGCCAGACAAATGACAGCACATTAATTACGCCGGGCCGTGCCATTTGTTATAAATTTATTATGACAAAGAAGGTTTTTTGTTTTGGTTTAGTTATGCGCCAAAAGACTCAACTTTGTTATCACTTTCGGGTAGTTGCAAAAATCACTTTAGCCATGTGTAAATAAAATGCAATGCAGCTGAAATCAATACTGGACTATTGCACTAGCAATTACTCTTACAGCAGGTACCGTCATGCAGAACCGACTTATGTAATTGTGTGAGTGTGTGCGTGTGTTTTTTCATGCACAACAAATATTTGCACATCCAGATTGTGTGCGGTAACCCCCCGCTGAGCGCTCCAGCTCACTGTTGCATACGCAAATAAGCGAAATCATACTGAAATTAAAAAAAAATAACATTTAGAGCAGTGGGCAGAGCTCAGTAATGCGCTGATGCGCTGACGTCACACTTAATGCGTTGATGAGTTTTTGCATGGCGTTTAATTAACGTCACACAACCCAGCGCAAACAAAATGGCGGCGATGCGATGCACTGCGTTGCTGTTGTGTTAATAAACGCCTTAAAGCATGCTGCATTTTATTATATTTTTTACTTTGTAAACTGTAGAACAACGAACAAAGTTGGTTGAGTTCAATTTAATAGCATGTAATAATGTTTAAAAGCACATACTGCGTCGTCAGTACTTCAGAACAGTTGTCTTTAAAATATGGTTTAGTTCAAGTAAAGCTATTAAAGTGTTATAGTTACGGGCCAACTGAAAGCTAAACCCTTGAGTTAAGTACACACCATTTTTGGGCTATAAAATCGACATATACATTATATATTACCGTTGAGAATCAACAGCAAGCTGCACATAATACGGTTGAATTGCACATCGCTGCTGTTTGCAGCTTTATTTGGCCGCTTAACTCTGATTTTCATGTTCGAAATTTGATGACATTAACGCTTATGTGGCCAATAGCAACCGAACCATCTCCACGCCACTAATGCCGCCCACAGACACACACTGCTCACTGCCTAAATTGATTTGGCAAATGTTCTGTCATCATCATTATCAGCTCTCCTTCAAAAGTGGCAATGTCATTTTAGAAAACTGGAAGAGCTACAACAAATACACACAACAAGCAAGGGACAAAGTAAAATGGGAGTTAACAAAAGAAGCAAGGACAACTAACAGCCGGAACGGGAATGGGATTTGAAGCAGCTGTTTTCGCTATCATCGTTTTGGTGTTAGTGGTCGCACATTATGGCTACTCGAAGTGTTTGGCAAGAACAACAACATGAACGTCAACGACAGCATTCTACCCACATTCGCTTTTCTTCTTTTTATGCCCGAGGAATCAAATGCGGTTGCAGGGGCTGTTGCAATTGCAATTGTAGCTGCGGTAACAGTTTAATTTGCCATTAGAGCAACGGCAAATTGGCTTAGCCACAATGTATTTGAGTTTTACGTTGCACGATGGCTTAACCAGGCTATAAACGACACCAACGGCATTTTGTGCATTCGTGTGACAACGCCGGGCAGAACGCACCGAATACGCCGTTTTCGTATGGGTCCACAAGCGATTTTAATAAACAATAATTACGCATACGCTACGTGAACTTCGTGCCATATCATGCAAACAGCGAGTAAAGCAACGACAATTGAATTTAATGCTTAATTGCATATCAACAACACAAAAAGTTAACTGTACAGTTAACATTCTGTATACATACGATATTCATATGTAAATATCAAGCTATTTGCATACGGGTTCTTGTGCAAAAAGTGCAACCAGAATTTTAAATAAACAAACCGATTTCTGTCACATTTATTAACCAGAAATGCGCATGTTCGGTATGTTTGTGTATGTTTGAGTTTGTATAAGTGTGTGTGTGTGTTTGTAGGTGTATGTGTGGGTGTAAAAGCCAAATGAAGTCATTGCCAAAGTTGTCATAGAAATGCTTTGTCTGCCCTAAAGCTATTAAATTGGATAAGAAATGTATAATAAATGTAAACTAAAGTTTGTAAAATAGCCAAAAAGATGGAAACGTTTTAAAATGAGAACAAACAACTATATATATATAAGCTATAGCTTATAACAAGCAAAATAATTGTCGGGAATTTTGTTGTATTAAATTTTTTTTTCAAAAGTAAAACCATAAATACACTTAAGAATATTTTTATTTTGATTACTGGATATCTTTTAGTCAACCTTAAGCCATCAACGCGACAATCTAGCTTTCTATTTTGTTACTATTTGATTATATTTTGTATTTTTGGCATGCCAGTCACAGCCGATGTTGTTACACTGAACGTGACACAATCGTGTGAATGCCTCCCCAAGCCAAAAAAAAAAATTAAGATAGAAGCCTATAAACTCTCTCACACGCACACACACATAGGTAAAGCACACACACACACACATAGATAGTGCCATATGTAGATAGCTATTAAGCACGCAAGTCGCTTTAACTAACGCGTCGCCTTCCTGTCAAACACCAAAAACGGCGACCAAAAACAACATTAGCAATAGTGTCTAAAACCAGGTAGGTTAATTTAGAAAATGGCCGCAAAAGGTAGCTTGTTGTTGACGTTGGGCTAACATGAGGTGGCAGCTCGCCTGTGAACTCACATTCTTTCCTTCCACCATCACCACCAACCACCGCCCCATTCCAATGAGTGTCAACGTAAGCGACAAAGGATAGTTGACTTGTTAAGTGTTTGCTTATTTAAACACAAACAAAACGACAACAACAACAACTACAATACCAACAAGAACATGGCATGGTAATCAACTTGCTCTCTATTGTTAGTGTTATGTTGGGTTAGAACTATTTAAAAGGTTTAGCGCGTGTGTGTGTGTTTGTGTATCTGACTAAACACCATATGGCACTTTCTTGACTCACTTAACTAGAGACACGGGCAAATCAGTGAACAATAAGTAAGTTTTTAGATAACCAACTTGTGGGGTAATCCGTTTCTATTTACAGTTACCGGTTTGGTTAAGCTTTTGTTTCTGTGCTTTCGACCAGATGAAGATAAATGCTTGGAGCCTACCAAATGGCACTGAATGGGCCCACAAGTTATGCTTAGATAACTAATGGAAATGTGGAATGTCAGGGCATGTTTTAGTTGCTGGAGCCAGCATATTTTGTGAGTGGCTTAGTTTGTTGTTGGGTAGTTTGAGTTTGTGAGTATTTGAGCTTTAAGTTGCCTGTTTGCGAACCCATTTAAAGCGTCAAGCTGTTGTTGGCTCCTCACCAATACAAAAATTACAAATGCAAATCAAAATGTCCGATCTGCCGCTGCTGGTTCCGGACACTGGACTTGGACTGGATTTGCCATTAGCTTTGGCTTTCATGTTCTCCGCCATGTGTATACCCAATACACACACAACCAGTTGCCCAAGGGGAGGAACCGACCCTGTCAGGATGTAGAAGTAATGCGCAGAATGTCAGACATGCATAAATAATTGCTGTTGCTGATGTTGATGTCGACGTTGTTGTTGTTCTTATTGAGTTTGTTGCTGCTGCTGCTTCTGCTTCTACTGCTGCCGCTGGTGCAGTTATTAAATGCATTCAATGTACTACAACTTTTAAATCTTGGCGCAAGGCAAGAACAAATAGTAAAAGCAGGCATTTAATTAAATTGAAAATACGTATGTATATCGAAGAGCTTGTCTCATTTCCTGTCCAGAAACATCAAAGAAAAACCATTCTTACTGGTCGAGTCTACAACAAATTAGAGCGAATCGAATTTACTATCGTGACACGATTTCTCCCAAGACTGTTTAATTAGACGGTAATTTGTTGAACTGAACAAGATCGATTGTAATAAGCTAGGGGATATTTTTAAAACACTTAAAATATCAAATTGCACATATACTTATTATATAAAGTATATCAAACAAAAAGACTAAGCACCCGCTCGCTTTTTACTATGCCAAAAATGTCAACAAAAGCTTCAACAGCAGCTGTTGCTCTTTCTCTTATTGCTGCATAAATATAACATGAGCTGTGTGTGAGTGGCTACAAAATATGCATCTGTTGAATTCCTCATCTTTGTATATGCATATATTTGACAAACAGATTTTCGCACAAGACATACCGAAAGGACCCTTATATTTATGTGACAGTTGTCTAAGTGCCCCTGGAATAAATTAGACAGACTGCAAAAAAAAGGACAGACAGACATTTGCTTATAAGCAATCTCCTCTTGCTTTCATACATGCTGTGCACATGTTTTGCATTTTATAATGATATGTGTATGTGTGTGTGTGGAAATCTCTTAAGTTATCCTTTTGCCTGTCATCTGCATTTTTGCGTGGCAGCTAACATCATTTTCCACTCTCGCATCTGTACATTGTCAGAGTGTCTTGCTTCATTTCTTAGATTGCCCTTCGTTCTTGAGGTTGGCAATTTGTTTCTATTGTTTGCCGCCTTTGATGTTAATTAATGCTGCTTGTCTACACAAACATACACTCACGCACACTAACTACAATTCTTTAATACTTTGCCTTTATACAACATGCATTCCCTGAACCCTAATAGCCACAACTATATAACAACAACGTGTAAGCAGCATATGAAACATCAACTGCGTATTTCTTTGTCTTGCCAACTCCCTGCTGCTTCTTTTTGTTATACTCTGATAGTAAAGAATATATTAGTTAGGTGCCATGTTCGTCATGGTAACCCTAGGACTAGATACTTGGTAAATATCTTGGCCCATGTTCCTCATCAGCCATCGATAACATGTCAATAAACCTTGATGTAAAATTCAATAATAAATTTGTAAATTTGAATAGTAAGTGCCACCAAGTTTGGTGGAAAGATAGCTGGTTACTTTCCCAATTGATTGACTTTATTTGGTGAAAAAAAAAGCTACTGACATTCCTTCAAATTCTGAACTCTAGTCGCCCCGGTACTACAGGCAGACTCTTTAACGCCCGTTGTTCTATTGGTATCAGAGTATTCCGCTTTCAGTTGCATCCGACTACAAAGTTTTCGCTTGTTTAAAGTGTAGCACAACATTAAATCAATTTGTTGTCGGCAGTCCATTGCAATGGACAATGCATTGTGTGTGCAGCTACATTGTGTATAGTATATTGTATTTATCATGAAGAAGCAGAATAAAGATGAAAAAATCAGCTAGTCAATGCGGTGACACATTTGTTATACCCTTTCATTTCAATTAATTAAAGATACATTTAAATGAATTAAGGTTTTACAGTAATCTACAAAAGTTGAAAGCTACATAAATCAGTTAGGTTTCACAAAAATATTTGAAGACTTCCTATTCGTAGTTCAACATTGCGTATATGCCCCCTGAACGCTGCAGGAAATATTAAAACTGTTAATTTACACAAACTCAAAGTTTATAAGTTGCTCTCGCAAAATTTTCAATTGCAGTATTGTACGAATAGAAAATTAGGTTACTAGTTTAAAAAAAAAACCAAACAAATGTAAACTGATTACTTTTAAACTTGTAAAACGAATCTCTTCGATATTGATTTATCTCGCATGTGGCTGGCATTAATGCTTAATGAAACGCTGATGGGGACATCGCCCCAGAGGTGACAAAATATAACCTTGAGAAGTCAAGAAGTTGCCACCGTTTCCCCCTTTCCCCCTTTCCCAACTACAATCCATCCCTTTCCAACCCAACCCAACCCAACCCACACAGTAAAAGCTTTTGTCGCGCCCTGTGGCAACCTGTTCGTATTGATTACCCGAAGCGATTGCGTTTCCAACTGATTTGCATTTAAAATGAAGGCCGCAGCAAGCACAAATTTAATATGTATTCAAATACGCTGCGGCTGACTGAAAATAATAATAAATATTTTCTGTGGCAAAGGCAAACAAAAAGCTAAAGCGGCTAAATGCCTCATAGAGTCGGCTTCGTCTTCGGCATCGGCATCGGCTTCGACTGCTGCTGCTACTGCTTGCCACTAATTAGAAAAGACTTTGCTGCGAATTAATGTCCCATTAAATATTTCATTTGATTTTGTTTTGCCCGTTATTAAAATCCAATTTCAAGTGTGTTTACTTTCTATTTTTGGTGTTCTCTCCCTTTTTAGCTCTCCATTTCTTTTGGACCATAATTCGAAATAAATTTTGCGTTTACGCCCATTAAACACAGAGTACGTGTACCAGGGATAAACGACATACAACCTTCATACAACGTACATATGTGCTATTTAAGTGGTCTGAGTGTGGCTTAGGGTTTAAGAATTATGTCTCGTTGCAAACTTTGTATCTATTTCGGGGGCTTACAACGTAAACAAAGCATACGCCATGTGAGCCAAGGTCTAGGTACGCTGTTCAACAGCCAGCTGGCAGACATTTCGCCGCAATTGTTGCCACATTGAAACGACATTTGAAAAACACACACAGAGTTCATTGTGTGGCAGATTGTCTCAAATACTTTTCAGCCTGAGAGCAGTTAATGCTGGAGGAGTCGCTTAGCTGCGGCTCTTGCTATATATCTTGCTAAAATGTCGTATTATAAATATCAATTGCTTCTTACAAATCTATAAGTCTGTATTTCATGCCGTTTGTTCAAGTCTTTAGTGTTGAGCCGCTTGCGTTTTTTATGCCAAAGCAAGTAAAAATCTCATCGGATTAACGTTTCAAACAATCTCAACACATTCAAATTTGAGCAATATCCAATATCTACTTTGAAGTTGAATGAAGCTTGTCTGTTCGGGGAATTGGGACAGCCAACATATGTATTCGACTGCTGTGCTGCTCCATTTGTATCATTTATTATTGACTACTGGTCAGGCAAGGCAAGGCAAGCCAATTCAATGAGATGTGGGTAAGCACCCACATTGATGAAATCTATCCTGGGATTTACATTTGATTGCTTAGGCAACTTTTAAGGCTCTTTCAATTCAGTTCAACAATGGATTGGAGCTTGCTTTCTCTTTACAAAATATTTAAAATAGAATACTACACGAAATTCTCTTAATTTTCTAATTTAAATTCTAGACGAGTTTCAATTTCAATGCGGTCAACACCGAGGTATTGCCTCAAAGTGAGATAAACATTCTAAATAGCTGACGCACATTTGACACTAAGAATGTTGCACAAATTGTTTAGTTCAACCAGCTGCAATTTGCCAAATGAACAAAATCAACAACAACAACAACAGAAAAAGCTGAATCAAAGGAAAACGATATATATATATATGTAACTTCAAGTTGTGTATAATAAACTCTAAGAATGTTCCATAAAGTTTTTAGTAATGTAACGTTATTGCTGGTGGAGGTCTAATTTAAGGAATGTATCAACAAATATCAAATTGAATCACAAACAAAATAATAAATCAAAAACTTTATGAATGTGAACAACTTCTGACACGTTTATTTTTATTTTTTTGTGCTTTTTACTCAATTACACACTTTTTATATAGCCACATAAATTGTTAGACCCATCACACTCAGCCGACTGTTTGGTTAACATAGGGTATATGGCGTAGAGAAAGTTTGTTACAAATTTTCCAAATTAAAAGTTGCAGCGTTTACCCCGCAGCAGACAGCATGGGAATAACAGAACACAGAGAGAAGAACTACGGAAATGCTGCATTGGGAGAACCGGAGGAACCACTTCATTTCACCCCCATTACAAACCCATTCCAACCCAACCAAGGCAACCCAGTCATGCAGTTAAACAAACAAATTCTCGTCTGGGTGTTCGTTGGGGGGGCGTGGCAGTGCACGGAGAGGGTGGGCAATTTGGGCTTTGTACTCGTAGGTTGTAAGTTGTACCTTGTACCGTTGTTCGGTCGAATTGTTGTCATCGTTGGGCGTTGAAACTGGCGCCGTTTTCCATCAATTTTGCACCGGGCACTACCAATGTCAGGCGCCACAATAGTACCCCCATAACCCTCGTTCCCCACCTCCTGCCATGGACGTTTGTGAAATTTTGCACATTTTTTTTGCTGCTGCTGCTGCAGCTGCAGCTGCCACTTTTGTCCATTTGCTGCTATCAGTGGCAAATTTGAAGGATTTAATTTGACGTTGTATACTGTTGAAGCTCTGTTAACTGACCGGAAATTGTTTAAAATTTAATTTACATATTCACATAATGCATGCGTCAGAGGGTTATTGTAAATATTTAACAAAAATTTGCATATTTAATTTATTAAAAAGTGGTGTATTTAATACGCTTAAAGTTCGCTAAAAAAAATGCCACTTGCTATTTTTTTAAGTGAAATCTTTTTATTGTTTTAGCAAACAGACGGGGACTATCGACTTAGCTGACGATCAAGAATATATATATACAAATATATACATGTAGTTTATGGGGTCGGCTTTGCCTTCTTCTATAAGATAAACTTTTCATGATACTTTTTAAGTGTATAAAATGCCGATATAAATAAAATGCAGCAAAATAAACGAATTTTCTCTTTTTAGCCCCTTCCAGCTATGTTAATATTAAAAATTAATATAAATCCACAGATAATCAGTTTTTTCTTTGCGCTTTGTGTTTCACTGTAACTTTAGTCGAATTTTCTTTTGTTGTGTCTCTTAAGTTGCCACAAAGAATAGCTTCCGTAAACAAAATTTGCTTTTCTTTCTGCTGATAAAGTTACTTGGAAAAGCATGAAAAAATACTTCAAAAGGCCAGCGGCCAAGGAAAAGACGTTCAGTTGAGGCCCCCAGATAGCCGAGTCGGTGAAGCACACTTGAGACAGGTAGCAGTTAGCAGTTAGCAGTTAGTAGCAGAACACACAGGATAAAAAGAGCAAACTTCATGTTTCGTGTATACACACAAAGAGAGCATAATTCCATTCACGCAGGCAAGCGAGAAATTTCAACTCGAAAAAAGCAAAGCCACAAGGGACCCCAGCAGACATCCTAACTGCCATACACACAACTATGCACGAGCAACTTTTATGAGCTCACAGAGTAACAGTAAGAAACGTAAAAGAAAGAAAGAGAGAGGGGGGAGTGAATGTGTAAGACCAAGAGTCCTGCAAACTGTCGCCCAACAATGGCCAATAAGCAATGACAATGCAACAATGAGAATGCAGCTAGCAAAATAGCTGCCATCCCCCCACACACAACAATGTATAAACTAACTGACGGACAGTTTGTTTCTGTTGACTGACCATGGCACTGAGTGACAGAGAGGCAAAACCAACACCAACAACTGCAACGGACGTGAACGTCAATGGCGAACACTTTGTAAAAAGTGCCGAGCGCATAAATCAAATACTGCCCGCAGCAATTTCACCCAACTGACACTTGCATATGAATTGAGTTCTGAACTTTGACAGCAGCAGCAGCATAATCACCACCACCAAAAATGCAATCAATGCATGAGATAGTTATCCCATTAAAAATGCCTGGTTAATCAAAGAGGAAGCCTTTAAGCTGCGGTCAATAGCTTTTTCCAATTTAATAGCGAAATTCGCTTAAAGTACTCAAGTTTAAATAAAAGGAATTTATAAACACAAAAAAACTTGTATCCCAGTAAAAGTTTTTTGTACTATATGTACTTAGGAATATTATTCAAAGTTGAAGAAAATCTGAGATTTAAGAACTGGGACACTTTTGTGAATTGACTTAAGGCTTATAAAAGAAAACTTAACATTTCCAATGAATCTATTACCAAAAGTACCCAGTATAGCCTTTAATACAGAAGTGGGAACATAGTGTCTCTCCCATATAGAGTACAACCAGCTTGCCGCAGACCATTAAATATATCGAACGCCAGTCACTGCTGCAAGGTAGAAGCATAAATGTTCATTACATATTAATTTCTTAACCTTTACATGTTACACTCACCATTTTGTAGATAGTATGAGACCTGGTATCACCGGAAACATATTATATTTTCTTCACCACAATTTGATTTGATTTCGTGCACATGACCATGTTGCTCTTGATTTTATTTATATAGCAATTTATAGACCTTAAGCCAATTTCAGCACACAAATATATATAAAAAATAATTTGTATATAATTTCAACAGTTTTAAGTACTTATATGGTTAAACAAATATTTATTTATGTTGTTTCCTTAGATCCAAAGGTCTTTTTCTGAGATATTTACCTCTCAACCCATTTGATAAAAATGTATTCTTCATTGTTAAAGTGAAGTAACACAAAAAAAAAAAAAATAATTTATTGCGAATATAAGTATCACATATTATTAAATCAATAAGGATTAAATCAGGCAATCCCATATGTCAGTATATTATTCACAGCTAAAGTACCTTTTTCATTAGGAGGTAATTGAATTAGCTGCACCTTGTCGCAACGCTGTTTAATAAACTTGGCAAAAGCTAAAGCTCGTTTGTCTACTTCAAAATGCCAAAACAAGTTTTAGCCATTTGACATGAATCCCTGCTGGAGAGTAAACAACTGAACTGACTTTGTACATATGGACCAAAAGGGCGCCAAAAAAGTTTTTTTTTTTAGCTGTTTCCTGTCAGTTTCAAAAAATCACAAGCACATACGTTCAGAATCTCTTATTGACGCTATAGAGGTTTTCAAAATATTTTTGATTTCATATTTATTTGAAGTGACTGATGGCAATGCTGAGATTAAAATGATTTCATTATTTGTGCCATTCTTAATGAAAGGTCACTTACTTGATCTTGCCGCTAACCCTCATTAAATACTTACTGGTCACTTATTGATTTCGCCATTGACATAATTCAAAAAGCAATAAATCAATAAAAGGTTATTAAATTGAATGTTACTTCCTAAGAGATGTGTATGTATATATTTTATCTGACTGTTTGTGTCAGCTTTCCAGGTATGTGCAAAATGAAATTGCGTCGCATTCTTACTTTTCAAATTGTAAAACTCAAATTTACAAAATTTTTACTTTTTTGCTGCTGCTTCTGCTTCTGCTAGGCTGGCACTAAGCCCGTCGATGGCAACGCGCCTGATTAGCTTCATTATGCCGCATTTTCGGAAAAGCCATTTTAAGCTGTGATGCGCTGTTGTAAATGTATACATATATATATGTGTGTGTTAACTTATTTGTGACATTTAAAGCCATGCCCAGCAGCTCAATTAGTATGCAAGTCACAGGCGTGAGAAACGAGCGACACGCCGGCTACTAAATCGGCTTACAAAGGATCAAACACTTCCACACACAAACACACACAGCAATATGTGTTGGCCAAATAAAAGCTTTAATTATTAGCCGTAAATTAAATGCTGTAATTGCGGTAACTAATTAACTACCTATCTAATCTCAGGCAGTAATTCTGCCAAAACGTTATGGTATGGAATTTCAAACTTAATTATATTGAAGAAATTGTGCAGCGTGTGAGAATATGAAGACGCTCACGGGATTAGCCAAAATGCGTCCATCTAAACCTCATTAAAAAGTTACTTAAATAAAAACCTACTTGATTTTTTTCCATGTTTTATTTACTGAAACAGAAGACACCCTCATCTCTTTAAGCAAAAAAAAAAACAAATTTGGTGCCTAGAATAATAACAGCAAAAATGACCCTTAGCATACAATTGCTCTCGACGGTATACAAAAATTATAATTGGATCCTGTTTCATTGTAAAAAGGGTAAAGTTCATACACAAGGTTACATTTGCAATACTGAAATCAATACCAAAAGAGAGCTGATAATTATTATAATGATGTGATAAGCCGATACTTAAACGAGATATTATGGCTATTGCCTTGTAACTTTTTATACCCTAAGCAAATGAAATGGGTAAAAAAAGTGTATAATTATTTTGAGCAAATGTACGCAGAGGGTATTTATATATTCTTGATCATGATCAGGTTTGCTTTAAATTAGCGATAACTCTTCAGGTTTCCAATATAAACATGTATAATAAATAATGATAGTGAATATAGAAGTTAGGTCAAGCAAGCAGTAATCTCTGTATACACTAACTAACACAAACAAAGACTAACATAAGCAAACAACCACTGTAAGCGTAATGTCTATGGAGTAGGGTATCTCCTAGTCCAGAGCCCTGTGATATATTATTTAATGATTATTAGGTTAATAAAGAGTTTGTTTAGGTTAAAAAAATGTGATTCTTTAAACGAAAATCTTGGAATTTAATGCTCTTAGTCTTTTTATTATTATTGCTTGTATTTTCGCTTTTACTTCTAGATTCTTATTTGCAATTTAATGTGTGCTGATTTAAAAGTTTGTTTTGGTCCACACATACTTTAATCCGCTGTTAATGATCTATCTTTAAGATCTTCTTTTTTCAAGGTGAAGCACCTTGGCACGAACATGAATTGAAGCTATCTCCATAAAGCCATCGCCTTAAAGTCACATTGCTTTGGCCTTTACTTAACGCTCAATTGTGCCTTGACATTGTCACGTTTGCTGCTTAAAAAATGAGGCACGCTGACAGTTAAAGTTGTTGCAACATTATTGGAAATTGACTATGGGATATGTGAGTGTGTGAATGTATTTGTGTCCTAAAAGAAAGACAAAAATGTACAATGTAAACTGACAAAAAGTCAAGGAGAAGACCTTACCTACGACAAAATAGCTTGAGTGGCAGTCACAGCAGCAACACGGGAGGCAAAACAACGATACTATATTTCAATGCTGACAACTGCTGAGGCAGCCCTCGGGTGCCTGTTAGATTAATATTGTAGCTGCTACTTTGCGAGCGAGACACAAAAGGATTTTTTGATAAATGATGCTCGATTCGATTACAAATTTTAAGCAGGCAACTCAAGTTTCTTGCCGTTGTTATTCCTTAAAGCGCTTGCACTTAAACTAATTGCCAGCAGGCTGGTAAACTTCAATTGCATTGATTGGCAATATACATATCTCTGGATGGATGTATGTGTGTGTGTGTGTGTGTGCAGTAACAGCTGTGTATACACACACAAACGCACACACACTTTTAATTGCTATTGGGTCAAAAACTAATTGAAATTTGCAACGCAGACGCAGGTGTGTCCGGCCACAAAAGCAAACACGCAAGCACCCGGTTAGCACCCGACCGGACCCTATCCAACGTGCCATGAATGCCGCCTGACCCTGGCCCAAGTCTGTCAAAATGCCAAGCAAAATAGTCGGACAGGCTACATGGCATGGACGCCTGCAGTGGACAGTGTCTATCAGTAGACCAAAAGCATTTCACACAAATGCCATATTAAAGTAATTAAGTAGGATAATAACTTTGACATTGCCTGACTACTTCACGTCCCTACAATCCACTTATTCTTCTTGCCTTCTTTATTTCTCGGCTTTAGTCACAAATTGCCTTATTGACTCATTAGCCCAGTTTTGAGTGTCGTTAGCTTATCTTTGGCAATAGCTGGCAGCCCGAAAAATTTAATAAAACCAGCAAGCAAATAAATTTACATAGAAATGTGAAATGTGGGACAGCAGCTATGTCCAAGGGATGCACAAGAGAGCACAATTGGCCTTTGGCTATAACAATGTATGCATAATCTTATCGAATGATTTAATTCCACTATGGCCGCCGCTGCTACTGCTGCTAGGTCTGCTGAAGATGTTGTCCTTGTCAGTGACAGGCTTTTTGCCATTTAGCTTTGTGATGCTTATCGCGTTATCCTGTGAACAGCCCACAAAACCATTGTCAAGCAAATGAGTGCCGATCCCGTTGGCTGCCTTTGCTGCCTCGGCCAATTACACTCAACTGCTGGCTTTAGCTTCCATGGTGATTATGAGGGCGACGCGCATACAGTTTAAAGATTTTACTTTATTTTCCTTTGCCTTCAGTGAACATTTAAATACACACTTGATTCGATTTACCATTTGGCACTTGGATTATTTCGTAAGTGTGTGTTGACAACGGGGCGCATGTGCTTTTTATTAACAAGCCGCGCTCAAAAGCATGCTACTCTTTTGTTGACAAAGAATTTGAACCAACCCTTGAAAGTATGCTACATTTTTGTAACAAGCGCTACATAACCCTTTTCTTGGCACAGGATATTGAGCGATAAACCACGCTGACAACTGCCAAAGGCCATTTTATTTTACTCAACTGGCATCTATTTTTCGTCAGCTCGTCTCGTTTCAGTTGTTTTTTTGTTTCGGTAAATCCCAGGCGACACTTTGTCGCAAATGCTGCAACTGCTTTAAACAAAACTCAGAATTTTCACGTTTCAAACACAGTCATCGTCATCGTCCTCGTCATCGTCATCGTCAACGTTGGCGCTGCACAATGCGAAAGCTGGCTTATTGTTGATGGTGGCAGTGTCCTGTAAAAAGGCTTAGCATTTAGCAGGCAAAGCGGCGAGCAATAAAAACCACTGAGAGCCAAGTATTTTGCAAATGGATTTTGTGCTAGGCAGCTTTACAGACTCAATCGACTTGAAAGCAATGCCAAAGTGACAGCCATTGCCACTTTGCATACCAACTTAAAGTCGTCGTAAAGCCAAATTATAGCCAACTTGTTTGTATTGAAATTATGGTAAGAAAAGAAAAACCGAATCTATAGGTTAAGCAAATAGCAATCAAAGTCAACATTTTTTAAAGCCACAAAAATATGTCAAAGGAACGGCTCAACAATTGTGCTCTGCTATAAAAAGCTAAAAAAAAACGAGTAAAAGAAAAAAATGGAAGCATGCCAGCAGTCAAGTATCAATAAAGGCCTTGTAAGCCGCAGGAAAGCAAATGAAACAGCAAAAGGTCCATGCAAATATTATATGCAAAGGGCAGCAGACGACAAAGGAAAACAGCAAACAACGCGACTAAAATTTACCCAGCGCCACAAACACACTACCCCCCACACACACACACAGCTATTAACATTATGACAGTTATACTATATAGACTTTTGAGTCCTGCTAGACTTTTGCTTGCGACAACTTCTCCCTCGAAAAGTTCTGTTAGAGGGATTTTCTTCACTGCGTATTCATAAGTAAAAAAAAGTGCTGTGCACGCTCATAAAACTGCCAAAAAAAAAAAAACGCGACGAACCCTAAAAAACAAAAGTGAAGGCTAACAGCGGGAACAGAGTGATATTAAAGTGGTAAACTCAATGGTTAAGCATCACTGAATTTTAATTCCAATACAAGCGCAACGCATCAGTCGTTAAACCTAAAAATCTATACAAACCGCAAAAGGGAGTGCGATACAATACTTACATACAAATATATATATATATATATATATATATCATTCAGGATGTGGCTAAGGACATTGTTTTTCTTTTACAAATCAATTACTGCTTCAGACTTTTGCTGCGGTAAAACTCTCCTCTGTCTTTCCTCTACTTCTTGCCATCGCCCTTTCCCTCTCGCTCTCTTAACTGTGGCTTCAGTTGGTGCCTGGAAGCGAGTTTTGATTAGCTTCCGCCCACGCGAGTTTAAGTACATTTGACGTCGTCGTATTCAGAGTATTCGCTCTACAAAAATGTAGGTATGTGTAGCTGTATGGGCGACTCAGTTGCTGAGACTGCTTTTTTGGCGCTTCGAGTAGGTAATAAAATAATAAAATGATTCTTTTGATTTTAAATACACTTGTGTAAAATGAATCACATACATTTTCGGTAAGAGAAAAAGTTTTCAAAGTTTATGCAAACAATTTTAAATTATTAACAAATATATAAAGAGTTTTAATCACAATTAATATAACTAGTATGGTTTTATCACATAATCCATATACAGATTATTTTTTCGGTTGGTAAGGGTATGTTATCATCATGTCATCTTATTTTGTGTCAACTCTGCAAACTCTTTGCTGTCGAAGCAAAATGTTTTTAATTTAAAATGAGGAAAATGAACTGAAATGACATATAAAATACATATATTTAACTGACAGCATCGGCGAAACCAATACGATGTTTGCCCATATCAAACTCTGTATAGTATTTCCCAAGGAATACATCACCCAGAATCCAGAGTGGTCCAGTTGGCGATGGCAGATCGACGGCTATGAAAGCGGACGCACAAACAGTGCGATCAGCAAATATGTCATGGAATACATAATCCTCACCCTTCAGTTGAAAGCGTCGACCGCCGAGAGTAAAACTAAGTATGGGTAACTTATGCACCTGGTCGCAGGGCACTGAGAACTGACCATAGGCAGCTGGGGTGCCGCCAAGGGATTCGTTTATCAACATAGCCTGTTCGTAGGGCACTGCCAGAAAAGAAGTGCCCGTATCAATGATGACCTGACAACCATCCAGGCACAATTGTAGCTGTCCAATGTGTGCTGCCTCCAACTTGACCTGCCAATAGGCCCGATGCGTAACTGGAACATAGGTAAAGTTTCCACTATAGTAACGCTTACTGGATCCACCGAAAAAGAGATATCCTCCCTGACGACTGGTTGAATCACGATTTAAATAAACCGAGAACACGGGACGGCTAATCAGGTTCTGTTCCATTACGACATAAAATGGCGGCTTGATGTTTTGTATAGCAATCGCTTGATAGCCCAGCCCGAAGATGCCATCAAATTTGGCAGCCAGAAAAATGGGACCCGGCATTTCGGTGGCCTCGGCAAACGTTTGATTGCGTAGCTCCAGACCAGCCACACGCACCGTGTCCTGTGAGAGATACCCCGCCAGACTACCAGAGCCATATTGTATATCAAATTGAGTGCCATTCGATTTGTAACTACGCGAACGTTTTGCATTGTAACGGCTATGAATCTGACAGGCAAGTTTCCTGTGGCAGGTCTCCGATGGCACCCACAGATTTGCGGAGCCCGTGTCAAAGATGACATTAAATGTTTGAGGTGGATTGCCAATGCTGATGGGTCCAAAGTATTGTGCATCCAGATAGTTGCTAAGCGGCACATTCCTCAGCGAATCGTCGCGAGTCTTTGAACTGTATTTGAGACGCAGTCGATCCATGCGTATGCCAAACTGTTGAAAACGATGGCGGACCGAGGGAAAACGATGTAAGGGCACTCGGTACAGTTGTGTGCAGTCAGCAAGTGTTGCCAGCAGCAACGTAAGCAGCAATGGCAGCAACAGTAACTTCATACTGCAAATCAATAAACAAGCACAAAACTTAGCAGCAGTTATTTCTGTTTGTTGCCCTTTGTTGTTCTTGATGTTGTTGAGAATACGACTCGTTTTGAAGTTGATATCCTTGATATGCTTGACTGTTGCTTTGTTGTACAGTAAATCGTACTTAAATGCTGTCAGCTCTTGAATTTCCATGCATAAAATAATAATATGTTTTAATCGAATGACAATACGACTGCGACATACCTTGAAGTTAGTTGAAAAGCAATTGTTATGATATTTAATAATGTTATTCAATACATTGACCTTTAAAACTGTCAAATATTTATTTAACTTGAATTTCGGGTAAAAACATGTAGAACATAAGTTCGCCGAAAATGTGTTGAGACGACCTTTGAAGGTCATGTGTTAAAATAAAAAAGTTTGAGAAACTAAAGCACAACAAGTACAGAACAATATTCACTAAATTGTGGTTGTAGCCAACATTGGGGCGATACTTGGAATTAGTTCGCCAATTTGCGGTGAAGCTTATTATTTGGTTGCTTGTTTACCTAATGGTCTGCAGAATATTAAATTTATATTTTAAAGTGGGTTTTTGGCAGAAACAACTTTACATTTAATATACTCTTTTTTGTTAACAAAATCAGCGCATGCAAATTTCACTCAAAAGCATAATTGGAAATGTGAGAGCTGCGTGCAAGGCATCAGTAAAAGGCACAAATTAAATTCATGCTCGACACTTGAATACATACATACATATATTTGGCGAGAGCGAAAATTGTATTCAAGTTGAAAAAATCTCTAACAATAGCATTGCCAGCCAGCTAGTCTATAAAGCTTGAAGCCAAAATAAGCGTCTGCTCTCAATTTTTTCTTGACAGGCTTTTTAAGTGTTGTTGTCGTTGTTGTTGTTGTTGCTGTTGCTGTTGCTGTTGACGCATTGCCATGCTCAATTACACTAACAAAAAATAGGTTAGTACCCCCATCAAGAGATCTAGTACATTATCAATCAACCAAATGGATTCGACGCTACTCATACGCCCAGATGTCTGTGAATGGCAAGTTTCCGTTTCTGTTTCCGTTTACGTCTCGCTGTGACAGATTAGAGCTAGAAATCAAATGTTAAAAGCGATTACGACTTGATTTGGACGCATTTTGCGGTTGAGCTGAAAATAAATGATGGACGTCCCAACTTCGACACTCTTGGGCCATTAGACACAAGAAGCATGCCAATCAACTCGAGAGAGCGATAAGGCTGTAAATCACGCATTTGCCTCTGATAAATGTGCTGCAATTAAAATGACACTATGGCTAATGCGACAACAACAAAATAAAAAGGAAATTCCACCCTGCTGGCTACCACCCGCTGTTGGAAATGCTGCTACTGCCAATGACAGAACTTACCGAACCCGCCACACCTGCCACACACACACACACACCCAACCGCTAACGTCCAAAATAAGTAGAAGAACACCCTGTTCATTTGTATTGTTAACCTGGTGCTGGGCTTGCCAATATTTTAACAGGCACAATTAAATATGTATTCCACTTGAGCTATTTGCTCAAGCCCTTATGTTCGGAGCTTTGATGTGCACCTAACAGCTATTAATTGACAGAGCACAGTGGCACAAAAAAGAATGTCGCAAATAATATTAAGTAGTAATTGAAATTGCATTACTGCCATTAGCAGCTGGCCAGCAGTGTCAGGTTGAAGTTGAGTTCTCATTGAATTAATCGCACGACAACACCAGTCAAACTTTTCGCTCAGAACGAATGAGGGCGAATGAGGTGGTGGTTGTGTGGGTGGCTGAATGTTGTCAGCTCAGTTTAGGCCAAAAGTTTTCAACGAGTGTCAAACCCAAACCGACAACTGTTTCTAAGTAGGTGTGTGTATACCTGAGTGTGTGTGTGTGTGTGCGTCAACACTTGTTGCTTATTCAAACTGTGTTTTAAAAGACAGGAAGCAGAAAATAGGTATCATTGACAAGTTGAATATTATTTACTCTTTCAGTTTATACTTTATATAGTAAATACATATAGTAATATAGTATATACATATTTGATAAATATAAATATGATAAGATAATCTTTAAATGAGAGTTCAAATGTTGCTTAAAAAAAACATAAAATCTTTACTTATTAAGTTGTCGGACAAAGCTTATTAAAAAAATAAAAATACCCCACTTGAGTGTATGCGAAAAGGTAATAGTGAAAGTAAACGAATTTTGAGAAGACCGGAAATTGTGAGCAGCATTTGTATCTTTTGATGGCAACAAATTAAGTTTGCCAAAGCAACCGAAAAAGGTTTCTTTTTTCCTTTTCATTTCGTATTTTGTGTTTTCCTGCGCAAATGGCGTTGATAATGCAAAAGATGCTGCCAGTAACAGCTGCTGCTGCTTATGGCCAGGCCAACAAGTTTTTGCTTAATTTTTTTTCGGGGTTTCTGTACTTGACCTTAAGCGTGGCATTTGTTTTTGTGTGTGCGCCCTGTCGTGCTTTGACAGCACATAAAACTGCAAGTTCATGCCTCAGATATGCAGCAAACGGTTGCAAGAAAAGAAAGCAAAGTGCCAAGTCTTAACTGCTCGTATTTGAGTAAAGTTTTAAGTCTGAGCTCGATCTAAACTCAAAAAAAACAATTAAATGACCAAACAAAACAAAATATACACAAACTTTATCAAAAGAGCTCACATCTCACTTTTCACTTTCCCTTTGTGGCTGTTTGCATGTGTGTGTGTATTTTTGAAAGTTAGCCTTGTGTGGCAGAGCCACCAAAAAGGTTTGTGCAAACCAACAAGCCCTGGTAAAAACTTTTGGTAACCGCTTTATGTTCAGGCCAAAAGTTTGAGCTTCCGCCACAAAACCGATGTTGGACGTCTGTTGGCTATCAGAAAGCATCGGCCTTAAATAATATTTTAGCCCACAAAACTTGTAGATACACGTGAATTGACTTGTTGCCCCATGAAAAATCAAAAAGCAAGCCGCATTATTAATGGCCCAATTAGTGGTTCAAACAGGTTGCAACATTTTTCCACTCGCTTGCGTCTCGTCGCTCGCTCTCTGAAACAAGCAAGCTTCACAGGAGCACAGAAAAGTATGCTATGAATTCTGCCGCCAGGCATTTCCCACTGAGTGCTATATACCTATATATATATATATATATATGTATATATCTTTGTACATACCACATTCTGTGGCAGATGTTGCTGCCGCTGCGAAATATGAATAAATTGCCATTTGCTGCGAGTTGCATAAGAAAAAGTTCGTAAAATAAAGCACCCAGTTGCATTAAAGTGTCAATTTCTGTTGTCTTAATGGGGCGTGGCAGCATCCGACTCTCTATCTCTGTCTCTACTCTTTGGGGCTGCTTTAAGCCAGTTAACTGAGCAGAAGTTTGCCTCTTAGACACACACTCGTTGGCTTATTGAGATTTTAATGGCTTTAATAAACGCGTTAAAACTTAATTACAAAATCATTCTCAAATTTATAAGCTAATTAACGCGTAATGTTCTCTGATCAACAATAACTCATTTTTACAGTTGAAATCACCTTAAAATTGAGCAGTTGTTGAGTTTGCGGTTACAACTGTTGCTGTAGTTTTTGATGTTGCTGTTGTTCATTTAGCTGATGAGACAACTCTACTACTGCTATTAGACATTTTATTTATTAATATTTACTTATTGCATTCCTTATAAGTTAAAAGCCTCTGTAAGAGAAAAATGGAAAAATAGCAAAAGTTTACTGTTGCTGCAGCAGCTCTCGTTTTATGTTGCTGCTGTGTACTCGACCATATAACATGTTGATGGTGTGCTTGCTGTCACTGCTATCTGTTGTTGTTGCAGCACTTATTGTTGTAGGTATCTCTGCAATTCCAGCTGATGTTACTACTGCGGCCATTGAAGTTATTGCCGCTATTATTAATTTAGCTACTGGCTCTGTAGTTGTTGTGGTTGCTCTTTCATTGTCGCTGCTTTTAAGTTGTTAATGTTAAGAGTTGTTATACTTTTGCTCCTGCAGCTCTTAAAAGCTTATGTTGTTGTTGCTGTCATGATTGCTGTTGCTACTTTTGCCACTGCTTTTGTTTTCTTGTTGCCGTTGCCACGGCTGCCTGCTGCCTGCTGCAAGCAATCAATTAAGTAAGCGATGGATCTGATGTCAAATGTTTTGCTTCTTTATTTTGATTGATTTTTCCCTCTTGTGTTGCTGATTTCTTTGGCACAAAGCGCAGGCAACAATATGCTAAACTTTTTGGCACAAGTAAATTGCTGTGCAATAATTCAGCTGAGGTGAAGACTCAAATCAACTCAAGAGTTGGCAACATGAACCTTAATATTGAGTATTAATAGGGGACCAATCATAATAAGTAGAATGAATGACAGAAAGCCACTAGAGAACAACAAAAGGAGGGAGGAAAAATGCGTTAATGCTTTTATATAGCTTGTAAACTTCGAAACATAAGAGAAAAGCTATTGAAAAGTTAACAAATAAGAAAGCTGTCTTTGGGATAACAAATTTAATATACACTTAAAAAATAACTACTGTTTTTTCGTTTTACGATGTTAGTTTTCATACTCCTTATAAACAGTTTGACCAATTTTTTATATTTTATTTTATTTAATATGTATATTCGGTAGGTCTGTGAATCGATCGAAATATGCATGAATAATATCATATTGATTGATTTTATTCACATTGGAACGCTGCTGCAACAAAAAGTTTATTCCGATTTCCTTTAGCCCGGTCAAGATGTCAATGAAGATTGCAACATGGTTGCTGCTGCTCTTGCAGCTTGCGACATTGCCGAGCCAACGGAGCCCTTTAATTTGCATATATATACAAGTACACGGAGCTGGTGCCGTATTTCATTGACTGTTTGGCGGAAATTGTTTCTTAAACGTTAACAGGCAACGCTTTAGCTTGTCAGCGGCAGCAGCAGGAGAAAGAGCAGCAGGAGCTTTGAAGCCTCGCAACTAAAAGGGAATTCAACAGAAAAGTTTCTTCACTAATCTCTGGGCAGCAATGACATGCTTTTGGGCCAGAGAGCAAATATTTAATTAGCTATAACACGAGCTACACCCCAGGGAATGTCTGTCTGGCAGTCAAACAGTCAGTTAGCCAGCGAGGCGACTCCTACATCCTGTCCGGCCTGAGGTCTCGTCCAGTCAGGCACATTTTCGTGCCAGTGAAGCGTGAAACCACATCGAAAGAAATTCATTTTGCGGCTGGAGATTAAAGAGAATTTCCCAAATGAGTCGCCAACTACTGCGTATCTGGCCAAGTTGAGCAAAAGGTCCAACCAACCGCTTTAATGCCACAATTCTTATCCATAAATATGGAAGTTCAAGCATAATTAAAAGGGATTTGCCAAGATGTGCCATAAATCACTGCACCTTTGGGGAGAGAGTCGCCTACATTTGTGCTCTATTAATAAAATTCAGCTAGATTGCAAGCAACAAAAACCGTAGCAACAAGATATGAAATAAGCCAAAGAACCAAAGAGAAAGGCAATAATAAGGTGTTTTTGGATTCATTAAAACGTGCCAATTTGTGAGTATTCCATGACCAGTTGCACTTTCGGCTCTCTACTCAAATATACATACATATACTCAAGTGTAATTTGCATATTTATTTGGCTCTGTTAATATGTTTATATTACAGATTTGTTTCAAGTAAAAAAAAACATTTTTTTGACTTCAAGATCTTCGTAGCAACTTTTTTCATTTAATAAATTTTGATTTCTCTATTAAAAACTCCGTTAAATTGTTGGAGATTGTGTTAGATGGAACTTTGTTAATCATTTTTGCCAACTGTTGTTGCCAATTGCTGTCATTTGCCGTTTGTGGCAACACTTTTTTTGTGCCTTCAATTTGTGTTGCCCACAGCACAGCAAGTTGACCTTCAACATGATTTCAAATGGCAGTTGCCGCCGCCAGTCACCGACTGGGTAATGTGGCTGACTTTTGATTATGCAGCAACTTAAATTATGCTATTCGGTCCGCACTTAATTAAAGCGGCTGCAAAAAATGCTCCTTTAACCCTCAACAGGCGGCAACAATTTGAGCGTCTAAGCGACTTTTAATTGAGTTTCATTTCAAACACTCGGAATGTTGGCCAAGTTTTTTCCAGAGGAAAGGGGAAAGAGGGGTGGGGTAGGGTGGGGTGGCCTCGTACAATTTGGTTAATTAAAACGTTACAATTGGCGTTGGCATTTTTTGTGAGTGTGTGGCAGGTTGCCAGTGGTTATCTTTGTTCCTGAACACTTGCCACACATTCGCAACGCATTGCGTCTAGTTGAGTGTTAAGTTTTTTGGCGGCAGTGTGTGCGGGTGTGGCATTGTCAGGTGGCAAGTGGGTTCTTGCCTCAAAACAAGCAACTGCACTTGACTGCTCGCTGTGTGTGTGTGCGTAAAGTGTCAAGAGTTGTGGACTTCATCAAGTATGCCAGCCACCATATTAGGTCCTTACAGGATTCAGGACATGAAACTTCAACCGACGCAAACTCAATTTGCGTCATTTTGTATATAAAACCTATATACATATATTACACACATTCGAAACGCCAAAAAAAAAACGCTCTTGGCACAATATATGTTTATGCACACCCGGTCGAAATTTAGCCAGATTTTTTGTTGCCATTTTGTGGCACTTAAGTGCCATGAACTTTAATGTTTCTTTGGCTTCAGAATTAAGTACTTCATACGAGAATTTAGTTTTACTGCACATTTTGGGTTTTTAGTATTATTTGCTTGCGCTTAACGTCCGGTTTTAAAGTCAAGCTGAGAATTCAACAAAAAATAGCATTCAAAAAATAACGTTAAATATTTATGCGGCTGCAGCTACTGGAAATCTCGTGTTTTGCATTCATATTTTTCCCCATATTTACAATTTCTTAACACAACAGCTCTCTATATCTCGCTTTCTCTCTCTCTCTCTCTCTCTCTCTCTCTCTCTCTCTCTCTCTCTCTCTCTCTCTCTTTGACAACATTATACACTATTCACACACACACATACACAATAAATAGGGTAAAAGGGCAGTAAAAAACATTTTTGGCCCATTAACATTCAAGTACAGTTCTTCCTTATCAGCTGCAACAGCGATGTCGTTTCGGCCATTTTGTTTTGTCGGTAACCATTTTATCGGAGGAAACCAAAAGGAACTTAAGATAGTTTATATATGATGCACATAACAAACAGTTAACAACATACATAAAAAAAAAGAAAAAGAACATAAGAACATAAATAAAAACCTATGGCTTGTTTATAGAAACCATCTAAATCTTCTCAATAGGGTATCTTCTTGTCTAGCAATCTTTACATTTGAATTGTGCTGAGTTCATGCAATATTTATAGCCACTGAAATTTTATTGTGCCAGTGCAATGCATTTTTATGACTTTTGCCCTACTGCAAATGTTTTATTCATTACGGCTGAGCCATCAAGTTGTCGGCCAAAACATGGGGCAACTAAATAGTTAACCGCAACAGCTGGAAAATAACCTTTAATATAGCAACCTTCTGTGCGCAAAAGTTAATTAACTTATTTTAAGCTTATTTACCTTGAAACAAAGAAGAACAAAAAATAACTTTGTGTCGAGATTTCTCGCCGACAAGGGAAAAAATACCTTTTTGGTATGACAATATGACACTTTTTACAATTTCGCTTTGTGCTGCACTTGAAACTTGTTGACTTATACCAAAAAAAAAAAACAAAAATTAAATTTTAATGGTACCCAGAACCCCAAAAGCCAACCACTCAACATCGCAAAAATGCAATTAAGAACAGAAAATTTTATAATTTTTGTTCATTTTGTGTCGCTGTTGCTGTGAGCAACAATATTGCTTTGATGTAAGGACCATACTTGTTGTTGTATTTGTATATTCTGCCATTAATACAAACACAAAGAAATTTAATTTTCATTGTGAATCGTCATGTGGCAAGACAATGAGCCAAATTAATTATGTTGCCAAGAAAAAGTCAAACACAATAGAACTTGAATTTGAATACACTCAAGTAAATAGATCATTTATTAGCTGTTCCAGTGTGTTTGTATTTAACATTTTCAAACTTAAACATACATACATATATATAATATACACAATAGATTTTTGTTAAGGTAGCGTTCACATTGAATTCGGTTTTACATGGCAGAAAACATTTACAACATTCAACAGTTAAAACAGTTTTTGGCGGTTATCTTAATTACATTTATACATTTAAACTACATACACCTACGCAAAAATAAGAAAAAGAAAACACAATTGTTTACCTATGAATTTTTAGCTTTCACATTGCAATATTGTTTTCTGTTTATTTTTTCGAGGGGGAGTAATCAAAATTCAGTTCAGTCTCTTAAAAGATGCTTGCAACTTGCTTGCCATTTGCTAAAATCTTGACTACCGTTGATCATTAATGCCATCAGACAACCTCTACATCAATACCAATACCAATACTTAGGGAACTAACAAAATAACAAACTGAGAGCAATAGCTTGTTGCGTGCCTGTAAATGTATCTTCTTAGACGGAATTTTCCTCCAGTCCCTGTAGGAAGCGTATAAAGTGAATCTTATCCATAGCAAAACTAGATTATAAACAATTTACTTACCTTCATTAGAGGGCTAATGGCACGAGGCATCATGCTGAGCGTGCTGCCAGTTCCAGCACTATTCGCAATGGGCAACATGTGCAACGCATTGTTTGAGCCACGATGCAAGGTCAGTGGTGCATGATGACCACCCACAAGCGTTGTCGTTGTGGCCGAGGACACGCATGATTCCCGCTTGCCACGTCCATAATACGATGTTAAAGGGCTGATTATAAATAGAAAACTTAATACAGACAGCAACTTTATAGTTGAAAAGTGTTTTAGAATTTAGTTATATTGCTTAAAAGTAGAGAAAGAGAGAGAAAGGAGAGACAAGAAGAAAACAAAAAATGCATAGATAGAGGAAGTGTAGATTTAAAAAAAAAGAAAAAAGTTTAATAAATCTCTTAGTGCAAATATTAAAAGTAAAAGACTGATTAGGTGCTTTACACATTTTACGATAAAGAAAAAAATCTTCTCATGCAATCTGTTTGTTAATTACAGTCTTAAGAAACATTGTTTATCAGTGTCTTCTGTATTTAACAAACCCAGGTACATGTAATTAAAACTGAAATATTTGTTCACTTACCGCATGCTCTCAGCGCGCGGGGAGCCGCTGCCCTTGTTGAAACTTTTTGTTGTATAGCTGCACAAGTTAGTAGAAAGCAGATTGAGGAGGAATCTTATATAGAGTTTGCACTTGTATTAAGAGCTAGAGTGTGTGTGTATGTGTGTGGGTGAATAGTTTGGGGGAGCTCGAGCTACTCTAAAAGAGTGGCACTTACCGTCGGTTCTGGTTGCGTTGAATGTTGCGCGAGTCCCGCCATGTGGCAACATGATGTCTCAGTGCGTTGCGTACCTCCGAGTTGAGGAAGCAGTAGAAAAGCGACACCCAAAAGCCCTGTCAAGCGAAATGGCAAATATTTGAAATGGACGAAAAACGAAAACGAAAATGCAATCGCTTCGCTTCGCTTCGCAAACAAACAAACTTGCCTGTGTGCTAAGCAGAACAGCGCGAAGAACGGCAAACATGTGACCCATTAGACCCGATTCAGATGGTCCTGCCAGCACAACCAGATAGGTGATACCAAATAGTGGAATGAGCACCAGCAATGCCTTAGCTGCCTTGCGATACTGGCGCGTTTCCACCGTGTTCGCCGAGCGAAGTTTAGTAATAAGCACCTGACAGAACGAGTCGCACGAAAACTGTAGCTGTAGAATTTAAAGAAGCTGACAGAGCTTATTAGAACTCACCCACATGATGCGCAGCAGGAATGTCAAATTGATAATGAGGACGGCACAGACGGGTCCCTGAAATATCCAGTCAACATTCGTTTCCTCCATCCACGGACAGTTGATGTCATACTGACAGAGTGTGTATATGTGTGCCAATTAAAATGTTTTTAATGAGCTACAAGACTATCTACTCTTACCTTTTCCATGCTTTTAATATGCGTTACAGTTAGACTCTTTGCCACTGCCCACGTGATCACAAACAGCGCCGGTCCACCTGGCAAAACAGCATGTTTCAATTTAATTAGCTCTGTTCAAGACACTGGCTAAGAACTTACCCCAGCCAATGGAAGCATAGATATTGAAACGAATATTATCGCCGGAGAACGTCTTTACCACCAGCATATACAGATAGAGACCCTCCACCAGCATCCAAAAGAAATTGGTCAGCGTAAAGAAATGAAACAATGTGACCAGAGCAATGCAGCTGCTCATGCCACTACGAACGGATATCTACAAGGAAATGACACAGACATAAGGTAGATACTCTGTGATTTTGGGTACATTAAAGAAAGATTCAGTGTTTAATCCACGTTTTTATATTTTCTCATCGTTGATCATGTATTTATTTCAAGAACTAAACAACTTAACTAACTTAATGTGCACAGGGCATAAAAAAAAACAAAGAAAGGAAAATGTAAACTTGTGGCACGACTCACCTGCACGGACAGCAAGAGAATCCAGAAAAAAGCCGACATGATGTACGTGAAGAATAAATTGGCATGGATGGTGTTACGTAAACAACGCAGTTCTCTGTGTAAAACAAATAAATACAAAAAAAGGCAAAGACATATAAGAATAGATGGCATTTATATGGCTGGCAAACAACCAACACACACTCACTTGTAGTAGGCGAAAACAATCAGAGCCAGGGTGAGCGAGACCAGGCTTAAGGCATAGCCAATATAATAGATGATAGTCGGCAGCTCCACAATTGTCTCGAACTCCGGGACAGTTTCCGGTGCCGGCAAATGGGCACAAGCATCATAGTTCGTATACTGAGCCCAGGTGCCATTTAAGTGGCAGAAACGCGTTGCATTCTCTGCACCCACATACAAAGAGAAGGCAAGGTATGTTGACACTAGGATGGTTAGGTCAAAGGTCATTATTTTTACTTACGCCTGCTGTCATAGTGTATGCCCTGCAATTCGTCCATGCACTGGAGCACGGCAAGGGTGCCTCGTGGGGTGCGCGGCCAGCAGAGTATCGAATCGAATTGTGTGAGGCAATGGTCGCTGTCATTGCCATAGGTCGTTGCATCCACGTGTTGCTGCAACAGGCAATTCAGCTCGACACTTTGATTGATCTCATCCAGATTGTTGGGGGACCAGAGTGCCTCATTAACGCTGCTGTTTGTCGCATCACCTACACCTGCTACATGATTACTATTGATGTTCCCTTTGTTGACGGACATTGTTTTTGTTTTTGCTTTTGTTGCTGCTGCTGATGCGACTGCTGATGTTGCCCCAACTGCTCTTTTTTTGGCAGTGGGCGTATCACAATTCTTGTGTTCCTTTCATGTTGTTACTGCAACAAATACATATGTACATACTTCACATGTCAAGCTTCAAAAAGAAACGCACGGCTTCTCTTTAAAAAATAGTATTGAAATCTTGTCTGTTATAGAAAAAATCAATTCGAATCTGTTTTAAGCCTTAACACATGGGCTTAGAATATATTTATGTTAACATTGTTTAGTAAATATTATATATTTCAACTTTAATATTTAATTCAATAGAACGTTTTTAGTATGGATTCACAAAATAAATACTATTTTATTTGAGAAGCAAGTTAATTAAATTTTCATACAGGCCAAAAAACAAATATAAGGCTTTGCAATTTTTTCAAGTGAGCATGTTTTTATACCCTTAACCATAAAATGGGTAAAAAATGGTATAATGGTTTTGTGCAAAAGTATGTAACATGCAGAAGGAAGCTTCTCCGACCCCATTAAGTATTTATATTCTTGATCAGAATCAACAGCCGAGTCGATTTAGCCATGTCCGTCTGTCCGTCCGTATGTATGACAGCGTCGATCTCAGGAACTATAAAAGCTAGAAACTCCATATTTTAGATATGAAAAAAATGTAATGTATTGAAAAAATGTATATATTTTTAATCTATAATTAGGTTGATTGGTTAGGTTTT
The DNA here is from genome assembly GCA_035044645.1 of Scaptomyza parva. Classification (NCBI taxonomy): domain Eukaryota; kingdom Metazoa; phylum Arthropoda; class Insecta; order Diptera; family Drosophilidae; genus Scaptomyza; species Scaptomyza parva. The sequence goes on from JAWNNT010000090.1 coordinate 16,797,006, forward strand.
TCTTGAAATGCTAAAAAACACTAAAAACTACAAAGATACGGCCAATAACCTATTTTCCCGTCACAAATTTGATCAGCAAGAAACTTTAAGTATTAAGTCAAAGAATTATCTCAACTATTAGTAGCGCAAATAGTTTGCTAATATTTCAGAGAACATTATTCCAACTTCGGAAGCCTTTGTGAAAACTACAATGTAATTAATTTACAAAAGCTGTTGGCAAAGTTAGTATTAATTGTTGAGGCGATACATGGAGAACTATTTTGCTTACAAATAATATTGAAGATAGTGAAGTTTCGTGAAAATTACGTTTAAATTTCGCAGCTGTATATAATTAATTCTTATTAATAATTCAATAGCAAACAAATACAAAGCCCAGACACTTTAAATGTATTTAAATGGATATTCGACATCTATATTTATTTAATTAATTTATATTAGCTCTTCTCTATCTCATTAAAAAAGTTGATCTTTTTAAAATATTAATTATCGAACGAAAATTTGAATTGCACGAACAATTGTAGTCAATAAATCTTTAAATTTTACTGTCTTACAGGCAGCACTCCTGCATGTAATTTATGCCATGAGATTGCTTTAAGCCAGCAAACGTTTGACAATTTACAAATGGATAAGAAAACACATTACAATGTGGCGCTTATGACAGTATGTGTGAGTATTTGTGGCAACAATTGACAGAGTTTGTGTCCTGATCCTAACACGCAACTGGCAACCGCAGCATGTGGCTTGTTCTATTCTCCTCTCTCTCTCTCTGTCGCTCTATCTCATTCTTGCTCTCGTTCTTTGTATTCACTATGCTCTGTGTGTGTTAGTGTGCGCGTGTGTTAATTGCATTGGCCAAGCCGCAGGCACAAAATGGATACCAGCAAATTGCCATTCTCCGCCTCCATCTTGCCCCTAAGGGGTCAACAGTTTAAAGCCCCATAAAATCAACGGAGCAAAATTGCATTCTATGCCCAGCGGCTTTAACTTTCTCACCCACACACACAGCCAATTTTCCTGATTTATTAATACATAACATGGGGCGCCACAATATCTATAAAAATTCATTAGCTTGCACAAAACTTGGCCATCAAAGACTGACAAAAAGAATGAGAGAATAATGCGAACAGACAGTTGGCCAACTACGTGTGTGTTCCAGGCTTCACTTCCTGGCCCCGAGCAAGACCGGGCCCAAAAGACAAAAAGGTACTCCCCACAACATGTAATAGAAATTAAAGGGCGTGGCCTGGTCGAGAATGTTTATTGTGGCAGAACCTTTAAGTCAGCAGGACCCAAATCTTGCATTTATATGCTGATAATAAATGGCATAAATGATGCATCGTTACATTAATGCACGCCATAAAAGCTAGCGCGCAAATCATACACACACACACACACGCACACACATTATAAACAGATAATAAATATGTAGATGTTGTGGCCAACGAAGCGTATACAGCACAATACAGTGGGTGTGTAGAGTATATGTACCCGAAAGGCAAAAAGGGTTCTCACATGATAGTTAGTCCCCTGATTTATGCATTAGCTGCCATAAATAATCAAACACACACCCACACATACATACCCACAGTTTACAGTTAAATAGCAAGCAATTATTTACATATTAGATGGCATAAATAAATAGTGAAAACTTCAATATTTATGCAATAAATGAATATTTCATTAAAACAATTTTCAAGTGTAAAAAAAGGGGGACACACATATGCGGTATAGAACCATTTGTGACTGGCGGTCATTTTTGCTCATATTCGGAATATTTTGATTAGGTCGCTCTACTTTTCGGTCTCACTGTCTGCCGTACCTCATAATTTCACTGCCCTTTGTTGTGGTTTCTCCTTGGCTCGTAAATTAGCACAACATAAAACGCGGCGAGTTGATTATTTCTGCACATGCCTTCAGCCAACATATACATCCTCCCCGGCACCGCATATTCATTAGCCACGTTAGCTATTGTTTTAGCCAGCTGCAATTGTGGCTTACAGCCAAACACACACACACACACAAAGGAGACGCGCGTACAACTTGCAAAAAGAAACAATTCAATTTTGCAAATTGCGCGCAGAAAAGAAAAAAAATATTAATAACAATAATGAACAATAATAAAAATGCCCAGCATCTAATTACCTCATAAATAATATGAAAATGACAAGCTGAACCCCAAAGCTAAATGTAATGAAATAAATACAAAATAAGAAATTGCTAATTGCATATTTGATTTCAATTAGTCACAACACGAGACGAAACAGAATAAAAATTCTTCCAACATAATCCATTTTTTGGGCGTAAATGCAAATTTTATTTTGACAGCTCAACACAAAGACAAAAAATCGCCCACACACACACACACAAACACACATTTGTAGGGAAATTGAATGTGTTCATCTGACAATCTCATTTATGGCGTTCACAACTTGATGAATGTCCGGCTATCATCCCAGAAAAATATTTTCAGCTTACCCAAATCAACACACATTACAAGAAATGCTGCTGGCTGGCTGGCAAAAGCACAAAAATAAACAAAATATATAAATGTGGTGGGGGGGGGGGGGGGGGGGGAACAAAGAGTGAGAGAGAGAGGGTGCAGAACTTAAAGATATCCTATATTCAAATTTAAAATATTTCTAATCTGCCCAAGGGGTATATTTTAGATGATCAGATTAAATAAGATGTTTTCCACAAAAATATATCAAATGATTACGTTTTCATGCAGAATATAATAACATAATGAAAAAATAATGGTTGATGTCATGAACAATCATCTTTAAGCTATAAGCAAATTTATTTTTAAAAAAATATTCTTATTCCACTATCTACACATAAGGTGTTAATAACTTTCACTTCGAAAACATCCACTTTTCCAATTGTCAGCTAATAGGGTATTAAAGGATTATAGATGTATGTGAAGAAATAAAATGCACACACACACAAAGATTTTGGACTGAGTACATGGAGGTAATGTAGTATAATGTTTTGCTTATTTGTTATCATTCTCTTAGTATTCCCCGTCTCGGCGCATATACTATTATAGAAGATTGTATCTAATCTCGTGCGATTGCACACAATGGATTCGCCAAAGGCGATGGCGACAACAAACCCACATAAACACACGACTAGTGTGCTTGGTATGAATGTGTGTGTGTGTGTGTGTGAATCGAATTCCCGCGGCTGGCTGAGTACCAGAGCGTATGGAATGCGAAATGCTCGTACTCAAGCTCCTTGCCATTGTCTCCCAGTGTGTTCCTGGTATTTGTGTGTCTGCAATTTCCGCTTTCTGCTCCTAATGCTTATAAATGTTTACGTTGCTCGACAGCTGGTGCTATCGATGTTTTTTGCTGTCGCTGCACCGTAATTGTGGGGCATTCCAATATAGAACTGAAAATACAATAATAATCATAGAGCGAAAGAGACAGAGAAAGAGACAACAATTGTTTTGCCATTTGTGGCATACAGCATTAAATGGCTGGAGCATGCCTTAGCCCGCCCGCCTGCCAGCCTGTCAGCCTGCCTGCCTGTGACATGCGTGGACACTTTTACGCTTGTGTTAAAGACATTTTCATTATCAACGCGCAAAGACAATAAAGACAGCGTCGGGATGAAGAACGACGAAGCGCCTGGCACAACCAACAAAAGGCAAACAGAGCTTTATTTCTATTTTTAGCTGTTTCAGCTCTCATTATTGTGACTCATTAAATTTTATGTGCATAAACAGTACACACACACACACACACCCACAAAGAAACAGAACACACGGCAAAACAATGGCTCAGTTGAACATGCATTTAAAAATTCATAAGCAAATGTTACGCATACGACGCGTGTGCCTTTATAAAATTACTCACTGAATATGCATGTCTACATAATGTGACATAGACAGAGAAATGCAGAGCCTATGCTAATCCTTAATGCATTTAATATTCAAACAGGGACTTACTTCGTGAAGTATGTACTTGGATGTTGCATTTATATACACTTTTTTAAAAACTTACCATAGGTATTTCAATGTTCATTGTAATGGAAAATAAACTCAGTTAAACTGCAAACTTTTCAATTTGAAAATGAAGAGAAAACTTTGTCTTGAATATAAATATTATCTTCCTATTTTAAATAAATCTAAAGTTTTCACATCGTTAAATGCGAACATGTTGCGTATGTTAAATATGCTGTAAAACATATGAATTCTTGTATAGAAACGACTCCCCTATGCCCAATATCCGGAACACATTACAATACAATACAATGTATTTGAGCAGAGATCGGGTCGAAACATAAAAGTTTTGTGGTTAAATGCTGGCCGTACTTTTTATGCATCCACACACAGCAATGAAATTTGATGATGGAAATGGCATGAAGACATTCAAAAGGTCTGACAAAGATTTAAATATTAGCTTACAAAATATGTGTTTGTCTGTGTGTGGGTGTGCATGTGTGAGGGTGTGATGTAAGATAAGCTAAGAAATAAACGCCTTTTGTCTAGACAACAATGTAGAACACCATAATTTGCAGACACTTCCGCTTCCGTCTTCTTGTTGAAAGGGCCTCCCACACCTGTTGTTAATGTTTTGTGATTCTTTTTATTCGTGAACTTAGCGCCACTTTTTCACTGTTATCAAAAAAATTTGATGGCCGGGCCATTTGGAGCCGGATCAGCAGCTATTGCCAACAAGTGTTGCGTTTTATTGTCTCGCCATTAACAGGTTTCCGTTCCGGTTGAGTCTCTGACGGCACGTGCAGTAGCAAAGCTAACAGAGAACAGAAAGGCACGCGCTTCAAATACGTGAGTGCTGGAAAGGATGTATGAATGTGAGATTATAATGCCTTTGGCTTTCTGTTGAGCGAGTTTTGTTGCTAACAAGACGGGATTTGCTTTTTAGGGGGTTTGGCTTGCTTCTTCCCAACACAAAACAAACATAAAGCAACAGCAAACAAGAAAAGAAACAAACAAAACAAAGCAAAGTAAAGCAAGAAAAAAATCCTGCGAAATCTGTTATTTATTAAGTCAATAAAAATTTGGTTTAATGCATTGCAAGTTTTTGGGTCCGTATATACCAAGAGATTTATCAGCAAATTTACGATGTACTCCGGTTCGACGGAAGTTAATAAAATACAATAAATGAAAGTACATTTCATGCGCAGCCTAAACGTAGGCAACAAGTACACTCTCAATTGAGTGTTACAAGAATATCAACAGCTTCCGCTTAAGCTTAAGGCCGTTGCTATGGTCTACAAAATCCCAGATCTAATAGAGTTTTCGACAATCGATATTGCACTGAATGTGCACACACACAGCCACACACACACACACCAACACACAATAGGCATGGCCAATTGCCACTCCTTCTATTCAGCTTTATCCTCTTTTCATTGTAATGCATTCCATTGTTGGGTGTCCGATTGGTTGGTTGTGTGTGGCGTTTTAATTAAAGCCACAAACAGTAGATGGTATTTACCTTTCTGTGCAACCCACACACACAGACATACATATGTACATACACATTGCAGCTACATACCTTTGGTTTAGGGGAGCGCCTTTTAATTGAGCACCGAGTGGTTGCAATGCTCAGTGTTATTATTTTTGTTGCTTTTGTCGCCGTTGGCCTAAGCAAACTTAAGGATTATTTTTTTTTTGTTTGACCGCAACTCAGCCAAATGGTTTTAGGTATCCTTCTTGCGCTTTGCCACTTATTTCGGACGGCTTAAATGTGTTAAACGCCTTCTAAGCCGCAAATGATTGTGTCAAAGCGTTTTCCTTTAGTCGCCGTTGCTTGGTTATACAGAAACACACACACTCACACACATTAACACTCTTACACACACAGTACTCACTACTTGTGGTTGTCTTTAACGCATCTTAATGCTGGATTATTTGCCATGGCAATTCACTTCTGATTTACGCTTAAAGCGACTTGAATGAATTTATAAAACAATTATGTGGTAATTTAATTGAAAAACTTACAATATTTATGCATTTTAATATTAATAGCTAACATTCTTTTTCCAAACACATAATATTCACTTCAATTGAAATATTTTTAAGCCACATAAACATTCTGTTGAAATTTTGAATTGGTTTTCAATGGGTTGTAGGTCGATTTCGACTAAACTCTTATTGGCTGCTGCTGCTGCTGCTCTCGAACCGCACTCGTTGACAAACCGCTGATAACTGGCGGTTTCCATCTTTGTCGCATCTTAACAAGCGCACCCGGAACAATACGAATAAGTTCTTACCACTTTCGGTTCGGCAAAATGGCGCGAAATCAATGAGTTCCACAAACGAAAGCTTTTGCAAAAGCTGCGTTCCACACAAGCGACAGGCTGTTGTTGCGGGCCTCCGGGCCTCTTCTTCTCGTTGTTAACCAACAGGTGTGTGCGTTTGAGTTACGAATTCCTTGAATTATTATCTCGAAGCAATGCATTTCATTTTTGTTTGTAGCGTCCTTTTGCCAGCCTAAGCGTTTGCAAATCCGCTCATTTGATTTATGCAAATATTTGTCAAGCCCAAATGTTTGTGCAACATTTTGTTGCCCCTTTTTAAAGTGGCAGGTTATACGCTGCTTATTTGCTTAGGTGCCAGTCCGCGAAATGTGCTGGCAAAAAGGATATCATTCTCGGGTCTTCCCTTTGAAGTTGCTCCAACGTGCAGCTAATCAAATTAAACTCAAGTGCGGCTCGTGTCGACATTTATTAAAGCTCACAATATGCGGCCATGATGCTTCAGCTCAAAATTGCCTAAGAGCGTACGTAAATTGGTACAAAAAACAAAACGAAAAAAAAAAACATAAAATCAGCGAAACAAAACTCTGTCACCCACACCACTCGCACACACACACACACACACACGCTTGTTTGGTATTTAGAATAAAAAGCCGACATTAAGCCTACTGATAATAACACAATGACAAACATTTTAGGACCCCCCACAACGGCTGAGGGCTGAATGCGTCTGACACATTCGGCAAAGCGTCCTTAACAGAGTCAGTCGGTACAGTAAAAATAAAAATACAATCTACCAAAATAAAAAATAAAAAAATAACTGCAAATGTCAACTGGCACTCGGGAGCGTTTAAATTCCATTTGAAAAATTCATTGCCAAAAGCAAAGACATGTTAACCGTAAATGTTCTGTGTTGTCGCTGTTCCGTGCTTACGAGTACGAATATACATATATTGTAATGTTCATCCTAATGCATATTAAAGAGCTCATTTTACCATATGTATAAAGCACACATCTATTGCCAATGGATTTTTTCGCTAAGACTACATTTTAAGACTAAGATTTTATACTCGACAAAGAAAGCAATAAAAGTGATTTTTAAGCTTAAATATATACATTTATCTATATACACATTAAGAGTGCTTTGCAATCCTCCAGATTGATTACATAGACATACACAGTGGCAAAAAGTTTTTCAATTTCCATCCACAACCAAGCTGAATAAAACTATCATAGTTAACTCTGTTTGCATTGTACTAAGAGTTGTACTGACAAAAAGGACTTTGAATTGTCTTTTGTTGAACATTTTTCGCTTCTCATTTAATTTGACAATTTGATACCCTATAAGGGTTTATTTACAGAAATTGTCAAATTCCTTAAAAAACATGAAATAACATTACAGCAATCAGAAAATGTCTCATTAAATAAATTTTAATTTATTATTTTCCTTCAAGTTTCTACCGTAAATGCTGTAATATTAAAGAGCTACTTAAACCCATCAAAACAAATTCTCAAAATATCTAATATCTTTCATCTTGCACACGTAGAGTAGCTCAGTTTACAAGCCAAAAAAATCAGCCATGCTTTGGCTTAGCGGTTAAGAGAACTTAGGGCAACCGCTGAGCATGTGAAACACAAACCAGAAGGATACATAAGGATGAGAATGACAGCGGAGATGAAGATGACAATGATGAAGTTGAACAATGACATAAGTAACTTGACAGCCAAACTGTGGGTGGCGAAAGAGCTAACCAGCCAAGAACAACAGTAGAACAACAGCAACAACATGGGCAACTTGTTAGCAACAAAAACCTTATTACCGGGATTACTCATGCATGCATGAACCAACTCCTTTTGAAGGGCTGCAACGGTGCTGCTTTCAAACAGCAACAACAGTGAACTGTATTTGCCTGCCTGCTGCTATCAGAAATTGAGCCTTTCTAAATTACATGCATCACTAATTAACTAGCAAACAATTGTTCAACGATAGCTTTCACACACACAATGACAAAGATGTAAGTGAGATGATATTAATTTCCCAAAAGCATCAAAAATGTAAAATACAATTAATTCTCAAATTTTACTGACTGATTGAAATATGAGCTGAAGCTTTGTTAATGGACATAAGTATGCAATAAGCTGGGCTTTTTGGGTCAACATGAAAAATGCGAAACAACATTAATACATATGTACATTTACTCTGCTAGCTTGACAGGCAACCTAAGTAGCTAACCATATGGTACTTAAAAAAAACGAAAGGATGTGAGCTTATTTTTATCCATGTCGTAGCTTGACCCATTAGTATAAGATATATCATTTGGACCTTTCCTCGGCATAGATAGATTTGAAATGGAAATGAAAATGGAAGGGTTAAAAATATTTTTAATGATAACTAATAATTAATGTTTTTTTGTAAGTCATGCCTTTAAGTAATGAAGTCAAAATGCAGGCATTTTTTCTATATCCATTCGATAAGTTATTGTGCGATAACTGATTAGTAGCAATAAAGTGACATTTATAATCCAAAACTGCAGCTTAAGCCACCGTTATTGTTGAGCTCTTGTATAGCTGTTGTTCACTGATTTACTTTGTCGAAACCCGGCAACGTCTAACCACAAATGATAGTATATCTGTACTATCAAATTTAACGTTAAGAGCGAAAAGCAGGCCGTAACTATCACACATCATTTTGTTTTACTCTGATTCACATTATAGCCAAAGAAAACTTTCCGCTAAAGTATGATTCAATCCATTCATCGTAGTTAAAACTCATTTAGTTTCTGGTATTTCCCCCACATTAAAAATGCCTGTTTACCCTGATCTGGTCACGCTCGGACAGCCCAACAATTGGGCATTGGAGGCGTCGGGGTGAAAGTAATTCCCCATATCAGTCGACGCACTCGATTCATCTCTCTTGTAAACATTTTTGAATATGTTACCTTCAACTGACGCATTGGAGCAAAGGCCCCAATGTTTTGTTTTCATTACGTTAAAGTTGATTACAAGCTCATTAAGAGTTTGAAATTCAGTTTTGGCTATATATAACAGAATTTTGTTGTGCCAAAAATTTTATTCTTTCATCAACATTAAGCGGGAAAAATGCGGCCAACAATTTTCCATCGCGTTGCATTCTTAATGGTGAGTAAATACCCTATTGTTTGCTCACATATTTTTTTCTGACTCTATTTGAAATACAATTACTTATTTATGTGCAGCTGATGGGGTTGGAGATGCTGGACCAAGCCCATGCCGCCTACAATTGTTCAGCGCCGCCGAGCTTTGACAATTTCGTAAGTACATTCCGCATTCAATGGTTTGGCCATCACGAATAATAAATAACTTGTGCAACATTTGGCAGGATGTGAACTCTTGCTGCCGCACGCCGGAAATCAATCTGGGCAATGTGCCTCATAAGTGCCAGAAGCACATAAATCAACTAAAGTCCGCCAATCAGAAATATCCCGCCTTTGCGCATTTGGTAAGCCCTTAAAAAACCACCAATTTCGCAATTGACTTTTAGATATTTCAATTTCATCTTATTCTTCACTTAGTGTTATCCGGAGTGCATTTATCGAGAGACTGGTGCCTTGGTGAATGGACAGCTACACATGGAGAAGGTGCGACAGTATCTGCAGGAGCATGTGCATCGACGAGATCGGGATGTTATACCACACATAGCACGCTCCTTTGAGAAGTGCCGAAACAACAGTGCGTATGCTTAATAAATGTGCTTTATGAGTTTGCGTACTTAGCTATTGATCTCTTGCAGTTCACGGTCACATGAAGGCTGCCAGCATTGAGTCCTATAAAGTCCTCACTCAAGGCTGTTCACCATATGCCGCCATGGTCTACAGTTGTGTCAATGCGGAAACCTTTCTCAACTGCCCCTCCAAGCTGTGGAAATCGGATGAGCAATGCGCGATTGCCAAAGAGTTTGCAGTGCAATGCAATCCGCTGCCGCACGTTCCGTTGCCCATGAGCTAAGCTCATTTAGATGAAAATTTATTTTAAATAAACAATACAAGTCTAAAGCTAGATCCGGCTTGCCAAATATTTTATACACTTGAAACAGACTGTTTTTTTTTATAACTGCAACAAAAGTAGGACCTTGACCAAAGTTGCATTCTGATAGCTCCAAAACTTTGATACTAGTACTTTATGGGCTCGTATATGCCTATTTTAATTCGTTACACGTTTCATGACAAAATAAATACACACTTTTCAAGCGTATCATAAAACTAATAAACACAGATCTATGGTATCTGATAACTAAATTATGGTTAAGTTAACGTTGATGACCTTGGCTCCATAGGCCACAAGCTAAATGAGGCATGACAGCATATTGGTATGGCTAATAGTTGCCCATTTTTTCAGTTCCCATTCAAGGTTTAGTTGTTAAACATCAACGTTTGTTGCAGATCTCTGTTTAGTATGAAATTTTTATGTATTGTCATTTGCATTCTACTGCTTGCAAGTAGTGCAAAAGCAGTATTCAGGGATTTTATTGTGGAAGCGGACGATGAAGCAGAAAAGGTACATTTTTCTTGTATACGCTAAGAAGGGAAATTATTATACTTCTTCCACGCAGCTGTTCGATGAGCCAGGCAATGACTTAGCTTTGGGCTGCCCAGCATTAGACGACAACCAACCGCAAATTTCCTTTCACGATGTGGAACAAGATGGCATTGTAGATCCTCAGCTGTTACTCACAGCTCTAATGCAGCATGCCCATCATTTGGGCATGAATCTGGAGCAATTGGGTGCGTATAAAGTGACACTTCAACTTGTTTAAGAACTTATTGTTGTATACGCTCCATTATAGCACATATGCACGCAGTTGAAGAGGATGATAAGTTTGGTGTCGCTGACACTGGCTGCAGTCCAGCAGAAACCTTTGGTTATCGGGAACAGCAGAGCTGGTATGATGTCTTCTTCAATTAAATCCATTAAAGATTATGAATTTTATATACATACATTTATTTTAACTGAATGAAAGTTTAAGTAAAATTTGTAGTTAAATAAAAATCAACATCGATGTTTTATTTTCTACAATAAATACAGGTCCAGCTAGTTACGTAGTTTTCTCGGTACAGAGCTACACGCTCTGGCACCATTATCACACATACATTGACGGCTATATTCCTGGTATTCATCGCATGGTTCACTGAGCGTCCAGTTGGCTGTGGGACAGTTAATAAAACTATTTTTCATCATGCAGATAGTGAGAATGATTGGCAATATGGAACAATTTTGCAGTCCATAAAATCCGCGTTTTTGGAACTTGACAATCTTGCTTTGATTTGCTGCACAATTTTGCAGAGCTTGCGAATAGACATCAACAAAAACGTTATTGCTATCCAAAAGCTGCTGGAACATTTTGTTTGTGTTCTGCACATTCAATTTCGTGCCATTTAACGCTTTGCTGGCAATAAAGACGCAATCAAAAATGCACTAAGAAATACAATTGTATTATATATAAGTTGAATAATTGAAGAATAGCTAAAACTTACTGGGGATCCGGGGTTATTGTTTTGTGGCATAAATTTACTGCAACTCGATCGAAACGGTTCAAAGTTAAGTTTAGGCAACGAGCAACAGTTTTTTATTCTCTGTATGAGTCAAATATTATTTGTCAGATTGATTTTAAAGTAAATCTTTAAGTGCTTGCCAGCTTACATTAAATTTTAAACGTTTCCTGCAGTCAACTTCGGCATTGCTGGCCCACAAGCTGGATAATAGCCAGATTGCAACAACTACGAACTTGTTATTCATTATTTAGGCTTAGTTTCTGGCAGGCCAGATTGTCCAGATCTATATATACTACGATGAATTCAAGCATTTTTCAAATTAATGAAGCAAACCCTAATAAAGCAGATAATTTGCAAACTTAATTGCCTAATTAAATACACTCAAAGAAATTCGTAGTATAAGTAAGCATATTTATATGGTTAATCCAAATATGTTCGTTAACATTCATAACATAAAAATCATATACCATCAGAGAAAAACGTAGTAGAAATTGGTTTAAAATCATTTTCTTACATCATTTACCATCAATTATAAATATTTTTAACTTGAAATGTTAACATGTATGTTAACAACATACAACAAATTTTCATATTTAAATATAATAAAAAAAAAGATCTGTTTTAAGCATCTGGGATACTTTTAAACCAAGTATGACATCACTTGAAATCTGTGAACTATAATTTAAATTAATAAAATGCTAGAAATATAACCATATTAAGCTTATCGAAAACGAAATATGATGGCCAGTGTTTATCCAGTAAAACCAACTATTTTTGTACAAATAACCACTGTTTATGGTAGCTCCATGAGCGGGGACTTTATGCTAAATTACATAAGCAGATATAGACATTAAGATACAAGTTTTTACGTATTGTTTTGGGTATTGGCAATACATGCGATTTTCATGAAAATCTTTGATCATTTTAAGGGTCATCAAATTAAACACATATTTTCCGCCTTATATGTTATATAAAGAACCATTTAATCTTTCGATAACATGTATTTCAGTCATTACAATTTATAACTATGTCGCACACTTCGGGCTTTTGTAACGCTCAGAAGACAAGCCACTTAAGAAAGATTGTATACCAATGCAAGTTTGGCTGCCTGGCGCGCAAACGTAGGTTCAAGCTGGAGGCGCCGCTTTCATGTGCCTTTCCGCGTGGCATTATTGGTTGACTTGCAAAAAAGTTCACACAAGTGGACAGCACTTGAAGACCAAGTTTACAATCATTTTCCGTTTCCTCCCAGTTGTCGGATGGACAGTTGAGAAATGTTTTTGTTGCCGCACACTTGTAATATAACATTGCCTCATTGTTGCAATTCGCACTAACATTGTATGATGGTCGATATGGTGCATTGAAAACGGTGGTAATATCGCCAAATATATTCCCAATATTGTTGCAATCTTCATATGCTCCTAGGAGCACATCACCGTAGCTAGAATAGTTGCTCTGTTTGCCATAAAGTGATTTAATCATAAAAGTGACGTTGTCCATATTCAGCCTATTTTCGGCACCAATCATTTCCCATTGCTTAAACATGCATTGATAGCGGCACTGCAAATACCATAATAATTAGTTACTTATCTTTATTTAAGTCTCATTGGGAGGTTCACACTTACTGCAGTAAAGTCTTGCTCATAATCATAACAATCGCTATTTTCGAAAAACAGATTGCTCGTCGTAAAATTTCCACAGCATTTTTCAAGCAATTGGGTACTCAGTACATGAGTGCAGAGCAGATCCTCAGTCCTTGTTGGTTCTTGCAGATTGCTGTGTGCAACTTGCAGCAGCTGCAGGTGCAGACAAAGTAAAAGCCCAGACAGGCATATCAATGTTTGAAAATATTCACTCATTTTGATTTGGACATTTTTTTTTAAGCATTAAGGCGAGAGTTTGAAAGTAAAATGCTAACACACGTACACAAATAAATGATTTTAAATTTTCTATATTTTACATGCTAGACAGTTTCACAGAAAAAATACTTTCCCATCAATTAAGTAACAATATAATCTGATAAAAGCTGTAAATGACCATGTTAACTTCGACTGCAACATGTCACAATTGATGTCATTAGCTTATCTATCAGCTGCACGCAACAAATATATATTTAATATTAGAGTTATGGAAATGCAGCTAGTTAATATAAGCAATCCAAGCCATGTGGATTAACTTGTTGCTGTTCATATTCGTCACATTTCCCGCTGCACTGAGCGCAGCCAAATGCAAAGCAGCCCCTCAAGCATTGCAGGTAGTTACCCTTTGAAATTCTTAATAATAAATAAGTTTAAGATTATTTTAAAATACAATTCACAGAATGTGCAAATGTGCTGTCCGTTACCTTTGCCCAATTGGGGTGCCTACAACAGTGAGTGTGGCAACTCTGGACCGCACCATAGTGTAAGCAATTAACACTCAAACTTTTTTTTCCATTTCTGAACATTTTTTCAACTTAGAAAAAGCAGAGAAATATTGATTAGTTTCAAACTTCTTTTAACCGAAGACATTATGGAAGAAAGCCATATAAATATATTTAATAATGAGCATTATTTACTTTCCGACTAAAACTTTTTTCTTAAATCTAGATCATACCGACTTTTCTTTTCTAAAATACCAAAAGGTGTAAGAACTGGCTTATAGTGTTGGTACACATATGTACTAACCATTCGACAACAATAAAATATTTAATTAAAACGCCAGTTTTTTTTAAATGTTGTCACGGAAAAATCATAAGCAAATCAAACAATCTAAATTTATTAACTTTTCTAGTGTCGTCTTGCCTGTATTTTTAATACCACCTCGGCGTTGCAGGGGCGCCAATTAAATCTTAGCAATGTGCGTCCCATGCTGAAGCGTGCCTTTAACAATCCGGACATTATCGACGCCTATGTCAGTAACTTTGCCAACTGTTCGTCGCTGGTGTTCAGCAAGTATGAGGAACTGACCCAAATTAGCCGTCAAAGTGATGCCTGTGATCGTCATGCGATGTTCTACAGCTTATGTGCCTACTCTCGGCTGATCCGTCGCTGTCCAACTGACTTCTGGCAACAGACCAACAAACAATGCCAAGAGGCTCGAGCGTATATCAAAAGCTGTGCCTGGCCAGCACTCAAGATGTTCATGAAAACTACATAAAATAAATGATTTAAAGCAACGTATATACTTATTTTTATCAATATAGTCGATCAACGGTCGTTTTATTGAGTCTTTAAGACTGCGACTACAAGCAGCTTAGTAAGCTCCGTAGATGTACTGCACCTCCTAATCCTGCAAGCTGCTTGAGGTAAGCCTGTATGCCTCACACATGAGCCTCACCCGGCAGTTATCACCACATCCTAATTGCTTTTCTAATTGCTTTATAGAACTGGCTGCATGAGAGCAACGAATGATTCCGACTATGTCTATCTTCTGAAGATTTCTTTTTGAGTTTTGTGTTTAAGTTTGGTGGGTTTTGGAATTCATGGTCATCGTAGTAATCCAAAGTCATCCATTCATTAATTGGACCCAACTGAATGTCTTAACTCTGGCGCTAAAGGAAAACATTTTTACACAAATAAATAAAGCATCTTGTCAAGTTGCAAACTCCAGCACTCGTTTCATGCAACTAAAGATAATAATTTTCTTACGAAAAACCACAGCTGTGTTGAATTAAACCTGATATGTCAATTAGAAATGGCTAGAAAATTTCTTGGGAAGTGAAAGTTGCTAATTTTAAAACTAGACGCATTGAAAATTAGGTCACAGAACAAATTCAAATGGCACAATTTAATTTCTTGGTATGGGAAATATTTTGTTTAGTGCAATAACAAATTACATTTGTCTACTACTTTCTGAAAAGAGTATATGTCTGCATATTGAATATTTATTCAAAATCAATAAAAAAAAGGTACTTAATATGATTACATAATTAAATAATTTATTATTTTCCTAATTAAAATTTTTACTACATTTTATTGTGCTCAATGCGCTTAAAAATCTCCTCAAATGGCTCTGATATCATTTCCAACAAACTTTCGCCACAATTTTGCGCATAATGCTGACAGTTATCCTCCCAGCCATCGTGTTCCGCCTGATAGAAATGCAAGGGTAGCTGCTCCGGTTCCGATGTGCTGGGGCTATAAAATCGAATAGTTATTATTATATTAATCTTTGATTTGAGTACCTCACGGCTCACCTGAAGAGAACATGTATAAGACTGCCTAGAACGCCATTGACATCGCCCAGCTCAGCGGCGCTTATCTCACAAATCAAACGAAGCAAGCAAGATTCGCCAGAGAAACCACTTCTAGACGGCACTTGTTACATAAAAATGTTCCATTATCATAAATCGCATTGTTATACGAACCTTTGAAACTTGTCCATCAATATGTGATAAATGTTCGTTCGGGTAAGCAAAGCGCGTGTTTGACGCTTGGACTTTGAAGCGGGCATTGATGTTGTTTCAACCTGTTCCTGTTTCTGCTCTGTGTTGCTCTCTTCAGTTTGCGTTTGTTCCTGATCCTCTTCCTCAATGCCTTCTTGATTTTCCTCACCTTTAACTATGTGATGGGACTTACGCGAAAGCTCCACCTCCTCGGATTCGATGGGACCATTTTGCTAAAGAAACCCCAAATATTTTGTTTTTGTAAAAGTAATGCTAGTTCTTCTCTTATTTAGAGAACCTCAAACACCGAGGTGCTAATTGAAATTTTAAATTTTGTGCTAATTGCCTTTTAGACGTCAAGAATACACTGGATAAGACTTACAAATAATGTCGGTTTGCTCCAGTTATAGGGCGAGTTGTAATTCGCCTCAAAATTGTACGAAACGAAAACGTTGCGATGTGGCAGCTCCAGTGGCACAGCCAAAGCAGCAAAGACCTGCAGTAGACGAATCACTAAAAACAAACTAACTTATTCCATGCTTTAGAAATTACTCACGCCGTGCGTGCTGGATGGCACAAAGGCCAATAAACAATCACAAAATCTTAAATGAAACCAAATCGCCCACATTGCCAGCCAAAGATGGCTTAAACTTAGAACTAAACACATTACGGTAACGATCTACTTGAGCTTTGGTTAACAACTGAACTCGATGCGCTTACTCAAAAAAGTGCGTTTACATTAAAAGCCGCAAATGTTGTTAATTGGCTACGCAAATAGCCAAGCCAAAGGAGTTAGAAAAAGAGAGCGATACCATGTTTTAAGTCTAGTCTACTCCACTTTATTTTTATGTTCTTCATCTTCTTCTCTTTGCAATGTCTTTGAGTATTTGCTCAACTGGCGTTGAAATCAGATCCAATACATTGAATGGACAATCGCTGCTATAAGTCGGACATTGTTGCTGCAGTCCATCCTCCTCCGCCTGATAGTAGACAGATTGCAATTGCTCATCTCTAGAGCTGCTGGGTCTGCAATGGGATTTAGTGTATAAGTTAGGTATGATTGGAAGTGTTCATTCCTTACGTAAATATAACATGCACTATATTTCCCAAAATTCCATTAATTTCACCCAACGTTGAAGCATTTGTCTCGCAAATCAATCGCAACAGACACGCCTCACCCGGATAAGCAGATCTGTGGAGATTAAAGTTAAACTACAGGGACTCAAACAGTTTGAATAAACATTAACTTTCACCTTTCCAACTTATCGCGTAGCATGGCATAGAATGATTTTCTTGTCATCATCGATAGTTCACGTTTTTCTCGATTTGGCGTCATCGTTGTCTGCGTCTTCATCTTCTCCTTCGGCTTCGTTTTAGCCATGGTCTCAGTACTGTTAGCACTAACTGTACAATTGTGACAATTTCTTGCTGCATCATGAGTAGGATAAGTCAGATAACTATCCTCATAGTTATCACCCATCTATTTTTGGTTTGTCGAACATATTGTTAACAAAAGACTTGGAACACAAACTTGACATTAACTTACAAGAATTGATGGAAACTTGTAAACATGCTCGGGAATATAGTAATTAAACTCATAGTTATAGGAGAGAAACACATTGCGATGTGGCAAACTTATCGGCACTGATATGGCCATAAAAATCTGCAATTAGATTAAGGTTAACAACAAAAAGCAAAACATGCTAACATCTCACAACTTACAGCAGCTTCCGAGCCTGGGGGATAAATCAGGAGGGCATTCGAAAAAGATATGCTGTAACTGCTAAGCAGCCATATCAATAAGCTTATATTGGCTAAGCACTGCATAAAGCTTATGTTTTCAATATTAATCAAGAATATAACAGGCACAATGTTTTGGCTTTGATTGTCGGTGTTAAACTGGCAGGCATTCCCTTAGCCGGCATTGTCTTAACCGGCAAGTTAGGCAAGAAACTTACGTTTAATAGCTACCAAAAAGATGTTAATTAACACAAATCAAAAGATATTTTTTTATAGCTATGCCTAACTTGTAAAATGGGTCATACGGAATTGGTTCAATGCAGTTAGAACTTTACAAGAACCACTGCACAGATTCGTAGTTGTGGACTCTGTTATCATTGTTGCCATATGAGATATGAAACTGGCAATTCAGACTGTAAATCTCTCACACATTTCAACTTTGTAAACACAATAAACAACTTAAATTGCTGTTGTATAAATTTATAATGAACACATTATACAAAACAGTGATCATATCTATATAATGTATGTTATTTATAAATTTATATATAGTAAATGTGTTTTATTTCAATGCGTTGCGCTCCTAATCGAACGTTGTTTGTGAGTACTTTTAGTTTTAGATGAACGTGTTGCCGTTGGCTTTGCATTTGTTATCTATTGTTACGCAGCTTACGCTCCTTCCATGTGGCAAATTTGGTGTTAGCGGTGCGCAGCAGCATATTCATGTGTTGCGTGAGTGATGACCGCAACGGTGAGAGCTCATGCATTGCACGATTCTAAAAAAAAGTTTTCTTATTAATTATATGGTTGAGAAAATATTTTGGAAAAGTGCTCACCTCAAAAGGCACTAGTTTGGCCATTTTGAAACGCTGAAGTGTTTCGTGCATACGCTGCACCTTGTTCTCCAGCTCCTCGGTGGTGGGTGGAAAGCAATTCCAAAAGTGTTTTAGCAGTTCCTGCAGCGACAAATACAAGTGACGTAGATCGCGTTGAAAGTCGCGAGGCACAAGTTCTGCAAACGATAACAATATAGTCAACATTTCTCAACAAAAGTTCTAAGATTTACAACTTACGACCAGCAGACTGTTCCTGAAATCCACGCATGAGTGAGCCGCCTGGACTCAGTTCACCCAACGCATTGACAGCCGCTTTGGAACATATAACATTGCGCGGAGCACTACGATCTAGCCAGGACTCCGAATTGCGTACCAGCTTGTACTGTACATCCTCCAGACTAAGTGAATCCCCATGGTTTTCATACGTTTGATTTTGCAGTGGACCGTTGAGGTATCGATCCACTTTGGACAGCTCAAACTGTTTCGGTTCGTAGTTCAAATCACAATTACCCTCATCTGATTCGATTAACGGTTTGCCAAGATCTTCATAGTGTATCTTTTCCATTAATCGTTGCTTCTTTGTTGGCGGCACATCAAGTTCATTGATCTCAGTCTCGACGCCTGAGTGCTTCGACGCCTTGCCGTTGACACCGTTGGTGTAGTTAGACTGGCCAAGCGGCCCATTGGCCATGTTGTTGCCATTAGACATAATACCTGAAGTGGCATTGACATTGGCGCATGTCTTTAACACCATGATGGAATGCTGATTGAAACGCTTGATCATGTTCTGATGTACAATGTTGCCACTGTTGACCACATTACGATCGCCGGCAACGCTGCCAAAGCCCTCCTCCAGCGGTACATCCTCAAACTTCTTCAAGTCTAACAAGGGATCACCAGCACCCTGTTGAACGGCTGCCTTCAATGCTTGGTCATCAATTTTGCCGCACTCGGTAAAAATGTCCTTGGTGCCGGCAGTCAGACGATCCCGATGAAAATAATGTGATTGAAAAAACTTGGTCCAGAACTCGGATTCAGGCATTTTGCTTGGCACGTTCTCAAAGTGCTTGCGCTTAACGGCGGGATATGTTTTAAAAATGCAATGTATGACATCTGAGGTAAGATTGTATTTTAGCCCATTACAGCCATCTGTCTGAGGCTTGATGTCTGCCAAAAAGGCACCAGAAACACCTAAACAAAATGTAAGCAATAAAATAAACATTCAACAGAGAGATGATAAAAGAATTTAAATAAATATCTACCAATTTCCTGGGTCTTGCCCATTTTTTTAAGGGCATGATCTTTGGCATGCGTGGCCCAGAACTCATCGCTAGTAAGTACTTTGGTTATGACCAGGTCTTTATAGAGCTGCAACAAATTTGGATTTTCGACCAGTATGCGATTTTTGTCCTCCAGATCTTTATCCACTTTACGCTTAAAATTGGGCAGCAGCTGTTGCAGCAGCTCCTTAACCTTGTCGCGATCGGCAAGCATGGCCGGTTGACCCTGACGATTCACGAAATGGAAAGTTGATGTGTTGCCATCATGCAGCACCACCTGAAGCTGCACCTTGGGCTTGCCATCGGGCGAGATCTTTTGTGCTGCAAAACGAAAATCAACCTTAATTAGATTATTCTTTTTTTTTATGAACATTAAACAATTTTCTACTTTTGATATCGGCATATCGATGTGAAACGGTCACCGTGTCCCGGTGCTCTGCCATCCATGCCAGACGCTCGTTCATCACATAGAGCGTACCATCTCCCTTCTTGTAACGCACCTCGCCCATCTGTAACAGCACATCTTCGCTGCTGGTTGTCATATCGTTCTCGACTGTCTCTCAACCGGCGTCGGCGTTTCAACAATACCCAATGGCAGCTCACATTAATTTCGCAAGAGAGCCAGCCTTCTACGCCTGCAATACGCAAAAGAAGACGCATTTTCTTTGTTATGCATTATAGAAATCTAATTATTATGTTCACATGTGCCATTAGCACCGAAACACTCTCTGCATCATGCTGTGTAACGTGCAAATAGCCAAATAGCACAATACTTCGCTATTTTCACGAGATTACTAAAAAACGCACCTCGCAGCAATTGCTGAACAGAGTTTGTGGTTCGTGACGGAACACCTTGGGAGAGTTCTTGGAACTGGGTACATTTTCGATACTTTTCATTGCAGCTCGGTGGCAACACTTATTTGCAGTTATTTGTGCCGGCGCCAAATAAATGTGCCCGCCAGCCAGTCTCAAAAGAAAAAGACAATTTTAAAAAAAAAACTCATTTAATGATTTCAACAAAACAAAAATATAAATTCATAATTTGAAAATTCAACATAATGTTATTTGAATGTATCCATACCACTTAAATATAAATATAATATAATATAATAATATATGCATACACACTCCTAACTTCTTATATGTATGTACACCCATGTGCATGCAAAGCATTGTGTATGCTTTGTATAGTATTTACAATTTACTTTCAAAATTATCATCCCCTCTCATCTTTATTCTCCTTGCCAGCTAAAGAGCTTTTATTTATCTTGGCGATGTTGTCATTCCAAGTCAGACGTTCCTCGTAAAATTCAATAACAATTTGTGGACAGTTAACGTTGGCAACCTTGGCAGGCACAAGCTCAACAGTGTGACAATTTGTCCAAGACATTAAAAACATAAGCTCACCACTGGAATCGGTAGCTCCAAGTATTTTCTCTGGAATTAATCCGCGGTTGAAACCGAATATTCCAGTTTTGTTAGAAACTCGCTTATTTGAACCTTCACGTGTGGATTGGTTCTGCGATGGTTTGTTCTTTTTTGCCAAAGCTTTGATCTTCTCAGATTCCTCAAACGCTGCAATAATATCAGGACAAAAAAGATGTTCGACGGGCTCCCAAGTATTTTGCTCGCGGGGATAATCTTTCCACTTAAGAAAGTATTCAGTCACTCCATTATTTAAACGTTTGCCTTCAATACGTTCCACCACATATTCAAACATTTTTTTTTCCTTTTTTTGCGTTTATTGTAATAGCTTAATACTGAGCCGCGAGATTCTGCATAGCCTAAAGCATGTAAATGAACTAGTTCAAACAGACGATATTGTTGGCGAAGAGTACGCAGTATGGCAACGCCACAATAAATCAACAAATTTCAACTTCAACTTGGTATTATTTATACACTGTGCTTGTTAAACGTTTTAAATTACTATTTATCAACAAAATTCATACAAATAAACGGCCCACCAAATTAATTGCCGTTCTTTAGCACTTTAAGTATAAATTCTCCGAAAGGGTGTCTATGATAGTGTGTGAATGGGTATAAATTGAAAAAGCCCGCATTTGTGGTTGTTTCAGATGTCAATCTCGACGATCGCATGCATACTTACACACATACATTAGACCCGCATTATTTGTTTATTCTACATTTGTATGTATGCTGTCAGCATTGTAATTTAAAGCTTTTCTCGGAAATGCATTAGCAAAACACATTAAGTTCTTATATGTACATACATATGTATGTTTTGTATGTGTAAGGAACTGTACTAGCCCATACAATTACATATGTAATTCGTTAATTCATTAATTAAATTAAAACAGGTGGAATTTGATATTTAGTTAAGACCTCTTAACATCAATAAAAACTTTGTCTCCGTAGTATTTTTCTTTCAATGTACAGAAAGCGGTATGTCATCAGTTGTTTGTGTTTAATTATTTTGCGAAATTATTAACGTTTACTAAACTTAATCGATATTTAAGTAAATCTAGGAATATCAGTATGGCTACACTTATACCAACGAGTAGGTATATAGAATATAATAGAATATATAGAATATAATAGAATATATAGAATATAATAATATACATACATAACGTTGAAATACCAACGTATGTATATAACTGTATACATGTAATATAATATATGTATGTAAAAATCCATATACATATTTACATATCCAAATGTATAAGCAGTTGTGTATGTACATATGTATGTATGCATGCACCCAATTTATGATTATTATCTTTAAGAATACTGTACTTTTTTGCACATTAATTGGTAACTGTCGATAGTAACCTAATGCTGCTTATCAATAATTTTATCAGTCTTCAATGTGATAAATACTTACAAACAAAATACAAAATACTTAGAACAATTAGAAAATGTGAGACCATTATACAAAAAAATCACTCACTAAAATCTTAAGAGTAAAAACCACAACAACAATTGCACGCAATGTGATTCGAAAAACAGTCGCTCTCTTCTATTTTCCTCTCTTTGCAGGCAGACATTTTCGACATTTAATTTCATCACGCTTCGCCTATAAAAGGTGCCGCCCGAGCGAACAGAACTTCAGTCACCAACGACCAGAACTACATAAAGCAGCAACATTCGCCAACGGTTACTGGCTTTGTTCGCTATTCCCTACACAATTCTCTCCAAAAACTATTTCACAACAACAAGTGTGTGCCTTTATAACTATCAACCATGGCAACAATTCAGATGACCAACGAACAACTGCGTGAGCTCATCGAAGCCGTTCGCGTATCTGCCGTTAGCGCAGCTGGCAATGCTGCTGCCGCCAGTGGCGATAACTCAAACTCAAAAACCAAAGGCAGTTTCAGCACCTGTACCCACAGATTCGGCGGTGCTCGCAAACATGAAGAAGTTGAAGAGTTCATCACCAACATTGTCACCTTTAAGGAGCTCGAGAACATATCCGATGAAAACGCACTGAAAGGCATCTCGCTGCTGTTCTTCGGCATCGCTTCCACCTGGTGGCAGGGCGTGCGCAAGGAAGCCAAAACCTGGGAAGACGCCATCGGGCTCATCCGAGAACACTTTTCGCCCACCAAGCCCTCCTATCAGGTCTACATGGAATTCTTCGAGAAGAAGCAAGAAGATAGCATGGTCATTGATACATTTGTCGTCGAGAAAAGAGCGTTGCTTGCCCAGCTGCCCGAGGGTCGCCACACCGAGGAGACTGAACTGGACTTCTTGTATGGCTTGCTCAATATCAAGTACCGCAAGCACATTTCCCGCCAGAGTGTCAACACATTCAAGGATCTGCTCGAACAAGGTCGCATCATTGAACATAACAATCAGGAGGATGAGGCGGCGGCAAAGGGTCCACTACGCGGTGCCCGTCGCGCCGAACGCTGTACCTACTGCAATTTCCGTGGCCATACGTTCGACAATTGCCGCAAGCGTCGCCAGGCGCGAAATGGTGCGGCGGACGAGGAGGAATAAATGGCAAAACACACACAACAAATGAGACGTGATATCATCGGCCACAGAAACAACAACCGTGCGTATGACGCATACTTGTAGCACCGTCGTCATAGTCTCACCAACACAACAACACTCACTTTGTCGCGCCGGCTGACACATGGACAAGTATAAGAGGCCACTATGAAAACGATAGTAGCTCTCGCTGCTCTCTTTCATTTTTATCTCTTCATCAGCGCCAAGTGGTGTGCCGGCAAACAGAGCAGAGCGTAAAAACCAAACAACCAAATCAAATTTTTGATATCAAAACACACACACAGTACACGCCGAGACTGCGGCTATTTTTGGCTAGGAACGCCACTTGATTGCATTCGTGATTTTTTTCACAAACTTGAAACTTGAATACTTGCAACTCCGAGCGACTGGAAAACGAAGAAGAGCCTGAAGCACACATTTCGCTCCCAGGCCAAGGCGTTGCGCTTCGATGGCGTCTCAGCCAATCAGGGCTTTTTCACTGTGATTCTCCGGAACTGCAGTTGAGATAAGCTTTGTGCAGCGAGCGCCGTTTGCATCCATTGTGCTGCGTCGACGCAGCGCCTACGGCCGTGTTGGGTGTTGTGTGCGCCTTGCTCCTTCGCTCTCCTGTCGCTCAAAACCCGCTGCCTTGACATAGTGCCGACATAGCATAGCTGCAGCGCGCGCACCAGGCGTCCAGTCGTAAGAAGTCAACGATTTGCTGGCCTCGGCCGGCTTAGCGTCTGACGTTCCCGCTTGTTCGCTCAGTTCGCGTCTGCAGCCGTGGCTGTACTTGGTCCTTAGTCAATGTGGCAAAACAACAACACGTCCATGGGAATTTACAGCTGTTTGCTTTGCGTGGTGCAATCTCATATGGCCAGCTCCACACTTTGGCCACACTTGGAAACACTTTGCAGTGTGTTTCGGCTCACTGCAGCGGGGTTGCCAAGTGTGCCTGGCGTGGCGTTGGCCATCTGTTGCTTGCGTCTGGCGCGTTAGCAGCTCATGTGAATTGGTCGTGGACAAAACTAAATTTCTCTTAGGAGATATTTAAACCAACAAACAATCTTAAAACTTTTGTCAAACACATTGCACTTCGATGGCTATGCAGTCGCCATTCGTGCAATTGGCACGCTAAATTGTCTGTTGCTAGCTTTTGCTCCCTTGGAGCAAACGCTGTGCGCGGCAAGCGTTAGGCACGCCAGTCCACACACACACACACACAGGGATTTCGGATTCGTCGCTGCTAAGTTGCTCCAGCTTGTTGGCGACTGTCGCGAAACCCCAAAAACGTTTGTAAATACAGTCTCTTGTGCAGAATTCGTAGGCGCGTAGTGCCATCCATATAGAACATCGGTTAAAAATTTCATGGTGGCCATTGTTGTGAGGCGCGCGCACCATCAATTTGACTTGGAGCACTTTGGACGCCTTAAGCGCCTCAACAGCAATGGCCCGCATTCCCCGATGGGATGCAGTACCTCCAATTTTTTTTTTGGAGTATTTGCATTCACATCCAAGCAGGGGCCTATCAATGACCACAAGAGACTGCATATTGCAGCATAAAATCGAAATTGTAAAGACTGAAACCAGAAAATAAAAAAACTAAACCTCAATCTTATTGCTGTTTTATATTGGGATGGTGCGGGCATTATTTATTTCAGGATCACTTTTTACAGCCGGTGCAGATAAAGAATTATTCCAATTCCATGAAATGGGTAAAAACGGGTATAAAAGTATGTAACAGGCAGATGGATCCTTCTCCGACCGCATAAAGAATATATGTATATTTTTGATCAGCATCATAGCCAAGTCTGGCTGTATGTATGAACGAGTGTCGATCTCAGGAACTACAAAAGCTAGAGACTTTAGATTTTTGATATGAGCAGTCCCAATCCCTAGGCATAGGAAGTCGATCTTACTCGACTAGAGCCTTCTTACACTTGTCTTATTTATATTTTATGCTGGTGTTTTTTCAATGACAGCTGACAACACTTTGAGTGTGTGTGTATATTTGTCATATGCAAGCACAATAGTAGAGAAGCACAAAGTTGAGAGAAGAAAATAGACAACTGTAAGTTCGATTTTGTATGTGATGACCAAACAGCAAAACTGTACTGGTATTTCACGCAGGCTTAGAAACGACAACAACAAAACATCCGAAGCAACATAGATTTATTGACTTTAGAACAAAAAAGAGTATAAGAGCGCAAATATGTCACATACGATTTTGCTTATGCAGGCGGGCGCAAAGCCAGAGTCGCGCACATATTGCGATTACGAGAACATCAGGGATTGCATGCGGGGCGTTAGCAACATCTACGAAGAGCATCTTAAGCTCTCTAAACCGAACGCAGGTACCATCATCTATGACATTTGTCAGCTGTTTAGCTATTTGGATTCACTTGCGGATGTTGTCTGTTTGGTCTATCAGAAGAGCAGCAACTCATATGTGCCACACAACAAAGAGTGGATCAAGAAGCAGCTTTTTGTGATATTGAGCGATTGATTATGGTTATACAACACTAGCTTAAGTAAATGAGCTCAAACACCATAATTGGTTATACTAAATATTTTAATCTATGAGTATAATTATAACTGAACTTATAAATATAAATATTGACAAATCTATAAATTTATTAGATGCTAACTTTTTTCAGTGCCTTGTGCGTTCCACATTGCGACCGCGCTCGAGAAGCTCACGAAATGTTTTGATTTCATGCCGTGGAATCTGTTCTCTGTACTTCTGTTGCATCAGGCCATAAATGAAGTCTAATTCGGTTTCCTCGTCGTGCCGCCCCTCTGGCAACTTGGCTAACAGAGCGCGTTGTTTGCAAACAAATGCATGAATTACTTCACTCGATTCTTGCTTTGTTTGAAAGATCTCCTGGTAGATCAAATATGAGGGCTGTGTGGGCGAAAAGTGATCCCGCAGCAGCTGAAGAGCATCCTTCCAGGTCTTTGCATCGCGTTTCACACCCTTCCACCACATAACGGCAATGCCGCTGAACAGCAGCGATATGCCTTTTAGGGCATCTTTGTCGCTGATGCCCTCCACCTCCTTGTAGGTCTCAACAGCCGTTATGAACTCATCGACGGCGTCATGATCGCGCTGCCCACAAAATCGAGCAAAGCAATTGCTAAAGCTGCCTTTCGACTCGGGCTCGACTTCGTCTACTTGAGGTGCCAAAGATTTGATAGTTTCGATAAGTATGCGAAATTGTTCGTCCGACAACTGAGTCATTTTAATCGAACGAGCGTTTTGCTATAGCAAAATTAAACTAATGTTTAATAACGCAGCTGCTTTGTTGCTGC
Organism: Scaptomyza parva; assembly: GCA_035044645.1. Classification (NCBI taxonomy): domain Eukaryota; kingdom Metazoa; phylum Arthropoda; class Insecta; order Diptera; family Drosophilidae; genus Scaptomyza; species Scaptomyza parva. The sequence goes on from JAWNNT010000090.1 coordinate 16,824,256, forward strand.
TAGCTGTAAAACTGGCCAAATTGATACTAGTGCAAGCTTTTTTCGTTTTCGTTGTGAAATTACCAATTTGCTCTCTGAATAACAAAGTGGATTTTTTCGAGTTCGAAAAACCATCATCTGTTGTTCTCTTTGTCGTAATTAATGAATGCGCTCTCTTTCATATTGCTTGTAATCGCACGAATGCGGTTTTGTTTGTTAACCAAACGAACCTGTTCAAAGAAGCAAAGTAATTTTAGTAAATGATTCATGAACGTTCTTGTTAGTAAGTTTTTATGTTTATCGTGTTTATTGCAATTAGTTTTTATCAATTCCTAATAATTGATACGTAAGTAACAAATTCAGATTATAGACAAATCTTAAATGTATAACAGTACTTATTTAAATGTACATATGCTTCAACGATTATAACTCTTTTATCCAAGCATTACCCATTCCTACTTAAAGGCTTACGATTACGACTTTGCTCTAACGAAGTCAAATTCCACAATGGTACATTTATAGATAGGAAACGACACGGATTTCTCCTGATTTCCAAACTGTGCTATCACCGACGGTAAGTGCAGCCGGCAATGCGATTTCTGCCAAAGTTTGGTGAGTCACCCATAAAAATGGTAGCGATTGGAAATACGCCGAAGAGAAATAGTGGAAGAGAACGTTGCACGTATTGCAGTTTCCATAGGCGTAAAATTGATATTCAGAGAAAGACAATAACCAAAGACAATTGATCTACTCAAGACTGGACAAATCGTTATAATTTTGTCGGTTTCCTATGTCACTTCTGCATCGAAACCAAACCATATTCTGTTTACTATACGTGTGTTGCGTTTATTGTTTTGCGGAAATGTATGTTAAAGACAAAATGAAGAATTTCCAACCCCATAAAGTATATGTATTCTTAATCAGCATCAATAGGCAAGTCGTGTTGGCCATGTCTTCATGCATTATGCTTATGGCATCATAGGGTATCTCTAGTCGAGCTCTATTCTTATTGAGGTGATTTGATTTCCTTCACTTTACCCAAGCTACGTCGCCCAATATTGTACACATGTACACACGACCAGCGCTTGGCTAGGCTAGGCACAACATCACGCAAATACATTTTCTGTATCTGCTGATTTTTCCCGTATACGATTTTATATGGGCGCTCGTCAGCTTACGATCGCTCGGCTAGTAGGCACGAAGGCACGCAAACACAATTGCTCAATTTTCGGGGATCTGGCCAGCATCTATTTTTCGTTGCAAAAAAACTCAAGAGCGATTTGTCCAGTCTAGAATAGTTGGATTGTCTTTGATTTCCGTAACAGAAACAAGCCGGCAACTACTACTAACATTTCACTCTTATCCCTCTTCGAAATTAACAATCTCAAACTTTTTCGAAATTCGCTGATTATACAGTGGGCTTTATAAAACAATTAGAGTTTATTACTAAATTTCAGTATTCGTTAGGAACGAAATACAGCAGTCTAACCTTGCTGCTTGTTAGCAAGAACATGGCTCAAACAATGCAGATGACAAGAGAAACAAGTAGGAAGGCTCTAGTCGAGGAAGCTCGACTAGAAGATACCTTTAACCCTTGACCATTCAGACGGACAGACGGTCGGGCTGATAGACACACTCATATGTACCGCTGTACCAATGCTTGATGGCTTCATATCTCCGGTGTTTCTGAACCGATTTGAATACAAATTTCACATATGTTCATTATTTTGCTAGTAGTTTCAATCCCCATTTTCAAGTTTTCGATTTTCAAGATATTTTTGTTATCGATTACATGTGTATATCGTAAGCCGGAAAAGTTATCGAAAATGTGATACAAACTTGCTATGCCTAGGGATTAGGAGAGCTTATATCCAATATCTGGAATCTCTGGCCTTTGTAGTTCCTGAGATCGACGCGTCCATACATACAGACGTACAGACGGACGGACGGACATGGCTATATCGACTCGGCTGTTGATGCTGATCAAGAATATATATACTTTATGGAGTCGGAGAAGCTTCCTTCTCCCTGTTACATACATTTGCACAAAATCATTATACCCTTTTTTACCCATTTCATGGGTTAAGGGTATAAAAATCCATTAACTTTTTGTTGCCCTCAGTGGCGACAATGAAAATTCCAAAACCAAAGACAGTTTCAGCACCTGTTCCCACAGATTCGGTGGTGCTCGCAAACATGAAGAAGTTCAGGAGTTTATCACAAACAAAGTTACCTTTAAGGAGCTCGAGAACATATCCGATGAAAACGCACTGAAAGGCATCTCGCTGCTGTTCTTCGGCATCGCATCCACCTGGTGGCAGGGCGTGCGCAAGGAAGCCAAAGCCTGGGAAGACGCCTTCGGGCTCATCCGGGAACACTTTTCGCCCACCAAGCCCTCCTATCAGGTCTACATGGAATTCTTCGAGAAGAAGCAAGAGGATAGAACGGTCATTGATACATTTGTCGTCGAAAAAACGAGCGTTGTTTGCCCTGCCCGAGGGTAGCCACAAGATGAGTCTAAACTGGACTTCTTGTCCTAAACGTTTGACTGGTGATAAATTATGTATTCCTGCTTTTAAAATATCACAAAATTAATATATCACAAAGTATCAATTATCAATAATGCGGAAGAACCATGGACTGAGGTAGAAGCACAGGTCTGCCCAAAAGCAAGTATTTACATTTTAAAGGGCAGACGTAGCCTGAGCGACAGAAGGAACAATATGATATGAATAAAATACTGGTTCAAAAATTGTATTGAAACAATCATTGTTTAGATATTTGCCTCTCAAATTTTTAACATGTATTTGCAGCTTAATTAACTTTGCTAAAATGTTTATACACATACATATTTTTTAACTGCCTGTTCAACAAGTAATTTCTGGCCGAAGCGCTGCCAGATGTTGACATAAGCTGCCACTGCGTTATTAAAGCGCCATGTTTTGTTAGCTTACTAGGGATGCAGTGGTGGTATTGGTATCGTCTGGGACTGCGCAGTGCGCAGGGTTGCTGTGCAGCAAAAGTATCGCTATCGGACGGTCGTATTTTTGTTATGCTGTTGTTGTTGTTTAGCAAAAATGGATCAACAACTGCACCGTCTGACGGATCGTCAATACTCAGAAGTCGAGGGCTTGCTACAGGTAAGCAGCCATCTTATGCTTATTGCGTATATGGCAAATTAAAGTGTGTTTCAATTATTACAACGCCCAACTTGACGTTTTGTACGTTTTCGTCTGCCCACTCACGCGAACGCACCCACTCTCAAAACACACTAACACACACGCACAAAAATACAAATATACACATACATACAAAACAAACACACAAACACATGCGCCTTTTGCCGCAGGCTATGGAAATGCCGAGTTCAGACCACGAAGAAATTGAGTCGGAATCGTGCCGACTAAGCCGGTATAATGTTGCCAACCTGTATGAGGGACGTCAGCGTTGCTACACAATGCCACACGTACCCCCCGCGCCGCCTTCCACACCAACGCTGTTAACGTCCAACGGCAACAGCAGCAACTGCCTCGCCATCAATGGCAACGGAAGCGGGAACGGAACTGGAAATGGAAGCTCCATCTCACCCACCGCCAGCCTGGTGGCCGATAATCAAATCAATCATTTTATCTATGTTAAAAACGGTAAGAACCTGCGTCGTGAATCCCGTTGCGTAGACTCGGAACTCTCCAAGCTCTTCAACGTCGTCTCCATCACAAACCGATTAACGGCCGTTAAAAATCGCACGCACAAACAGCAGCTTGCTGAGCGGGGTATCATCAATGCTTCGCGAACAATTTCCAAACTGCACGGGGCAACGAAAATCTTCAAGATTCATCGTGACCCCAAGGAATTCCTGCGCGAAACAGACGAGGATTCGGTCTCGGCGCCCGAATACGATGAAGAGGAGGAAGACACACGCTTCCGATTCTTTCGACGGACACGACACTCGCGACGACATTCGTTTACTCGAATGGAACGAAAATTCGCACGATTCGAGCATCACGAGCGTATGGAGACGATTGTCGATAGTTTTGATGCGGCGATGAGTTTTAACAATGCGGACACCTGAGCCGAGGAAGCTGCTACTGCAGCCACAAACAACAACACCACAGGCACGGGGCAGGTGGTTCGCCGCTAAGTGCAAACCAATGTGATGAATGTGAATTTCAACTAAATTATTTTTATTACTACTACTATATTATTATTATTATTATTACGAATTATGATTACCGATTATCGATTACCGAGCTGTTCTCTCCATACATTTAGTTCTTTTGCGCTGATTGCCGTCGCGCCTTGAACCACAGCTTGTTGTTGGCTGAAGGCGCAGCGCAGGGCGAGCATTTAGTTTTTAGCTTAGTTCTTATACGCCTCTGTTTGGTCTCCCTCGCTTACTCTCTCTCTCCCTCCTTACCTGCCGCCATTCAACAGCAGCAAAATCAACCAAAACAAAAAGCACAATTCCAAGTATTTAGTTGTTTTTATTATGCCCAATAAACACCGGTAACAAAGAAAGAAAGAGAGCGAGAGAGCGAGCGCCAAAACAAAAGATTCCAATAAATGCACAAAGTAATGTGTTGTATTTGTGAAGATGATATCCCGTAATTTTCTTATCGCGCCACCGTCGTCGCATGTTGACATATCCACAAGCGGATCTATTTAAGAAATTGTTTATATATGACAGCGATACGATATTGTGATTAAAATATACAAAACTACCGAAACAAACCGTCTAAAAACAAAACAAACAAGAAATTCAATTTGTACAAAACTACTTTGATTGTATTTAGTTAAGAACTATATACATAATAGTGCAATCATGATGAAGTGTGCATTCATCATCAAGAATCTAAGGAAAAGTCACAATTAAACAATTTCCTAAAGATATCCAAAAACAATCAAGGCCGTTCGATGATTTTCTCACAGAGGGAGGGCCAACATTTATCATTTTTGTACGGTGAGTAATGAAATGTGCGGTGCAAAATAGTTTCAGTAAACTCCACATTTTAATGCATACTTTTAGGACTCAGTCGTTCGAGAAAAATCTCGGAAAGCTTAAAATTTTTTTTGTTTATTTAGTTTAGTACTTTTGGTGCTGATCTCCTCTTGGGTTTCTTAGAAGCGTTTCTAAAACATCCATCGTAATAAAATTTTTCTAGGTTTGCGTAAAGTCAAATATATTTATGCGCAGACGATACACATAAACATGAATAATACATGGGAAGAAGAGTAAGAAGAATCTCTTAAACTACAATACAACTAGTTCCGATAACCGATTTAAGCTTTATAAGCTTAACAACAAGATTGTTAATAGAACAAATATTTAAAACAAAATTATAATAATTAATTCGAGTAATGTCTAAGCTTAGATGCGCTCCTTAAAAAAGTTAGCCATTAGATTCTCTTCGAGTTGATCGGGATCGGTGACAGGCATGCGGCACACACGATCATGGCATATATAAACGGTAGTCTTTCCATTGACCATCTTGAATTTAGTTTGCAGCCGCTGATTGCACGCCTCATCCGGATGCTGTGGATCGCAATGGACGATGATCATGCCAGGTACATAGAATTTTCGGCAAATTTCGACAAAGCGTGTAGTATCCGGTGAATCTGGACCCACCACTGCCACTAGATCTAGTCCGTGGTCGTGGAGCAGCAAAGCTGAGAGCATCTCGGGCAGCGCATGCCCAAATGGCGAGACATCAGCAAAGTAATTGAGAAGCTTCTCTGTACGCTTCAAATAAGAATCATCGTCGTAATAGTGCTTCAGGAGAGTGAGATTGCGTGCGGAGACGCTGTTGCCACATGGCTCGGCGCCATCATGATCTGCGATTCAGAGACAAGGATTAGACACAAGCAACGGTTATAAATCAATTGTGAACGCACCTTCCTTGAGTCTAACAATAACATTGGGCGCATCCTGCTGCGAATAGAAATAGGCTCCATCAGTTGTATCCCAGAAGAGCTTGTCCTGTGTCTCTTGCAACTCCTTGGCCCAGCGCAGGGCGCTTATATCCAACGATGCCTTGTAATAGTCTAACAATCCCTTAATGAGGAACGCATAATCATCCAAGAAACCCTCAATGCGTACACTGTAACAATCAAGAGGCATAATATGTATATTTTTTAACAAAACTTTGGACTTACGCATTTTGCTCCAACATATTATCTTGGACGCCAGCGCCATAGCAGGAGCGGAGCAACAGCTGTTTCTCTGCATCATAAAGATACGTGCGTAAGAACTGTTGCAGTTCCTTAGCTGTCTTCAAGTACGTACTCCTCTTGTCTGTTCCGCAGTTGGCCAGCTTAGCGATACCCGATAGCACCAAACCATTCCACCCGCATAAGATCTTTGTGTCCAGATGCGGACGAGGACGCTGATCTCGCACTGCATGCAAAATATCATTTGCTGTATGCAGTAAGCTCTTAAGTTGATCCAATTCTATGTTGAAGTTGGAAGACGTATCTTGTTCGGACCCGCGCACAATGAGCACATTCTTGCCTGTGAGATGTCCATGTGGGTCACTGTTTGGTGGCACGTTACCAGCTGGTTTCATGCCATAGTGATAACTATAAATATCAAAGGCACGTTCCGGGCTGAGATTGTTAAAGCGCTCCTTCTTTGCTTTAAAAGCATCCTGAACTTCTTGCCAAGTCCAGGCATAAAAGGCGCCCTCCACCTTAACCGTGTCGTCGTGCGTGGGCAGCGAATCAGCATCCTCACCTGCATAAAAGCCACCCGCTGGATGACGCAAATCCTTTATCAAATACTCATAAATCCGATCCGCATAGCTCAGAAACTCTTCGCTGCGTGTTAATTTGTAGGCATTGGCAAAGGCCGCCATTAGTTGACCCTGATCGTATAGCATCTTTTCGAAGTGCACATTATGCCAATCCCGTGTAGTTGCATAACGTGCAAAGCCACCAAAGATGTGGTCATTGATACCACCGCGTCCGATGTGATCTAGCGTTTTTAACACCATGTCCAGCACATCCACATCCTTGCTCACCAGATAGCCATGAAATAGAAAATTAAGGCGCGGCACCTCCGGAAACTTGGGCTCTCTTCCAAAGCCGCCGTGTTGCTGGTCAAAGCGTTGCTTGTGCACATTGAGCGCCTCTGCCAGTTTGGCATCAGCACTGCCAGGCTCGAAGGCAGCTTCAGCCATGGCTGCGGCATTTTGATTGCTTTTCAATGCTTCCATTAGCGAGGCGCCTGCTTTCTGCAGTGTTTCACGATCCGTTTGCCATTTTTTGGCTATGGACTCCAATACCATAGTAAATGAGGGCATGCCATACCTGCAAAAAGTAATTACCAATGTGTTTTGTTATTCATATTTGAAATTAGATTTTGTTTTAAAATTACCGCGCCTTGGGAGGAAAATATGTGCCTGCTGCTAGAGGTGCCAGATCGGGGGTAAGCCAAACGCTCATTGGCCAGCCGCCGCTGCCCTTTGACATGAGCAAAAACTGCATATAGACTTTGTCAATGTCTGGTCGTTCCTCGCGATCCACTTTGATGTTCACAAAATGTTTGTTCATCACGGCTGCCGTGTCAGCATCCTCAAAGGACTCATGCTCCATGACATGACACCAGTGGCATGTAGAGTAGCCCACAGATAAAAATATTAATTTTTTCTCATTGCGTGCACGCTCAAAAGCCTCCTCGCACCAGGGATACCTGACAAAGAGAGTTACAGCAATGCCATTGAGCTGGCAGCTCTGGAAAGTTTTGTGATTTATTGCGTCTTACCAGTCAACTGGATTTTGCGCATGCTGGAGCAAGTATGGCGACTTGGAGGTGGCTAATCTATTACTGTGTTTCGACGGCGTCGTTTTTGTTTCACTGCCCGTCGCCATGCCACGAAACAGGTGCTGATGCTGGTTTGTTGTTGTTTTGCTTAGCTTCAAAGATTGACTGTAGCACACAATTATGTATTTAGATTGATTTGAACGGTGTTTTATGTCATTTGTTTAAACTTACTCTTCTGGTAGCCAACTACGTTGAACTTGTGTTTGAGGCGCTGTAATTGCTAAAGCGCTTCTTATCCAGGTTTGGCAGAGTGTTTTGCCCCTAAACATAGCAATTGTATTGATAATGTATTATATACAGGGTATTCCGTTAACTGATTGAACTGATTGTCAGACTAACATAAATTAATCGATTATAAATTAGCCACGACAATAATCGTAAAACGGGTAAGCCAATCACATAACTTCCACTCTTTTCAATTATGCAACTGTTTTTAAGTCTCTTAATTTATTTAAAAATATGCGAATTTGAAATAAATTGTGAAGCATTAACTTAAGTTATCGATACTACTTAATGTTCGGTATGCGATAGTTGTTTGATAGCCAATGCTTGTAAGCAAAAACCATAGACTAACATAAAATAAGACTGGAAAACAGCAGTGGTATGTTATGTTATTTAGCATTGTGCGTTGGCGAAGCATACAAGAGGGGAAATCTAGAAATAGCGAGTAGGCCTCTCTCGCAGAGTCAGCTGGTGCATAAGGAGAACATCATAACAAAGCCGGCCATCATTGTCGGCCATAATTGCTTATGTTTTTGTTTTGTTTTTTTAAGTAAATGATCTCAACATTAAAATTTTATGTTAGTAACTTTATTGAATACATATGAATTTTGCGACAAAGGGTATCTTTACGGCAGCATGTGTGTTTTAATTGGTTTATTGTGTATATCCCTTTCTCTATTGCCCACTGACATGCATACAGACAATAACAATTTTATATAATTTTTAATAAATTGTTATTTAATAACATTTAAAATAAAATTAATTTGCTTTATTCTTTTTTTTCCCAATTTAACTAAAAAAGACCCACATAGCCTATGTCAGGCATAGAAAATATACATATGTGCATGCGTGCATATGTCTGTTTGTGTGCATTTCGTGATCACAACTAAATCAAATACGATTTGACAACAATCAGTGTGGGCACAGAAGAATAGAAGCAATAGCAGCTGTTCAGCGTTTGAGGGGTAATGCTTATACTCGGTACTTTTTGTATGCTTCGCCTCTGCGATACATTTTCAAGCATACTTAACATGACCAGCGCTGTTTACCCATCTCTATGTTAACTGGTCTGTGGCAAAAACAGGTGATTGAGTAGCAGTGGCAACGCCAATTATGTTGCCAGATTGTATGTTAAGCTGCCGCCAAAGTTAAAGTGAAACTCAACAAGATAATTTTTTTAAATGTTTATTAATGCATACGGTTTATCTTTGCTTTTGATAATTATGTAAAAATTGCTTATACATATGCGCTTGATATATAGATTAACCTACAAGCTAATTGAAAATCACAAATGAACATAAAATATTTATACATTATAGTTGGTGTGTGGTTTGTATTAAAGCACAACATCGTTTTAAGTTAATACACATCCCCGACCGATTGCAAAGACGGCACTCAATTCTCACACAAAATGCACTCAACTTTAAGTTGACAGCACGGAAAACAGAGTAACCAGTAACAGCAGCAGCAGCAAGGCTTATTAGCAATCACTTTGGACTAGCGCATCACTGAGTGCGCCCAGCTGCTCCTCGCTGCCCTTGATCCTTTCGGCCAGATCGCGTGCGTCGGCAATGAGTTTGGCCTTCATATTAATAAAGTAATCGTAGTCGGCGCACATATCGGCGCTGAGATGTTTGCCAAACAGTTTGGCAATGCTGCTGCCACGCCTATCGATGTCCGACTTAAGGCGTTGCGCCTCCTCCAACTGATCGTAGAGACGTTCACATTTGGCTGCCAACGTATTCTGCTAAAAGAGTTGGTAATGCGTTAGTTTGGTTTTCTTGTTAACGGATTCTTTCTTGCTTACCTTCTCCTGCTGGCTGCTAGACGCTCGCGCCTCTAGACTGGATTCTGTTTGGGCCAGACGCTCCGACAGCGATAGCAACAGACTGGTTATGTGACCTACATCATCGATGTAGGTGCGGAACTTGGACGCTTCGCTGGGACGCACCTTCTCCGTTAAATTTGCCAGTAAATCGCAGCCCAGCTTATCATTAATGGCGCACTCTTCGCCAATTGTGTGCTGCTCACGCTTCAACGCAACAATTTTTTGGTTTAACTGTCTGATCAGCTCATCCTAAATGAAATAATGGTACAATTAGTCGGCCAGTCAGTCTTAGAATTTGTTATGCATTTTACTTACCAGCTTCTGTTTGATTAAATTCGTGCCCGTATCATCTGTTAGCTGCAACTGGTCCACACTGGTCAACAGCATCTCTGTGGTTGCTGTTAAGGCGACTGCCGTGCTACTGGCTGCTTTCATGCGCATCAAAGTCGAGGTGCCTACATCCCGTTTGGCCGGGCGCAACGGCACATTGGGATTGTATAAGTTGTTGACGTACTGCGTCGTCGGCTTATAGCTTTTTGGTGTAAGGATTTCGATGAGTTTATCGCTGGGTGGCAGCTGTCGGAGCAGCTCCAGTGCCAAATGCTCGTATTCCAGCTCAATGACCTGCCGCTGCCGTGGTTGGAGCGTTGTGCGTGTCTGTTGCTCCTCGCGCGTTGCCACCAGTTCCGTCTCCAGCAGATCATCTGTTTGGCAGGCCATGTCCACAGTGCTGGGTGTGGGATTCACAATCAACACAAGTTCACTGCGTTGCATCAGCTTAAGACTATCGGCACTGTCATCCAATTCGGTAGTTTCAGTTTCCAGCTCTGTTTCGTTGTTAGCCGAGTTAGGTGGTGATGGTGCGCTGGGTTGTTGCTCCTTCTCGGCGTTGCTGGGGTTCGATAGATTCGATTGCTGTTGTTTGACTGTTGTGGGATAGCTGCCCAGGATGCCGGTGTCACAGAGATGAGCAGACATAAGTTGCGATTGCAGTTGCGTTATCTTCTCAATATTCTCACGCAACGATTCCTGTCGATTCACAGGCGGTGGCTTTGGCAGCGTCGCTGCCGTCGTCAGCGTCGATGTGGTGGTGCTGATGAGCTCTGCGCGAAAGATGTGCGCGTCGGGTTGAGCTTTGTTGTTGTTTACTGGACTGAATTCCAGCGAACTATTGCTCAGGCTGCAGTCGGAGTGAGCCGGCGAGAGGAGATGGGGCGGCGGTGGCGGTGACGGTGGTGTCTCTGGCAACAGATCCTCCTCCAGCGTTGTCTCGAGGTCATGGACGGCTTGCTTAAGATCGACATGTGACTGGGACATGAATGCGGTGGCATCATGTTGCAAATGCTTCACATCATACGATTGCGATCGCGTAAATTGCGGCGCTGGCGATCTGCTTTTATTGTAGGCGGTGCCCAACGCGGGCGAAGAGTACCGTTGCTGCTGCTGTTGTCCATAGATCATGGCATAGGCTGTGCTATTATTAATATTATTATTATTGCTGCCTGGGACGGCTGCTGTGGGTGTGGCGTTTGTTGCGATGTTGTTATTGGAGCCATAGCGCATAGCCACAATGCTAGTATCTCCAGGGGAACTGGGCTTGATCGGCTGTTGTTGCAGTTTAACGCCCAGCGGCAGGACATCGGGCAGATTATTGGGCAGCTTCAGTTTGCCCGGTGGGATGACACCATAGGTGGGTTTGCTATGTGCCACCAGATCCTCATTGGAGGTGAGCGTAAGCTTATAGATGCCATGATCGGGATCAGTGTTGTTCAGCTTCTCCAGGCTCTGACGCGGCAGATACGAAGCCTTCGAATTGGATCTGCGAATGATAATAGAATACAGTTTGTTAAGTTATAAATTTTAAGCAGTTTGTGGCAAAATGAATAACGTTTCTATCAACCATTTATCTATTAAACAAATCAGTAAAAAAGTAATAGTTTTTGTATATTATTTTCTTACGTGACAAACACTAATAAGATGCATATAAAACATGCTTTTTCAGCCCTACCCAAAAAAATCCCTGGCAAAATGTCAATCGACCGGAGTTGCCCATAGTTTCAAAGATAGATCGACAATGAGTGAGTGAGTAAGGGTGAGAGAGAGAAAGAGATAGAGAGAGCGAGAGAGAGGTCATCTGTTTGGGATCATCGACTGCTCACGCAGGCCACGATTTGGCAGTCGTCGTTAGCCATTATGCAAATCAACAAAATGCAACATAATCTAAACGGGCTGCTAATTGAATCCTCAACATCCAATATGAACTCACACATCTTAACATCTCAACACACATATCTGGGCACCCACATGGCGAAAGTAGCTGCCCCGAAAAAAAAAACAAAAAAATAATAATAAAAACAACCGAAAAAATTATTCTGTGCACGATGCGCGGAGACAACAACATTTTGGTGGGATATTAAAAACAGTTTTTTTTTTGAGACCCAACAAACCTACCAAAATTTCCTAAAAAAAAACGAAAGTGAAATGTTTACAGTGCAATTATAAAGAGTTTTATGTTTCAGTTTTTTTTGTGTTTTGTTTCTTTAGTTAAAGTCAAGCCTCAATTTTAGTGTGCAGCGCGTATGACGAAGGGTGAGAGAAGAAGACACAAAACGACGACGGATGTGTCGAAAACTTTCAAAAGTGCTAAACTAATTTTTGGCAGTTTTGTGTGTTTTTGTGTTATATTTTTGCTTGAGTTTTTAATAACCGCGTTTTGCAGGCCACCCTCTGTATTAGACAATAAAGTGTTGCTCTAACGGTTAAAAACACCACAAACTGTGCAGTTTTTAATGTTTATAATATGTATATGTAGATAATATATATATGTCGAGCTGTCAAAAGAAAGCCGACGCACAAATGCTGACAAGTTGCACATTTGCATAAATTAAGAGCAAAAAAAGTAATACTAACATATTTTAGTCGCTTACATCATATACCAAAAAACAGCTGTAACTTGGTTGCTATTTGGTTTTGTATCTTTCTATCTATGTATATATCTATATGTGAATCTGTATCTGACTCTCAATTGGCCACCACATTTGCATAAGCGACTCTTTTGTCTAGTTCCCAAACGCCTCACATTTAATTATGGCCGATACAAAACGCAGCTTCTTCACTTTCTTTCGAACTAGGCAAAAACCAAATCCAAAAAAAAGCTGTTGTTGCTTGTTGTTGATAGCTAGTGTCCACTTGTTGCTTCTCTGTTAATAACTTCCGTTCGCCGCCTGCCGCCTGCCACTTGTTGAGTAACATGCAACTCTTTCTCTCTCTCTTTCTCTCTCTGTATGTTGCCAATTTTGGCATGTTTATTGTTTGGCTTTTGAGCTTTTCATCAGTAGACAAGCCAAAAAAAAGTGTTTCATTTGCATATCATTATATTTCGGCAAGATTTGCATATTACAACAGCGACAGAATGTCTGGCAAATAGTATGATGAGTTTATCTTAGTGTAGTTTATCTTGTATAACAGTTAAAAAAAGAAGTGCTGCTGATTGATATCCTAAGCTTTGAATGTGTTTGTTGTACCCATTTGTGTTTGTTGTTTTTCTTCTTCCTTCTTAATCTTCATATATTTATTATCTAACATAAATATTATTCCTCCAATTATAATCTTTAACTCGGGTTTACAGTGGATTTAATATGCTAACTTGACATTTCTGATGCTCTTTGATAAGTTTCGTAGATATGAATGTGTGTGTTTGTTATTTGTCATCGCTGACACCTATGGGGACAAGCCTCCGCGCTCGGTAATATCAACAAAAATAGCACTAAGTAAATTTATATACTAAGTACTGCTATGACAATAAGTATGATAAAGAGGAAATGGAAGAGTACTTAGGTAAAAAACTTGATTACAAACTAAACAAAACAAAAGTTGAATATTCATCTCGATGACTACAGTTTTACTCTTGAGAACTTTTCTATGTAATAATTATAATTAAATAAATATATGAATCATTTGAACATTGAACAGCATTATCAATTATTTTAACGAAGAGACAAATCACTTTAATTTTTGCGAATAATAGTAGGTATTTAGTTAAGTTTTATGCAAGAAGCAATCTTAAGTTATTCCATTTATCAACTTTTTAGATCTGAGAAAATTGAATGGAATCAATGAATATTTCGTTCGACGCATTAAAAAACACTTTTTTTTTGGCATAGGTTGATTAATTCTTGATTAAAAAACTTTATAAATCATATTCAACTTCAATATCAAATTATGTATTGTTTAAAACTCACAAAACATCTTACGCAATACGAAATAGTTGCCATAGGTCCGAAAGACCTTTTTTTATTTCAAATGATGGTGAAAATTCCACCCGCAATGCTAAGTAGTTGGATTATAATACCCAGATTTATGGCAAATTATTGTTTCATTTGGTTTTGTTCAATGTTGTATAAGACGCGTAATGCGCTGAGGCATTTCATTGAAAATGGTTTTTAAGCCAACCGAAAAATAAAGACAACAGAGACAGAAGAAAGGTAAAATGCTTGACTGACTATATCTTTTGATTTTTTGGTAATCTCTCTCCCTCTGCCTCTCTCTCTCTATCTCTCTCTCTGTCGTCTGGTCAATAACATTTCCATTTCCATCACAATTAACGCATAGTTTTTGAATCTCTTTTTTTTTTGGCTATATTTGAGGGGCGCTGGTTATGTGATGCAAATTATGAATACCAAAGAGCAGATTTTTGATAAATTGCTTGGCCTTTTGTTTTGGCTAGTCGTCGTCATAGTCGTCGTCGTTGTTGGCCGTTGGATATCAGCGGATAGTTGCATAAGATACACTCAAAAAATCGATAGATGATGGTTCAGTTATGGGGCAGATGAGGCGACATCTAGCAGGAGTTGGAGTTCAGTGTCCAATTTGGCGACGCACAAAAAGATTGTGGCGAGGAGTCAGTGTTGCCGCTCGCCGCTCGTCGCTGTTGCAAGTTTTAGTCAGTCTGCTTTTTGGTCAGTGGCCTCACACTCTTACTGCTTACTGCGTGCGGCGTTGCACATTGCGTATGCAACGTTTTTGGCGCCGTTGTACTATAATTTTTGATCAGCAATATAACAAGCTGCTGCTGCCGTTGTTGTTTCGACTGCTGCCGCTGACTAGTTTTCTATGATAGTAAAAGTATTTTATTTAAATATGCCGACAACGACATCGCGCTGGCGACGCATGGAAATCACGTTTTTAACATCTCGTCTTAACATTGAGCCACAAAAAACCAAAATCAAAAAAAACTAAAAGAAGGCAAACAAATGTTCGCTGATGTTGTAGTTGTTGTTGTTGAAAATATAAACATCTCACAAGCTGGAGCCGAAGAAAAAAAACAAAACCGGATTGAACGCGTCGCACACACATTTTCACTTGCCGCAAAATGACGTCGTCCAACATAAACAGATGGCCAACAAAGTTGTGTGGCGTCGCAGTCGCCACTTTCTTCTTTCGGCGGGGCATGAAATTGCACTGAGGTCAGAGCAGAGTGTACCATATACCGAGGAGAGAGGAGGGGATCGAGAGGTCAGGCGGCACTGCAGCACACCAGAACAAATTGCAGCATGCAGCAACAGCAGCAGCAACACTTTGCTCTTCAAATACCTCTCGAACTTGAAGTTTGGTATTTAGGCGGTTTTTTATTTTCGTTTTTGTTGTTGTTGTTGTTGTTGTTGTTGTTGTTGTTGTTGGCAATACCGACAGCAACACATCAAACTATGGCATAAATTTCTCTTGGAAAAATTACAGTAAAAATACCGCAGCACAACATAACACAACGCAACACAAAAAAAAAAAAACAACAACATTGGAAATGCATGGCGCAAGCAATTTAAGTTAGGAAAAACCTAAGAAGCGTCCAAGAGACAAGAAAAGGCATGAAAAGAAAAGAAAAGTTCTGCGGCTGTCTCTGCCGCTGCCGCTGCCGCTTGGGTAGCCAAAGTCAACACTCGATGTGATGCGTTCGATGCGCACAGTGCTTACAAATGCAATTTTAAAGAGTTCGAAAAAGGTTTAGAATTTGCGTTCGATAAATATTATTTAGTTTGTTTTGTTAACATTTTGCTATTTTGTGTGTTCTTCTACCAATCCATATGATTACTTTGTGCTTCAAATATGCGAATATTTATAAAAACGGCCTAAATCTTATTAATCTTTATGGTTAAGTAGAATCTTGCATAATCGTGCTCATGCTAAGAATATTGACCTTGAGTAAAGATTATCTTGATTCGTTGTTTTCGTACTTAATTCAAGAATCGTATACATTGAATGCAGTACTTATTTTGAGAATAATAGTTTTTTCAATACATGATGATTGAATTTTATGCGATTTCGTTACACATTACATTTCATATCTTAACTCTTGCCCCACTGTGCACTTTTGTGCCCAACAATTGCTCGCCTATTAAATCGTGGGCTGTTTTCATTTCTAATGCGATTGCTGTTGTTGTTGATGCTGCCGCTGCTGCTGCTGCTGATGTTGTTATCGTTGCTGTTGCTGCTGCCGTTCAGCAATAATTATGATCCATTAATTCTGGCATCGGGCGGCGCCTTGTGCAATATTTTTAATGTAAAATCGATTTAATGGCGCTTCTCGCTTGAGGGCTCTACCCAAAAATAGACAACTTGGGTAATGCAGCAGCAGCAGCAACAGCAACAAGAGGCAGCAACAAGAGGCAACAACAATCAGCAGCAACAGCAGATGTTGCAGCTATTGAAAGTGTCGAAAGTGGCTGCAACACAAACTCCGCTTAAGTTGCTCGGGCTGGGTTGGGATGTTGGGATGTTGGGCTGGAAACTGTAACTGGGTAATTAACTTGTGAGCTAAACGGCCAAGTCATAATAATTATATGACAGACAACAAGTAAAAAACAGAAAAACAACAACAACAACAACAAAAAAAAAAACGATGAAGATGAAGAACAAAAGATGCAGCCGCTTAAGCACTCAACTGTGGCCTGGAAATGTGCGCACTCAGGCAACAAACACAAAGACAACATCATAAAATGTTAGATGCTAAAAAGCCCCTCTCTCCTCACTCCTCCTCCTACCCATGTGTAGGTAAGCCAAGCTCCTTGGCTCCCTTTTTTTGTTGTTGTTGTTGTTGCTGTTTTAAGCCATAAACCAAGCCAAGACCGCCTATTGTTCACCCTTTTGCGCGGCTTGTTTGCCAATGCGGGTCTTTTGTTTTGGGACAAGTTGTTGTCGTTGTTGTTGTTGTTGTTGATGATGATCATGTGAAGTGAATGATCATGTTGTGTGTCTTGTTGCAAATATCCGCGACACATCTGCCAATGACATTTTCACGCTGTACGCTTGCCAAACGGTGTTTCAAAAAAGTGAAAATACTCGACTTGGAGATACCTTGTAAATATGGGTTAAACGAAGTAACTGGTAACTGGGCTTAGTCTTGTTTACAAACTGAAGTTTAAATGAGAAAACTTGTAAATATATTTCTTAAAGAGGCTAACACTCTACTTGAATTGTTTTTTATATTAGATAAATAATTACTGAATGGAACTTTTATTATTTTTTTTTTTGATGAGAATCTGTTTTTAGATGAGAATCTGTTGAATTTTTCTCTTCACCAACTTTCAGATACCCTTGTCGTACACTTTTTAAAAATGTGTACAGGGTATTGTAAATTATAAAGCAACAGCGTATTTGGCCCGCGGGCGCATGCGCAACACGTCCGACATTGATCAGTCGCACTAACCAGAGAGTCAGAGTCACAGTTGGAGCAGCAGCAGCAACGGGCAGCAACGGGCAGCAAGGGGCAACGGGCAGCAGAAGGCAGCAGGGAGCACTTTGAGCCATTTGGATTTTAGACATTACACAAAAGCCGCTGGCGAATGCCAAAGTGTTTGCCGCAGTTTGAGTAGGAACTGCCCTGAATACGGATTTTGCATTTGTACATTTTCTGTTTCTGTTTATGTTGTTTTGTTTTTAGCTGCTAATTTGTGCGCTTAGCTTTTGGTTTCTTTTGCTCGTTTGCGAAATGCGTCAAGTGCATAAAGTGTTTGGCATGGTTGGAAGACGGGGCGTGGGGCGAGGGGTGATGTGAAGTGAGGTGAGGTGAGAGTAAAGAGAAGTGAAGAGCAGAGCCCAAACGACGTTTTGCTTGTTTGTCATGTCACAGCTTGAAGATCCGGGCATGTCATCAAGTAGCAGAAAAAAACAAACACAGGAAAAAAACATAAAACTATAACTACAACGGCAAATGATTTGCGGCTATTTAAAGAAGCCATAAAAAATGTGCATAGAGTAATAAAAATTATAGATAAATAAACAGAAATCTGTTAAAAATAAAGCAAAACTAAGAAAATTGATTTGACCTTGTACAGAAGCTGACAATGCATGAAGCATTTTATTAAACTAATCAAAAGTTGAATCTTAACGGCGAAAACTCAAATTTTTATATTTAGTTTCTAGTTATTTACGATATTGCACTATGTTATTAAGTTGTCAAACATTAATATATTGATAATTAAAAGGTCTTCAACATTCATTTGCCATTCATTCATTTGCTAATTCCAACTCTCATCGCAATGCTGGAGACAACAACAACAACAACAACAACAACAACAACAAGAACTTCAACGGCTGTAAATGGGATATGTTAAATGTTTTGTGAGCTCATCAGGGAATCAAGTCAGCAACTGGCACTAAAATAACTAAAATACACATTAAATACGGCAACAAACACAGAGAGAACAATAAGAGCAACAACAACAACAACGATCATCATGGGCATTTTTATATATTTCAACGCATGTTGAGTCCGTCCGTCGTCATCATATGATCGACGATGGTCGTGTCAACTGTAGATACACATGATGCAGATGCAGATGCAGATACAAAGATACAGATACACACATATAAACATATATAGTACAGCTACAAATGGAGTACCAGTACATTCCTGTACTTCGTTTTCGTTTTACGTTTTACGTTTTACTTGAAAATGAAATGAAAGTGAGAGATTGATGGATGGTCCGCCGGCAAGTTTATATATATATATATATATAGTTATGCGTCAGTTAATTGCCACTTTGTTGTTGTTGGCATTTTAATTTTTTTTAGTTGCCTGATTTGACCTTTAGCATATTAATGATGTAGACCAAGAAACATTAACAACAATCGCTTGCATTGTTTTGTTGTTTGTTATTATTATTGTTGCTGTTGTTGTCATGCAGTCGCGCCCAGAACAAAACTGGACAAGTAAAGAAGCATGCCGAATATAATATACACTTAATAAGCCACCAAAAACTAAGGAACTCGTTGGCATAGAAACACACAAACAGACGTGGCTATATCGACTCAGATAGCATAGCAAAACCAAAATATACACTTTTCAAGTGGATATAGAAAAACAATAACACTTTCAAGATAAACTCAGGAAACAATGGCAAAATACACAATAATAGTTAGAGCGTTATTGATGTGAAGCTAATGCCAGTTAAATTCAATCAAGGTTAATGTCAGCCAGCCAGCCAGCCAGGCCAGCCATAGGAATCATGAACATGAACATGAACATGAACCAAAAATGCCAGAAACCGTACTAAAATCAACTGAACTTTGTCTTTAATTAATGAATATGGCTACCAACCAAAGCAATCCGCGCGCATTGATATCTCTCGAACTTAACAAAATTTGCATCACTTTGCAATTATTTATGCAAATTGTCTGCCTCCGCACAGTGTGAAGCGAAAAAGGCGGGAAAACAGAAAAACAGAAAATGAATTCTCACGCTGTTATGCCAACGAACAGTTCCAAGACCGATCAAGTTTAGTTTAATTCAAAGTCGCCGGCTATCGATATAGCAATGTTCGATTGATCGATTTGTGATATAGTCTCTCAACCCATTACCCATTACCCATTACCCATTACTATAGGCAGGCACATTGCCCCCTTGGCTGTTGTTTGTTATTTTTATTGCTGCTGCTGCTGCTGCTGCTGCTGCTGCGGATGTTGTTGCCGTGTCAACATTGGGCGACTGTGCTATGTGCTATGTGCTATGTGCTATGTGGCATGTACTGTGTGTAGTTCAGTTGGTGACTGGGGCTGCACTCCAGTTGTTTTCTATGTCACGCGCTTCACATACCCAAAAGCAAACAATAACAAAGCGTAGCAAATGAACGAAGAATCAACGAATGCTGGAAGTAAAGTAAGTAAAGCTCTAAAGAGCTATGACTCTTTGGGAATGTATGTACATATGTATGTATGTAGTAGGCAAGAATGTGTAACTAAAGTCGTATTTGCACTCATAACTGGACAGCTGACGTCACAAGGCCAACACTTAAGAACAGAGCATAGTGATGCTATCATATTTATTTTTCTTTCAAATCACAAAGAATAACACATTGAATGATCGAACTAACTGCAAAAGAAGAGTTTGCCAATTGAAGAGACTGAAGAAGTTATGCTTAAATCATAATGAAAATCAGTTCTTTGCAATTTGATATTAAGTTACATTCAGTTTAAATACATCTCTTTGACTAGTAACAAATGAATAAAGATCAAGTTTAGTTCAAATTGAAGATAAATCTTAAAGATATTCTTGTCATTGTTTTTATCTGTGAAAGTATCATTCGCTTTAAAATCACAAATATTATCAAGTCTCTTGATCATTTTTCAAAAAGTAAAATTAACATTCATTATGTCAAATCCCGAGCCAAGCTTACAAAGATTCTGATAGAGTATTTTAAAACAAATAACTGTCAAATTTGGCGGCTTAACTTTCCGATTTGATTTCTCATTTTTGGGTTCTCAGCGCAACGTCGCAATTTGCTGCCCAATAAAGCGAAGGCTTTGTGGAGCGGAACACCCAGTCACACGACGAAAAAAAAAGATGAAAAAAAATAGCCACACTAAGTGTAACTGTGTTCCCAAGATCTTTAAGGAGACCCAACCCACAGCCTACGACAAGAGCATTGTTGTTGTTGTTGTTGTTGCTGTTGATAATGTTGTTGTTTACAAAACCTTGGATGTGGACGTGTGGCGATCGCTATAGCAACTCGAACGTTGGCCCCTGGTTTGGATTTGTTGGTTGTTGGTGATGAGTGCCACTCCTAGCTTTTTGTGTGGGGATAAGATGAAAACCAGCGACAACCACAACAGCAACAACAGCAACAATAACGAAAAGCTGAAATACATCCGCGTATTGTTTGCGCAGGCTGCCCCGGCCCCTGCCCCGGCCCCGGCCACAGCAACAATTGCAGTTGCCACAAAACGTTAGGCGCTCGATAATTAACGGTTTATTGATAAAAGCGGCATCAACAACAACAACAACAACAACAAATACACAAATAGAAAAGCAATGACGATCAGCCGGTCGATTATCACCAGCGCACATCAATAGCAAGCAATAGCAACATCATCAACATCAACATCATCATGATGATGATCATTATCATTATCATTATCATACACAAAACCATCCGACGACGATGGTCATTTTTGTGCATTTTGTGGGCGTTTTTCCAGCAATGAAAAAAAAAACTTTGCCCATAAACATAATTCTTCGCTGTGGCAGCAGCAACAACAGCAACAACGACAACAGCTAAGCAAAAGCGTGAAATTGTTTTTGCCTCCATGGCAGCCATGACATTCGAGCTGCACCCCACTTTACACTGACCTCCCGTTCGTCCGCCCTTCCTTTCTCTCTCTCTCTATCTCTCTCTCTCTCTCTCTATCTCTCACTATCTCTCTCTCTCTCTCTTGCTGTTGAATAGCCCTAAATAGTTGCTGCTCGCTGAGTCAAAGCAACTTTTTTTTATGTGTACAACGAACTCGCAGCAGCAGCGGAATTTTTATAATAACAATAATAATAAAACAACAACAACAACAACAGAAACAGCAGCAGCAGCAACCCCAACAACATGTTGCACTTGTGAGGATGGTTGCTGTGGCAGGAAGCATTGGCAGCAGCAACTTTTGCCTTTTTGTCGTCGTCGTCGTCGTCGTCGCCACCCAAAATTAGTTACACATTTGGCATTCATATGGATTTGCTGAATGTTGATCGCGTGCAGCAGCAGCAACAGCAGCAACAGCTTCGAATGGCAAGTGCAATGCAACAAAGTCGGGTAAAAATAAACGCAATTAAGCACTCGCAACACCAACAGAAGCAACAGCAGCAACAACAACAACGAACAACAACAAATCAAAAACGAGATGAAGATTTTTTTTGGCTTTGATTGCATTTTCAAGGTTATTGTTGTTGTGGTTGCTGCTGTTGCTGCTGTTGCTGCTGTTGCTGCTGCGTTGCCCAAATTGGCGAGCTGCAATTAAAAAACGGCTTCATATATGGCGTGTTCATTTCTTGGCTAGGAGGAAATGTTGCCGATCAGCCGTTAAATTGTCTGCCCCATATTGCGCAGCGTTTTGAGTGCCAACCAATGACGTCACACTTTGGTGTCGCTATTTAAACTTTTTGCATAATAATAAATACACAAACACACACACACACACACACATATACACAAATACATAAACAGTTGGCGTCTAGACACATTTGCCAATTTGTTCGCTTCACGAATGATTACCTAAAGCCCAAGCTGTGGCACAAATGCGACATCTAGCGGACACCAGCTGAAACTTATTAGAAAATCAATCACTTAAAAAAAATTAACGCGTCTTAATTTGCGCGCCGTTTAAAAGTTTAAAAATAGACTCAAACTCAACTGAGCGAAAATCCGTTGCTTTTCATTGAACCAAAGAACCAAACTAAATGAGACAACGATCCAAAAGCGATAAACGAAACGAATGAGAAATGTGTAAACATTTTTGTTGCTGCTCAAATGAAAATGTGCGCAAAAACAAAATAATGTTGAGCACATATGACACAAACGGAAAGAGAAGAATTTTGCTTTGAATTATTAAAACGAGCTGGGAATGCCCTTGCTAAGGAATTTTCTCTATAAAATTGTTCTTGTTGTCGAGCGTTAATAATGGGAGTTTCTTTAGAACAGCAGAATATAAATGTGAGAAAAATAACTTAAAAATTCAACAATGCCCAGAAAACTCCAATGATAAATGTTCGCATTGTAATGTGACACGATATGTATATTCTATATATAAATAAAGTTAATTAAAGATATCAGAACCAGAAATCGTGTATTTAAATGTAAAATTATTTGTCATTTTTATAGTCTTTTATCGTAATTAATAATATACTAGAAGACAGACATATACTCAAAATATGTTACATTATTTCCTACACATTATAATTAATGGGCTTATAGAATGTTATTTGTTTAGAATGACATACGTCATATTTTATATTTTGCTCAGTGTACTTGCCTTCAAAATGTTGCCGCATCATAAGAAAAACGACAAACATGTTGCAATGCAATCTTAACTCAAAATGAATCTATTAAGTACATCATTTACATTAACGAATACCAAATATAAACTTTCGGCAAGGGCAAGTGAACGTAAGATATACAAAAGACGAACTTTTAAATGAACAAATATGATGGTTAAGAATGTGATAAGTGACAGTGTTTGCCTATCAAAACTCAATTAAGTCAGAAGCCGAAACAGTGGAATCGAATTGGCTTAAATATGTCTCGTCTGCTGTCTTTTTGTTGCCGTTGCACACAAATCATGAGAGTGAGAGAGAGAGAGAGAGAGATTTAAGTTTGGCTAAAAATAAATGGCATAATTCGATCTGCAGCACATTTGTACACATGTATAATAAGATGATGATGACAACAACAACAACAACAACAACAATAATAACATACACATGTGCAGCGGATTGTCAAAGTGGCGCCGCCGTGTTCCATTTAAACGGGGAAAATTTCGGGACAACTGCTGATTAGCCAACAAATTAGATGGCATGCCTGACATATTGGCTTTTATAAATGTTGGGACTCGCCTGATTTATGCACTGTGGCTGACCCAAAAAGATGTAAATACAAAAATACAGAGCCAGAAGAAGAAGAAGTTGCCATCACATGCATACATATATAGCAGGAATGTGGCTGTTAAGGTTGTTGTTGTTGTTGTTGTTGCAGCCGCTTTTCATTTTATTTATGGCCAACGTTGTTGTCGTCTTTGTGGAATGTTTTTGCTTAGCTTTGCATTTCATTTCGGCGGCAATTGCAAATTGGTTACACCATAAAAGCAAAGCAGTAAGAGTGATTTAGCCGAGAGCGAACTGCTCTGAAGAATACCCTGCTAGCGACATCTAGCGGCATGAATGTGAGTATTGCTCTGTATTAGTATAAGAGCAGTTTTGTGATATGCGTACAGAGTATAAGAAAAAGAGTTAAGCGGGCGAAAAAACAAAATTCAATTGCAAATTGGCGTCACTGCTGTTTGGTTCTGTGGCTGAGGCTGGGGCTGGGGCTGGGGCTGTGTTGCATTGCAGCATTCTGATTGAAAATTGCGCTGCGCTTATGCTTAGTTGTTTTCCCTGAAGAGAACGTGATGCAAACAAAAGCAACAGTCAACAGTCAAAGCCGCAGTTGCATTTGCAGCAGGATGCGATGCGCTGGCTCTGCTTTAGCTATTGCATATTTGTGGTCAGCCTTTTGTGGGCTGGTGGGATACTTGGGGACCTTTTGTTAATATTGTTGTTGTTGCTGTTGTTGTTGCTGTTTGCCAGGGGTAATTCGTCATGCGATCGAGAATAACAACATCGAACAACAGCCAACAGCAAATAAAAAGCAATATACGCCGGTTAGTTGGCGCTTTTTACTTTGTTGTATTATGCAGTCAAGCCTGGCTGGCATAAAGACAAACAGAGAGACAGACAGACAGACCGACAGACAGACATTTAGTTAGTCAGTGAGACAGTCGGGCTACGTTATGCATTGAGCTCTTGACTCTTTTGGCTTTGGCTCCAGACTGTCGGCCTTGAGCTGTCGCTGGCCGCCACGTATACGCAAAGCAAAATGTGCAACGAGAGTCGGACGCGAACTTGCACGCATAATAATGATCACCAAACAAAAACAAAAACAAAAACAAAAACAAAATAAAAATAAAAAAAATACTCTATTGTATGTAACTAAAAGGCATGCAAAAAAGTGCAAGCAAAGTGTTCGCATTGATTGCATTTCATTTGCATTGTGAGAATCAATCACGAAGTCAACTTCACAAGCTTCGAGAGTTAAAAACTCGCAGACTTTGGTTAAACCAGACGTTCGGTTCGTTTTTTCTGTTGTCGGTTGTTGTTGGTGTTGTTGTTGTTTCGTTGTTTCGTTGTTTCGTTGTTGTCTAGTCAGCGAGTCATTTATTAGTTATTAACGTGGCTAAGTGCATGTGATCATATACATTTATTTCTCTACGTAGTACATGCACAATTGCAATTGCCAACAACAACAACAACAGCAACAATAACAATAACAACAATGACAATCATAAATGATTGAGCACAAGGCAGACGACGCATCGACGACTTGTTGACAATCATTGGGACGGCATTGGCCATTCTATCTTATACTAAATACATGTTTAGTTACACATTTGTATCTATTACACACACACACACACACACACACACACAGTAACGAACGAACTGCCAAGAGTTATTGCTGCAGCTGGCTTTGCATTTCAATTGTGACCGTGTCCGAGTCTGAAGTGTGCTTTCGTTTTCATTTGACGCTTTCCATCTACCGAGTGCCAAGCGGCCACCGAGTGCTAATCGAATAGCCCAACAAATGGCGCTGATTAGCCAAAAGGGAGCTGGAATGGGGAAGGGGAGGCCTTTGTTGCAGCTGCTTTCATTTTCAGCGCCTGACGGCTTTCACGCCCAATTCGGCATGCGTGCGAGTTAGCTGCATCTCTTTGTAGCTGTCACTCTAGACACAAACCAAAAATGACTAGAAATACTTTGGGATTTATTTAATGGTTTGTGGAAAGGATAACACAACTAAGATAACTGTTTACAAAACAATTAAATAATCTAAAGGATGACAAAACTAAGAACAAATCTGGCAAAACGAACGAAAAATGGCACTAATAACATAAGATTAAGATTTAATTTAAAACTGTTTAATATTCATATTTTCCTTTCAGTACTTCTTCAACTGTATAGCCTGTATAAGAGCTTAGGCAGTGGAACATTAGTTCTTAATTGGTTAATAGATATAAACAAAAAACAAAACTGGCATCTGGCATCTGGCATCTGACATTGTCTGAATGAAAACGAAAGTGAAAGCATTTAATATGCATAATGCACAAGAGCAACTATGCATATATATGTATCCACTATCGTTATGCACGCCGACTTGGCAATGAGACACATTGGATATTTGGGTATTTGGATATTTTATGGACAACATTTTCAAAGTCAGCTCACATTTAATGACTTTCAAAATAGAGACGCGCGCGCAATTGTCACAAAATCAAATTTTACACTCTGAACGTTTCCCAGGCTCGAAACTGAATCGAAATGGAAACGATCGTGTTTGATTTTTGTTGCTTTTGATATTTGGTGTCAATTTGAGTTCCATCAACTCTCGCGTAATAAAACGAAATTGCTTTTTAAGTTTTATGTTGCGTTGCCTTTTGTAATGTTTATTGAAGAAGTCCATTAAGTGCCAAACAGAACCAAACTTTAGGAGTCTGTCGTGGGTGTCACTAATTGAATTTCCACTCAGCTGTATGTCCGTCCGTCCACTAAGAACTCGCGTAACGGCACTTTATAGCCCAATATTTTTGAACTTGTTCTCAGTGCTTTTAATTTAACCATCTCACGTCGTCGTACATATAAAATGTTTCATTTTACATTGCGCAACGCCAATATTTCATCAGCTACACAAAATTTATGCAAAAAAGTGGAAAAGAGCCGTTTTTTTTGTTTTTTTTTTTTTTTGGGTGCTTTCTTCTGGGTTCTGTAATGCCGAAGAATAATTGCAGGCACGTCTGTATGAGAAGCTCTTCACGCTCAGTGAGCAAAAACGTCCAAGTTCATTGACAGTCGTCAGAGTGTCGCGTTTTTAAATCTTGTCTGCCACGCCCGATTGCCAATTCCCAATTGCCATTTGCCGATTGCCCATTGCCGTTGCGCTGCGTTGCTTTGCGTTTTTCAGACAGTTTTGCGGTTATCGACTTGGTCATTAGCTTTGGCCATAGCCCAAAGAGTCTCTCGCTCACTTTGTGTCTCCGGCGGACATGCAAAAATATCGTGACCAAAACAAAGCCTCACAATAAACCAAAACAACAAATGACGAATACCGAATACCGAATACCGCACACCGAACGAAATGTACACAAAACATTGCATGAATTTAAGTTATTTGTTTTTGATTTAATGGCTACCACAACAACAGACCGACCGACCAACGGACACAAACAACACAACAAAAAAACCCCACGGCTCAAATTAAATCAAAAACCCTTGAGCACATAAAAATTGCAA
Organism: Scaptomyza parva; assembly: GCA_035044645.1. Taxonomy (NCBI): domain Eukaryota; kingdom Metazoa; phylum Arthropoda; class Insecta; order Diptera; family Drosophilidae; genus Scaptomyza; species Scaptomyza parva. The sequence continues at coordinate 16,851,460 of JAWNNT010000090.1, forward strand.
TTTTTGTTTTTATTATGTACATTTAGTGACCTAATCTTAACAAATAATCCAAACTGCAAATTACTAAACTGGGGTGTAAGTTAGATAAGCATTTGTAACTTTTATTTAGACACTAACCTGATATTTGATATATTACAACTCTAACACAACGATGAATTTAAATGAAATTTGCAACATATTGAGACAAATGTATAATGTTCAGGTAAGCAACGAAAAACCCTTACGCAATCAATGTTCCTAGACTATAAGCCTCATCAACTTAATTTGGTAACCCTTAAATAACTATGCATTTAAATGAAACTTGCAGTGAATCTAGTTAACGGTCTTATATTTAGGTGTGAAAACTTGTTAGACCGCTTATCTCATCAAAATGATAACTATAACAAATCATTAGATTTTAGTGAAATTTAGAGAACAGCTAAATGACGAGCATCCAATTAAGTAACCAAATACTTTAGTCTACTCACGAAGCCAACAGAAAAGTTACCCCGGAGAGCAGCTATCTTCGAGATAAAAACCAAAAACTCTCAAAGCATGTCCGCTTTAAAAGCAAATTTAATTTTACTTAATTTGTTGTATAACATTTGTTTATGTAAAGTTATCAAATTGAATTGCAACAAAATTTGCACAGTTATTTCGGTATTAGATTAATCGAAAAAACAACACAAAAATCCAAATCACTTTTTCTGATCTCTAAGCCAAGTCTTTCCCAATGCTAATAATGGAAGCCCCTCCAATTCAATTACATACTATTTCATGAGCATTACACAAAGATCGCAAAAAACAAAAAACAAAAAACCTTCCCAGGCTACTGTGAAATTTGTTGCGTTTAAAACGCCAAACATACTATAAAGTATACGTAAATAAACGTTAATTGCATTACAGTTTGGTCAAAAAAAACAGTCAAGTAAATTAGGCAAACAATTTAAACATGCGCTTGTGCCGGGAAACCCAGTTATAGCCACAGCCTTAGCCAAGTGCTCTGCTCTGATTTTAATTTGGGTTTTTGGCTTGTTTTTTGGGTCGTCGTCAGTTAGTGTTTTTTTTGTTTTTTTTGCGCATGTTTTGATTTTTATCAGCTGGGTGGGCTGGCTGGCTGGTTGGTTGGTTGGCTGGTTGCCTTCGACTGCCCAAAAGGTTTTTATTTGCTGCTGCTGCTGCTGCTGCTGCTGCTGCTGCTGCTGCTGCTGCTGCTGCTGCTGCTGCTGCTGGTTGCACGTCATGACGCGCCTGACCCACTAAAAAGAGTTTGTTGTCGTTTTTTTTACTTATATGTATATGTGTATATGTGTGTATTTTGTATTTTTTTTATGTCAAAGCAATTTTCGTGCTTGGCACAAGACAAGACAAACCCAAACACACACACACACACACACAAGCCCAACCGCCCAGACCCAAGGCAGATGCCACCAATCCGATCCGATCGGATCCGATCCGGCTCGATCGATTTATGTGTTGTATGTTGTGTCGTTTTCACAGTAGCTCGACAAAGCAGGAAGCCAAACTTATTTACCTTTTGGCCACTTTTCAGCTCATAATTATTATTAATATATGTATGTGCGCGCGCATTCACAAGTGTGTATTTGTATGTGTTTGTGGATCGTCTGAGCCCGCAGCGGCAACAAAGTTTTTTTTTCGCTTTTTTTTTTTAAGACATTGTTATTGCTCGTGCGAGAAATTTTCGTGTTATAAAGTTAATTTGTGAAATTTTCAGTTTTTTTAGTTTTTTTCAGATTTCTTAATGATTTTGCGTGGCTCGAGCATAATTCAAAGGGGGGGTGGGGCGGGGAGAGGTTAGATGGGGAGTTTTAGCTGGGGAGCCCGGCTGAAAGGAAGTTGCGCGCCATTGCCAGAGGTTACTGGAGCGTTTAGCTTCGTTTCTTCATTAATTTCGCAGCAGCTAATTGAATTTGTTTTTTGGTTTTATTTTTTTTTTTTTTTGGTTAAGTATGTTTGTATGTTTGTTTATAGTTTTTTTCTTGTTGCCTCAAACGATTCTTATTTTTAAATGAAATGACCTTGTCACTCGGCCAAGAGTCTAAGCTATCAACCTGGCCATAAACTAAATCTCTTACTGTTGATTGTCGCAAGCAGAGTTTCCCCATGTAGTGTAAATGTTCTGATGCCCGCACCTGTTGCGGGTTTTTTAGCTTCAGTTTTTTTTTTTGTATTTGGTTTTTTGCTTCTTGCTGAACTGCACCTTTTGTTTCCTGTTGCTCGAATGGTTTTTGTTGTCGCTTCTCCAATTGTTGCTACATTTGTTTAACTTTTGCGGTACTTTTTGTCAGCTCGCTCGACTTGAACTTGCCGCCGCCGCCGTTGAAGTTGCTGCTGCTGCTGGTGCTGGAGGCCATGACTTGGGCCCGCAACTTTATCTATACATACATATGTAGGTAGTTCTGTAGAATGTAAACCGTTGTTGTAATTACAATCTACAGCCAGAGCGACATGCTCATATGGTAAGTGGAGGCACATAAGCTATGTCGATCCACATGTTACACAATTATCATTTAGGCACATATTTGTTTTGGCCTAAGAATAGGAATTTCAAGGGAAGTTGTTACAGCATTTTTCTTTTTGTTTGAAATCTTTATATCTCTGTAGTTGTAAAAGTCTTCTTTTCAGATAGCATTTGGCTATGTAGGTGTTTGATAATGAAGTCATAAAATCCTAGAAATCTTTTGTTTTTTTTACTATGATTTTGGCAATTTGTTGAGATTTTTACAATATTTTTTAGTGGTTTATAAATTAAACTTTAAAAACTTTCTAAGAACAGAGCAATTTAGAGGTAATATATGTGATATGTGTGATTTAAGATTTTGCTCTTGGCAAAGTAACTATCTGCTTGAAATAAAGTTCGGTTTCTTTTCCGGTATAAACAATACAATCAGAGACAATACCATACAAATGAGAGTTAAGAACAGCTTTTTGCAGTGTATTCATTTGGTTGACTTGATGAGGAAAACGTTCTGAAATGCTTTTGTCGCTGCACTCATTTAACTTCATTTGGCTTTTTGTTTTAGAATATGCATGAATAATGCCCGCGTATTCCCCAGGCGATTATAAAGAGATATTACTCTATGTATATATTGTACATATATAAACAGAATGCGAGACTTGATGGTTCGCTGACTGCCTGTCCGTTTGTCCGTCTGTCCGTCTGTCCGTCTGTCGGTTTGTTGTATCTGTATCTGTGTTGGCTGAGTAACGAGTAATGAGCGCTATATTCTGCCGTTCACTTTCAGATAAAGTTGGGAAAGTAACAGCGTACAAATGGATGTGGCACAAAAAACAAATTAAACAATTGGAATGCAATGAGATATATATATATATGGAGTAGGAACAACTGTGCAAAGCACTATGTGGGTAGAGAGCTTTTGTGTTCTACTATGCTGAACAAACGTGCGGCGCTTTGTTTTTTTCTAGATCGCACTTCGAAGTTCAGCTTGGCTTAACTGGTGGAGAGTTCACCTGTGGGACTCCAAGCAGTGCGTGTGTCAACGATAAGGCAAAGCTGTTGGCTCCATTTGCATATCGTGTACACGAGTACAGTAAAACAATGAGTGACAATGGATAACCCAGAACTTAACACGTAGTAAATACAGTGGGAGGAAAGTGGGAGGTGGGAGGTGAGACAGTGGGGGGGGCAAACTCATTAGACTGCTTAAACTTATTGCTGCTGGGCAAGTTTCACGTTTTTAGTTTGTGTTTGGTGTGTTTTGTGTTGATTTTATGACTCTTCCCCATCTAATTAACATAATAGAGAAGTGGCACAACAACAATATTAACAATATTGATTGATTGATCAATTGATCAATTGAAACAGCAATAAAACGGAGGAGGCTTAGCCGCCGCGATCAACAAAAGGTAGGTTTAACAAATTCTTGATTACATTGATTAATCAGTCTAATGAACTTTGTTGGTTAACAGAATGTTAACTAACATTAAGAGGAAAAAAAACAACAGAAAACTGTTAATGAAAACAGGAACGTTATATCATATATGATAAAATTCATAAATAAAATACTTAATGTTTAGATTGACCAAAATAACTGTTTTGAGAAAAATTCCCAAAGACAATAAATTTTTGTTTTAACTTAATATTATATTTTAATTATATACCACTGCAATTTCCGTATTTGAGAAATTCCATCAAATTATTTAAATATATTATTATTTACTTGTTGTGGTATATGAACATATTTAAATGAAGCGTTTCAATTGTCAATTTGTCAGCGTTGATTAAAGAATTGGAATTCTTTTTTTTTTTTGTATATACTTTTTAATTAAGATTGAATTATTGCCGCGTGTCGACGGCATATTAAAAAATATATATTGTATTTTATTATTATTATTGCTTCTGCTGATTGCTTCTGTATGACAGTATGTATTTATTCAAGTGTTGAAAACAAAAATACCAAAAAATAAAAAACAAAACAGAGGGAAAGAAAGCCGGGGAATAATTTGCCAAATCTACAGATGTGTTTGTATAACATTCAGAACAACTTATTTAGAGCAACAGCAAAAGGCGGTAATTAAAAACTTTTGACATTTAGCCGCGATGTTTCATTTCATTTCAGTTCCTCCTCGTAAACCTGTTGACAGGCGGAAAAGGTTTGAATGTCATCCCTATTACAGTAAAAATTTCCACATCGAATCGATTGGCAATGAAAAACGTTTGCAGCCACAATAAACGTTTATTGTTTGATTTGTTTAACAGCAACAATAATAATAAACAATGTAGTAAGCCCTACAACAATAACAAATGCCACAAGGCACACACAAATCAAATCAAATCAATTCCCAATATACATATAGTGAATAGTCGAAGGTCAAAGCAATTTCTGTTCCCGATACAAATGGTGATCGTAAACCTAAAATTCTTAAATGCCACAAAACCCATTTTTACATAGCACAGCAATTAAACTTGGTTTATATTTTTTTATTATTATTATAATGCTCTTTGTTATTGTAAACTTTATACGCTTGCGAAGGCAAAGTTAAGATAGAATCCTCTTTATGAATTTTGGTAAAAATTAAATAAGAATCTCACAACACTATCATGGACAAGTGTATACAACATTCGACATTATCACTTGAAAGTTTTTCCATTCTTGACTCTTTGTGTGTGTGTTTTTTAAGTTTTTATTGATTATTTGTTTATGCTGCGAATGAAATTCTTTGTGGTTCGTTAACATTTCTCCACAACTAGCAAAATTCTTGCTTTGCCCATTCGTTAATTTTTTTTGTATGTTGAAATTCGTGCAAAGCCTCAATAAAATGAAAAACACAACAACAAAAGCACTTTTTCGGCTAGCGACGAATTTTTTTTGTTTTGTTTTCTTTTTTGTATACGCAAACAAATTCATTTGCTTTGAAGTATTTAGTCATATGTAGGATAGGATGAAGTGGAGAGGGGAGGGGAGGGGAGAGGGTTCTGAGATACATTAGCTGACAAAACCGTAAACGATCTAATTAAAGTAGGCGATGACGAATTGAGATGTGACTTTGCTGTTTCAACACATTTTTGCATGCGAGGGAAATTATTGGCTGCTCCAAATGGGAAATTTAACAGAACACATAGCAAACAGCTTGTGTCAGCCTAACAAATGTAGCAACCCGCTATTGAAATAGTTTGAATGGCAGGTTCTTATAGCATGGCACGAGGGTGATTTTACTTCGGTAAGGGTGAGCTAGGAGGTTAAGGGTGTGTGTGTGTGTGCGTGTGTGTGCATGACGTCGTCAAGGGTGACACAGAGTCATATACCCGAACCGGTTTCAGCCAGTTAGTTGATGGCTGCTAAACAAAGGCAACCATTGTTAAATGGCAGCAAAAATACGAAAAACTAAATCGATAAGATCTGCAATATGCTGATAAAATGATAGAAAATGATTAAAGCCAGACACATGTGTGAGCACATACATATGCACAAATGTCTAACTGTCTGTCAGCTGAGATCACTGGGAATATTTAAGGGTATTTGAATTTGCATTGTTGGCACGTGTCACAGAAGAAAGAAAAAAATACAGAGGTAGAGAGATAGAGAGAGGGACGGTCCAGACAAAAAGGTTTCAGTTTTTTAGCACGCTGCCATTTTGATTGTCAGGCAGGAAATGTGCCGCAGCAAAGGCAGTTGCATTTTTGCACCTGCCGCCTACAATGGAAATGGGAATTTTAAATTGGATTGCAGAGTCAGAGAGCGCAAGTCAAGTGGCATGCAACAATATATAGGCTGCTGCTGCTGCCACAGCCACAGCCACAGCCACAGCCTAAGTTGAGTTGAGTTAAAGATCACTTATGTACAACAGCTGTTAACAGTTATTAGCAGCTGTTTATGTGTATGTGTGTGTGTGTGAGAGAGTATATTTAAACCGGAGCCAACTGTTGTCATTAGCGAGTCTAGAGTCTCGGCATTGAGTATGCTAAATATGGTCACACTGAAGTTAGCCGACCAACAACACACACAAACAACAAAAAACTAGTGCAATTACAGCTTTACACATACACACACACTGATACACGTTTCGAGATTAAATCTTGAGAAACTGTCGCTTATGCTTATTAGAGACTTTTCATTTTCACTGCGCCCAGTTTTAATTAATTAGGCTTAGTTTATTATTGTTTGCAGTATAGAATTTCCTGGTTGAAACTTTAGTTCATTATTTAGTTAATTACAATTGAGCATTAAATATTTTTTTTTTTTGTTGTTTGAGTTTATCACAATTTACCTTCTAATACGAAATCTGCCGCCGAATACCATTTTCAGCTGTTGCACGGAATCCAATATTGTGAAATCCAATTTGAGCGACAACAAAGGCCTACAAATCACAACAAAAACAACTAAAACAACAACCAAAACGTGTTGCCTGCTTCTTCTTCTTTTTCTGTGTTTTGTATTTGTTGTTTTTACGTTTTGTTTTTTTTTTTTTAGTTTTACTGTAATTCACTGTCTTTATTTGTGCAAATTAAATGCAACTTTTGGTGTCGGTTTTTTGTTGGCATAACATTTGAACCTGGTCGAATCGCATCGAACTTCCTTGTTGGACGACACTTTATTTTTGTTGCTTTATATCTTTTGATTTGTATACTTTTAAGGGGGGGGGTTGGGGGGCTTTTTTGCACTTTATAGCTGTGGGGTTTACGCGGGGTGGGCGGTGCACGACAATTGCAATCGATTTACACGTATGCAAAAGAGGCGAAAGTTGAACATGATTTGTTTTTGCGCCAATGACAAATTCGTTTGAATTGCGTTTCGATCTTACAATGCGTGCGGGGGAGTGCGAGGGTGAGTGTAGTGAAGAGAATTTATGTTTGCACACGCGACGTTGTTGCCAGTTGTCGTTGTCGTATTCGTTGTTGTTTGTCGTTGTCAACGCTATAAAGCTGCGCGTACGTCTGCACGCGTCAGCGGTTTTCACTCGTTTGAAGTTGCGGCCCCAAATGGCAGACAGCGGCGCACCACAATGGAGCAGCCGGCACAAGCACAACAGTGAGAGCGAGAGCGAGAGAGAGCGCGAGCGCACAATCAAAGAGAGCGAACTGCCGACTGAGAGAGCATGCGCAAGCGTTTGACAAGACTCAGCTCAAAACAGAGCCACAAAAAAGTGAGAGTAAAGTGTGTATCAGCACAGCTGCTGTGAGTTTTGTTTGCCGTTGTTTGACTTCAGCTCTCCTGTTCTCTCTCAGGTGTAATAGCAATTGAGTGATCTTAGGCATGTTTCGACACAAATAGAACAGCGCCAAGTCATTGACTCAGTCAAAACTGAGTGAGTTTTGCTGTGAACAAATTTGATCGATTGCAGAAATTGACTCAATGTATAAATGCTTACTTATTTAATTATTATTTATATATTGTTCTGTTTGGTTAAGACGCAGTTCTTATCAAAATCATTTGCAATAAATTTGTTTTGCTTTTTTAACTTATCTTGCTGCGGTTCGATGACTGGGCTGACTCGAATTCGGGTTGATGGTCAGTTATTTCTGCTGAAGTCAGTATCAGTTCCTATTTATTGATATATATTTTAGGCACTAAACCTACAACAAGCGACTTTTGGTCAACTTAGTCACTTCTAGAATTTAAAACTCAGCCATTGAAAATGTTTTGTTGCATACTTTTATGCGCCGCCAGTTATTAATTTGGCGCGCTTAAAAGAAGGCAATATTTTTTCTTTGATTTATTTATGTTGAAAAAAAAGTACAAACAATATTATTTAATGATGTAATTTAAAATATATATGTACGTATCTTAAGTATCCAATCAAACCCTGGTCACAACACAGCACAATATAGTTTCAGCCCATAAATAGAATATCGTTGGAAAAAACGCAACAAAACAATTGCGTATGCCATGACAGTGAACATAAATAAGAAGGCGCAGCCAATGCGAAAATGAAAACAAAAAAAAAACCAATCATTACTGAAAATGAGATAAACTTGGCGTTGACCATAAAATAAATGTTGGTTGCATTAAATGCAATCGCCTTTTGTGTGTTTGTATGTGTGTACTATTTGTGCGAATTTTGCGCAATATTCTACTGGCAAAGTTCAATCGATCATTGCTGTCGATATTTAGTCGGCGATAGCGCCAAAAATTATGGCAAGCACTTTGTTAAATGTTGCTCACGATGCAGCGGCGTCGTTTTCATTGTTGTTTGTTTCGATTACTTGTTATTGTTGTTGTTGTTGCTGTTGGTGCTGGTAATCATGGCGACTGCATCGCGTCTGTCGCGCGACTGTCTCGCAAATTGAATTGTCTCGAAGTTATTTTGCTGTGCAAAAGAGCACTGGCGCAGAGCGCAGAGTGCAACGCGGCGCATGAGTGATTTATTTCGCATACGCCGCGTGTGCGCAATCGAGCTGGCAGTTAATTTGAAAATAATACGCCAGTTGGGGCCGTCTGTTGGCCAGTTTAGCCGCCTAAAGAAGGCTTTTTGGCCGTCTCAGTGTTAGTGTTAGCCCCAAAATTGCCTGCGCAAATTAATTCAAATAGTTTATGCCCGCCGGCTCTGCAGAGGCGATAATTAGCGCCTGTCGAGAACACATGGCCCCCACCAAACAACAAACACCAAACAGCAAACAGACAAAAACAAAGTGTGACACACCTCAGTCCCCAAACTGACAATGGCCGTAGGTGTTGGCCAATTAATGACCGCAAAAGCGAGCCAAAAAACTAGAGAACGAAAAAATGCTGGCTGTCAGGCAATGCAGTGATTACAGTCAAACTTCTCTAACTCGAACTTACACCCAGAAATGTCGAGATTTTCGACACCTTCAACAAAAAACAATTTGTGTGGCAATAGCAATTGGAAGGCAAACAAATTCTATGCAATTATTGGAATTTGGATTTTTGTTCTTGTTAAATTTTTTTTTTTTAATGACAATTTTAATTATTAGTTTGAAAATTACTTTAAGTATTGAAAGGAATTTATTCTTATGTTAATTAAACATTTAAAGTTACAAAAAACTAATCTCGGTAGAGCTAAGATTTAATAAAAGATTTGAAATGATTGCAAATATATATATATATGCTAAATTATTTGTGAAATAAAAATATGTTTACAAAATCTGTTTGATAAAGTTTCAGAAACAGAATTAAACATTTAAAACTATATATTTGACAACACAATTATAGAACTGCAGTATAAAAATTCAAATCATTTTTCTTCTAACTAATTATTTATTTAATCCCCGTTTAATATAAATCAGTCTGACTGTAGCTCAAACTACTTCCCGAGTGTGTTTGTTTACAGGTGGTGACGGTTTTAATGAATGCGAGGAAATGCTGTTTGCCCTTTGCTCCAATTTCTGCACGGAGACGACAGGCGGCAGTCCCAAATCCCAAAAAAACAGAAAAGAAAAAAATAAATCTGAAAACTTTCAAAATGCAAATGAGGCACGTTTAAATCGGTTGAACGGCATTTGAACCCGTGATACGGGAGAGAGACAAGCCCCAAAACGAGAAAAAAAATACTTGCCACAAATTGTGTCAATATTTGTCTCGTGCTGGATGTGCTGCAACAAATCGTGCCGCAAAGGTCTGCACCGGTGTCAGAGACACAACAACAACAACAATAACAACAGCAATAACATGACAGGCCACAGAAATTATTGAGCATGCCACAAAAGCAACCAACAACAACAACAACTCGTTGTTGCTCCACTTGGAAGTTGAACTGCTGGCTGGTTATCTAATGCCCGCACCCAGCCTCTCTCAATATACAGTGGGTGCAAAAACTATGCACAACTAAGCAAACGCGCTAATGAACCCAACAAACCGTTCATCTATCAATGTCACAAACCATAGCCCAGTGCCACAACCAAGAAACCAAGAAAGAATGAAACCTTTTGTTGGGCGCATTTGTTGGGCTGCCCGCCCGCCTTTTCAATATAAATTTCAATTTTCGATTTCGATTACGTTTACGATTTCAATTCGTTTTCCTTTTACACCTCACAATCAGAACAAAGAATATGAAAAAAACACGAAAAATAATAATAAGCCTACGCCAAGTACAGCTGTAGGAAAACAAAAAGGAACATGCATAAATTGTTGTCACATTGTTTGAATACACTTGCAAGGCAAAAGATATTATGATTTTATAGAGAAGTGTGTTGGATATTGAAAATATTGCTAGAGAAGTTAACTAAAAACCTCTTAAAAGCTTTCTTTCCTTACATGTAAAAAGCTATAGAGTGAAAAACTTTTAGTAGTGCTTGGTTTGATATGTGGAAGTTACAGCTCGCTTAGAAAGTGTATAAAATCTTCGACCTGCTTGCAGCAGATAGCTGTTCTTGTTTGTTGTCGCTGCTGCTGTTTGTTGTTGCTGTTGGCTCAGGTGCGCCGCGCGCGCCAATTGGCGATCAGCGATTTGGCGATTGGATTTTGTTTTGGGATACAATATAAACTATGTTGGTTGACTGTTTCGGTATATTATTGGGTCACCCCCACAATGGCCACCTTAAAAGCGAAAGTCCGCAGTCGATTTGCTTGATACGCTTGATTTATGTTGTTGTTGTGTGTGTGTGAGCTTGTTTCATAATCCAATTAAACGCAAGGCGCACAGCTGCTCAGTGAGCATTAGGCGACAGTTGATTGACGGCCAAAACAGTTGGCCCAAAGGAAGCGGCTTATTAGCCAGTCAGAGTCAGTCAGTCAGACAGAGTTGTGCCGGGTACTCTCTGGCTGGCTTAGTGCTGCTCTGTGGTGGCTCAGTGGTGCTCTACTGTGGTGCTCTGTGCTACTGTGCCACGCACCGCATTGAAAGTTAATTGGATTTGATAAGGTCAAGAACAATGTGGCAATTGTAAGTAAGAGGCGCGCGCGTCTCATGGCTACAGTTAAAGTGATTTTGACTTTAATCCAAATCTTGCCAAAAAAAATATACATATAAATATCTCTCCGCTAATTTCAAGGTGGAATGCGAGCAATGTTAATTTTGTGTATCATGGGATTAATTTGGTAATGGATTAAATTACCTATATTGCGTGCAGTAAAGTTTGTCTTGAGAAGTAGTTTGTTTTCATTTTTAGAAATTCAAAATGACTATATAGATATATTTTATGTATTTTTAGCCACATTTTAGAAAGTGCTTCATGGCAAAAAAACTTATTTAAAAACACGTTTGGATTAAAATCTAAGCATGCTTAACAATTCCATAAATCAATTGAACTTCTGTTTACCAAAAAGCGTTTATCTTCGAAAATAAAATCATATTTTAGCCCCAATTGCTTGCTTATGATTCCACTTTGTCTAACATTCAACCGCAAAACACTTTTACGCTTGTGAATTATATCATAAATTTGCCAAATTTATAAAAATGCAGACAAAAAACGAACGAAAAACGAAACAAAAACGCAATGCAGCCGAAAAAAAAAAGATTTGCAACTGCTTAACGGGGCGTATGATTGATGTACAAATTGTGTGTGCTGCACTCACCGTTTCTGCTGATTGCTCTCCAGATTGCTGGCTATAACGCTGTCAGCGAGCGTGGGTCGAGCGCGCGGCAACAGCGGCGGCGGTGCGGCGCTTGCAACGCTCTCCAGGATGGGCGGCGGATTGTGCGGACGCTTGCGGCTGTTAGTGGGCAGATTTGTGGGTTTGACGGCGCCATTCGACAATGCTGTTAGTGGCTTGTGAGGCAGCTGTGCAGGCAGAGGCAAAAAGAATATTGAGATGAGTTGAAGAGTTTTGGTGAGAGAAAAGAAATGTGAATACTTTGGTAATGCCAAAAATGTAATGCCCTTTGCAGAAAGCAAAGTCAAAGTGTGAAAAAATAATTTGTATTGTTTATTTAATATGTGATTACTATTACACATGTAGTTTTGAATACACGTGTATATACTTTTTTAAAAAAGTTAAAAGCTTTTCGCAGTTAGAAATAAACAAGTTCTGCCTAGAAAGAATATATATATATTGAAAATCTGAAGTCTCTAGGAGTCTCGGAGTCTCGATTATATCGAGTCGGCTTTTGATGCTGATCAAGAATATATATATAGTTCTTAATGAGATTCTTTTTTCTGTCTGTTATATACTTTTGCATAAAGCCGTTATACCCTTTTAAGCTATCGGTTCATCGGTTGAGGGTATAAAAATCATGGCTAGTAAGAACAAAACGAGAATGAAGTTAAAAATTTAAAAAGGACTTATCTATCATCCGATTGATATAATATAATATATACATTATAATGAAAGGCTCTTGATATCTTGGTTACATAACATATTTCTTTGAATTCACATCAAATATTTTAATTAAATTCAAAGACATTGATATGTAATTAAAAATATGTAAATTAAAAATAAAATAAATCTCGGCTTTATCAATTTTCTTGGAAGAGTACTTAAAATTGTTCACACTTTGTGCTTGTTCATACCAAACTCTCTGACAAAACAATATTACCAATGGCCAAAGGGTATAAAGAAAAAAGCAAATAACTTAATTTTGGAAAACACACCTGCCGCAAGCTCGTTGGCTTTTTGGGCACCTGTGGTGGCACCTTGGGCGCCAGCGTTGGCGCTGCCACAGCGTAGGCTGCCGAACGACGTGTGGATGCGCCCGCAAAGCTGTTGCGTCTATTGGGCGATGGTGGAGCTGTTGGTGAACGAGGTTGCAGCACTTCCGGTGGCGGTGGTGGCGGCAGCGGCTCATCGAATGTATAACTGGTGTCCAGTTCAACGCCCTGCGGTGGCGGTGGCAACTCTGGTGAGGGTACACGCAAATGTGGATGCTTGGGCGGACGTTCGGGCGGTGCCTGAATTGGTGACTGTTGCTGTTGCTGCTGCTGCTGCTGATATAGTTGTACATTGCGATGTTGCTGCGGATGATGTTGCTGATGGGCTAGGGCAGCTGCCTGCTGCAATAAGAGCTTCTCCCGCATGGGGGCATACTCCGTGGCGGAGGAGGTGCGTCGAGGGGGCATGGCGATGCGACCACGTGGGGGTGGCGGCGGTGGTGGCATGCCACAATCATTAAACGAAATCTTCTCGGCGCTGCTTATGTTGCGTATGCTGGGCGGCTTGGATTGCTGCAGCTGCTGGGGCGGAGTACTGTGCTGATACTTGCGGTCCCTGAAGTCTGCATAGTCGGAGGCCGAACTAGAGCGTCTCAACAAGTTGGGCAACAGCGAGCGGGAACGTGGTGGCGGTGGTGGTGGCGTGGGTGAACTGCAGCCGGAGCTGGAACCAACGCTACTCGCTGAACTGGGTATGCCCACGAGCAGTGGACTCAGATTGTTGGGCAACGATTTGCGATCAGTGTGTAGGGCTTGATACGAATGCGAATGGGATTGGGAGCGCAGCAGCTGTTGTTCCTCTTTGTGCGCCTGCTGCTGCTGCCGCTCCACATAGGATTGGACGGCGTTCTTTTGCAGTGCTTTCAACGCCGGATTGGACAAACGATGCGTCTTCGTGGGCTCCAGATAGGCAAACTTATGCGGTAACTCTACAACTTGACTGCGCTCAAAGTCATTGATGCGTTCCGCTACTGAATGCCAGGCGGGCTGCACTGCAGCACCAGCAGGCGTTATCACAGGTAATCTACAACAAGAATAGGAAAGAGAAATTAGTTAATGAAAACAATAAATAGAACAATTTTGCTTTTCCAATGTAGTCTGACATTTTATCTATTTTCTTATTAGTTTATTTATTCAATAATTTTCTTTTATATTAAAGTAAACCTCACGTATTTGACATGTATTGCTTTTAGCAGCAACATGTCTTAAGAATTCTTTTCTTTTACAAACACGAAGACTGCTTTGACTTTAATACTTTCGAGCAATGCATAAAAAATTATTGGGAAAAAAACTATAATTACTATTTCTACATCAGTTTGCATAAAAAAATCTACATTACTTTTGCTGCAATAATCTTGTACAGTAATTATAAAAACTAGTTTTTTTTAGCATATACAAAAAATATTAGTTTTAACAAAGATTGGGTTGTTTTTAATATACACAAAGATTACGGCAAAATGTAAAAATATATTTCCAAATAGTGTTCGGCAAAGAAATTTACACTATCAACTTCATAAAGTTTTTGAGAACAGATCAAATTTTAATGATTTGGCATCTAGATAAATACCGCATTCAAAAATTCGAAACGCTTCGAAACTAATTATAAAAATGTTAACACAAAAAAAAAACACACTTGATACCGTTTCCAATTTATAAAGACCATAATTTCGTTAAGATCTAACGGATATACAAACATAAAAAAGGTATCAAAATGTTGCATTTCAATTTAAAACAAGTTAGTTGCAGTCGGACGTAGACGAAGGCGAAATAGCTCTGAGTGTGGGGCAAGATTTATCAAAATAGTAACTTCGATATCAGTATATCAGTTATAATTATGCACTTAGCAATTTTAATCAACTTTCTCAATCAATTTTATGATTTTTATGTATTCAATCGTCAAACAACATCATAAAAGCAAAGTTGTTCTATCTTGAAATGGTATTACTCACTTGGCGGACTTGTGCAGATTGGCGCTAAATTGTGGCTTGGGATGTTGGACATATTGCGAGGTGTTGCTGTGCACCGGTTCCGTGTAGGTGCTCACCGGGAACAGGCGATGGTTGCTACGATACGAATCGTTAATAGTTTGAGCTGAAAGCGGCGGCGGCGACTGATCCGAACTGCTGGCCACATTGGGTGCACTGCAGCTGTGTAGCTCCAGTTTGCTGAGCAGGGGTTTACTAGGCGGCGGCTGGGGAGCAATTGTAACAACTGCCTCACTGCTGGATATGGTGACCGATATGCTGGATTTGTGCTGTTGGGCAGGACGATGCAGCTGTGACAGGGTCAACGACGACTGATGCTTTTGCTGCTGCAGATCTCCCGTGGACTGAGATTGGCCGAGTAGTGAGCGTGTCTCATGCGCTGGTGGCGGCGATTCCAGCTCGGGCAAGGAACTTTGTGCGGTCAACTTATAGTTTTGTGGATGCTGCTGCTGGAAACGATGCAGCGCCATGGACGTGTGCACCGGCGGATAGCTGGGGCTGTGACGATGCTGAACGCGCAATGGTTGTTGCTGTTGCTGCTGCACATCATCATCCTCTGAGATCTGCTTGTTAACAGCCAAACTGCTGCCTGATTTTGTGGGTGATTGGGGCGATTGGGTCATTGTCTCATTGTCGTGCAGATAGAGCACGCTTTCGCTTTGATGACGCTTGGGCGTCAGCACCCTCGAGCTATGCACAATCAGTTGAGACGACGAAACTGAAAACGGAAAACAGCAAACATTATAAAATATTAATATTGACACAAAAGTTAACATTCTAATGGGCTAAAGGCGCAGTCAGGAGCTGCTTTTGCTGCTGCTAGTAAAAGTGGGTCGGTGGGGCCAAGAAACCCCAAACACATAACGATTTAACAATGACCCAAGGTCGAAGCCCCTTTAATGTGAATGGCTGTCAGTCGCCGAAATTTTTGCGTTTGCAACTGGTTTAGAAGGCTTCTAATTTATGTATGTATCTAACAGCTAACAGCTAACAGCTAGCAGCTAATAGAAAAATAACATGCGAGATAAAGTCACGTTCACGTCAGACACGTTTACGATATGAATACCTATTATTATACTTATTATTAGGCACATTCCGCGGGCTAAATAGGCTGATTAATCTTTGATTTGAAAAGAGCGCTGCCAAGAGAGACATGTTTACAACTAATAAATGTGGATATGGATCATACATAAATGAATAAAATATGTTTATTGATTTGCTACTAAAATGTTTTGTTTTCTTTCTAAGTGCTTTGTTTTTGAGCCCTTAACATAAGATCCAAATTTCTAAAAATCTAACATAAAACAGGTCTCTTAGTACCCAAAAAGTTATCAATATAATATAAAATTAGATGTTTTTTTTTATATAATTTGTAATAAACAAATGTATATACTATATTTTTATCACAAATTAGACTAGTTAAAAAAAAACAGGTTTAAATAGGAGTTGCGTAAAGTGTTTCTTATCAAAATTATATAAAATTCATGAAACACTAAAATATGAAAAAGCATTCATTACATGTTCTTAAGCTTTTCCTGTTGAATTTTGCTTCAGATATTAATAAAGAACTATTTCTTAGCTCTGCTCAATAGTTTCTATGAATAATTTTACACTTTTACGCACTTACAACTTTTTCTTCAATATTCAATGAAAGTTTTTCTATTTAGTTCCAAATGATTATTTTTACTTCATTCATAGTTTTCATACTCTTTCAAAATGTTTCTGCAAATGTTAAATTATTTTTAAAGTCATTTGCCATCTTTTACATTAAGTCTAAACGAACTTTAAGGTTCTTAATGCTTTGTCTTCCTATAATTTTATATTAAATGCATAACCAACTAATATATAATATATGAACTTGATTTTAAACTTACCCGACTCGGCAATGGCACTGTAGCCCGTTGCATGGCTCGCCTCGGATATATCACTCATGGAGCCTAACCATTTGAGTGTCTCTGTGGATGAGGTGCTCTCGGAACTGTTGTTGTTGTTGCTATTGATGTTGTTGGAGTTATTGTTGCTGGGACTATGATTGCTGGAATGATGATGCTGCGCATGGGTATGGGCATGTGCATGGGCATGGCCATGATGTGAGTTGTTGCCGTTGGCGTTGCTTATGTTACTGATGATGCTGTTGCGACTGCTGCATTGGCGGGCGAGTAACGGTATAGGTGACGGTGCCACCGAATTGCTGCAGATTGAGGAGAGATCGTTCTCCGACCAGTTATGCGATGGCCGGGATAGCAAATCGCCCTCTTGACGTAATCTAATAGCACAAGAGAAAGAGAAAGAAAGACGCGTGCTTTAATGTTAAGAACTTATCATTGTTAAGAGTTTCGAAAATAACATGTAGATAAATAAGTAAAATAAAATGGCAAATCATTGCGTGCTGCGTCGTTGACTATATAGAAAAAAATCTCCAAAAAAATAACAAAAAATTTGTTGGTTGTCATGTTTGGCGTTTCCTTCTCTTCAAGACGGAGAGGCCTCCAGACAAAAGGTATGACCGTAATTACTTGAATTTCAACTTAGCCTTCAAAATCGCATTTCGATGGCTTTAGACATGAGACAGCAATGAGTACAGACCGACAGACAGACAGACAGACAGACAGAAAATAAGACGGACAAAAAACATAAAACTCTCTTCAAGCTCTGTTCAAGCGGTGGCAAGTTCGACAAAAAACATATCAAACAACACCAGAAACAGAAACAACTACAATAATAATGACAATAGAGCAGCAACACGAGTCTCCAGACCCCGAAGACCTTGAAAGTTAAGCTAGTTTGGCTGTTGTTTCTGCTTCTTATTTCTTTATGGCTCATGTGCGACGACGTTTGTTATTTGCCTTACCAAGAACCACATTTAATCACTTTTTTTCCCTCTGTTCATTTCATTTTATGTAGATAAATGTCTGTCTGGGGCTGGCAAATAAAATTCATAATTGTCGCCAAGCAAATAACATGTTTCGCGCAATTGCGTGTAATAACTATCAATGGATCAACTACTACGACTACGGGTACGACTACGACTACGACTACTCACTTGTCAAGGAACGGTGTTGCCGATGTGGAATCCGAGCTGGACACATAGCTGTGATAGCCCTCGGATTGTGCATACGAGGCCTGTTTCTGATGGTGAAACGTTGTCTGATCGTAGTAGGATGACGAGCGTATATTATACTCCTCCAGGCCCGCCTGTGTCAGTCCACATTGATCCAGATGTTGTAGCGATTGTTGTTGATGCAGCGGCAACTGTTGTTGCTGCTGCTGCTGCTGCTGCTGTGTGGGTGGCGACTGCATTTCATCCTGCAAAAACAAACGAACAACAACAACGGAAAGTGCAAATTAAAAAACCAAATTCAGTTTAAGTCTTATGTCAGCAAAATGTGAATTATATAACGCTGCGTATACGTAATGCGAGCCTGCGCATAACAACAACAACGATAATAAAATTTCACTGTAGCAGTTAACAATTTAATCATTAGTTAAGTCCACATTGCTGCGGGTCACAGCCACAATCCCAGACCCAGCGAAAGATTTGAGATTTAAAATCCGTTTGCAAATGATCGCAAAAATCAAATAAGCCAAAACCAAAACCAAAACCGAATCCCCATCATCATTTTCAGCCTAATACTCTTTGTTTTGTGTGCGCTCATTAGATAATTAAGTGAAAATTATTATTTTGGTTGCACTGCAGCGATATATATAAGCGATAAACACTCAAAAAAACCAAACAAACCCGGCTATTGCAAATGGTAAATAAAAAAAAAGCAACAAAACAAAAAAAAAAAAGTTGCCAAAAACAACGAAACAACATTTGAAGTGCAGCCAAACGAAATTTTGTGCGATGTTGCAAAACCTAGAGAAACACACAAACAACAAAGACAAAAACAAAAAATTACTCGTACATAATCGCAGCGCGAAAATAAAACTGGACGAGGCAGCTCAACAAATCAACAAATCAACAGGCAAAACCAGCAAAACAGAGCGTCCATAATAAGTCCGGATTAAGTAACTGAACCCACCCAGGGACGATGACTATGTTTGTGTCCAACGAGGGTTGCAAATCGTGAATCATTGAGTAAATATTGAATTGAAACTAAGCAATGAAATATCTGTACCACATATAATAATAAGTCACATAATTTTAAGTCAATAAACCATTTTTTGGGGGGTTATTGGGAAAAAGTGTTAGAGTAACTCCAGAATCTGAGCTCTGACCCTAATGTTGTTACAGATTTACTTTTAGCCCTCTTCAGGTCAAGCAGCCTTTAAATACCTTTCCTTAACTTCAACTAACTAACAAATAGCTTGCCGTTTAAACTCTTCACCAAACACTTCCTCCACCTTGCACTTCACAAATCAAAGTTTTAAGCAGCGATTGTTCAAGTGTTTCAAGTATTGCCTAATACTCAAAGTAAAAATAAAAATACACATATCGAGTGTCATAAAGTTCAAGTTTTTTTTTTACAGTTGCAAATATATATTATGTTTGAGTACATTAAGCAATTGAATGAAAAGCCCATCATTGCGATATGTAATCGGAGCTATCAACATTTACGGCAGCCCTGGTGTCAAATGCTCAATCAAATCACGCTACGTATACTTAATATTTCAATGTTTGCACTGCGCAACAACGACGGACTCTCTCATAAACCAAATCGAATTGTAAATATTCAAGCATATTAAAGCAACCAAAAAAGATATTTTTTTTTAAAAAATAAAACAAAAAACAACTTGGCAACATTACGACCAAGCCTCTGAGCCACTTGACTGACTTTGACTGGCAACAACGCAACGTCAACGTCTGTCTCTGTGTGGTAGTTCACTGTACAGTACACAGTGTGGTGCGACGGCATTCGCAATCGTTGCCGCCATCAACGTGGGCAGCTGTTGATTGTCTTTTTGACTTTGGCGCCATAGAATATTGTTTGGGCTGCCTAATGGCAAAAATAACTTATAAGCATATATATATATATATATATATATATATATGTATAATACAAATAATAATAACAAGAAACAAACCAAAAATCATATGACAGACACAAAGCGCAGCAGCAGCGGCAGCCGCAGTCGCAGCCTCAGTAACAGCCAATAGAATTATAAATTTGTGGGTCAACTACTTAGGCAGTGCCTGAAAACAAAAAGTCGACTTAAAGAGCTTTTGAGTTTTTGGCCTGAAGGCGCATCGTTTGCAGCTAAACCAAAAGAATTTTAATGGCTTCAACGTTCCCAAGACCGAAACCAAAACAAAATCGCAGCTAAATTCGAATTCGAATTTGAAGTTAAAGTCATTTATTCATTCATTCATTCACTCACTCACTTATACGTTCGTCGTGCCCGTCAGTTTCGTTTCGTTTTGGTTTTTCGGTTTTTGTTTTTTGGCCAATTGCCGTAATTATTTTGTCTCTCTAACACGAATTTAAATCAGCAACTGTCCCACGGGGCAATGGAGACCCTTTACTTTATTCCTATTCCTAGAGCAGCCAGCAAGCCAGCCAGCCAGCCAGCCCCGACCCGACCCGACCCGAACACGAACACAACTCTGACAGCCCAACCATAATTATCCATGCACACAGCTGTGTCTGTGTGTATTTATATGTGAAATTGCTCCGGATGAGCATCAACTTCAACTTCAAGCTTAAGCTACATATACCCAGATATAGATACAGGTACAGATACAGATACAGATACAGATTCAGTCTAGAGGTAAAAAAGCAAGCAAGCATCTCGCACAATAAATCAATGGCACAATGTTTTGGTGGGGCGCGTATTAAAACTGGTGCAGTGGGTCAACAACAGCTGGACAGCTGGACAGCAACAGCAACAGCTGAGCGCCGCTGGCCCCGTTGATGCTTCTTAATGGTTAGTCAGTCTCGTTCTCCCTTCTCCCTACTCACTTCTTCCTGTCCAACCATCCCGCTACAGTTTAAGAGCGCGTGTTAAATAAATCACTTGATGGAGTGCTAAGCATGCGCCCTAAGGCTCTTCTGAAAAACTATTGAAAGTTGACTCTGGGAACGCGACCGGAACAACTGCCAATTTTGCTGCCCATTGCGATTATCTGTAACATGAAAATGTGCTGGGAATGGAGTAAAACAATATTAGCTGACAGACAGTGCGTATGAGTAATGTAGATGAATTCTAATGACGTTTGCTACTGCATGTTCCAGCTTACAATCATTATTAATTTGTTGAGCTTTCACAATTTAAAAAGTGCTTAAAAATTTATAAATTACATTAAATTAAGCTTAAAGATGAGCTAAATACAATTAAAGATTTTTGCTGCTCCATTTCTCAAGCATAGATTTCATTTTTCATTTTCAAACTTTTACTACCAGATTTCCTCTCAAGCAGGATTTCTTCAACATCGCTTGATTCTACGGTTCAAGTGTCACTTTCAGCCAGTGTCATTCAGACTTAAGCTGACACCAAGTGAATGGGAGAAATGAGAGAAACAGCAACATCAACAGCAAAAGCAAAAGAAGTAAGAACTTGTTTAATAAAGTGAAATTTCATTCATAATAATTCTTAAGCCTATAGGCTTGCAAATGTGACAGCTAAAGTATTCGCGTTAAACGTAAATGAATACACATTGTTCATACCCATACTCATACTTAAAAACATACATTCAATATTATTCGTTTTGTTCTGTTTTTGTGTTCCTGATATGCGCGGACAACGTCATGGACTGAGTCACCCAAAGCACTCAGTCAGCGGGTCAGACAGCCGGACAGCAGCGAATCCAATTGTTGGCGGCTTATTTGTCAGCACAAGCACAGAGACTGATAAGGTCGAGAGAGGGAAGCAGACACACACACACAGAGAGAGAGAGAGAGAGAGAGAGAGAGGTTGGGTGCAAGTTAGTAAATATATAAAGCCACCTACACAACTTGCGAATTTTTCGATCTATATATATATGTGTATGTGTCTGAGTCTGGCAAGCTGTCACATGATGTGAAAATATATATATTTGGCGGAATGTGCATTGAGAATGTGCCAGCAACAACAATAACAAGACCCAGACTCGCCGAGAAAAATAACCCAAAAAAATACACAAAATTCAGCCGGGTTTGAACATTTTTTTTTTTCTTATTCGTGTCAAGCTGCCAGCTAGCAGCTACAATAACAATAACAACAACAACAACTGATTGAAAATCGAAATTGTTTTGGCCAAAAAATGTCGCTATTTTAAGCAGCAGCTGATCGAAAAGTTTCTCCTGCCGCGGTCGGTCGCATCATCATCAACATCATCATCTCCATCCATTTTTTTTCGTGAGGAAAAATTTTTCGACGCTTTTGATTTGCGTTTTCCATTGTCGCTGGCTTGTTTTAATGGCCAACACGAATTTGACTCTTTAATGGAGTCAGCGAGAAAACGCGCCCCGGCCGAAAAACAGAAAAAACAGAAAAAAAAAAACAAAAAAGAAAAAGAAGAAAAGAAATTGCAATCAAAATGCGAGCAAACGTGTCAGAGCTCCAACTTGGCCAACAACAGCTTCAGTGTCCCCCCCCTACCCGCCAGCTACAAACAACTTCAGATTCAGCTTAAGTTTCTTTAGCTTTTAGTTCCAGCATAGACTTCAACTTACAACTTTGGCGCGATCGTGCCGCGATTTGGATTTGAATTTGGCAAGAGCACGAAACCAAACAAAGCGTCAGTCATTCATTCATTCACTCAGTCATCCAGTCAGTCAGTCAGTCAGTCAGTCAGTCAGTTCAGCCGTTAAGTTTCTCACTTGGGTCTGTCTCTGTCGGAGCCCAGAATTCTGATGTGTTGCATTGCAAAATTTATGCTGACTGAGTACTTAAACCTTGTAACTTGCGTTTACCACTCAAAGAGAGTTAAAATATTTGCATTTAAATTGTCTGATCTAAGGCTTGAATTACTTGAGATTAATCTTAAATCATAATGCTTAAAGTACAGCAAAAGAATAAAGATAAAACTTAATGCATTTCATCTCCCTGAAATTCTCTCTTTAACTATGAAAATATTTGATCTTCTAGTTAAAAGTAATACTTCAAATGATTGTAAAATATTTAATGAAAAACTGGGATTAGACAACAAGTTTTAACAATCTGATAAAAAGTTATAGCTGTGAGATTTGCTAATTAATTTCTTCAATTTTCTATTTATTTTTTTTTTACATATAATTAAATGACAATAATAATAGGAGAACAAAATAAACATTTTTTTTGTTACTTTTCAAACCTTTTAACATGTCAAAGGGATTAAGTAAACTGCCAAAGGCATGCCAAACTTTGTTAACATGTTTTATACAAATATATAAAAATGGAATTTTAATTGGATTTAACATTGTGCACAAGCTTCTGAAAAGTATAAATGGTTGTAAAAGGCTTTCGCTTGCGTGCATTTTAATAATTCTTTTTTGCCTGATTGCTTTCTTTGAACGAAAAAAAAAAACGAAAAAATAAAAACTTAGCTTTACACTTTCGCGAAAACAGACAGAAGTGGCCAAAAAAAAAAAGCAATGCAATGTGGCCAGCAGTCAGACAGACAGACAGAGAGACATAAGAAATGAGGCAGACCTCCTGCAGCCTTTCGCCAGCTGTCAAGTGGCAGTTGGAACCCTTTTAAGTGCTGTGTTTTTGTTGGGCCCAAATGAAAGTAAATCTTTGGTGACTTAATGCGAGAGCCAAAAACGCAGACAACAACGCCACTTGGCCTGATTGGTAATCACACTTGTGGTATTTAACTCTTTTCTTTCGTTGGGGTTTTGTGTTGTTATTAAGGGATGCGTCAGCGAATTGCGCAAGATGTAGGCGAGACTCATTAGCGTATATGAGCGTATGAGAGGATATAATGCAGGAACGACAGAACGGATGAGTGACCGACCGCTGGTTGGATGGACAGCATCCTTGACCTCGTTGGCAGTGAATTAATAACCTGGAGTCGAGTCGGTTTGCTTGGTTGGTCGGTTGGTCGGTTGGTTGCTCCAGCAACAAGGTAACTGGTAAAATGGTGTATGGTCATGGTATGGCAACCAGTTGCCAAAGTCTCCACCACCATCTCTCCCTCTCTCTCTGTCTCGCTCTCGTTGTGCTTGTCTCTGCGTGCGGATCCGGCCTGTGTCTGTTGTTGTTGTTGCTGTTGTCTCTGTGGTATGCGGGACAAGATTTATGGCCAGTGATAAGTTTTGAGGCGTGCAGGCAATAAGAACAACGCAACTCTTGGCTTGGCAATCAACTTTGTTGGCCGACCAGGCCAAGGAGCATGCCAAGAACAAATAAATAGCCATGCGAAAAACAAACTAAGCAAAAGACAACCACATACACACACACATACACGCACACAAACACACAACTAACTAACCAACCAACAAGCAACAGGCTAAGATAAACTAAACCAACCCGTTTCTAGCCACGGCAGCCACAGCAGCTCCACTTTAGCATTTACATGCGAAATAGTACAAAATTATGCTGGCTAAAAAGATATGCCAGCTGCCCCGCCGCACCGCCTGAAGGTCATGCCCAGCCAGATCAGCCAATCGCATAGTTAATCTTGGGAAGACTTTTCTTAAACCCTGTCTGCATTTAACAATGCCACACTTGGATTGCCATGGTAAATGTATTTAGCAGGCATAGAAGATACCTTAATAAAGCTTATAAAAGAATTTTTTTTTATGTTGTTGCGAGAGGTTTTCTTTTAACACATCAATTCACACTGTTTTTAAGCAGAAGTCTAAAAGCATTAGACAATAAAAAGAACGCTTTGGACATTCTATTCTGGACTTCGGGACTGGAAAAAGTAAGCTGGGAGGAAGCTTTTCACACAGCTAGAAAGAAGCTAGAAGTTTTAAAACTACTTAATACATTTTTAAAATGTTCATGGAAAAGTCGAAGAAAACTAAATTTATAGTGTTAAATAACAGAATGACAGAAAGGTTGGAATAACGCTCTTAAAGATTTATTTTTCATAATATTTTATTTAGTTTATGAAAATGAAAATGTATCACAACAATTTTCCCTAAGTTAGTTAGAAAGGAATTGGGGGGGATAGATGTGGAAAGTGGATTACTCAGGCAAAAAGTCTGTATCAGCTGTATTTTTGGTATGAATATATCGGCAAAAAGTAACTTTTTAAAGGAGGCTCAGTAAGAAAAGTTTCTTTTAACCAAAAACAAATAAAGCATAATGGAAAAAAATGTTATATTTAACCCTTAAACTATTCCCAAGCGGTATATATCGAATCATTTAATTTGTCAGTAAGAATAAATTGGCATGAAACCACTTTAACATCATGAAGAATAATTACAGCATACTACAGTATTATTTCTCAAATGTGGGAAAAACTAGAGCTATTTCCTGAATCAATTACAAAGTTATGTCAAGATTTGCTAAAGAGTATTTTTTTTTAAATGCTCCATTTGAGTTTTTCTTACTAATTATTTGACTTTCATTGCATGTAAATATGTCTACAAATATGTATGAAATAAATAAATCATGTATTTTTGCCATAATTAGGCAAAAAACACACACACAACGCGACTGCACAGACCTTTAATTATGCATGCTTCGGCAGTCAAGAACTTGCTGCGCATAATTAGAAAGCGCTGATTTTCACTTTTCTTTGGAGATTCACTGAACTACTGGGCAGCTGGCCAGCCGAGCCAGGCCTGATGATGATGATGATGAGGATGATGATGATGATGACAAAACACAAAATCAACAACATAAACAAGCTCACTCTGCTTGGCAGCTGGTACTCTTTAAGCAACAAGGTAGAAACAACAACAGAAAAAAAATGGCATATCATGTCTCTCATGTACTCCAGCTCTTCGGTGTCTTGTCACATGGGATTGCAACTGGATCGAAAGTTTGCATATTTTTGTGTATGCTTTTCACAAGGGCAGCTGCTGTCCGTCTGTCGTCCACAAGAGCTGAGGAATTTTTTACTTTGTATGTGTATTGCGTGGCCCGAAGACGCAATGCCCAGGCCCAGGCCCAGGCCCAGGGCCTACTTGAAACTTCTAAGTTGGCATTAAATTACAATCGGAGCCAAAGTCGGAGTCGGAGTCGGAGTTGGAGTCAGAGCAGACATGCACGCAGTTCATTTGCGGTTGCCAGCACAAGAATTTCAATGGACTGAACAACAGCAACAACAACAGTAAAAATTCTCAGCAGTTGGCGTCTGTGGTTTTTGCTTTTTTGGAACTGCCTGTCCGCCTGTAATGGGAACGAGTATTTGTGACCTCAAAACTTTTTGTTTTTTTCTTATTTTTTTTTTTTGGTGGCTTGAATGTCGCTTTGTCTGCGAGCGCCGTAAGAAACAAAAGTGAAATTTTCTTCTTCTCTTTCTCGGCCGCGTGTGGGTTCAGAACTACTATTACAACTAGCAACAACATCTTGGAAAACGAAACAAAAAACAAAAAAAAAATAAATAAAATCGAAGCGTAAACTTGAAATTCCATATGTAAACGGCCAACGGCACTTGGCCAAATGCATTTTCACTTGGCCTGTTAATTAATTAACAAGCAAACAAGCAGCAACAAGCTACAACAACAACAACAACAACATGCAACATATAAAACAAAAGCTCATAAAGAAATGCCCAATATGTGTGCCCATGGCTAAAGCCAAAGTGCAGCAGCCTGAGAGTTGCTGTTGTTGCTGTTGTTACTGCTGCTGTTTTGGCCTTAAACAATGCAAAAGGTGAAACTCTTGCACCTGTCGCCTGTCAAGCTAACTGACTTTTCTTCCCATCCCCCCTTCACCACAGCCCCCCTCCCCCGTCTGCCAGGCAAACGGTGAGCGTTGCTATTATTTGTTATAATTTCTGTTGAGCACAAAAAAAAATGCAAAGCATTGACGGTTAACTCAACAGCAACAGCAACAGCAACGAGATACAAACAAATACAAGAGCATTCGACATCATCTGCTTCTTCTTCTTCTGGTTGTGGCTAAAAGCGGCGCAAGTTCAAAGACAGTGGTCGCAAAACAATTTAGCTGGAATCTGGCTAGAATTTAGCGCTGGCCTGGCGGCATTTTGTTGGTTGGCTGTTCTTGTTTTTTCTTATTCTTCTGGTTGTATTTCGCTGTTATTTCTGTATTGTTCTCTCATATCCTCTCTCTCTCTCTCTCTCTCTTTCTCTCTGTCTTTGTTGGCATTAATTAATTGTAAAGGCCGCCGCACGTCTTTTGTGTGTGAGAAACAAGTTCGACGGGCAAGTTAGAAAACTAATGAGCGTTAAGAGCGTTTTATGCTTGAACATTGGAAATGAAAATGAAATAGCAAACCATACAATAAGAAGAAAGCAACAAAATGGCCAAACACATACCCTGAAATAAATATTGATCGAAATGCTTGGTATGCCATTTCATTTATGTTCTTTTTAAGCCATGCAAATACTTAAAATCATTTTGAACAGACGAGAATAAATAAGCAAGTGCTTGTAAAACTGTACGTCACGAATGAGGTATTTTTAACCCGGTTTGTGTCTCAACTAAGAGAAGTTCTTTGCATTTGATTTGAACAATAGATTTTTCACTCTTTATTCAAAAGTATTTGCCAAAACCAAGTTTAATTAATCATTCACGCATTTACATTACAATAAGGAAATTTACACTTTCAGAGTCACCCATCAAGAAAATGCGAAGGATAATCAATAAAGAAGGATAAAAAATGTTTAGCTAGTATTATACTTTAGAAGAACAAAACAAACTCAAGTTTCGATATACTTATAATTACAAAAATCTTGATAGAGTTATTATCGTAAACCTTTTTATCAACGTTTCTACTCTGACTCCCATATATACCCCATATTGTTTATAGGGTAGCAGCTAAAAAAGAGGCGTTAGCACTTTTAGCCGCCCTAATTGCGCAATAATGGTGAGTTTGGCTTGCTTGAAACTGTTTGCTGATCTCTTTGGCAAAATATGTGATCATTTCCGTGGGGCAAAACGAAAGCGCGCGCACAGCTTTACGGAAATGAAGCAGCAATTAAGAGCCATGGCAAACACACATACATACACCGGCTTTGACCAAATCATGATCAGTTAGCTGCTAGCTTTATAGAGCTTTACAGAGTCTGCCACACACATCAAAATGACACAGTGCTGCTGCTGCTGCTGCTGTACTGACCACTTGAACTTTACAGCATGAAGGGCTTAATGAAAAAGCAGAAGAAGAAGTGGAAAAATTTCAATGCAACGTCAAGTGTTTGGCTGATTCGACAGAAAAGAAGCGGCAGCAAAGCCAAAAATGTTTTAAATACATATTTATTTCTGTGGAAATCTGCGCATTCATCTGAAAGCCAAGAAAATCATAAAGAAATAATAAAGACACATAGAAGCAAAGAGACACAAACAAAGAAGAGACAAAAACAAAAGGCGACCTTCGTCAAGCTGGGCTGCAGCAGCAACATTACAGTTTGTTTTTGTCAGCGTTGCAGCAGCACCGACAGCAGCAGCAGCAGCAGCAGCGGCAGAGGCAGCAAGCAGCAAGTGGGCGTGACCGCAATTAATTTGATTGCAGCTATAAATAGCTAAGGCTTGCGCTAGTCTGCGCGGCAATCTGCCGACCACGCCCACCAAACATATAAAGGCGACGCTTGGAATGCGCCTAATCGATGCAAAAATCGCCCCAAAACTTGTTCTCTTCTAAGCCCGCTCGCTCTCAGTCTCAGAGTTGCAGCAGCAGATGAGTTCTACATGGACCACCATCATCAAGTGTGGTTTGGTAGTTTCTAGTAGTAGTGTCTACGGCATAAGATGGAGTCATGTCTAATAACTGGAACTAAAGCGTGCGCCGCAACGCAACGCAACTCAACGCAACGGAATGGGGCACGAGCACGGGCGCATAGAGCAATTAGCGTTTGACTACACACAGAACGTTACAAAAAAAAAATTACAAAAAAAATGATGATAAAAAAAATAAGTAGAGAAAAAAAATGTTACAAATACTCGAGAACGTACGTGTTGCAAGTTAAGAAATGAAAATACCCGCGGCGCTTGAAACAGTTCAATAACCTGCCAATCGGCAATCGGCCATCGACTATCGATGAAGCGTCGGAATGCTTCCCCCCTTCCCCATCCCCATCCCCATTCCCATCCCTCTAACTGCTTTGTTGCCAGCTGAGAGCTTGCGGGCAAGTTTGGTTATCCGCAACGCTAACGCTTTTTCCATTTTGTGGCCAACATGCAAATGAACGTTGATGATTAATCAACGCCCCCTCCGAAAGCGAAGAAGAAGAAGCAAAGAGTAAGCAGCTGAAATTTGTGGTTATATTCATTGCACAGTGATAAGGTTAGCGCTGTTCCAAATTCACAAACAAACATTGTTGAAATAGTGCCTCCCCCTCTCTCCAATCCTCTCCTCTCTAACAAAAAAAACAACACGATACGAAGGCAGCGTTCACTTCGCTACATTTCTGCTGTAGCTTGAGTTTTATTCTCGGACTCGGTTTGGATGTTGTTTGGTTTGCTCATAACCCATTTTCTTCATTGTGTGTGCGTCTCTCTCTCTCTCTCTCTCTCTCTCTCTCTCTATCGCTCTCTGTAAGTTCGTGCAACGCTTCGAGGCAGATATTTAATTGATCGGATTCACTTTGATTGATCGGATCGTCGCTGTTGATAATGGTACCGTTAATTTGGTAAATTATTTTGCATTTAGAAGCAAAAAGCAATCCATTTTCATTGTGGCTTCTTGATCATAATGATGATGAGATCTTGATGATGATGATAATAATGATGATAATGACGATGATGGCATGGCCCTGGTTAACAATAAACTTTGTAAATTCAGTTAAGGTTAATGGGTGACGGGCATCAACAGAACTATAGCAAACACAACTGTGTTCTCAACAACAACTAGTTGTTGTGTGTATGTGTGTGTGTGTGTGAAAGAAGAAGGAGAGAAAGAAACTTAAGCTTATAATGAAATTTCTAAAATTAACGCTTATTATAGCAAAAAACGAAAATATAAACAGATAGATTCTTACTTCTTACTTCTTACATATGATATCATCTTTATAAAAAAAAAATACCAAAACTATTTTAAAAGTTGTGGGTCATCTAAGATTATTTTAAATGCCAAGAAAAAGTAGCACAAATTGTATAAAAAATAATTAACTTATCGCAAAGATGTTCTTAAAAAAAAAACACTAATTAATTGTTAATAAATTAAACTAATTTTCCATATCATCAGCATTCTTCAAAATCAAATTCTCTTTTTTTAAATCTTTAATGTTTTAAACATGTGTTAAAATTCCAATAAACAGATTTTAAGTACCAAATTATCTTAAGCATATTACTCACATCATTATAACTGCACAAAATACCAAACCAGAAAGAACTTTCCATTGATAAAGCATGACAACTCGGAACGAAAACAAAACAAAAATACAAAAATCTCCTACGGTTTCATTCATTGTCAGATTGGCTGCCAGTTAATAATAACACGCTGTCTGATCCTGTGCATGAGACATGCAAATAACTTGCAGTTCCCTTTCACCCACCTTCCGCCCGCCCGCCTTCAAGCGATGCTCCAGTACCCAAAAAAACAAAAAACAGCAAGAGACAAATGTACCGTTTTGTCGCCTGAGTGACACAGTATCGTGATTTCGAAAACAAAAACAAAAACAAAAAATGAAAACCGAGAGTCGTCGTCGGGTTAAGCAACATGCAAAATGGAGGTCAATCTCATAATTCAATTAGGAACCTGCAGCGGTGTCACACTGCACTGCCGAACCCTCAAAAAACATTCCGACCCACTGTGCGTGGGCCAAAACAAAAGCAACAGAAAATAAATACGTCTGTATGCATGTATGTATGTATGTATGTTAGGGAGTTTACAAATTTATTTTCCGCTTGCCGTGCACATAATTTTGTATATATATATTTTGCCGGCCATGTAAATCGTCATCGACATCGACGACGATCAAAAAAGTTCAATTTTCTGTGTTTGTTTAAGCCTTCACTTTTTTTCATCTTTTTTGTTGTAGATTGCTGCTGAGGCTGAGGCTGAGGCTGAGGCTGTCGACCGTAGACCGGAGACTGGAACTGTGGGCCATGAGTCAGCGTTGGTGCGATTGGAATTCTGCGCGCTTGGAGGATTTATTCACAAGAATAATAAAAATCGAAACAGAAACAGAAACAGAGCCGAGACACCAGCAAGAAGAGAGCCGGCAAACCGACAAACCGGTTGGCAAAACTTTTATTCGTTGGCTATACCCTTCTATATTGAGCAGAGTTAAGGGTATGCCTAACGCATAAATAAGTATCTCATATATATAATTACTCATAATAAGAAAGATAAATACAGCAGAAATATATACGACAATATAAACTATCAACAACTTTCAACAAAAATGCTTAAAGACAAAATAAGGAACGATATATTTAAAAGTTCCTATAGGTTTTTGAATTTAAGCAGTAAAGTTCAGATTTGATTAAAGTTAGATTATAGAATAAAAGTTAACATAAGGTAATCATCAAATCACACCAAAACCTAGATAGAACCTCTTACAAAAGTTCTGTTGAAACAGAAGAAAGGTAATATATTCGACTGAAACTATATGGTATTCCATAAGTCAAGCACATTAAACATATAGTTCTTAAAAGCCTTTTTTTTTTGTTTTCAATGTGAGTTTTAAGGTTTTGGATGAAAAATTTTTTTTTTGATTTTTTGGTTTGTTTTTTTTTTTTTTTTTTTTTTTTTTGGTAGCTTACCTGTATGGAGCTGGCGACCGATGCGGAACTGAAGCTCGCATTGCTAGCTGCATCCGAAACGGAGAGGGGCGTGAATTGCTGTTGCTGTTGCCGTCGCTGTTGCGAATGTTGTTGTTGCTGTTGTTGTTGTTGTTGTTGTTGTTGTTGGCCTGTTGCGGCTGTAGTAGTGGTAGTAGTTGCATCCTTTGAGACAACTGACTTAAGTGCGGGCAGCAGCATTTTTGATACAGACAGTTTGTCCGTTTGACCATTGCTGTTGTTGTTGTTGTTGTTGATGTTCCCATTGGCTTTGTCCATTTTGCAGCTATCCAGTGGCATTGTCGCTGGCATTGCTGTCGCCATCGCCAT
This sequence comes from Scaptomyza parva, assembly GCA_035044645.1. Lineage (NCBI taxonomy): Eukaryota > Metazoa > Arthropoda > Insecta > Diptera > Drosophilidae > Scaptomyza > Scaptomyza parva. The sequence goes on from JAWNNT010000090.1 coordinate 16,883,491, forward strand.
TGCCGAAACAGTTGTTGCTGTTGCAGTTGTTGTTGTTGTTGTTGTCGTCGTGGCTGAGCTCTGCTGATGATTTCCGTTTTCTTTATGATTTCGCATTTTCATTTAAGTAATTTCTGCTGCTGCTGCTGCTGTTGAAGTTGTATTGTGGATTTTTGAAGTTTTCGTTGCGTCTCGTCTCGTCTCGTTTTATTTCGATTTGTTTTTTTGTTTTTGTTGCAGCGATTATTACTATTATGATTATTATGTTGATGTTGAAATTGTTTTAACACCTTGTTGCCAGCATTTTGGCGACTCTAAGAAAAGATCACGCGATTAAGACAAAATGAAATAAGTGAATAGCACACAAACACAAACACAAACAAACATTAATTATGCAACACACACACATTTCACTTTTTTTCTATTTTTATATATATGTGTTTTGTTAAATTATTATTTCTCATTTTTGGTCTGGCGACATTTATTTTCGGTTTTCGGTGTATTTTCTACTGCTTTTTCTGTTGCTGTTGCACTTTTCTCTCTTATCGTTGAGTGTTGCGCATCTCTGGAATGCAAGCCGGCCCCAAGCGTAAGCTGAGAGACCAAGAAGAGTGAGACGGGGCAACAAAATTGAATCGATTGCTATGGCCAAGTTATTTATTGTTGTTGCTGTTGGCTGTTGCTGTTCGCTGTTGCTGTTCGCTGTTGCTGTTCGCTGTTGCTGCTGCTGCTGTTGCTGTTGTCGAGTTATTTGGGTTTTTGTGTAATAATGCGGCCAACACGTATTATGTAGTATTTTGCTGTGATGCACATTTGTGTGAAAAGTGAACCAGGTTTACATAACATTGACCCAAGAGGGCAACCGCTGACAGCCCCCCTCTCTATCTCCCCCTGAATGAATATGAAACGTAAGCCAATAAACAAGTTTTTCATATTATGTTTTTGTTTTTTTTTTTTTTGTAAATATAATTTTTTCAAATGCGATTTGTTTGCCGACTGCATTTCGGTTACGATTCGTTGCCCACGCACAGCAGCAGCAGCAGAAACAGTTCCCTCTACATATGACCAGGCAGACTACCTCTTGCCCCATCCCCACCCCATCCCCATCACCCCGGCGATAGCCTGTTTGAAATGTCAACTGTGGCAGTTGGCTGTGGCATGTCAAATGGGCGCCTCGGTTGCATCTTGTGTATGGTTTCTATGCAAATTGCTGTCCATTAATGCCAGGCTAACAGGCTAACTGCCCCGTAAACTTCAAGTGTTTAATGCATAATTATGAGGCTGTGCCTCTCTGCGTAAGCGAGCGCTCAAGAACTGGAACCAAGCAAGCACCACTATACTAACAATGACAGCAAAAAGTACAGTGAACGTTTCAAAGATGGAATCAATAAATTAAACTTTAATTTCCGTGGGAAAATCTAAAGGCATTGTGTTAAGACTCTTGCCAAAGTTTAATCAGAATAAAATAAAATCAAATTATAAAATACCAAATGAAAAATAATACATATCCGGTGCAATAATTTTATTATTTTTAGGTAATTTTTATGTAATAGACGAATTTGTTTTATCTTTAACCTCACTTTTTGCAAAATATTGTGTATTTTATGGAGAAAAATCATACTGATAATAATAATTATCTGTTAATTTTCTTTAAATATTTTTTTGAAACTATTTAATATGAATCAATTTTTAAATGTAATATATATATATATATATAGAAAATCAATTTTGTTCGTTTTAATGATACGACACTTTATAAATTCTCTTTCAAATTATTATTTATTTCAAATCAAATATTTTGTAATAGAAAATTGTCATATTTATACCTAAAGCTATATTCATTTTGTACATAATAAGCACTTACAGGTCTAAAAATTGATCATAATTGATAAATAATGTATTAATTACATTGGGAATGCTGCAACGATTTCCACTTTTCGTGCATTTACTGTACTGCAAAACTGGATTCGAAAAGACACCGTTGACAAAACCCCAACGACGTTAGCCACAAAATGCCAGCCCAAGTCAACCAATGAAGTCAGGCTAGGTAGCAGTTTGGCTGGGAAGAAGAACGACAAGAAGCTGTAGCAGTAGAAGAAGAAGTAGAAGCAGCAGAAGAAGAAGAAGCTAAAAAGAAGCCTGTTTGAGGGGGCAAAGTACGCGACAGCTGCAGATAAATCTACGCCATAAAACAGCAACAAAAGTCTGACTGCCTGGCAAGGCTAGCTCTGCAGAATATCTAAAGCCTGGCTAGCCTGGCTGACTGCCTGGAAGTGCAATGACATTGCAATCTGATGTTGTTGTTGTTGTTGTTGTTGTTGTTGCTATTGCTATTGCTCCTGTCGCCAGTTTTGTGCCCAGCAGCATTGCTCTATATATATATATATATATATATATATATATATGTGTGTGTGTGAAAGCTGCTGCCCAAAACAGACAACAACAATTCGTTAATTATGGCCCCAAGGAGCGCTCTTTAACTTTACAGATCGAAACTTCTGCCACGCAGCAAATGCCTTTTGGCTATTTTCAGTTCAACTAATGGAGTCGATTTTTCGGCCACAAGACAACAACGACAACGACAACAACAACAACGACGACGTCGACACAACATTGTCTACAGCTTGTTATTGTTATTGTTGTTGTTTCTCTGTCTCGTCTGTCTCTCTTGTCTCTAGCTAAACGTTAAGTATTGTGATTTGAGCTAAAAGCGAAATTAGACACTTTTGCCGACATCGACAAACAAAACAACAAATTTTTTGAACTTTGAAATGCAAAATGACAGTTTTTCGAATTCCGACAGAAACGAAATGCGGAACAAACACTATGTCACTATATATACATACTTACATATATATGTATGTAGAGTGGCGCCAATGAAATGGGCACAGTACCCAATTCCCAGCTGCGAAATGAGTGCAACCCCCCACCCCTTCACCTATTCCCCCTGTCTCCTTAACGCCCCTTTCGACACCCCACGCAAGAGAGTCACACCCAAGACAAGAGGAGAACAAGTTTATGAACATTAACTAACTGCTTATGATATCAGTAGTCTAATAAATTCCACACACACACACACACACACACACATACAGACAGACAGACTCTTGCCATAGTTGCATAGTTGCGAGGTCAAAAACAGGCTATGGCACTAATCAGACAACGACAACGACGACGACGACGAGTGTGCGAACGCGAGTGTGAGTGTGAGAGTGTGTGTGTGTGTGTGTGTGTGTGTGTTACAACAAGATGACTGAAACGATCACTTTCCAGGTGTGACTGTGTATGTGTGTGTGTGTGTGTTGGTGTGACGGTGGTATGTGAGATTGTTGATCCTAAACAGGAAATTTTATAATAGATTGATTTAAATATACGTGCTTACACTCTATGGTATTTATGGTGGGAATCAAGAATCAGGCTGGAAAGCAAAAAATAAGAAGAGATCATATCTCAATTATTCACAATTAAGATTTTTTTCACCCATCTCGAAAGCGGAATTGGTAATAGACCAATTTAAATATGATATTTATGGTGATATTCAAGCATAAAATACTTTTTTTTAGATCAGCATAATTATCATTGTGTTAAGCATTTGGCTTGTAATTTAATGCCAGAGCATAGCAAATAAGTAAATTGCAAAACTTACATTTAAGAGTTTATAAAAACCAACTGCAAATTTCTAAAAGAGAAAAATCAAATTCAAGTATAAAGAAAATCTTTCATTCTTTATGATTTTTATTTGTATTTTTTGTTATTTTTATGTTTTACGAAATTCGCAAATAATTTAAACCGGAAACAAGTATTTCCAATGAAATGTATAAAAAAGTAAGGAACAGCATGAACTTGAGTGAAAATTCTCTGCGATGAAAGAACAAATTTTCTATATCAAAAAAGTTCAGTTTTTTATAAGCACTTAAGTACAGAAAATGTATACAATTTTGACGCACATTTTTGAATGCTGTTAATAAACCAATTTCTCAAAACAAAACAAAACAAAACAAAAAATAAAGAATATTGTTTATAAACACAAGTTTGCTCTACTACTATAGTACTATATACAAAGATATACAAACACACTCTAAAAATACTCTTTAATACCCAACCTGTTTTGTTATTAGCACCCGTGTCATTTGGAAAAGGAAAAAAGTCTTATCAGCTGCAGATTTTTAGCAATGCACCTCGGACTTGCTGGATGGTGGAAAGAGTTGTCAAAGATTGAGATGTATGATAAAGATAACAACAAGTGATTTCAGTTTGTGTATGTGTGAGTGTGTGTGTTGGTTTTGTGTTTGTGTTTGTGTGTGTGAGAGCTGTCCCTGAACTGTGCCTGTCATAAATTCCGCTCAAATTGCTGCTATATAGTTGTAGTGTCAGCTACTAACAAGCGTAACAAAGCGCTTGACAACAACACCAACAACAGAAACAGCAACAACAATATGAATGAAAACTGTTACCTGAAACGCTTATGTTGTGATTAGGTTTTACCTGTTGGCTCTCTGCATTTAGCAAGGTGCAAGGCTGGTTTAAGCTGCTATGTTTGCTCTGTTTGGCTGCTGCGATTTATTATAATTTCTTGTCAATTCTCACACAGGTAGCAGGGAGCAGGGAGCAGAGAGTGTTGAGCTTTGAGCGTTGAGCGGGACAAAGGTGAAGATCACATGGCGCTGAGACATTCACACAATACCACAACAGCCAACAGCCAACGCCAACACAACAAAAACTACATCAACAAGACGCATAAATTTACAATTAAATTTAATTCGTTTGTTGGATTTCCGCACAAAAACAAAAAAAAGACAACAAAAAAGGGCTCCAACAACAATACAACAATTGTTGCAAGCAAAGCAGGCATATAGCAATTGCATTTTGTGGCAAGTTCAACGTCTTCTTTAGTGCTTTCTGCGCTTCGCTTGCAGCAGCAACAGCCAAACTACAAAAAACAATCGCAAAAAAAACAATATGAAGAAAGAAAGAAATATATGTTTGTATGTATATATGAGATTCCCAAGCGCGCTTCTTGGTAAGAGCAACAACAACAACACACACACACACACACACACATACATATGCCCTGCCTTTTTGCCTGGCATCACACATTCATCCTCAATGCCACACAACCTCAACCTCAACTCATTTTTGGTCCCTCAGTTACGGTTTCTATCGACGTCTTCTTCTTCTTCTTGAAGCCGCAGTTTTTGCCTTAGTTTTAGTTTCACTTTTCAACTACCTAACCTAAACATTTCGCTTATAGATTTCAAATACTTTATTTTGGGATATAATTCACGCTTTACTTCCGCTTTTTGTTCCGCTGTTGTTGTTGTTTAGCTACAGGGGCAAACACAGCAGGCAAGGATGTGAAGGTCGGCATTGCCAAGGCACAAGGTCGTTGTCGTTGTTGTTGTTGCTATTGTTGTTGTTGTTGTAGTCGTCGCTTTGCTTATCACCTGAACAGAGCGTGGACCGAAAACGTTAAATATTTAGTAAGACTGTGTGTGCGAGTGTATGTGTGTTTGTATGTGCCGCAAATATTTGCACAGCACATTCCAAGCACTTTGGCACAGCGCAAATACAAATTGTAAAACGTGCAACGTAACGGGAGCAAAAAAAAAAATAAAAAATAATATTCCAAAGCGAGAAAAAAAAAAAATAAAAAAAAATTTATTAAAAATATAATTTAATTTAAAAAATTATGTCTTCATAAACTAACCGAAACAATGTAGAATTATGTTATATATATATATATTATCAAGCACTCCATCAACAGATATTTGTTTATTTATGTACGTGCGAATAAAGGCATTATATCTTATCAGAAACTAAAAATGCAGCGAAAAAAACCAACTAGAACAGACAATAATTCATATTAGTTTTTGGTGACATATGTGTGCGACATACATATGTATAATGATACGCACTTAATCCTTGGATGTTACATTTTTCAAAAGAATTCAAATCAAACAAAATGTCCTTTAAACAATAAGACTATATACAGGTTGGTACCCTTTCATTATAACGAAACTTGGCTTAAAGTCTCTCACATAATTTGTTTACTATATTCTGATCTTTTTAACTAACAATCTAAAAAGATGCGAATATATATTAAGATATAAAATATTTGTCAACTGCTTGACAATCGCAATTTCCACATTCCGTTCTTTATTGCACTGTGAACGAATGCAGAGCAAGTGTTATACATTGAAAATAATGGGAATTTCATGATGACAATGTTATTTTTTTCTTAGAAATATTATTCCCTCTGTTATTTAAATGTCTGTTTGCTATTTGCTTAACTGTTCCTCCGTTCACTTAGGGCAAAAATGTTGTGCGCAATTAGTTGAAATGTTTTTAATTCTTTTGTTTTGAACTTTGTGTGTGTGTGTGTGTGTAAATTACCTTTGAATTATGAACGATATGTACGGAAATCAACAACGAATATATGTGTATTTTTGTATCTTAACAATTTACAATGACAACGGAGCACTCGAAAAAATACTTGAATTGCTGGTTGATGATATTTCTGCTGTTTGAACTACTTAGTTCTGACAGATAAGATTAAAATTCGACTTAGCTAGTTGACTTCAGCCCGCCAGGGAGAGTATGATAAGATAATAGAGCGAATCTCCTCTACTCTCTCTTTCTCTCTGCTCAACTCTACTCTACAACGCAAACTGGTTGCTGCCAATGGAGCCTGACAGATGGAGGCAACACAAACAGATACACAATCCATCAGATACACATGGCAAGGTCGTCGTCGTCGTCGTCGTCGACGCCGCCGCCGCCGCCTGGCATGCAATAATCTTTTGTTGTTTTTAGTTTTTCGCTTTTAATTGAATTCGTACGAGCTTCAAGTTATAATTCAATCAATCTTTTCGGAGCAATTCTGAGTGCGTGAGTGTATTGAACCCAACATTCCCTCCCCCCCCCCCCCCCCACACACACACACACTCCAACTACACTACACGCCTGATAAATACATACATACAAATAAAACAAACTTATTTGTTTTGAAATTCTTTTGTAGTATTTGTTGTTCATGTTGATGCGATGTCTCAGTCTGTGACAGTTTTATATAAGCAAAGAGTGAGTAATATGTCACGTTGAATTCGAATTCTTATGATTCTTCGGATTCTGACATTGATTTCTATGGTCCCGTTTGGCTGCACAACTGTATTGCCTGATGCCTGATGCCTGCGTCATTATGTCACTCACTTGGGTTTAAATTGTTTTTGATAGTATTATAATTTTTTTTATCACACGTTATCGCAGTGAAAACCCGGCGTAATATGTTGAATCTTTGTTAAGACACATGTAAATTTTTCCACTTGGCTATTTACAATAAAATTCACCAAAAAATAATAAATGTATGTATGTGGTTATAAAAAGAGATTAACAAGTTCTGTGAAATGACGACGAAGTTGAAAAATCAAAGGGGATTGATAAGGCGTGTTCTGGGTCTTAAAATAGAGCTTTATAAAGCTTAAAGTTAATCATTTGAGAAGAAATTTAATTTTAAAGAACGATTTCTTTATCATGTATTACCAAACCATTTTAAGAGAAGAAGTATATGTTGAATTTTAAGAATTTTGGATTCAAGTGAGATTTAAGATGGTTTGCTAGGTGTGTTCAGTGTGTTATTGAATTAGAAAGAAATTTTTACGTTCAATTAAGATATTAAGATACCCAGTTTATCGGCAAGATCGGACCTCTATATTAAAAAGCTGTCATACAAATTAATAATCATAAATCATCAATAAGATTTTACTAAGAAAATAATACAAAACAAGTAGCTTTTGTTTTAAGTGTATAAAATACTTGTTATGTGGAAGAAAGCTATCTTACTTTATAAATATTCAGACTTCTATCACATCTTTTGTATATGTAGCTAGTATTATATTCATCAAAGCAAAAGCAAAGCTTATTCTTAGCCTACTTTTTGGCATATAGTTCCGGACTTGGCAACCTTTTCAACTTTGTGCTTTTGCACATGTTTAATGCAATTCTAATGAATATTTTGCTTTGTGCATGGAGTTATGTTATGTCATTTGTTATGTTTCTTTGTTCAGTTGGTTTGTTAGCGCATTTTCATATCAGTTCAACATGCTTTGAGGCCAAACAATAATACTGACCCAAAGTAAATAATTTTTTATTTCAGCTGTTGCTTCTAGAATAGTTGAAATTTGGGGTTTTTTTTTTTTTGTTCAGCATGTTTTGTCTGGCGCCAAGTAAAATAATCCAAAACACGTACTTGGCTGCCTTTGTTATGTGCAAATATATATGGCTGGGAAGAGTTTTCCCAAGTGCAACTAACTGCCAATGGGGCGGCGGCAGCTGCTCTCCAGCCAGCGCTGCCTCTGCGTCTGCCTCTGCCGCTTCTTCGTCAAGTTGCATGCTGCAAGTTGTGTGTATGTGTGTGTGTGTGTTCAAAGCGCGGAAAATGGTAAAATGCAGCCGCCAAAAACTGGTCTGCCTTAGGAAAATGTTGATTGGGACGGGAAGGAGACGTAGAGGGCGGCGGCAATGGGGCTTACGGTGCACAAACAAACAAAAAAAGAAGAAAAAAACCCATGAGCAAAACTTGTTGTTGGCCTCAAAGCACAAGATGGAGTTGCCAAAGAAGAAGCAGCAGCAGAAGCTTCTTACCACCCGCTAGCGGAAGGGCAGCAGCAACAGTTCAATAAAAGGAGAGAGAAGAAGAAGAGGCAACAGCAAAAGCACAAGAAACTGTTTTCTTGTAAGCGGAAGTCCAAAACACGTTGAAGGCTGCGCAAAAGGTTTTTTCGTTCATTTTAATTCGCTTTAAATTCATTTCTTATATGTATGTACATATGGATTTTGTTTATGTTTGCTGAATTTTTGTAATTATTTATTGCACATTTTACACGGTGCGGTGCTGTGCTTAATATGCCGTTTCGTCTTGCAGCCGCTGCTGCAGTGGTAGTTGTTGTTATTTCTGTTATAGCATTTTTATTTGCTAGCAGAACGCGTGATGAACACCGTTGATTTACTTAACACTCACACACACACACACACACACACGGACACACATTTAGCACACACCGACCTGCACTTTAGAGTTGTCATCAATTATGTATATTGAAACCGTTTGTAAACAAAGAATTGATAATTGAATTAAATATTTATTTAATTATTACAAAGTGTGCCCACTAGCTCGCGAACACAGTTAAGCACATGCACGTACATGCATACACCATACCAGCAAGACACACAGACACGTAACGCGCGGCCAATGAACGCGGCGGCATGAAATCTTTTGCTTGCTTGCAAACTGCACGAGACGAGAGCCAAAAGTGGACTGACACTGGAGACTCAGGCGCGATCAGGCAAAGCTCACGGCGGCAGAGCCCAACACCTACATACACACAAACACACGTAGACAACTCTCTGAGAACCGCTCTCACAGCGGCAATTGCGAAAATGTTTTTCTTTGGCCACACAAACCACAAGCAGCTCAAGATTGAGAGTGGGAGAGAGATCGAAAGAGAGTAAACAAGTAGTTACACATGCACAGAAACACACTGTATGTATGCATGTAGCGGGAGAGACGGAATCTTAAGTTCGGTTTACCTGCGCTGAATATTGGAAACCCCAGTGGAAATTTGGATGTTGCTCTCAATGTGCTACATATGAGGAGTATTTTTGTTTGGTAAAAACGTTTGCTAATGGGGGTCAGTCTTATCATAGGCCTGCGCGTAGCAAACCAAAGCAGCCAATAGCATAAGCAACTACAAAAACAACATAAACAGGTATTTTTTTATTGAAAGTCACTTATCTCAGCTGTCAGTGAGCGCGCCTGCAAAGTCTTTCGTGTCTTTATGTATGCGTGCATGTTTTGTGCCGCTGAGAGCGCAAAAGAGCGGCACAGTACACATACAAACACAGCGGCAGTCAAGCGCTCGCTCACTCACTCGCCACTTAATCAAGCATTGGACAGAACCTGTTGCGCGTGCTATGCGTCCAGTTCTTGCTTAAGAACAACAAGAACAACAGTACGAGTACAAGCAAGAACCTGTTGCGGCAACTGCGACTGCGACGTCAATGTCGGCAGCAAACAGCGACAGCGGCCTGCACTTAGCCAAAATTCGTGCGGGCCAAGGCACAAACAAAGAAAGTAAAGACTAAAACAAAAAAGAAAACGCAACAGAAGAAGCAACAGCGAAAAATTAAGAAAACGTTGATAAGCAAGGCCGAGCTAAGCTAAGCTGAGTTAAGCTGAGCTGCTGTTGCGTCGCTGCACTTCAAAGTTGATTTATTTGCTTCTTCTTCTTATTGTTACCGGTTGCTGCTGCCGCCGCTGCTGCTGCTGTTGTTGTTGTTGTTGCTAAGGCACTTTTGATTTTCAGCGCAAGTCAATTTCAATTAAGCAAAGCAGCGGCAACAGCAGGCTCAAAACTGACCGACCGAGAGACCACCAACGTTGCAGCATCCCGAGTTACCAAAAAAACAAATACAGAAGAAGGGAAATACAGAATTTTAAGGCCAATATTTGTGCCCAATTATGGTTTGATGGCCGTTAAATGCAAATCGGCACAAGTTCACAGTTTCAATTCGCAATGTTATAGGCCAGGTGCTAATGAGCCAATTCTAAAAGGCATATAATTTATGTTGTATGCTTATTGATACAGGTAATCACTGGCTAAAACGAAATAAAACGTGACTTAAACTGCCATAAAATATTTTAGCTAAAAAATAAAATGAATCTGATATAAGGTTATTCCAGAAAGTTCCCATTATCGAGCAAATACTGTATGCAGCTATAACCAATGAGCGTGTCACTGTTTAACGGTACAAGCGAAAGGTGGTAACATGCAAATTTCCATCATACAATAAATTCTCCAAAAGCTTCAACAAAATAATCAACGGGTTCTTCAGTTCTAAACCTAACTTTCGTTTGCCATTCTCACAGTTCATTAACCGATTTTAAATGATAAAGGCAAGAAAAAACATAAAGAGCCATGGCAGAAGAGCAAAATACATAGCTCGTTAAATTCTATGCACGTAGCTGTCAAAGTTCAAAAGACAGCCTCGGGGGAGTTTTTGCGGCTTACCATATATCTTATCGAGATAATTTAGCTCCCGGCTCACAAAAAAAAAAAGTTGACTGGCTTGCGGTCAAAATGGGTAATGCCAACAACTACTTTTTGGGCCGAGTTTCGCGCCTCGGCGACGTTAGCTCCTACCCAATTAATCATTGATTTTGTTTCGTTTCTTTTCTTTTATTTATGCTTTTTAGTGGGCGCACACACATTTGTTTATTTTCGGTGGTTTGCAAAACAATAAACAAGTTTTGCCACAGCTCCAGGAGAAGAGGAAGAAGCATGGAATGTGCCGCGACTATCAATCAGTTATTGTCTATTGTCTATGGTCAAAGTGACCCATTACCAAATCTCTTTCGAGTTGACCCAAACAGACAGACCAGACCGGACCGGTACTCGACTTTCCATTGGAAAAGCCCTCAATAATAATCATAATAATAATGCAAGTCAACCACCAGCTGTTGCTGCTGCTGCTGGCCATGCTGAAGGTTACGCTTGCGGTAGAGATAGATACATACAAACATTGTATATATGTATGTACATATGAATATGTAGATAGTGAGTGGTTGTGGGAGCGGGAGCATTCGCTGTTTAAGCATTCAAGTGCGAAATGATGGCGAACAGCAAAACACACCCAGTTCCAGTTACACAGGCCAAGACGAGCTGATATGAAATCATTGCTGGCATTTCACGTGGGAAACACTCTAACCAAAATCACACAATTCGGCCCTTTTGCAAAATACAAAACATAAGCGATGGTTATACCCTGTAGTAAAGAGGGGTATTTTTAGTTTATATAACAAGTAGACAGTCTGATTGCCTGTCAAATTTTTTGAATAGTTTCGATAACTATCGATACCGAGCAGTGATAACTCGTTACACACATGCTCACAGCATAAATATCCCTTGATAAATATTTCCCTTTTTAAAAAATCATACAAGGAAATATTAACACAAAAGGCTTTTCGTTTCTGCACATAAATTAATTGGTTATTAGAGGGTATCTATCAATAATCCACAGTTGCTATGGCGGTATTGTCGTCGTTCAGGGTTGTTGGGAGCGCACTCTGCATGCGACTTGCATTTTAAGTGAACGCCTAACAATGACGTCATCAGGTGACGCTGCTCCATTGCTCCATATGTTGAAATTTGCATGCAACATGCGCCGGCGGCGGAGGCGACCAACAATTCAGCTGTCAGCCAAAACCAGGCTACGGACAACCAGGGCATACCAAAGCCATTATGACACACATATCTTAGCTTTTTTCTTTCTTTTTGAGATAAAGATGCGAGCGAAGAAGAACTGCAGTTCATTTTCTTTGATATTTTAAAATGCAACAAAAGGTTGCCCTCCCGCAACGCAACGCAAAGCAACATTGGAGGCGCGCGCAGTTCCGCGATGATGTAAACAATATAAAAATGGAAATAAATACATAAAGATACAGCGGGTGACCCGAAACTATTTAAAATACATAAATGTATGTATTTATACGTATGTATACGACTTGGACAAAAAGAAGAGGAACTATGGCCGTTCCTCTGGGCATGTGACTCTATCTGCCTTCGGGCTATTTGGCTGCCACAGCAGTCAGTCAGTCAGTCATTGAGTCACTCAGTCAGTCAGCAAGATCGCCTAATTGGATTTGCGCGCTTGTGCGTAACTATAAATCACACAAGGCAATGGCAATAGGGGGCGTGAGCGGGTAGAGACGTGTGCTTTGGGAGCAGGGACCAACAGCAACCGGTTTGGATTGCCAAGTCACTCGCTTTGAAACAAAACTGCAGAGCTGCGGAAAGCCATAAAGCTTTTCGACTATTTGTTAAGTGACCAAAACGGTAACAACAACAACACGAATACAAACAGAAATAGGCAACAAGAAGCGACAGCATTTTTGTTATGAACCTTTTTTCCTAACTCATAAACGATATAAAGAATAATTATGCTGCGGCATAAGCTGAAATATGAGCTTACGCAAGCTTCGGACACCGTTTCTGCTTCTTCTTCTTTTAATGTACAAATGCCATGTAAAATAGTCGTGTGAAATTTATTAATGACACCCAACCAAATGGCGTCCACTTGCTAGCAGCACATAAGTCATGTTGTTAGAAAGTGTCTTGTAAAAATGTGACATTCTTGGAAAAGGTCATTTGCCACTGGGACTTCCACTTGTAAAATGTTGTAAACTGATTTAATCTCTTTTGATTTTCTGGCATATGTAAGCGGAAGTTGTAAGCTTAACAATTGCAAATCTTGTACAAATTTGTTCTAGCGAAAACTTTACATGTAAAACATTGACCAAAAACCAGGAATTTTTCTGTTTTGCTGCTGTTTTGCTTGTTGGCATTTTGCGTGTGTGGTCTCTGCTTATTTTTCTGTCCGTCTGTCTCTCAAGCCATACGTGTGGCTTAAACTTTGCCAGGGAACTTGTTTTTGTGTTTCGGCTGTCGCTTCCTGCAATTTATTAAATTTCATACGAGCAACAACAGGCAAGGACATTGGCCAGGCTATTCAATTACCAAAAAAAAAAATTTATATGTATTGAAAGCTGATACGCTGAAACATGTGTTGTTGCATTCCAGTAGCAGCTTTTTAAATAGGCGCCGAACTTGAAACGCGGAAAGTACTCATTAAAAATATGGCAACGCTGAGCAGCCCGTACCATATGGCACTCCCTGAAAGTATTTACTTATCAGCTGGCAGCGCTGTCCAGCCACCAGCTGTTTTCAAAAGGGAGAAAAAACAAATCCGGCAACTGTTGATTGCCTTGTTGAAAACAAAGAAAACAAAGTGCAATAATCTAGGTTGTAATAATGTGAAAAACGTCTTGGGATACGCCCATAAACATTCGCACACTATGCATTCCGCCCAGGCACGCAATAAAATCTTTAAAACATGGTCGGGCATCAGCGAGGTGTCCATTATCAAGGAGGTTGCTACCAAAGGCGAACACATTGACCTATGCATGGAATACTGGGCAGCCAAGCGTAAGCTATCTATATCCGAATATCGCCATTACTTTTACGATGTGGTCCAAGCCTATGTGCAACGTCTGCTCTCCGAGAGGCTCGTTTGCAAAGCGGACAATGTCCTACGCAATGTAGACCGCGATGTGAAGTGTTTCTTCTATCAATATGCCTTCGAGTGCAACGATGCAGATTTGAGTGAATTTGTGCTGGATCATCTGCGCTGTCGCGAACAGCAGCTGTTTGACCAGGAGCAACCAGTGCTGGCGTATTACTGGTCTCTGGTCCAGCAGTTGCGCGAATGCAGCGATCTTCTGACCAGACGCAAGGCTCAACTGCCACGTGTGCACATTGAAGCATTGATGTCGCTGCCCGAACAGACGCTGCACCAACTGCTCGTCGAACTTTACTTTGCCAACGGTAATGAATCGCTGCTGCCAGATCTCCATAAGCAACTAGTGTGGCAGTACCTGGTGGACACCGGACAGCTGAACAAATTGCGTCGCTGGTGCTGGTGTTGCACTCAGGATGCAGCGGTCACAAGTGCATTAAAGCTACCACTGGAACAAGCCTTTGCTCAATGGCGCATTGAGCCGCTTATGTATGAATATGGTCTGGAACATTTGGAGCAACCATGTGAACCACTACGCAATTATTTTGCAAGTGCTGGATACTTCTTTGCATCCGAATCCAATGATATGTCCACTGTGCTGCGTCGCCTCTGCACCATGCAGTGCTTCGAAAAGCACAAGGAGCTGATTAGTCGCCAGCCATTGGCTCAACATCTGCTCGAACGTGGCTACTATTCACTGCTGTTGCTCCAATGTGTGCCCATCTCAGCACTGGAACAGTTGGCGGGTGAAAATGAGCCACTGGTGAAACTACTAATTGATCTCAAAACTCATGACTTGAAAGAGCGCGAGGGATTCGAATTGGTGAGTATAAAGTGGAAGGGGAACCCCTGAAGTAAGAAATATTTACTTTTAACAACGAGTTAACAGTTTCATTAAGAACCACATTCCCTAAGGCTATTGGAGATACTAATCATGTTTGTTTTCCATTGCCCCGCAGATATCACAAAGTGTTCAAAGCTATTTGGAGCGCACACATAATGCAGCAGAATCACTGCAGGAACAGCCGCTTCTAACATTCTTTGACTTTCTCTGCCATGAGCCAAGTGTGCGTGCACTGGAGGGCTTCCTGTCCTCCAGCAATCTGCGTCGAGTGCCCTATTTGAAATCGTTGATGATGCGCTTCGAGCAATATGCACAGAGCAGCGCACCAGCTTTGCCGACGGCCCATGAACTCTTCTACAAGTTTAAGCAGGTGAATTTTGCTGTGCTTGCGGCATCCGGTCATGGCGAGATGATTAATTTCTCCAATCCTCGATTAAGCCAACGTTATGCCCGTAAAGCGCAGCTAAACTACACACATTATTTGAAGCAGCAGAGGAGCGCCTATGCTGTTTATTATTTTCTGATGGAACAACTGCAACTTTATGGCCAGATCACACGTATACAGCTGTTCCATGCATGCGAGACGGCCACACAGCTGGCTCTGCAGCATGCCGGCGATGAGGAGCTGCTAACGCACTGCGTCGCTTTTTGTGAAATGTTGGATTTCGATACGCAAACATTGCGCAGCTTTTTACATTTACAGCGAGTGTTGCCGGGAACTCCCGGAGCAAGTGGAAACTACTCCACCCAGCTGCAAAACTGGGATCAAGCATTGGTACAGCAGTTGTCCCAGAATTCTGACCAGTTTCCACTGGAAGCATATCAAGCATTAATGCGTCTTGCTTCACGCAATGTTCAGGGCAAGTGGCCAACGGCGCTGCTGCAACATTTTGCGGCAGACAACGATTGGTGGCATCTACTACTGCTCTTCCAGTACTTCGATCTGCCACTAAGTGAATGGAAACTATTGTTGCCACATTTCAAGTGCAGTGCCTTGGGTGTACACCTGCTGCGCGCCCTTAGCTATGAGTGCAACCATGAGCGACATCATAAGCGAGCCAGCAATCGTCGCAATGATGGACAGACCAATTCCTCGCAAGAAACAATGACAAACTCTTCGCATAGCTCCAGTCTAGAGGCAAATCTGCACCAATTGCATCGCGATGCTGGACAATCCATGTGCCAGCTGCTCACACACAATGCTCAACAGGATTTGTTTGCCATTATTCTGTGCAGCAGCAACAATCTTCCGGTGGAGTGCATTACTGACATCAATAAATTTGTTGAGCTAATGCAAAGCAGTGGACAGCACTCTACTGGGATTAACCTGATGAAGCACTGCGTTCGTCAGCAGATGCCCGTACTGGCTGTTCTGGCAGCAACGCTTAGGGAAACGAATCGAGATTGGTGCTGGCTGCTCTGGCTATCTGTGGCCAGTGGTCAGTGGACGCATTTGCTCCAGCTGACAATTAAATGCAAGGAGCAAACGGAACTTGTTTGGGCGATTATCCGTGGAGCTGTCAGCTCTGGACATTTGAATGCGCTGCTGCACAGCTTCTGCATCTTTAAACCAGTAAATTAATCTCTGAAAGTTAAAAACGAAATTTATTAATAAAAGGTTTTTTTCTTTGTAGAAATGCAAATTAGTGCACCTGTGTCGTTTCCTACAGTTGACGGCACAGCAGCAAGACTTTAGCGATGGAACAATTGTGGAGCTGCGTCAGTTCTTTTTCAGTTGGAGCCAGGATGCAGTGCAGCTACCACTCTGTGAGCCACTGGAACACAAGCAGCTCATGCAACGTTGTATTGGACTGCTACTGATGCAGCTGCAATCGAATTTTGATTGTGTTATGCAACAGCAAAAGTTTCTGGACTGCATTTGCCGCTCGGATGTGGGTGATATTTGTGATCTGTTGGACTTTTGCCTGTTGCACAGGATCTTTGGTGTGGTGGCACCTTGGTTGGATCAACTTGGCATAGACTATGAGCTGCTGGTGAAACGAGATAGTGCGGAATACAAGCGCCTGGTGGATGCATTGACCGAGGCCAAAGCATATGAAGAAGCAATGCAGTTGGCGACGCTTCTGCAACTCCCATTAGCGGATATAGTCTATGCCAAGTGGCTGGCAGAACTGGAGACTGGACAATTGCGTTTGCATGCGGAGTATGAGCGAGAGATTGAACAACATGCACTACCGCCTGCCATATTGGTTAACTTTCTGCTCCATGCGGGTGCACAGCAGCCGGATCAGCAATTGCGACGTCGCTATGAGCTGCTCCAAAGTGCCTTGGGCGTCATCAAGCAGCATCATCTGTTTCCAAACGAATGTTTTGATCGCGATCAAATTGAGTACGATATGGTACTCTGCTATTTGCAGCTGGATTTTGAGCAAACTACACCTATAACCATCTATCATTCGGAATACTTTGAGCAGATAATGCAACAGGAACGCTGTGTGCTATACAAATCCTTCTCAGAATTGAAGGAGCTGGCGGGCATTGATGATCTTAGCATTGCTAGCAAATTGCAATTATCGGCAGAGATGGAACAGCGACTGGATGAGCTTCTCAATCTGCTTCTGGATGAAGGTGACATTGTGGAGGCATTGCGTCTGCAGGAACTCTTTGAGTTTCGTCCAAATGATTTACGTTTCATTGTTTTTGCCATGGCTCTGGCCGAAGGCATGACCAGCATTGTAAATCTGGCTAGCAAGGAGCGTCAGCTGCTCAGTGATATAGAGAAGGGCACATTCCCAAAGTTCAATCGGTTGACACTCAATCAAAGTCCCATGGCCAGGTGCAGCAGTGACTTATCCGGCAGCTGTTCTACATTGGAATTTGAGGAGATACCCTCTAAGGAGAAACAACAAACGTTAGACACGCTCCTGGGCATTGGTTCCAAGCTCAAGCATGGCATCGAACTGGGCAGACGTATTGTTTTATCCTATCGCGCTGCCATGTATCTGGACAAGGAGTATTTGGATGTGTTGCGCACCAAGGATGTCAGTGTGCTGCTCAAGAGCGCCGCTGAAGAGGATTGCCTGCAGCGTCTGCTAGTTGTTAGCGATATACATATCTCCACGCGACTAACGCCGAAGGAGGTGAGCTCCAAATTTCTCAACTATAAGCGTTCAAATTGATATACTTTTTTATTTGCAGGTTGCCGAATCTGTTGCTTTCGAGTTGACCAAATGCGTTGTGCGTCCACGTTTCTATATATTCCATGCCAGTCAACAGCCAAGAAATGCACCACGTAATGCTGATCTTTGGGGACACAATATCGATCGAGATTTTCATCTGATTCTCGAACTTACACCCAATACAACATTGCTGGGCAATTCTCTGTTGGAATATTGTGATGCACTCAAAGTGTATCGTCGGTATCAGGATAACAAGCCCTACGAGCCAAGTGACGCCTTTGAGCGTCTCTCGGGGATTATAATGCAATATGGACTACCTAGCAGCAGCAGCAATATGGCTAGTTCACCAGCAAAACCACAAGTTTTGTCCCACAAGAAGCAAAATCAGATCTATGTGGAGCTATTGATTAAGGCACATTTGTGCTTTGTGCACGAGTGCTCCATGGAGGGCATTGCCAGCGTGCTAGAGCGCTCGAAAATGCTCAACGCACAACTGACAAAAGCCAAATCGTGGTCATTGATTGTGCGTCTGCTCATTGGCATTGCTCGTTATCGGGAAATGTTTTACTGCTTTGACGCCCTCATTGAGAACGAACAGTTTGAGTCGCTTTTGGGACAGTTTGATGAGGATCAGAAGAGCGGTCTGCGACAGGCCATCTTGGGCTATCTACGCGAGTATAATCCCAAAAACGGCAAGGAACTTTTGCGTCTGGCCGCACATCATTTCCTGATGTACAAAGAACTGGCCGAGATGTGGACACAAGAATCGCAGGAGGTTTTAGACAAAGTTCGTTCCACTGCAGCCGTTGAGACTGGCAAGCTTAAGTGCTGCCCGGAGCTGCAAACGCTTTTGCAACAAGCCCTGGAGAATTATACACATGCCACCGAAAACTATTTGCTGGACAACAAACTGATTCTGGCCCAGCTGAGTGTGTCACGTGCGGAACTGATGGCCATGCAACTGGATCTATGCAACAAGGCACTGGAAAAGCGTGCAGCAGTTGGTTCCCACAGCAGCAACACCGCCTCGCTCTGCGTTAGCGTTATTGGCGTTCAAACACGTGAACAATTCCGTGACTTGGTCAACACGCAATTGAGGTAATTTTGAATGTTCATTTTGTAAAAATAAATGACAATCTATTTCCCAATTAGTGTGCCACAATCTCTGATACTGAGTCGCGCCTATGGCTACGATGCCAACTGGAGTGATGCACTGTTGACGCAATTTGTGCTACTGCAGAGGTGCAACTATTTACAGCAGTATCGTTGCCATCAGCACATCAATGATAATGTCATCGAACAGGTTGTTAAGGGGTAAACAAAAATAATATAGAAATAAACACCTACCTTATATTTATAAAGACCTATTTTGTCATTTCAGCTATTTGCTGCACACTCAAAACAATCCGTCAAGTGCCAAACAGGAGGAATCTCTCGCTCAATTGGTGGAGCTTATTCGATCCGTCACACTCAAATACAAATTGGCTTCCATTTTAGGACTAAAAACGATTGTTATGTCGCTGATTAACGATTCGACGGTACACTATTTACGCGATACGAATTTCGGTCGTAATGAGCTACATAACGTTACGAATATGTGACATGAAAAATGTGATTTATACACTTTATTTTACACATGTACTGATTGTTATACTAAATACATTATTAAATACAAAAATCTAGAAAAGGCGCGCAATTCAACTGTAAACGCAGGGTTGTCTGTCGTCGATGACAGGGCGATACTATTGTGTTTTGCCCAACTATCGATTGAGTCGCAGCAATATCGATAATTGGCTGGAAGTTATCAGACTTGCGAAGCAGTACGATTGCAATTACTTTCTGACACAAGTAAATAACGTGCGTAAGGTTTTTTTTTTTAAAAGACTCAATTTACTAAATTTATTTGAACGAAGTGTGTGTGTGTTTAAAATTGCTAGACGACTTATTAGTTTATTTCCTTTTATAAAGCACACATAATGGCACAAAGCAAACTGAATGATCTTGCGGGCAAGCTGGGCAAAGGTGGCCCCCCTGGTCTAGGTATTGGACTGAAGCTCTTGGCTGCTGTGGGTGCTGCTGCATATGGTGTCAGTCAATCCTTGTATACCGGTAAGTTGTCTTATAAGTTTCATGAAGCTGGAAGGTATTGAACAAATATGCAAAACACGGCATATGCACATAACCTCAAAGACTTACTAGTATGTGTGCCTGTGTGTGTGTGTTGGTGCTAGCGGCATTTGTTATATTTCATAACATATTAAGATGCTTGCACAATGCATGCCTAACATTACTATGGTGGGTATATTAAATCAGAGTCCATTTGGATGCGACTGCTGCGCTGCCCATCTCTTAAAGCTGGTCTCCCATTTTTTGTTATTAATGGTTGCATAACAATAATCTCATGTTTTTTCACGCTCTCTCTATTCGCAGTTGAGGGCGGTCATCGTGCCATAATTTTCAGTCGGTTAGGAGGCATACAAAATGATATTTATTCTGAAGGTCTGCATGTGCGCATTCCATGGATCCAATACCCAATTATCTACGATATTCGTTCGCGCCCTCGCAAAATTTCATCACCCACCGGCTCGAAGGATTTGCAAATGATCAATATATCTTTGCGTGTGCTGTCGCGTCCCGATTCCATGAATTTGCCGTTCCTGCACAAACAACTGGGCGTTGATTACGACGAGAAGGTATTGCCCTCCATTTGCAATGAGGTGCTGAAGAGTGTCATTGCCAAGTTTAATGCATCCCAGCTGATTACACAGCGTCAACAGGTCTGTAAAACCATAAAATACAATGTAAAATTTTTGTTTTCTAACAATACAAGTCATCTGAAGGTCTCACTGCTGATACGCAAGGAGCTGGTGGAGCGTGCGCGTGACTTTAACATAATTTTGGATGACGTTTCGTTGACGGAGCTGAGCTTCGGAAAGGAATACACAGCCGCCATTGAGGCCAAGCAGGTGGCACAGCAGGAGGCGCAGCGCGCCGTCTTCTTTGTAGAGCGCGCCAAGCAGGAGAAACAACAGAAGATTGTCCAGGCTGAGGGAGAAGCAGAGGCAGCTAAAATGATATCCTTTTTTCAAAACATTTATTATTAACCAGTTTATAGATCATTTCTTTCTTTGTGAATTTGGTTTGCACCTTAACTGTTATGTTTACTTAGGTCTGGCCGTCAAGCAGAATCCAGCCTACTTGAAGTTGCGCAAGCTGCGTGCCGCTCAAAGCATTGCCCGCACGGTAAGCATGGTTTTAAAATACTCTGTTTTTTTTAATTTGTTTTTGGAAAATCCTAACAAATTCATTGTTTTCGAAACAGATTGCCAGCTCACAGAACAAGGTTTATCTGTCTGCCGACAGTTTGATGTTGAACATTCAGGACTCTAGCTTCGATGACATGACTGAGAAGGTTTACAAAAGTAAATAACTCGTTCCGTCATTGAGTTTACATTTAAGTTGAAAAACAAAGATAATACAAAAAAATTTGTTATTGGTTTCGAGCATTGGCCAAAACATTTAGACATATATATATATAGACCGTGTAATTGAGATAATATTTTTTAAACGTTTCAATCTAATATCTCTTCTCCTTTTTTTCTCTTTGCCAAATTATTCAATTCGTTCTTTTTAACGTTTCTTTTTAATCCTAAACGCGCAACGCAGTGCCAGACGATTTGGTTTGGATTAAGTAAGCGGGCTAATTCCTAAAACTTTGTTGATTAATTAATTTGATGCACAGCAATTTGCATACATATAAGCTAGTGCCTAAGAAATCGTTTAGTTATATAATTTCTTAACGCGTCGTCCACACTTTTTCACACATTGTCTACGCAACGCCTTTCGCATCTGTCTGTGCATTCAGTTTGCCTTACGTGGAACAGCTTCATCTCATATCGTTCCCGCCTGGCAGCCTGGTTTGCAGCATTTGCAAGAGTAACATGCACACTGTTGTGTTGGAAAAGTGTCGACGATGACGCGGTTAGACATGCCGCAGCATTTAGCGTTTTGTCCCATTCAAAAAGAAAAATCATCATGAAAACTGTTAATAAATGCGCATTGAGAAAACAAACCAACAACAACAACACTTGTCAATACTCGATTACATATTATATATTGCTAACCAGGTGACAACAAATCGAACCAAAGACCTTAAACCTAAACAAACACCCATCGTTTTTCAGTTGGTACAGGCCTGCCCAAGAATTGGCTAGATGCTCGCAAATTGACGGCGGACGTGGACTCCAATGTTGGCGATGTGGCACGCAGCACTGCGGATCGTATACGCAAGTAATATCAGACGGATTTGGAAACACTACACTCCTCCAAGCAAAACAACAATCAAATCTAACCAGTACAAAAGAGCACATACTTATTTTATGTGTAGGCCAAATGCAAATTTCCCATAAAAACAATTATAGCAAGAAACGGTTGATGACTGATTTCTTCAAATACGAAACATTGACTTATATTATAATAATTGCATGTATAAAATACATAAGAATAGTACATAAGATGGGTGTATATATATATATTTAGTATACTATATAATATGTATACAAGATTCATGTAAAATTTTAGGCAGATTAGGTTAGGTTCATTGTTGTAGCTGTCACTTTTTTCATCATTCTTTCTTTAATGGGAAATGCTTTTAAAGTAGAGTTTCGTGCGAGATCTTGACTAGAAATATATGTGTGTATGTGGGTGTGTGTGTGTGTGTCTTTATGTATTGTTACGTTTATGCAAACGATTTTTTCAGAACCCAATCAGAAAGTTGTGTTAAAATTTTGATGTTGAATATCTTGGCTTGTTTCAGGGAAGTAAAATCAAATCACTTTGGCAGTAAAGTTAGTCCATGTATTTACTAAATGATTTCTAGGCAAACCTTCACATAAGCATAACAATAGCACTTTGTGTATTTAAATAGTTGCTATAAACTTTTATGGTAACAACTTTAAATACAATTCGGGAATGTGTTTTTTTTTTTGGTCGACTTGAGCAAATAAGTGCCCCTGAGAAAAGGCATATATCTTAGTTTTGTTGCTGCCATTATCCATCCAATATCAATACTCATATCGTATATATCTATATATCTATCCATAATAACGAACTCGAACAATCAATCAAATTTTCCTGCCATAGGCGCGTGGGGTTATCTTTGTATGTATGTTATTTATATATATATGTATATATAATAGTGTTATTTGTTGTAGCTGCTTAAGGTGGTCGAGCACTCGACATAGACCAGGATCAGGCAGTCGAAGGAGCTTTGTTGCTTCCGCCACTTCCACTTCGGCTCTCGCTGCCGCTGCTGCTGCTGGCGTTGCTATTGGCGCGTCGGGTCTCCGCCAGAGCCGGTGTCTCCCGTCGATGTCGGCGCAGCGTGGAACTGGCCGATGGCGCCGATGAGCTCAATGCTATGTTGGCCGTAAAGGCGGCTGCCTCTGCTCGACTGGGCACGGTCAGGGTGCCATTGGTGGTGTTACTCGTGCTGGCACTGTTGGTACTACTGCCGCCGCTGCTGCTGCTGCTGCTGCTGCTGGTGTTGGTATTGATGCTAATGTTGCTAGCGCCGTTCGCTGTGGCAGCGGCGAAGGATTCGCTGATGCTGCCCAATGGGGGTCATAAGTTCGTCGTCTGTACCAATCCACGCTCCAAGTGAAAGCATTCCAGCATTGCAGCGCCCACAGAACTGCGTCGTGCCACCATCGCATTTACCACACTCCATTTGTTCAGACGTGGGTCATAGCGTTCCACGGAGTTAAGGGAGGAGCTTCCATCATTTCCACCCAAGGCAAACAGAACTCCCTCCACGTCCACGACCTCATGAGTAGATCTGCAAAAGAGGAATTGTTATATTAGACTCATAGTCTAGCTCATGGCGTCAACTTCTTGCCTTCGGGAATGCATTGCCGCGATTGGTTCCCAGCAGTTGCGACGCAAGTTGAATCGTTCGCCGCTCGACATGCACATGGTGCCATCGTTGCCGCCAATGCAATACAAATGTCCATCGGTGGAGGCGACTCCACAGCTGCTGCGCCTCGCTGTCATGCTGGGCACCGGTTGCCAACGACCCACACGCGGATCAAAACGCTCCACACTCGACTGATAGTTGGTGGAATCGAAGCCACCCAAGCTATAGATTTGATTCTCGAGAACGGCTAGGCGGCAATAGCGACGACGTGTGCTCATTGCCGGGCAGGAGCTCCAGATGCCGGTGAGCGGATCATAGCGTTCCATGCTGCTCAGACAGGAGGCGCCATCGTAGCCGCCGCAGACAAAGATTAGGCCATCATAGGCACAAATGCCCAAACAGCTACGCTTAGTGCCCATTGGTGTGATGTTGCTCCACTTGTTGGTCAAGGGATTATAGCACTCGGCAGTGGCCAGATCACTAACACCATCATATCCACCCACAACGTACAGTTGCTTATGCAGCGATGTTACACCAGAGCGGGAGCGACGCCAAAGCATTGGAGCAACCGGTGACCAGCTGTTGCAACGAGGATTATACACCTCACACTCGTTGTGAATGGCAAAGAGACTTCCGCCGCCGACGGCAAAGATGTAGGGCTTCATGCCCTCCGGTCGACGCTCCTGTGTTCGCTGGCTGCCCATTAAACTGCGCTGCTCCGGCAACAGATGATACTTCATGGCCTCGAGCAGCAGCTCCTTGCACTCAGAGTCATCCCGCATCAATGTCTCCGACTCGACGCAGCTCATCAAGAAGTCACGATTGACTAGCGGAAGGCGAACATGAGACATCAGCTCGGCAATGTGGATGCGCCGCTGGCTCAGATCATGCTTCACCCAGCTTATTACGCCCAGAAATACCTTCTCCTCGGAGCTAATGTTAAGTTGTGTATTTGATATCAGCTCTTTGACCTCTTCGAAGGGTAGTAGAAGGAACTCCTCGGTTCCGACCACTTGTTGGAAATTTTGCAATGCATATTTGTGGGATCTGGTGTGGAGCTCCTTGCAGGAGTGTGCATCCGCAAAGCTCCTAATGCCCAGACAATTGGATGGATGCAGTTGACGCAGCAGAAACTTACAGCATGCATCCCTCACCGAGTGCATCTGCAGTAATCCTGATGCCGGCAACAGCACCTGGACATTCTGCTCTGTTATGGTTATTTCACCCGTATAGGTATAATCAATAAGTTGACGCAGCGCGGAGCTATCCACATCATGCAGTCGCACCAAACCCTGAGTGCGTTCCAGCATATCATCTGTAAGAGAGGGATGGAGAGAAAAAACAATATTGAATTAGGTACCACCATCGAGAAGGCTTTCCCTTACCATTAAACATGGCATAGAAATAGGGCGAGACGGATGCTAGAACCACACGGTGTGCATTAATGGTGTCTCCACCTACTTCCAGGCGCACATCACACAGCTGCAACGAGAAACGGGTAAAAGGGAAAATGAGGAAACATCATCATCATTGACACATGAAGCAGGCGTCACGAGACGTTGCAAGTGTCGCTTTACACAAATCCTATTAACGACATCCTGTCTGTCTACTCACCATATTCTACGTGCTCAATTTTATAGTCTATCCTAACCCTATGTAAACTTGTGGCACAGTGGCTCAAGAGTTCATCAAATATTGAAATCTATCACATGATAAACAACAATTTACAATTTTAGATAATCAGAAAGTATTTAAAAAGTAAACTTTTTAGTTTGACCCCAGTTCTCCATCTGTTGTCTTTTGAATAGTAAACTGTAATAAGTTTAGTAAAGTCGAAAACTTTTTATTCTTTTTTCCTTAAGTTTTAAAGGGTTTCATATTGTTCTCAACCACTGTTCTTTCCATTGAATCCTGACAAGTGATTCGCTTCAAGTCTCCCCATAAATAACTTCAACTGAAACTCAACTCTTGTCAAGTCAGCGCACCCGATTAATATCTTTTTTTAATAGTAGCAAACCACCAATATTTTTTTATTTTCATACGTGAATATTTGTTTGGCGCACACGTCATGCATGTGGCAGGGTTAAAGTCGTTTGCTGTGCGATTCAGTTTGCAGGCCAACCCAACGCAACCGCTGCGCAAATTTTTGTTTTTGCTGCCTTTTTATCACTAAACGACAATTCCGCTCTATTAGCTCACCCAGAGCTGCCCTCTGGGCGGACAAGCAATTAATTTGGCGGTGTCTGCCCAAAAAGCAGAAATCGACTTAATTATGTATACGCCATGTGGGGCGAGAAGTGTAAGTGAGAACAGTGAATGACCCAAAAGGTCTTACGAATCACGCAATATTTTCCAGTTAAACATAAATAGTTCTTAGTAGTTTATTATGCTAAATACAACTATTAATGTTAATTGGACTGATTAAAACTAAAATATTTGCCCTTTCTAGTAATTAAGTGTAAACTAAGGCCACAAACTCTCATCTTATATCATGGTATATCTGTTGTATTCAATAAAATATTCACGTTTCCATCAAGTTCTTTATTGTACCTGTGCATTATTGCGCATCTGATTGATGGCCGCAAAGGAGGCGATACAGTGTCCTGGATTTTGATGATGAGCCTGTGGCAGGACCTCCTCATTGGGACCGGGTGGGCTCAGATCACTGGGCGTTTGTGTTGAATTGTTGCTGGTGGTGGTGACATCCTCATTGTTGCCACTCGCCTCGGCGGTGCTGCAGCAGCGACAGAAGAGATATGCAAGAAAGAAGAAGAACAGAACAACAATTTTAAATCAAATTGCAGAGATAATCCCCAATAACGATGATGGTTATGGGGCGACAACATGACGCCAGACATTGCAGACTATGCCAGACTTCGAGGGTTGATTTTGTCAAGCTCTCAGTCTCCCCAATTTTTTTGGGGTTGGTATTGCCGGCATGAAACATGAATGAAAATAACTTTTGCTGCCTTCGTTTTCTGCTTTTTACTCACTGATTCGATTTGACGGGCAGAAACATTGCGTTGTGGTTGTGCCTTTAAGTTTAACGGTATTTTGAAGATCTAAAACATGTCCTCACTGATGATGTTGACAGCTTCTGCTTGGTCCTTGGGATTTGTTAGGGTTAGGTTGCTTCCTTCCCCTATTCAAATTATTCAGTCTTTTCTTTTTGGCAGTTGCAGCTGTAATGAAGACGAAAAAAGAAACAAAAATCAATAAAGTTGTAATTGTTTTGCGGGCACCCCTAAAAGCAACAAGAACAAGAGCTAGAAAATCATCTACCAAAATTTAGGTCACACGCAGTTTATTTATGGGGTGGTTTGGGTGGCCCAGACGATGTCGACTGTCATGAGATCATAGTAGAAGCTCCCAGAACATTGTGTTTTTGTTTTTTCTGTTTTTTTTTTTTTGGTCATGTCAAAGTGAAAAGCAAGCATCTAAAGAGACCTCAAAGTAGGTTAAGTGCCGACAATCCCGCTGCCTGCTTTTACGAACACACTCCCCGCCCTTCGCTTGGCATCTATTGTGCTTATTGTTGGGTAAGCAAGCTTTTGGAATGAGCTGCACCCAGGCGTATTTGGGTTAGACACGCTTTGATGTGTGCCATGTGGTGTAAGGTGGTAGCTCCTTGGGCTGCACAGGATGCGGGTGTATATGGCTCGTTCAAATGGCCCATTGCATGCAATTTGCGCATTTGCCAGGCCATCGCGTTAATGTGGTCAGTACTGAAAGCTATTTTTTGTTTTTTTTTTTTTATAGCATTGCAACAAAGGTCAAAGCGAGTACATAAAAGTGAGTTATTGAGTGGGAGTAAAAGCTAATAAAGAAGGTTAAAAAAATAATATAAAAGGTTGTTATTTGTAGTACCAAGGATTTTGGTATATAGACATGATTTGTTATGTATGATCTCAGAAAGTGGAATAGGAATATGTTCAAAATTTCAAGCAGAAAAAATCAGATTGATTTCTGTACAACACTCATTCATATATGTATGCATATATATATATAGAGTAACGAAAGATACCAAAAACTAACAAAAGTTGATAGCTATGACTATAAACTAGATTAAACTCAATACATTTGATAAGAGCTTCTTAATTTCATTTTAGAAGTTAATTTTTTTACGTTTGTGTTTGGTATTGAAAAACATGGCAATAACTAATGTGTTTTAACAAAGTCAATGAAAGCTATAAAACTATTTTACAGAAGATTGTGAACTTCTTCTAAAAGATGTTAATTATTAAGTTGTTGCTTCTATCCTATTTTCCTTTATTTACCATAGCTAAGGAGCCTCAAACTTATTTAAGAATAATCAATAATAATGCTTACAATGGTATGTAAGAAATTATTCCCTGGAAAGAGTGCAAAACAATATAAACAATTATAGATTAATATTATGTATTATAACTAAACAATATTCCTTTCGAATATCTTTCTATGAATTTATTAAGTATTTATAATTAAATCAAGGACAAATATATGTATATTTAAAATAATATGTTTGTAGATTTCTAATGAACATTTATTTAAATAAGAATTTATAAAATAAGACTTATGAAATAAGATTCAAATCACACTAAATACTCGTTAGCTCCAGATTTATGAGTATTTATCGAATACGTGCTTTTAGAACTGTTCGGCTTTTAGAAAATTGTTCGGCCTCGTCTTACACTTGCTATTTTGTTTATTTTTCCCCGCTTTCTTGGTCAGCTCGCAGTGGTGATAAACGTTTATTTATGGCTGGCCATGCAAAATAAACACATTTCACCTTCCTCCGAATTGCATTTGGCAGATTGTGCAAATAAACGAATAAAATGAGCATTGCTTATTATTTGTGTTTGTCTCCCTACTCACATTAAATACAAAACATAAATGAATATGTATGTACATATGTATGTATGGAGCTTTCCAGCAAAATACACGCTTGGAAAGTTCTGGGGTCAACAAAACGTGGCCAGACGATGTGTGAAATCAACGTCACGAATTTTAACGCTGCATTAACAAAACGACAGCATTAAACACAACACACAACAACAACACTCATACTGTGATAAGTACAATAGCAAAAAAACTATTATGAAGACTCGAGTCGAGAAAGCTGGACTAGAAGATACCCTGACCTTAAATGAATAGCTATGACTAAAATTCAATATACAGTATCATCAATGTTTCTTATTCGATTGTCAATCTTTGTCAATTTAAATATTTGTATATTATCGATTAAAAGTGGATATCGGAAACCCAAAGAGTTATCGATTTATAACTTATTATATGGGAGAGCTTATATACCAAATCTAATGTCGCTGGCTAAATCGATTCGAATGTGGATGTTGATCAAGAATACATATATTTTCTTCTATCTGTTACACACATATACACAACCATTTCATTGGCTTAGGGAATAAAAACAAAGCCGCTCGCAGAAAAAATTTCACTTTGCCCACTTGGCGCAACAAGCAGAAACAAATTAACGACAATTTTCGGTTTATTTTTACATTTTTTTCTGTCAAACTACTACTACTCAGGCCCAGGCCCAGGCCCAGGCCCAGACCTATGCCCATGCCCAGGCCTAGGCGAAATGTCATGCTTGAGGGCACAATTATGCTGTCGGGGCAATGCCCGTTTAATACATTTGTGCACCCATAAGCCACCCTAGCAAAAGAAGCCCCATTAGGTGCTTATTACTGCAAGCCACCCCAAATCAACTGCAACTGTTGCAAAAACGGACTTGACACAGAACCAGCCGTGGGATTGTCACAGTTACCAATTCGCATACAATTTCAGCTTCTTTTTGTGTATGTTTGTCGGTGTGTGTGAGTGTGTGTGGGTCAGTTTGCTTCTAAACAGAACAACTTTGAGTGCCACACTTGGCGTATGAGCAATGTGCGTGTAATTAAATCTGTGCGCCAGGGTCATGTTGTTGAGGGCTCGATGCTTACCGTTACGCTGCTGCGGTTTATCTCACATTGACAGCCAAGCGTGGACTAACTAACTGTTTTGCGGTTACAAAACAACAGAAAATATTAATCATAACATTTGAGAGAAATGAAATAAATGGGATATCAAAAGAAGAAATAAGAAAAGTAACTCTTTTTAATGGATTTATAATTTTTGATTAATGTACTTTTTTTCATTTCTACACTTGTGAAACGATTTTGGTTATACTTTGATTATAAAATTAAATGCAAACTATGTTAAATTTCACTTTTTTGCTTACCAGCAATAAAATAGTCGCATTTCTCTGAGTGTGATCGTCAAAAGTGTTTAATTAATATGAAATTAAACACTGACTCACTTTATAAGCATAGCAAGAGGGAGGGAAAGCGAAAAAAAAAACAAATTTAATAAGCATGTCAAGCCAAACGGAACCGGAAGTGTGGGTGAAGTGATTTTTTTTTTTGGGGGTGGTGTTGTTGCACCTGCTGCTGGATATAAATAACCTTAACATGCGGTCAGTTTGAAGACCGCTCAAATTTGCTCATTAAACTTTCCGAGTTGGCAACACAACAAACAAGTGTTAAAAATATGTTTAACAAGAAAAAAAAACAACTGGGAAAGCACAAAATAATCAACCAAAATAAAAGTTCAGCTTAAACTGATGTTTAGCTTTTAAGCGCATGTGTGTGAAATTCAAATTAACAAGCAAATGAGCCAGAAACGAATGCGGCACACGTTGGTCTAAAGCAGTAAACAGACTTCAAGTTGGCTCCCTTACAGCCATCCATTCAGTAATATATTTCCAAACGTCTGGCGACAAAAAAAAAAAAAAATTGTGCAAACATTGAACCGGTTCTAGTTGTATATAGAATAAACATATATGTATATTTATGCGCGTATATATTTCTTCTTTTCGTTTTTGAATTTTTCTGTGTTAGCCACATTTTATCGTTTGTTGTTATATGTTGCGCCACGTGACGGTACGAACCAAAAAGCAGCACATAGATTGCAGTAATATTAAGCTTATTGCCAACAACTTGGCAAAGTGAAACTGATTCTTGCACGCTTCATTGATGATTAATTTCAGCGCGAGTATGCAATTGTCTAAAAACACAAAAAACACTGAAAGCCAACAAGGTCAACCAGTTTGTTATTCTGCTATGCAACTATTCCCTTGCGGCATTGCGGCGGAAATGAGCTGGCAACTTGGCTTCAATTACGGCTTAAATCAATGAATAACATTAAATGAATGACTAGCAATGCTTAAACAACGTCTTTAACTTTTGCGTGCATCGGGAACACTTAAACACTATGTTAAACCCTATTAGCACGAAGGTCACGAGCACAATTTCTAAGAAAAATATTTGTGTTGTTTAGCAAACATTTGTTGTTTATTAAGCAGGAATCGTTTGCATTCATTAAATAGTTCTTATGAATTAAAGTCGATTAGATATCTTCGTTGGATATTAAAAATAACTTTAACTCAAATTTCAAAATATAATCATTAAATGTAACTAATGAAATGGATGCACAAGGGTATTTTGTTCTAGTGTAAAAGTATGTGGAAAGAAATTAAGAATATATATTCGTGAACAACTCATCAGCCGAGTCGATTTAACAGTGTCCCTCTGTCGACTATAAGTGCTAGAGATTTCAGATGTGGAATAACACTTTTTCTTAGTCGCAGACTTAACTTTATAGGTTTATGATTTACACATGTAATCGATAACAATAAAATCACCAATTTAATCACCTAAAAAACACTGTAAATGAAAGAATGAAGCTTAATCAATAAGCACTGGCACAGTAATGACCGTCTAGCTTACCTATTCCTTTACATGTTTTACTCTCCTTGTTTGTATAGTTTGGTATTTAAATTTTTGGGTCAAACAAATACGTTTTCCCATTTTTTTCTAATAAATTCTAAATTTCTCTTTACAGTACCCCAATTTCTGTTATTTCCTTACCCATTCAACCAATACAAGACACGAATATTTAGCACATTCTTTCATTCTTTATTGAACTGCTGGCGGCACTCTTGAAGCGTCCCCCAACACGGCTTCAAGTGCCAATGCGTGCAGGCCGAAAAAAGCAAAACTGAAGAGCAGCACCAAATACGGGTAAGCAGTGTTACAGTGGGTAGTAGGTCTGTAATGTGTCCAGGTGTGTGCCCAGGTAAACCAAGTAAACAACAACAGCCTACAACGATTTCTAACACGTCAAGTATACGCAGCGTATGCGGTAATTAGTTTAACGGCTGTTTATTCTGGCCCACTGTTTAACTTGCCAATGGTCAATATGACAGTCCAGGCACCTATTCACCCCCCATCTCTCATCCCCATCCACCCAGCACTGCGTCGCAGCGAAAGTGAGCTGGGACTGAGTCGCAATATTTGCCTGCCTGCTGTTATCGCTGCTGATGTTGTTGCTGCTGCTGCTTGCTGGCAAAGTGCCGGCGTTTTTATTTTCGTTTGCGGGTCGTCAACCTGCTGCGGCTATAGCGCGGGAAAATGTGAAAAACAGCCGTTTTGTGTTTTTGTTGCGTCTGCGCATGACACCAGAGGGGCTTTTCCTCCTCTGGTCAATGCAGCGGCATGTGTCTGTCGCATGCCCAGAAACTCCTCCGCCGCTCTCTATCCCTAATCCAAATTTTCACTTTACTCCCACCAACATTCACTTACTGCCGCACCTTATTTTTATTTGGAGTTGTCGCTTGAGTAGAATTTCTTTATTTGCTCTGCTTTATGTCTTATGTCTTATTCAACGGCACTTGTGCAAGTCTCTTCTTAATCCTTCTTAATGTTGCAACACTCCGAAATTTAAACTGTTGTTAAGCCAATTATATGTGTGTTGCTGCCAGCGTCGCGTGAACGTACTCGGTGTCTCTTCGACTCTTGACAACTCTCCGCGCTCAAGAACTTATCGGCACGAAAGCTCAGACGCGACTGAGCGCGACGTTCGCATCGTTGACATCGGCAAAACGACATCGAGTCGGCATCGGTGAAGATTGTGTGGGTGAGACAGTGGCGTAGAGCCAGTGGAGTAAATGGGGTGTGAACTTATAAGTAAAGTTTGTACGAATTTTAAGGTGGTTTGATGTTAAAGCTAGTACACTGCTAATTGCTCATGTGTAATATAGAGAATAATGTATGTGAACTGTATGCATGTTCTGATGTTACAAAAGAATACAAATAAGTTTAGAATATACTATAAAACCTATTTGTACATTACTTAATGTTTACTTAGGGTTTAATAATTAATATATAACTAGAAATCCACAAATTGTGTTAAGTACTTGAGCAAAATCTATTTATTCTTACTATTAATTTAAATATCATTAATATATAATATATTTTTTTTTTTAATAGGATAACTTAACTTAACGCGGCTTTCTATAGAAAGGAAAAACGTTTAAAATATTACAATCGTTTTTTTAAGTTTTTTAAATAATAAATGTATGTCATACAATTAACATTTGCTGATTTGCTGTTAAAGAACAGTAATGCTAACTGTTAAACTCAAAATGGCACAGTTTGGCGGTTACAGAACTTTGAAACTCTAAGCTTATAAAGCTCTAAGTGCTTTTAATTCTTAACCGTTATTATTCTTTGTACAACTTCTATTTGAGTTATATGCGTATAAAAAAGAATACCATTACGTATAGCATTATTGGCAGTGTGATCTGAATGATTCAAAAGGCTTAAACTTTGGGAGGTTGTACAACCACACAAACACCGACAGTTGCATCCAATGGACCTTCCAGAAAAGTAGCACATGTCAACATATGGATGAGAGTGGCATCCAAGTTTTTAATGCAGATTTACGGGAGATATCACCAACTATTTTCCTACCAAATTTAAAAACTTGAGCTTAAAATCTTTCAAATGCATAGGCGATTCCAATTTTAAAATGGCCCTAAACATTTTGTATGTACATTTTTAGGGAACATTATAACATATATTGGTAACAAATTTCCTAGCTCCATCTTAAAAACAACGGCAGATATAGGCGCTTGCTATTTTAAAATGCGTCTGGTCTGACTTGACTTCCGGTCAAGTTTGGTAGCAATAGCTGTAATGATGTGAGTTATATTTCAAGTTTGCATAAAAACTCTCTTTGGAATATATATAGATTAAAGCGACTATAAAGGATATTTTATTATTATTAATTTTTTTAATTCGTATTGTTTTATTTAAGCAAATTCGTCAAAAAGGTATTTTTTTATAAAGTAGAGATAGCGATTTTAGGTCATTTTTGAAAAAAGTTTTTAATGCGTTTCACAATGACTCGTCTCAACATCATTCGATTTATTTTATTTCGATTCATTTTATGTAAATCATTTTTTGAACCGTAGATTTTTACCATAAAACTGAATACATTTATTGCTGGTATGTCGTGACCAAAATATAATAAAAACTCAACGTTATTACCTGCATAAAATGATTCTTAACAAGTATGGAGGGCTATCTTCGGCAACGAGAATATTATATATACTTAAAACTTCTTTTTTCAAATACGATTCAATCTATGCATTACATATTTCATGATAAATATAAAAAACATTTAAGTGTATGAAAAGAATCAATCTTAGAGAGCTATTAAAAAACAACCCTCTAAAACACTTTATGCCATGAGATCAAATTACATGATTTTTGGGGGTATTACTTCTTAGAACGTATCCTTTTATTTAATAATTAAAAACCATACCTTTATCCATCCTTAAGAGTCAAATAAATTAAACACAGCGCAGCCAAAAAAGTATTGCATACTTTCAGGCTTAATACATAATTTTTGCAACTTATAAAGAAAAAGTTTATACTGAAAGCAAAAAAAAAAAACTAAATAAATGTAATTTGACTCAAAAGAGGAGCGAGTGAAATTGAAATTAAGTGGAAAGCAGAGAAAGTAGGAAAATTAGCAAAGTGTTTGAAAAGTTTTAAATGGGTTTTGCAAAAGTTACGATGATTCTACCTTAGTTGCAACCTGGGTGTTGCTGTTTGCTGCATTTATTGGCCATTAGCTCGCCGGGCGCGTCACAAAGAAGCTGCTGCCGCCGCCCTTGCCGCCGTTGCCCACAAGTCTAATTAGATTGTTGGATAGTAGCAGCCTTGTGTGATGCTGATGCTGTTGTTAACGCTGGAGCTAGAGGCTCGAAGGTGTGTGAACGAACATGTTGAATGCAAAATGAACGACAACAAAGGCAAACAAAACCGCTAGCCACTGTGTGACCCAATTATATACATTTTTTTGAATAATTTTCCACTTTGACGTCACATTAGGGACAAGGCAGGTGCGAAGAAAAAATCAGCTATTTTATAACTCAATTGAATCATTTGCGTTACGCAATATGCAAAAGGTGGATAATTGTACTGGAATCCTTTTTAAGCACACCTGAGCCTTATTGCCGCTTAACAACTGCAAATTGAGCCAAAATGGTACTTAAGGCAAAAACCCATTCCAGCATTCCGCCCACTCGACAATTGGCCAATTGCCAGCGCTATGCATAATATAAGCCAATATCAAAAAGCTCAAGTCGCGAGTTTCAAATAGCCAACTAATGTGACGGCTGCGACTGCTGCGCATGTCCCCATGTGCGCCACTTGCCACTTGCCACCTGAACCTGAAAGCTTCGTGCGGGCAAACAACAGGTGCCTCGGCACAAACATGGTTAGAACACATTTCTGGCCACTATAAAAACGCACAAATTGTTCGCCTTTGCTGTTAGTCGCATTTT
This sequence comes from Scaptomyza parva, assembly GCA_035044645.1. Classification (NCBI taxonomy): domain Eukaryota; kingdom Metazoa; phylum Arthropoda; class Insecta; order Diptera; family Drosophilidae; genus Scaptomyza; species Scaptomyza parva. The sequence goes on from JAWNNT010000090.1 coordinate 16,919,169, forward strand.
CCACGCTGTGCCATACGATCTTGTGCTTCAATACTTGAAATTTAGCATGTTCTTAAGAAGTCTTTAACACAAAAGTCCAAACATATAATCATTTAAAATGTGTTTTTCTTCAAAGCTCAGTTACCAAAAACTAAACTAAACAAACAGTCAGCCAGGATAATGCCGAATGCCCGCCTAAGTTTAGGGCGAGGCATATTGCTGTTGATTCTGCTTATGTCAGGTGAGATTTAATTGAAATTTTATGTTATGTTTTATGAAATTTAAGTTATACAAGTGTTTTAATTAAGTCACAAATAATATTGAATCAAATGTTTGCTTCTATTTTAAAACATTTTGTCAGATCGGAACTATATTATCCAATCCCTTATTGCAATATCACATTTAGAAATATAATTGAGGAAAGGTTAATGACATTTTGATTTATTTTTAGTAATTGTGGTTACTTAGGTACATTACATTAAACCACATCGTCACAACGCCAATACTATGGGCAAAAAAAACCTATGACTTACTCTAATTATACCTCAATCATATCAAGCCAATGCTTCAGTGCGAAGTTATTGTTTTGATTCTTTGTTTAAATTAAACCTTGACATAATTCGCCTTAATAAAATTAATTAAAAGTTATAGCTAAAAGACAATTCTTTTGCTACGTTTTTCGGCAATTTTTCAATTACTAGTATTCCGATTTATCAATCGTCAAATGCAAAACTGTATAGTCCTTTAAGTTCCTCAACTTTTAGTAAAAAAGTGAAAAGACTGTGGTAGTTAAAAACAAAAACTTCTGATATATTTAAAAAAAATTTATTTTCGATTTGGTTTTCTTTTTTATAGACTTTTTTGCTTTACAAAAGAGTATTTTATCTCGTGTTCGATTGGTATAGCTAATTTCAAATCATATCTCCTGTGTTTCTTAACCAATTTTAATAAAAATTTCACAGATGTTCATTATTTTGATAATAGTTTCAATTTTATTTATTTATTATTTATTATTATTATCGATTTTGTTATCGACTCCATGTGTATACCGTAAATCAGAATTTAAAATAAACTTGCTATGTCTAGGGATTAGGAGAGCTCATATCCAAAATCTGGAGTCTCTAGCCTTTATTGTTCCTGAGATCGACGTGATCATACATACGGACGGACAGACAGAGAAACGGATGGCTAATCGACTCGGCTGTTGATGCTGATCAAGAATATATATACTTTATGGTCGGAGAAGCTTCCTTCTGCCTGTTACATACTATTGCACAAAACCATTATACCATTTTTTTTAACCATTTCATGGGTTAAGGGTATACAAAAATTCTGATTTACTTTTAAGGACAAACTACAGATCCTTATGCCCTGCGGGAAAATCCCGAAATAATAATAGTTAAATTTAAAAGCTACCTATTCTGAAACATAATTCGAATGACAGTATTGGCTACCGTTTTCATTCAATCTCTAGTAACACAAATAATTTGAATTGAAATATGAGTATCTTGAACTCGCGAAAAAAAACTGCTTATATATTGCAGTTCAAATAAAGGTACTGTATTATTATTTGGACTAAATAGTTATAATCTAATACCGAAAGGTAAAAAGTATATTTGTTTAATGTACGCCACTTTTCTTTACATCCCCCTTAAGTTTGTGTTTTGTCAGACAATGTGTTAATATTGGTAATTCACGCCCATCTACGTCAAAACATACCACTTCTCCAGTCATCCCCGTATGCCCCCCTTGTTTTTACTTGTTTCTACTTCGTTTAGATTATAATAATGATTATTCATAGTATATAATTAAAGGTATATAATTTAATTTTAACTCACAAGTGAAGACCTTTATAATCTGAGTAATCATTATATATGCATGAAATTTAATATGTTAATATACTAAACAGATAAACATTCATACCCTGGACATACGAAACGAGTATGAGGTTTTTTGCAAGAGATGTAACAGAAAGAATTTAGGATTTTCAATTTCATAAAGTACCATATACTATTTTATTGATCATCATCAAAGGCCGAGTCGATTTCAAAGACAAAAGATTTTGAACATAAGCTCTCCTAATTAGAAAAAATGTGTTTCAAGCCATTAACAATCCTCCAGTTTTTGATATACATTTCCTTATCTTATCAAGCTTTATCGACTAGAGGTTTCTTACTTGTCTTATAATACACAAAATATTAAACACCTAACAAACGTATTAAAAAGAATCTCACACGAATATTATTACCCTCTTATCATTAAAAATTGCAGCTTCGCTTATATGTGTTAAAACCAATTAAAATGAATCTTACCCGATTTTAATTTCGTTTTTGTGTTGAGTTCAATATTTCTATCTCAGATTAACAATTGACCTACAATATATTTAATTACAATAACAAAATGTATACGCATATCAACAATTTAAATCAGCGGTAAGGCTTAGAACGGAAATGTAATATCCGGTTTTGAACTCGCAAAAATATTAGTTCCTAAGACACACACACATGCAGGCAATTAACGGTGTTTTTTCACAGCGGCACCTTTGCGCCCCTCACCAATCGATGGGCAGGCGGAGAGTGCGTTGGCGACTTGGAACTGGCCAGTGGAAAGTATGTCGGAAAACTTATACAGCGATTTTGTGCACAACGGAAGCCCTTTGCCAAAATTTTCAACGGAGGAAATAGCGCCCGAATTTTCCAATGCGTTTGCCAAGGCGTTTAATTTCCCGCTGCTTCCGATGACGTTAAAAAGAAGGCGATGGCGCCTTTGGCACCAAAAGTACTCCAAGTATATACAGGAGTTGCAAGTGCAACCGACCTCATGGCTGGATGAACTACAATCTCCGGCTTCTGGTACGACGTTGACGAAACTAAAGCGTGCACCCATCCTATGGCCACCCAAAGGGGCAGCCAATTATCGTTACGTCTACGTCATACCCGAAGAGCAACGGAAACCGAAACGTGAATCGTCCGGCTATACGGGTCCATTGTTTAGGCCCTCTATCAGTGCTGGTGGGTTAGCTTAGCTACTTACTTAACACCAGCTAAGATAAGTGTCACATTTGACAATCTTTCAGGAGCCATGACCAATATGGGTGACTTCTTTAACCGGCTCAGGGCGAACGTGCAATTTGCCGAACACTCGCAACAGTTGGGTGAGGCGGAATCCAAGCTTCTGGAGGGCGAGCTTCGTCATCCATGGGAAACGGAATTAATCAAACCAGAAGACAATTCCAATTTGGGGCAACCGCCCGAACTTAAGCTAGGAGCTAAGCTACGGCAATCCGGACTCAGCTATCGGCCATCGCAGAAGATACGTTCACTGGTATCCCGCAATCCGACCGGATATCGCGGCTCCCAGTTTATAGATCCCAGCTACATGTGGCTAGGTCTGGGCAAATGACCATAAGCTTCCCAAGTCACAACGTATGATTCAGCTGCACAATTTGCGTCAATCTATTTTCCAATTTTGCCCCATCTTTGCAAACTATTATCTGTGTGTACATAAATAACATAAAACTCTATTTATATTTAAATGCAAGCATTAAACGATGCACCACAAAATGGCAAAAATCAATGAAGAAAGTTTTCACATTAAGACATAAGACCTTGTTCTTGATTCGATTGGTTTCCCATGTTGGCATAGCTGGGGTTGCTCTTATACTCTACACCGACGTCCTCAGGTTGTTCAGTTGTCGGACGTCTCTGACTGCATGTGAATTGAATTTCCTTATACAATGAATAGATGCCGCAGAAGATGTAGACTTGCCAAGCTACATAACATTATATGAATAATAATAAAGTAAATACGTAAGTACAAATATATCTGTAGACAATTAAGTAAGAGAGGCACTTACCCAATCCAGCGAGGAATGTGGCTGTAAAGACAGGCTTGTTATACTCTTCCGGCTTGTCACTGGAGAATGCCATAATGTACCAAGACAAACTGTATAAAATGCTAACGATGGCATCGATCACAGTTTGCAACAGCCAAAGATACAGCATGAAGGGACGCTCCTACATACGAGAGAAAGAGATGAGAAAAAGAAATGGGAAAAAAAGGTATTAACGAAACGTAAACGAACTGTACGCAGCCGCCTCTCACCTTTTTAATGCCCCAAATGAGTAAGCCCGAAGCGAGTAAACTGAGCACATGGAGAGCCAAGAAAATAATGTTCACAACCCAGTTATAAGTAATGGCTGGAAAGATTGTTGCTAGAAAACGCTCAAATCCACAAGAAATCTCTCTCTTACCTGCAGCCATACTATGCATTATCTCATTCAAACTATGGGACAAATTAATTATCATAAAAGATGAGAGCACAACTCCAAACCAACCAATAACGAGGCCAGCCGTTCTAAGGCGCATGCAGCAGAGTTCGCGCAACATTTTTGTAACAAGTTTTGTGCGTGCTTCAATGAAAAGATATAAACAAGTGGTCTTCCAGCGAAAGGCGCGAATGAACTGAAATCCAAAATGAATGAAGCTCATGTACATCCGATCTCTTTGATAATTTTTATAATTATAAATACGAATATGTATGTATGTATATGCCACCCTCTAATGCTTTGTTGTTGAGAGTAAGCAAACTGCTTGTGCCCGACTAACAGATGACCTCAACATTCTGAAAGTAATTAAGGCATAATGTATATATTTTGGATATACAGACAGGGGTGTCAAAAACCTCTGGAGATAAAACACAAAAGTTACAAAGAGTTGCTACCATTCTCAAATTAAAATTGCTTAACAAGTTTATGCGTTTTTGTCATTGTTTTCAAGCGCAACCGCAAGGCATTGTTATTATATGTAATGAATAACTAAATAAATTTATTTTGAGATTTTTGTCTTGTAAGTTTTATAAAATCAATAATGAATATTTTTTCCGCCAAGAAACTTAAGTTGCATGACAGCCCTGCGCTTATGTGAACTGTTCTGTCTTGTTCTTGCTGTACACATTCGCACACATATAAAAGTTGTGAAGGTTGCCACTTCATACAAAAAAGGTGTTTTGTTTATTTATCACAAAAAAGTGTGGTTAAAACTACCTTATTGAAGACTAAGAATAATAGCAACAAGATACCTACTCGTTGATAATAGTTATTGTTAACAGAACAAGGTGGTAGCTCTCTGGTTAAAAATGGGTTTGCACGCTAACACCAAACGGAAAATTGTTAATAAAGATTTATTAAAATATAAAATCATGAATTAAACATTTATAAACTGCAAATGTGTTCGAAATAATCAACTACTCTAGAAATTACGTTTCCAAAATGTTTTATATTGACTTAAGTAACCATAATTCTCGGCCTTATACATGAAATTTTAAAACCATCTTTTATACAAACCTTAAAGTGAGCAAGGTCAAAAAATTGCTAGTGCTATAATATCCCAAACCAGACAAAAATTCAAAAATGTTTAAACGCCAATTTGTCATATAGTATATCACATTTAAAAAAGGAACTTTAATTTTTTTTTAAATATTGTGTTAATATATTAATAAGACAAATCCAGGTCACAGCTTGTTGTGAACAGACTTAAAAAAGTAAAAAAATTTGACGTATAAGATCATAAATATGGATACTAATACTTAGTATGATATCCCGTAGCCTTAACAACTTCTCTTATCCTATTATTCATGGAAGTTACCAGCTTCCGGGTAGTTTCTGAACTGATTTTGCTCCACTCATCCAGTAGGGCATTTTTTAGATCCTATTTGTTGGATATGCTATGTTTCAGGATGTAATTTCTCAGCAGAACGCACTAATTCTCAATTATATTTAAACCTGGAGACAGGACCGCTGGAATTGGCAAGTGGGAGCAGTTCCAGATAAGCCAGGACTGTACTATTCCCGACATATGTTTGGGGTCGTTATCTTAGTAGATATTTTTTTAGGATATTGAGATACATATTATTAGCCATTGTTCTCTCAAAAATCACCAAGATCCGGGCACTGGCTGACGACTTACATGCCCATACCATGACTCTTGCTCCACGATGCATTACTATTGTGTTTAAGTTTATGGGGCTCTGCGCAGTACTGGACCGACGCCACACATAAAACGGTCCGTTTGAGCCGTAAATGTTGAATTTGGACTCGCCTTCAAAGTTGGTAGTGTGCCAAGAATCCATGTCCCCAGTGCCCTTGTTTTCCTGATGATATCTCGCTAATCCCCTTCGCTGAAATTCTTGTTTAATGCCATTCTGCCCTTGCCCCCCATCCGATGAAACGCCAAATGATGTGGTCCACAGTTGTGCCCCCGAGATTGACCATTTTAGCTATTCGGCGTTCGGTATATCCGGTTTTAAAGTGTTCCAGGACAAGTTTTCGTTGTTCAATGGTAGTCCATTTGCGCATGGTCTTTGTTTGCTGATTCCATCCGAGATGCAGGATATTACTGAACTGACTACGAAGGATTAGTCTATTTATACCTATAATCTATGCATTATATTAGAACTTAGGTATAAAATCGGGGTTTTATGGCACGCAGGTGTCTATAATGTATCTGCTCAGAATAAGCTGTGTCCTAAAATTAAGCTACTTTTTGACATAACCCGACCTAGCAAGTGGGCAAACCCCTGTTCAATGCGGTCAAATATTGATTCTGGAGGTTTTTGGAATCTTTGAAAAATATTGGGAAATAAGGTGTGACATAGTGTATGTATTTTATCCGCTCAAAGTTAGTTTTCGTTTGATTTGCGGTTTGTTTTGAATTCTGTCACACCCCTAATAATTCTATTATGTGGTTTCTTAAAAACACAAATGAGATGAGTAGGGCTTGATATCCGTGTAAGTATGTATGTCTTATAAATATAACAAGTAAGAAGGCTCTAGTCCCTTAAGTCGTCATGCCTTACCCCTATCAGCTTAAAAGCTCAAATTTAATTTTTATACCGGAAATTACAGAGACTGCACTACTTTGTGAACTTCAGGATATTAAGCCCATATTTTCGACAGGACCTGATGGAGTACCAAGTTGTGTGCTTAAGAACTGTGCTCAGAGTCGTCTAAAACCTTTGCATAAACTGTTCAATTTGTCCGTGAAGTTATGCTCTTTCCCAAAAATTTCGAAAGAGTCATATATTATTCCATTGCATAAAAAAGGAAACAAATCTAATGCTAAAAACTATAGAGGTATCTCCAAGTTGTCTGATGTCCCAAAGATTTTTGAGAAATTGATAACCGCTCATCTTCAACATCTTTGTAAATCTATGATTTCGCTGTGCCAGCACGGATTCATTAATACCACTACTAACTTGCTAGAATTCACAACATTTGTTATCAAAGGCTTTGAAGAAAAGATACAAACTTATGTTATTTACACGGATTTCAGTAAGGCTTTCGACACTGTAAGTCATAATCTTTTAATTTATAAACTTTCCCAATAGTCTCACTTTTTGGGTTACAGATTATTTAACCATTAGATTTCAGAGGGTATTATTTAATGGCTCACTTTTTCAAGCGGTTCAGGTCACTTCTAGTGTTCCTCAAAGAAGTCATCTTGGACCGTTATTATTTACGCTTTTTATTAACGACCTTTCTTCCATTATCAAATACTCTCGGGTGCTGATGTATGCTGATGATGTAAAATTATGCATGTCGGCTGCATCTCTTCTGTCTGGTCATAAACTGCAAAGTGACTTAGACCGTTTTCAAACTTGGTGCAGAACAAATTTACTGCATCTCAATTGCAGTGAATATAAAGTTATGTCTTTTTACAGACGAACGCCCCACTTCAATACATATCTTCTCGATAAACAACCACTTGATCAGATTAAATGGGTTGAGGATTTGGGTATTCTAATGGACCCAAAGCTTAAGTTCGACAAGCATATTTCTTCAATTGCAAATCGTGCATCAAGTGCCTTGGGGTTCATTAAGCGCCGGTCGAAGGAATTCGACGACCGCTACTTAACAAAAACCTTATATGTGTCTCTTGTGCGACCGATTCTGGAATATGAATCTTGTATATGGTACCCCAAATACAGGATTCATCAGGATAGATTAGAATCGGTGCAAAATCAATTTTTGCTTTTTGCTCTTCCGGGCCTTAACTGGGATAATTCTATTAACTTACCTTCATATCATAGTAGACTTTCACTAATAAATCTTCCCTCACTTTCTAACCATAGAACAATGCTAGCAATAACCTTTCTCCATAAATTAATAAATGGTAAAATAGATTCTTCAATATTAATCAACCAAATTAACTTTGCAGTTCCTATTAGATATACTAGAAATTTTGTACCTTTAGCTCTTCCACCCTGTTACTATAACTATGTTATCCATAACCCCTTTCGGATCTTATGTGATACATATAATTATCTTTCCTATTTAATACATAGTGCTATTTCTATTTGCTCTATAAAAAAACTAGTTTTGTCTCATTTGTCTACTTGTTCGCGATCTTCGTAACAGCACGCTACGAAGTGCGCCCCTCGGTCGGACGGGCGGGAGGTGGGTTGCTTTGTGCTAGGGTCCGCGCGTTAACAAGCCGGTGCTTGGTATCGTTGGGCCACTTGAATGTACTGTCCGTTAACCCTTGACCATACATACGGTCATGCCATACACATATGGCTGTGTACTTCGTTACCATTCAAACGAATGGCTTCATATCTCCGGTGTTTAACCGATTTTAATCAAAATTTCACAGATGTTCATTATTTTGTTAATAGTTTCAATACCCACTTTCAAAGACGATATTTTATATAATTAGCAATAAGTGCTTTGTTTGGATCAAAATATTTGTGCATACTGTCGTTTTAAGTGCCTCTTATAATTAAAACGTTTGATTGGCTCAACTTGTAGATAGCAAGTATATATTAACCTTAATTTATAAAATGCTGTGCAAAAAACCTCTTTTTTATATAGGTATAATTATATATATATAACTTATAATTATTTTAAATTTTGTATTTTCATTTTTAATTTTTGGTGAGCATTTACATATTTGTTATATTACAAAAATATACTTGTATTTAAAGGTGAGTATTAAAAGGTAAGAAAAAGGGTATAATGGTTTTGTGCGAAAATATGTAAAAGGCAGAAGAAGGCTTCTCCGACCCCATAAAATATATATATTCCTTCTTTCTGATTGTTACATACTTTTGCTCAGAACCATAATACATGGGTTATATGTATGTATATATATATATATATATATATAAATATATAAACTTGAACGTCAATAACTTAGAAATATGTTTTAAAAAAATATATGTTTGGTGTTTGCTTATACAGCGGATAAATGACTTAGTTAACCTTAAGATACGACATTTTCAGATTTTAGCATTCTGGAATTGCTCTTATATTGTACGTCCTCAGAGTGATCTGTAATCTTATTTGCTTGTATTTGCCTATAGAGCGAATAGATTCCGCAGTAAACGTAAACTTCCAATGCTACAAAATATACGTATGTAAATACAAAAATATCTATACATAATTAAGTTAGACCGGAACTCACCTAATCCAATAAGGAAAGACATTAAAAAAGCGGACTTGCTAAATTGAGTACGTTTCTCATCCGAAACCGCAAAAATAAACGTAGACACACTGTAAAGAACAGTAATAACGATTCTAATGACAGAATTGATCAGCCAGAGCAACACAAACAATTGACGCCCCTACATACATACAAGAGAGAATTAAAAAGAGATTACCGAAAATTTTCAACATTTGCAGTCGCCTCTCACCTTCATAGCGCCCCAAATGAGAAAAACCGAAGTGAGTAAATTAAGCACATTAAGAACCAAGGCAATTACGGCCATAATCCAGATATGCGTTAAGGCTGCAAAGATTTGACTTTGTGATGCTTGAAAAGGCACAGTTTCATAACAAATCTCTCTTACCTGCAGCCATACTATGCATAATCAAATACAAATTATGAGACGCACTAAGTATCATAAGAGTTGAGATTACAACTCCCAACCAACCAATGACAATGCCAGCAGTCCTAAGGCGCATGAAGAAAAGTTTTTCCAACATTCTCAGAAAATTTTAATAAATTGAAAAAAAATTGTAATGAAATTGAATGATTCAAAACAAGTGATCTCGCAGCGATAGTCGCGAATAAACTGAGTTCAAAAATGAAAAACGAGTATGTAAATAAAAAATCGCATATATACTTACATACATACATACATATGTGCGAGTGTTCTATTCTACGTTGTTAACAGAATGCAATATGTTTGTGACCAACTTACAAATACCATTCAAAATGTTTTAAGTACAAAAGGCTTATATTTAATGATACATACTTCTATTATATGAATGCCAAAAGAAAAAAATATGATGTTTAGGGTATCAAGTGTCAAATGTTGTTGATGAACATGTCTTATTATTATTATAAGAGTATAGTATAAAGCGCATTCTCAAGTTCATATACAAATAAATTACAATTGCATGCCTCTCTTATCTTAATATGCATCTCTCTTTGTTGATGCATTTTTATTAACTCATTCATACACATGCATACATACACACCTAAATTTGTAATGAAACCAATTCACTGTGTATTTCTACAGAATTTATTCCGCAATCAAACTGCATTTAATATTTTTCTCGGGAAAACCCCATTATGAGCATTGATATTTTATTAAGAACAACAAATACACTCAGCAGAATATATGTGCTTCTAGTACTGAAGCTTTTCATCATGTAACAAAAAATCTACAAGGTACAAATGTAAAAGGTAATGTAAATCAATAGAATTTATCATCATCATATAGGCTTTACGTTTTATAACTACAGCGAACCAATTTCTTGTTATTCTTCGTCGTTTTTATATGACTTTATTCTTTAGCTATGCCTTTTTCAGAGCATATCCTATACAAGATTGCGTATTTAAGCTCACTAAGCTAAATACTCCCATCTCCTTTGCTCTCACATAATCATAATGCATTGCCTAAATTTAAACGTTAAGGCGTGAATGTTATTCGTGAATGTGTGTATTAGATGTGTGTAGACGATGATCCAAGAGTTTTGGGAGTATGCCATACAAATGCACGTGAGCTCCTGAGGGTCAAGCTACAAATATTAAAATCTTAAATTAGTCCAGCCAGTTTCTTGCACCAAACGGCCATCAACATCTCCTATTATACTGAGTGCCTTACGGAAAAAAAGTTTCATTACCTAATAATAATATTTAATTTCCAAAAAATATATTAAACAAATTTTTAAAAATATATAAAAACAATAAATAAATAAAATAAAAACAAAACAAGTAATTCTCAATATTTTAGATACACTTTAAATACTCTTTCTGAGCTCATGTGCATGTTTACACATTTGTATAGCAGTTGCGTTGACAAACTTAGTGTTATTATCAAAAGTGTAGAGAGTATTCATACTTACAGTTTGGCACAAAATACTTTTTGTCTGTGAAAATTTTTGATATTTTCACTTTAGAGATATACGGTCACACTGGCTGTTGCTTAAAATTTTTTTTTAAATTATATTTTTTTAATTTTTTTAAAAATTATACAGTTAATTATCTCTTAAACCCATTAAACAGAACTTAAATAACATAAACATTAACAAAGAAACATTAAAAATACTAACAAAGGCACAAAATTCAACTGACACACAAGTGTTAGTAAAGGTTTTTTTTTTTTTGTTTGTTTTTGGTTTTAAACTATAATAGTGCAGTACCTTTTTCTCGCCACGCAAGATTACAATCCCTAATCTCAATCTGCAGAACTCGCTTTCCGCAATCTTGTTAACTTCTTTAGCCAGCTTGGGGCGAACGTACAATTTGCCGAACTCTCGCAGAACACTATCAGAGCAAACAGTTACGCATGCTTTGAGGAATATGTACATATGTATGCATGTATGTATATAAAAAAAGGGAATTCACCTTGCACCAGTGCAGGCTGGTACCGCAAAAAACAAAAACAATTTTATCATTTACCTCATAATTTATTACAAATATGTATTAATTTTTAAATTTTAGAAATGCTGGAGTATTGTGCACGGCCATTATTTGTCGCATTTGCTTTTATCTGCTTATACAGCGAATAGATGCCGCAATAAACGTAGACTTTCAAAGCTACAATAAATACATACATACATAAATTTTTAAATTTCTATACATATATGTAAGTAAGAATGGCACTCACCTAAGTTACAGCAGAACGAGAATGCAATGAGAGGTATATTACTTTTAGCATCAGGATTAGCATCTGGGTACGGATCAAATATGACAGACAAAGGGAATAAAGAGTGTATGACGATTTCGATGGCATAATTGATCAGCCAGGGCAGCAACATCAAATGACGCTCCTACATACGAGTAAAAGTGAAGGAAATTTAAGAAAGTGATAAACGGAACTTCTGACGTTGGCGATCGCCTCTTACCTTTTTGGTACCCCAAATAAGTAAGCCCGAAGAGAGTAAATTGACCACCACATAAGCCAAGACAAGGGAGCACACAACAATAACAGCTACAAAATAATTGAAATTCGTTAAGCTGAAAAACGTTCAATATCTCTAGAAATTATTTTTACTCGTGTCAAGTTTGTCATATTTCGTGTAATTATTTCCTGCTGTGTCAAACAAATATACCAAGGCAAAAGACAAACAAAGTATCAATATAGTTGAGGCCACAACTCCGAGCCAGCCAAAGACGATGCCAGCAGTTTTGAGGCGCATGCAGAAAACTTTTTGCAACATTTTTTTTTACTAAGTTTTGGTACGTGCTTTAATTAAAATATTCACGGGGTGTCCCAGCAAAAGGCGAGACCGAACTGAATTATCAAATAAAAAGAGAATTTCAACATACAACCGATCTTGATTGTATATCGTCTTTATAAAAATAAAATGACATAAATATATACATATATATATGTATGTATGTCTCTTCATCTTATTATACCCTTAACCCATGAAATGGGTAAAAAAGGGTATAATGGTTTTGTGCAAAAGTATGTAACAGGCAGAAGGAAGCTTCTCCGACCCCATAAAGTATATATATTCTTGATCAGCATCAACAGCCTAGTCGATTTAGCCATGTCCGTCTGTCTGTCCATCCGTCTGTCGGTCCGTCCGTATGTATGAACGCGTCGATCTCAGAAACTACAAAAGATAGAGACTCCAAATATTGAATATGAGCTCTCCTAATCTCTAGGCATGACAAGTTTGTTTCAAATTTTCGATAACTTTTCCGGTTTACGATATACACATGTAATCGATAACAAAAGAAACTAAAATTTCAAAAATTTGAAAATGAGTATTGAAACTATAAGCAAAATAATGAACATCTGAAAAATTTTATTGATATGTTCAGAAACACCGGAGATATGGAACCATCAAGCATTGGTACAGCGGTACACGTACATATGAGTGTGTCTGTCAGCCCGAGCGTCTGTCCGTCTGTATGGTCAAGGGTTAAGGGTATCTTCTAGTCGAGCTTACTCGACTAGAGACTTCACACTTGTTTTTCCATGTCGATGGTAAACAAACTGCTTATGTGCGCTAACAAATACCCATTAGCATGCATTAAGTAAATAAACCTAATACTTAATAACACATACAAGTGAGATGTGTAAAAGAGTATTCTCCACCAAAGACAATTGAACTACTCCTACCTAGAGATACCCTAGTCCCTAAACATTATGCATACAGACATAGCCAAATTCACTCGTCTAATGATGCTTATTAATAATACATATACTTTATGGGGTCGGTGATTCTTGATTTTGTCCATTAAATATATTTCCGCAAACCAATATACCCAACACACATATAGTAAACAGAATATGGTTTGGTTTCGATCCAGAAGTGACATAAGAAAACGACAAAATCAAACCGGTATCGCTAAGCAAATGCTGAAAGAAGCGAAACGAGGCAAACATAGAACAGCACACTTTAAAAACCCTATATCCCAATATGAAGTTATAGCCAGTGAAATAAGTTATGTATAAGTTGATGTACATATTAAGTATATTAATTATTTTAGTGTTAGTTATAGATTTTGAAAAAAGTTATATATATAGTGCTTAATTAACTATGCGTAAGCATATTGATAAAATAATAGTTAGTTTAAATGAAGGAAATCAAATTGAAATGTTCTCGCATTTTGTTAGTTAATTGTGCAAAATTTGAATAAGAACAAACTACCTTCCCATGATAGGCACTTGCAAGCAGATTAGAGCAAAAGTTAAAAATTGCCAAAATTATATTCGCCTACAACAACAAGAGAAATGAAGTACGGCAACATCTAACTGCGCACACTTGACTCGCCCTTCACAAGAAAAAAAGAAAACAGCAAACTGAACACAAACAAACACAACGATCGAGATGAGTAAAGCCCGAGGCACAGTAAAGACAAAAATCAAAAGCAATGCTGATATGCGCCGTATATGTTTCTAAAAAATAAAAACTCAAGAGGGATTTGTCCAGTCTAGAGTAGTTCAATTGTCTTTGTCTCCACTTTATATACAAATTCATTCCATTTGCGTGCCTTTTTAATCTCTATGTTTAATATTGTTTGTTAATGTTTCAAATAGATATGTGCACACGTGCACATAGAATTTATTTTTAGATTTAAATCAAACATATTTAGAAATTAAATCACTCTATATTTGTATAAGCAAAATCGTTATCGATCGTTAGCTCTGGAAAACCGACTTTGAAAATATTTTTTTTTGCTATAAATAAAAACAAATGCATTTCTTTGTAACTTTGGCTTGTTTAATAGCCGGCCGGTTAGGTATTCCCTATCCCAATGTAAACTGAATCGTGGTAAATCCCGTGTTTAAACGCATTTTACGGTATAAATATTATTTTAATTGATAAAACAAGTTCGGACTGTCGAATATTTTATATACTTAAAATAAAACCTACTCGTTTCATAGTAAAATCTTGATAAAAATCTTGCATTTTGATGATATAGTATAATCTTGCATATGAAATAGTAGTCCTAAAATTTCTCAGACAGTTACTTATACGACAATTTTCCACTTCTGATCATATACAATATGCTTATATATTTATTCAAAGAGATATATGTACATATATATTTGTATTTCTACATAGCAGAATTTAAATATGCAATTTATTTATTACTTCATTTTGGGTGATATGTTTTTTTTTATCGCATTGCCATTGCATGCAAATAAAATTACATTTTGTTATAACTGAAACCAGAATCGACCTTATATTGTACACTCACGTCCTGGGGCTGGGTAACAATTAGATGCTTCTGCTTGCTGGATAGCTTAAGGTGCTTGTAAAGTGAATAAATGCCATAGTAGATGTAGAGTTGCCAGACTGTAAACAATTTCCATTAAAAACTATGGTTATATTTTTTCTACAATTCAGCGACTCACCAAGTCCTGCAGTACAACCGAATAATATGACAGGAACGTTTACTGAAGGTATTTGACGACCAGACATCGCGACACACAACATGAAAATCTTACAGATTATGCCAACAACAGTTCCAAAAGCAGAATTGACCAGCCAGGGCACCAGCATTAAATGTCGCTCCTACAAAACAGTAAAAAGAGATAAGCAATAAAACTTAAGAAATTAACGGAACTCATGGTAATTGCAGCCATCTCTTACTTTCATGGTGCCTATAATAAGCAAGCTTGACGATATTAAATTTAGCACAACAACCGCCAAGTAGACGCTGCATCCAATAATAAGGACTGCAAAGATTGGATATTGTTAAACTGAGTGATTACTCAGATGCATGGAAGATTACTCTTACCTAAGTGTATTTCTTGATGTATTGCATTAATACTACTTGCAATATTTTCAGAAATTTCATTTGAAAACCCCAAAACGGCGGTTACCATAATTGTCATCATAACTGAGCCAACAAGTCCTAGCCATCCTACCACGATGCCGGCCGTATTAAGGCGCATAAAGCAAATGGTTTGCAACATTTTTATAGCAATTTTTTTTTATAATCACACTTTGCTTAGCTGAAAAGTTTAAACACCACCATCCAGACAAAGACACGAATCAACTGAATTTTTTTCTAAATGAAAATCAGATGCCAGCTCACATTCAACATGTACAAACACAAATGCATATGAATGTGTGTATGTGCCAGTACCGTTTTATTATTGTGTACTGCATCTGTGCATTGTGACTAACAGATACCCTTTACATTTGAGTTGAATACAAGTGCAAATTAAATAGGTATGTATGAAACTGCCAATCAGTTTTGTAATTAAAAAGTAATGCATCTAATCGCAAGAAAATTACAATTAAATGAGAGTGCGAGAGCGCCATTCGTTCGACAGCCAAAGTGCTGTGGGTTCTGATCTCAAGCATTTTAGGGGTCAAACACTGTATGAATTTTTTCTATAATATACCCGCTCGTTACTTACATATATGTACATATGTATATATTTGCTTGATGTGTGTATTTAGTTATTTTGATTTTTGCATCTGTATGTGACATTAAATTTTTTTGTGCTCATGTTTGTGTAAATATGTACATATATATTCAAATGAAATTGCGTATAATTTTATAAGAGATAAGCCATCGTCATTAGTTGTTTGTTAAGGGAAATCCCACATTGATAATTGTTTTCTACAAAAACATTAACAAGCCGGCCACGTAGAATATTCTGAATGTTGTTGGTACACATACGAAAATAAGTTATAAGTTCCGCTTTCCATTTTATTGTCTCAATTTACTCCCCCATAATTAACTGATTTATTATATTTATCACGTTTAACTCTTGTGAAATGCTGAATATTTTTTTAATCATTACCAATCATTTTTGTATATATGAATATAAAATACGTACATATGTATATATTTAAAGGCCAGCATTAATAAATGCAGAAAAAATGGCAAAATATTATTTGATCAATATAATCACGATAGTTTTAAATATACGAGCTTATGCATATACACTGTGTATTGCTTGTATTCAAGTTAAGTATACATATTAATTTTAACATCAAAAATATATATATATATATAGAATATTTCATATGATTTCGTTTCATTCGAATGTATTTCGTTATCGCTTTCCGTCTCGATACATCCAATTAGGCTTTCCCTCGAAGATTAGATTTTGGTATAGCTGGGATAAGTATTGCCTTGATTTGGTACTGCTTGTCCCTGTGACTGATTAATCAATGGACGTTGCTGTTCGCGTGTGAGTTGAATCTGCTTGAACAGCGAGTAGATGCCATAGTAAATGTAGATTTGCAAACCTAAAAAAAACCGATCGAATGCATTGCGCAGTTAGTGTCGTATACAAATGTGGGAGTACAACTGTGTGTAGTATACAATACGATAAGCGCCAAATATTCATATTTATACATATCTACGACGAGCCGGCAAAATATTTATCAGCAATTGCACATTTACATGTGTACATTAAAAATGCACATGTGTTTGTGCAATCGGTTTACCATGTAAGAAAATGTGACTCACCCAGTGCAAGAAAAGTAACAATCATGACAGGAACGACACTGCCAAAGTCATTGCTCGATATTGTGGCAATTACTAGGAATAAATGATATATAATGCTAAAGACGAGACTAACGCCAGAATTGATCAGCCACGGCAGCAACATCAAATGGCGCTCCTGCATGGGAGAAAAAGAGATAAGCATATACGGTTCGTATAAAATTTACAACAAAGCAAAAGTAAACAGAAGAGTAGAACATGAACTGTTGACTTTGACGGACTTCCCCTCTTTCAACGTTACCTTCATGGTACCCAGAATGAGCAGGGCCGATGCCAATAAGTTGAGTACAATGATGGCCAGGTAAACACTGCACACAACGATAAGAGCTGAAATATAAAATAATAAGTAATTTTGTATGGTTATAGTGCTCAGCAGAGCAGTGCAGCTTTTCTTTTTATGCTCTAGCTCTCTCTTTCTCTATCAATTCTTATGTTACACTTGTTTTTGCACTTACCCGTGTGAATTTCATCATAATTCGCCTTGCCATCTTTCATGTTCTCCATAATACGTTGAGCAATCACATCGGAGTAGCCCAATACGACGGAGACCCCAATTGTCAACACAAATGAACCCACAACACCAAGCCAGCCGAGAACGACGCCGGCGGTGTTGAGGCGCATACAGCACAGACTCTTCAACATGTTTCACTGGTTGTTGTTTTGGTTTTGATCAAACGAAATAGCCTTCAAAGTAAAACCACATACATATATGTAAATGGATTGGTTCGTCTAATGAAATTGGATGCCAACACAAAATATAAGAACACAAACCTTTTTACTAGAACTTGTTGTACCTTTCTCGAACGTGTCGCAATTGCGAATGAAATGCAATGCTGTTAATCCGCAGCAACAATAACAGTTGGAGACGGGATTGATGCAATATAGCGATAGTATTTTTATTGTAGTCACAATTTTAAAACTGTGCCGGGTCCCTAAAATGTTATATTCACCAGTATGAGGTGCTGTTTGATAATATTATTGTTTGAAGCTCAAAAATACGTATGTTCATACTTTTATATACTTTCTATGCCTATGAACACAATTTAAATGCAATGTCATAATCAATTGTCACTGTATTCAGAAAGTAGCAGTTACAGTACTAACTGGAGTTACCAGACTGCTGGAAAACTAATTAGCATTTTAGTGAGATTTTAAACAAATCGCAACTGTTATGTTTACGGTATGCGCAAAGAAGAGCTTACACACACACGCCAAAGACAATCCAACTAGTAGTTGGATTGTCTTTGGATTGTCTTTGTCAGCACGCAAGCCGCCTTTTATTGCGCTCTTTCCATAACAACAAAAACACACATACAATAAAAAACAAACTGCGCTCTCTCTCTCTCTATGTATATACATACATATGTACATATATTGCTGTGAGATGAATGGACCGTAGAACGTTGAGCCGTGTCAGTTGTGTTTCGCCTGTTGCGCGCATTTGTCGCAATTTCGTTTAGTATCTGTGATCGCTTTCGACCATTTCGGGAAAAATCTTTCAACTTTGTCAACGTCACTGATATAAGCCAGGCTTTTAAATGGAAATCAAACTAAGTGTCGATCGTGGACCATGCGATACAGAGTTACGTAGCTGGTGTCTGGGCATAGCAATCTATTCGCTAATTTCTATTGCATTAAATACGCTATTTTCGCCATCGGGTTAGTAAAATTATATATATTGTGGTTTTAATATCTAAGCACACACACCCATACATATACTTTTGAATATATGTTCTCATAGTTGCGTATGGTTTTTGTTTTGCTCTGACTTTTCCTCATTTTATGTTGCTATTGAAATACGTCCACAATGGCCACATTCTATATGTATTTTATTTTTATATATGTACATACATACGTAAATATAAAGTATGAGCTAATACTTCGCTATAAAAGGCGTTTTAAAACGTGTTCTGTTGACGAGGGCGAGCTGTTTTTTCGTTGTTTTTCAAAATTACATACATAGTTTGGAATTCGAAATGACAATGACGCTAAGTTTGAATACAGTGATGATCACACAGAGATTAATTCTTATTTTCCAGTTCTGACATTTATTGGATTCACAATCGCGGTCATTGCAAATGTTTGCTTACTTATTGGCTGTATGAGGGTAAGTAAGAAATCCATAACAAAATATAAACACTTACATATATATAATATTAATCACTATTTGTATTATTATGTTTCACATACAAAATGTGTTATATTTCCGTTGCCCCAGTGGCAAAAATAATTATTTGCTTTTGATAAGTCATATCTTGAGGTGGAGATAGTTTCCACAAAAATATTTTTACTTAAATATATATGTAAATATGTTTATACGCTTGAAAATTATCTCAAAAGTTTGTAACGCATAGAAGAATGCATATCCAGCCCTAAAAAATAATTCGTATCACGAGCTGAGTTAAAATAGACATGTCCGTAAGTCGATCTGTTTCTAAGCAATCTATTTCCTCAGTTCTATGCTTAAAATGTGGATATTTTAGTTTTGTAGAAGTTTATGTAATTGACAAAAGGAAGCATCTCTGATACCATAAACTATATATATGTTCTTAATCAACATTATCAGCAGAGTAATCAGGATTAATTTTTAATAATTGTTATTTTTTTACAGTTTTTGATATACAGATATTAAGCGATAGCAATAGAATTTTAAAGTTGAAAAACGTTAAGCTTTTTTTAAAAATTATAAATATCTATAAAATATGTAATTTAATATGTTGAATTCAAAGATATTAAAGAATGAGGTTAATTACATTTTCATGACCTTATCCGTAAGGTTAAGGTGTAGCGTATCTCCTAGCTGTACTTTCTTGACTTGAAAGCCCTCTTACTAGTTTTAATCTGCCATCAAAGCGAAATAAAGGGTATTGTGGGGTGTCTTTTTGCATCACGTTTAGTATAAGAAGTAAATACTTATAAAATCCTTAATAATTTCAGCTTAAAAATTAAGTAAACTGACTTTTAATTATTAGAAACAAAACACAGGACCTTTAAAAATATTATATGTACATTGCTAAACTTACTAAAATGGCTTTAAGAGCCAATTTTAAGGCATTAAAAAAAATGAATAAAAAATATATTTAACGCATTTAACAGCTTAAAAAACTGACTTCTACTTAATTCGGAAAAAGAAAGGGTATTTAAATTCTTGAAAAATAAAATCAAAATTATTTTAAACATCAGCTCTCATTACACCTACTAAAGGTATTCCGCAGGCATGGTAATTTCTCTTTTAGTTTCTATCTTATCTATATAAACTGTGTGAAACCATATAGGATATACCCACTTTTATATTTGTTTTTTATATATATTTTTATTCCTTTGATTTTCCTTGCAGTTTAACAGCAAACTCGTTGCCGTGTGGTTGATATATGCCTTGTTGATAGCCATCAACTTTCCATTTGCCATATTTGGCACAATCTTCCATTTTGGTGGTTATCGCGAATCGACGGGTTTCAACAATGTAATTTTGGCACTGCTCTTTCACATTGTAGTCATGCGTAAGTACTACTTTTTGAACTTAAATAGTTTTGAGTATTTTAAAGTATCAATTACTTATCTGTTACAGTTATTTGCTTATTCTGCGCCCGCCTCGTCTACTCGTACCATCTGGCGCTGAAGCATCAGTCGAACCCGCAACATGCGGTCGTTGTTTGAATAATCTCTCTTGTGCATTTAGTGTTGAAATCTTTCCTCATTTTGAGTGCATTTGCCGGCAATTGTTTAATTTAAGAGTTGTAACCATGTGCCTTTTAATATACACACCAATATATTTATATGATGATAAAACAGATTTGTAATAAAATACGGCTCTTGTTGTATTGAATTGCAATTTGTCGTGTAACATGTTATTTTTACTTCGGCGCAACTATCAACAGTTTGAAATATACATATACATACATACAGGGTGCTACTAAAAGCTAAACATTTTTATAGGACTTACGCAACAGTTAAAACAATATTCATCAATACACATAATCGGCTACATACATATACATATATATCTACTATACGGCATCTAACTAACTAAGCTAACGTATTCTGCTTGCTTGGCCCGCTCTCTCTCTCTCCCTCCCTCTCGCTAAACGTAAAATGGAAAGTTGGTCTTCTTGGTTATTGATGTTGTGGTTGCTGTTTGCATGAAGCTCGTCTCCGTCTCATTGTGGCTGTTGAGTTTCGCTTGAACAGCGGCAAAGATGCGCGCCGTCTGACCCGAGGATGGGATCGTAGAAACGCCTCTAATGCCTCCCAGATTTAACTCCAGCTCTAAATGTGTCAGGCTTGTTGTAGCCTGCATCGT
Source organism: Scaptomyza parva (assembly GCA_035044645.1). Taxonomy (NCBI): domain Eukaryota; kingdom Metazoa; phylum Arthropoda; class Insecta; order Diptera; family Drosophilidae; genus Scaptomyza; species Scaptomyza parva. Next base: position 16,940,887 of record JAWNNT010000090.1, read on the forward strand.
CGTCTGCCTATTGGCCGCGACCAGTTTTCATCTGGGCGTTGTAATACTGGGCAGCTTTTCCAGGAAATCTTGAGCCAACACTTCTTCAATCTCCTGCAGGCAATTGGCCACCGTCTGCTCCGTGTCTGCATAGTTGCTTGGATTGGGGCAGCTTATGCCCAGTGTGGAGAAGAATGGATATAGCTCCTGCAGCGACTGCAGTTGCTGAAAGCCCAACATCAAATGACGATTGCGAGGACGTTGCAAAATCTAACAAAATAAAACGGTTAACTAAATGACAAGAGGTTATCTAGTGTTCACTTACCGGCGAGTGACTGGTGTATTTTATGTCCATTAGACGACCCACGCGACGCACATGAGGCACATAGAGACCATTGGGTAACGCGGCCAAATTTTCAATGCTGCCATTGGGCAGAGGCAACGGCACCACCTCCTCGTGCACATCGAATTCGGTGCCAACAAAGGCCCAGCGATACATTTGGAAATGCGGCAATTTGGTTGCCGGCAACACACAGCCCAGCTCCAGCAGCTTGCATGCCTCCAGTTGCACAGAGCGCCAATGTTGCATAGGCGTCTGTGCATTGATGCCATTGCTGGCGCTTGAGTTCGATGATGACCAGGAGACATCAATGCCAGGCAATAGACGCGATTGTTGGCTATTAGAATGGTTATGTGATTAATTGTTTCACTTTACTAATGATCTTATTAAAAACTCACTTGCGTTCATCGCTTTCCGATTTTAGTTCCTGCTCCATTTGTAGAAATACTTGCACCATTTCAGCTATAATAATTGGCCATAGCGAGGTCACATGATCGGGTGACATGCGCAACAGCAGGACCCGGAAGCACAGAAAGACAGCAGCCTGCACCGAAGGACCAAGAGGCACCAGACGTAAACTGTTGGCCAATTGCTCTGCAACAGAAAATAAAAGTTATTATTGAATACAAAGTAATTCCTTGATGAAAAACATACCCTGTATATCTGGCATATATTTGTTATGCTGATCAAATTCGCTGCAGTAGATGACAAAGGCGAGACGCTTGAGCAGCATAGCGCGCAGTTCGTATTCCTGATCCCTCGATGCAAAAATATTCAAGCTGCCCGCCTGAGAGAGTGAGACTCGAGTCATAAGCTCCCGGAATGTGGTATTGTCATAGGTCATCAGGCTGTCCATGATTTGTCGCCAGAAGGGCAGGCATGAGATGTGCATTTGAAAGAATGTGGTGTCCAGCAGCAGATCCAACATATCCTTACGCCATGCCTTGCGCGTATACTGATAACCACTGAGGCTGGCCAACAGCGCAGAGCACGCGTAGAAAAAGGGCACATTCCGAGCTGTATGATTCTTCAGATACGGCGTTATATTATAGAGTAGTGTCGTCACAATGGTGACCACCTTGTCCTTCTCCTGCGAGCCATAGGCAACGTCCAGCAGATTGGAGAGTATACCGGCGAGAACACTTTGTGCCTGCAGCGAATATTGCTGAATTCCTCCACCCAAGCTATTGTCCTTGGTATGACCATCAGTGTCCTCTTTAACGGCCAGATTGCGTCGCAGCCAGGTGGTTTGCTCCAGACAAGCACCTGCCACACTTGACAACGATTCCACCAATCTCGCGGTGACATCATGCAAATCACGCACTTCCTTCTTATCCGAGAAGGGCATCTGTGGACAACGCTGCACAAACTCATTGAGCAGCATCAATAAGGCAAATTGAGCCGGCGGCGTAAGACTTAAGCCATCTCTAATCAACACAAGGAGAGCAGCCCAAGCATCTGCCAGCTGTGGTGCTGGGGCAGATCTCATATAGAAAAAGAAGAGCTCCAGAGCGCTAACCTCAATACTCAGCTGAGCGGGTGGACGATGAATGGGTGGTGGTGACTTGACCACCTGATGTAGCGTCTGCACAAATGAATCCATTGGCATCACCCGAATGCTGGACACCAGCGAGACAAGACTGAGCTGTGCCGGGCACGCTTGCAGTGTGGAGTTGCGTTGGAATTGCTCCGAAATGTTTAGGGAGCTGGTGTTGTTGTTGTTGCTGGCAGAGCCTCTTTGCTGCCAGGTGACTGCAATGGCAGCTAGGAAATTGCAGCCATGATGAAGTGAAACTGGGGAAAGGAACTCCAACAACTGTTGACGCACCGGACGCAACTGACCCAATTCACTGTCCCAAATGGCCGCCACGCTGGTCATGATCCGTGGCAAATGTGACAAGACAGCATTACGTGCTGCCTGAAGCTGAGGATTGCGGGGTGCCGAAGCCGTCGAAGTGCCCTCACTTGCCGAAAGAAAGGAGTGCACAATGCTATTCAATAGTTGTCCCGTGCTAGAACTTTGTGATGCAGCACTCGTCTGTGGATAGGCCTGATTAAAGAGATGCGATAGCGCCGTCTGCTGTGTGTTATCCAGCAAACAGTAATGACAGAGTATGGTAAGCGCCTCCAGCTGGGCGAGCACATAGTCGGGTGGAAAGTGCCGCTGCTGGGGAAGCGTAAGCCGGGCAAGACGATCCAAATTATTGCACAGTTGATGCACCACACTGATAACAATATTTGTGAGTGAACCAAAGCTAAAGCAGTTCAATGAACTAGTGACCAAATCTGTCCAGTTGCGATGCAAATGACGTAGACGCTCCTGTTGCAGTGCACCCAGCACGGCAGCTAGGAACATGGGCTGCTGACTAATCAGACAATTGGGCAAGTATTTGACATTTGCAGCGGCACCTTCGGCTAGCCGTGTGGGCGATGCATTGCCAGAGGCATTGTGATCCTCGCCAGCAGCGCTTGTGTTAGGTGTATCCTGACGTAACTGGTGCACCTCATGCTCTAACCGTATGACGGATAATAGGAGACGCAATAGCTGTAACTGAAAGCAATCCGCATGCAAGTGATCATCCTGCGGATCATTGAAACTGAGCACCTGATCCGCATAGCTATTAGCGCTACCGGCTCTTCTGCCATAGCTGCACACAGAGCTATTGAGGCAGTGCAGCATGACCTTTTGAAGCTTGGCACGCGCCAACAAATCAGCTATATAGCAGGCCAAGCCACGTCCCATGCCCTTGACGATCTCTATTAGTTCCGTGCAGATTAAAGCCAACAGCTCAATACTCTCCAGCTGAATCCTACGATTATTCACCACATCCTGTAACGTCGGCGGCTGGCGCTGTGCATCTAACGACTCCCGCTGAAAGTAGCCGCGAGCATAGAACAACAGCAGAGTAATCAAGAGCTCCAGATGCATGCAGCCACGATATCCCTGAGCATACTCCGAATTGCCCACACTGCCGCCAAAGCCTTTGCCCGAGATGCTTTTGCGATGTCGTATGAGTAACTGCTTCAGGCTGCCACTCGTAAACGTTGTGGTTATGGATAGACACAGGAACGTTCGCTTATCGCAGCAGATGATGTTACGCAATGATTGCAGAGCATAAAGCGTCTGCCTGGTATCATAGATGGCTAGGTAGAGCAATAGGTGATTATGATACAGATGTGCCGAATCCATCGCTGTTTGACGAGTACCCAAAGAGCTATTGCTCTTTGTGGAGGAACGAATACTTTGCTGCTCCTCGGCAGCAGCGGCAACAGCAGCTGCATTCTGTCTCAAAATCTCCACATTTTGTTTGCTTTTCTCGAGCGTTTTTTGCCAATCGGCTGGCTGCAGTTTGCTGGTCTCCAAGCACAACTGGCGTCGCTTATCCTCTACATTGATGGTGCTCTGACTGGAGGTCTCATTGCACAGCTCGGCTTCCTCCTCGCTATGATCCTCGATTTCTAGTTGTTCCGCTTGGTTGCTATGATTGCTATCCGTGGAGGTTTTGGAGATGCAGCTAAGACGTTTCTTCTCGTTGCTACTTAGAAGCTTTTTACGCTTTCGCAGCTCCTTGGAAATTTTTTTGCCAGCGCCTGCTTCGCTAAAATACTCATCTGCGGGCAAGGCATGTTCATTATCCGGTGCCTGCTGTTCCTCTGGCTCATTCAAGCTGGAATCTCCGGGCGTCTTTGCCCGCGTTAGCCGATACATCTTGCGACTTTTGATCTTCTCGTGTTGGGTTAACGCTTCTGTGACACGTTCGCAATCGCCAACGAATCGCTTGACATCATCATTAGTGCCAGCGCCATTGGAGCTAATCGTTAAGCTGTCCTCCTTTTCAATGCTCGTCTCACGTTGCTCCGAGTCCGATTCGAAATCGCTGCTTTCGGAGTGATCGGTAATGTCCTGATCATAGTGCAGTGATGGATCCGCTTCCGGCGCATTGGGTACTGTCATTGTATCAGTTTCATCCATGGCACTGGCTAACTTCTGCTCCAGCGGCGTTTGTGGCGCATCCTTGCCTGCTGTATGTACCAGCTCAATGCGCGGTTCCTCCAGATCTGTTTCATCATCAAAATCATGTGCATTCTCCAGCGGATTAATTATGAGGCCAATGGTATTGATGTCTTGGAGAGCATCGCTTGCCGACGGCGTCTTGTCACTCACAAAGTTAGAGGTTTTATTGGTTTTGCCGCCACTGAGAGTTACACCAAAGATCTTTTTAGGCAGATGTCGTATGGGACTCTTCTTTTTGCCACTGCTGCTGCTAAGACCAATGCCGCTGGTGGAGCCGCTGGCTGTCTCCATGTGATGATATTTGACGTTTCCCTGCTCCGAACTAATGGCATACACATCACGTTCAAATGCCGGCGTCTGCTGATCCTCATCGCAAATGTGCTCCGCCTCGGCTGCCTCGCGGTATAGTTGCTGCATGTGGACAATGCCCACACGCTTGGAGCTGGCCGAGAGTAGAATCTTATAGAGCGGTTTGGTCAGGCGTGCCAAATCGCCACGAAGCAGTGAGGCTTGCAGCCAATTGGTCACAAAGGTGCGCTCAGACATGTAATGTGGCAGGGCCAGAGTGTCCAGAACCTTGAGCAGTGTTTTCTCGAAGCCACGCGACATTTGCTTCTCTCTGCCTAGATGCCATAGAAGCTCGAATTTCTTGTAGCTACGTGCCTGACTCTCTCGCAAACGTTCCGTGCAGACAGTGGGACAGAGGAGTTGAGCATCTGTCACACGTTCTAGTTGGAAACTGCGCAAGGAGTTGCTGTGCCCCACTTGTGACTGTGCTTGAAGCAAATGCTGAGCGTACATGCGATTGCCTATGGTCGATTCGACTAGTCCACTCTCCAGGCAGCTGTGTAGCTGATGCAACAACGCTGCTATTTGTGATGGATCAATGCCTGGCGTACCCAAATAATCCCACAAGATGGAACTGACCAGTTGGAAGATGCGCGTATGCTGCTCCATGTAGCTGACGTGTCCAAATTTAAGTAGCGGTAACATCACCACAAAAGTAACACCAGGACTTGTCGTGTGCTCGATCTGGGAGCGCAATAGACTGCAAGGAAGAAAAGGTGATTTACATAAGCGATTCATGTTAAGACATCTATCGTACCTTATCAAATCAAAGAGTGTGGTTATAGAAGCCACTTGCAACTCCTTATCGCTTTGCGCAAAGCATGCAACCAAACACAAAACCTTCAGCCAGTTGGGTAGCTCCGGTTCTAAAAGAGTTTAAGCTCTAGTTATGGATACAATAAACACCACGATTCGGCTCCTTACCACTCTTGTCCAGCACAATATGCTTGTTGCAATTGGGAAATGTAGACATCTCGACCAGGAGCGTGGCAGCCAACTTAATGGCAGAGCGTAACGCCGAATTCAATTGCAGTTCGGATAGCTGTTGAACACTGCGCTGAGTTTGGCTATCAATGAGCAGCTTTTGTTGTGGTTCATCACAGGCATCGCTGTCGCTGCTCAGCTCACTGGCACTGGCCGTGGGCAACGAAAGATTTAGGAGGCGCTGCAGTTGCTTCGAACGCGGCACCAAATCCACTCGAACCAAGTTGAACAAACGATCGATTTGTGACTCTCGTTCGGAACATTGATGCTCTAGCACTTGCTCCACCATAAACATACTGGATGTGTGGCTGGTGCTCCGCTGTAGCTGCACCTTGATTGGACATTTATTGTTGCTGGAGCTTATATCAGAGCAATCGGAGCTCGTTGTGGTTTTAATATGGAGTAGCTGGCGTGCTAAATACACCTCAAAGAATATCTCGTATTGTCGTATACATTTCTCTAGTATGGAAAAGCCACGCTGCTGTTGAGCTTTTGTCTGTTCATCATCTAGCTGAAATTCTGGGCAATTTTCCACAGGTGCACTCTTGGGCGGCTCTTCACCGGCGTCATCTTGTACATCGTACGCCATTGTAGTATTTGGCGCTATAACAATATCCTTGGGTCGCATTTTCTTTGGACTGCTACGTATGAAGGGCACCTTGGCTTTGGCCTTAATTTTCTTAATGCTGCGCGGCGTATCCAAATCTGATGAGGACTGTTGGCCCGTATCCGAAGCGCTTATCTGCAATACAAAAGTTGTGTTCAAGTAAGATGTTTAAGGATCGGAATAACAGCCTTACGTCCTTGTCTAGTTCGGAGAGTCTTGAAAATGATTTTGCCTTTTTTTTGGGACTGTGTCGCACCACACTCTGATTGGAGGCCGATCGCCTGATGAGCTCCTCATCATTGGGCTCTGCACTCTGCAAATGTTCACCAAATTGATTGAGTCGGGAATCTGATTTACTCTTCTCCAGCGCATTGGTTTGTGTTGTTGATTCTAAAGCGTTGTTGCTGCTGCTGCTGCCTGTTGCTTTTATCATTTTCTCATCCGATCCAGAGGTGCTGTGCTCCATTAGCTTGTTCAGCTTAATGGGGCTTCTGTGGGCACAAAGCAAAGAGTATTGTCAGGGAAAATGACTATATGCTTTCAAATATCTTTAGCTACTTACGTTATCATTGGCTGTACTCGTGAAACAATCTTCATGCAGAGTTTTAAAGCGGCAGTGATTTCATCGCTGCTCAAGCTATCCATATGCAAAGAGAGTAGTTGTGTAATGGCCAAAAATACTTTGGGCAAGTAGACGCGTGTCGTTTCCGTATACATTTCAAGAGATATAGTCTCTAGCAGGAATTCGGTGAGCACGCATATTTCCAGCACACACGGATCACCGGAGCCAACGATGCTGGCGAATTTGCCATCGCCATTGGACTGGGCAGAGGTGGGCGCCTGTTGGCAGGCGCGCTCAAACATGTTGGTCATGTAACTCCAAATATACGCCGGATCGAAGGTGGCAAACAGCAGATTGGCCGACTTGAGCGCGTCCGCATTGCTGCTAGAGATGTACATGGTGCGTATTATGTCATGCAGCACAAAGTCTAGCACGGCGCTACCAATCTCCGCCTTGTCCAACAGCGAGAGCATAATGCGATACGGCTTAAGATCCATGGGCTGGCACTCCAAGCTCAAACGAAGCGTGCTCACCAAAGCACTGATTAGTATGTGCCGCGAATGCGTTATAAAATACGGCTCTTCCTTCTGGCCATCGATGGGCGCCGAGTCCAGCGATAGTGTGTCATAGGTGGGCGAATTCTTGGTCACCTCGCTGGCCAGCAGCCACGAGAAGAGTCTCCTATTTAACGACATATCACGTCTCAGTATTGTATTCAATCCATTTGTAACTAGTAGCACCAACTGCTCCTCTTCCAGCAAACGCGTGTGCATGGGAAAGCCAAGCAAAAGGAACTCCAATGTATTGCGTTGCACCAGAATCAGAGCATCGTTGAGACAAGCACACAGCGCCGACATCATGATCTCACGATTGTGACCCATTATATATATCTGTTTCTGCATATCTAGACGCTTATTAAAGTGCTCCAGCAGAAATGTGATTGCAGGCAGACGTATCGCCGCATTATTAGCCACCGATTCCCATAGCACCGTATAAAAGTGCATCGGATTGACGGCCAGGCACACATTCTTGAGCAGCGCACTTATACGCTCAAAGTGATCCAGTCCACAGTCATAGCCGGGCAGTACGCCACTCAGGAATCCACTCAAAGCTGGTCGCAACTTGTCGCCCAACGGCACAAAATATGTCTCATATATGGTCAATAAAGCTGGACGCACATTCATGGCCGCATAACCAAGCAGCGGAAAAAGTCCCGCACTGAAATACAGATAAGAGTAAAATTTAAAATATAAGTTTTTAGAACTTTACATTACTCACCCATAAATAAACTCTGTGGCGAGACGTTCGGGCCCCGTCTTGCTGAATATCACCGAATACGTTTCCAGTGCCTTCAAATGTACACCCGAGGGCAGGGCGGGATGCATGCATTGTGCCAGACGCTTGGCAATCTTCAATCTTCTGGGTATGACTTGGTATTGCGTATTACTTGATATCGCCTATCGCAGCGAAAATTTATATATACAGTAAATGAAAATAAGGAATTGGATTAAGGGCTTATAATCTAATAATTTAGTCTAACAGTAAGCATAGTCAATAATAATATATTCAAATGCACTTAACTTGTTTTTATAATTAGAACGGCAATGCATTAAGTTTTCTGTTACAATATTTAAAATTTCATTGTACTGAACTCTTCAATGAATGTTCAACATTTAAAAGATAAAATTTTTAAAACATATACATAAAAAACTCTTGCACTTGTATGTCGAACGCAATAGCGATAAGAGAACTGTTTAAGTTGTGCTAATAATGAATCAGCGCGGGAGCAACTGCTGGCAAAATCGTTTTTTTTTTGTATTGTAAATCAATTAGCGGGTCAAGCTTACGTGTTTGATTGTGTATACATATGTATGTAGAACTATGCATTAACAGCATACCTTGCTTAGTTTTCCCAGCGCTGATATTAAATCCGCCCACTCGCTGGAGTATTCGAAATTGCGCAGCGCTTTATCAATATTTGTCATATATTGGCGATATTTAGCTTCGGCCATGAGCTTCTGCTCCTCCATGAGCGTGTCTACAGACTCCATGGCGTCAATTGTGACTGACTCGATAGCTTTAAATGAACGAGACGAAAATAAACTATGTCGGAAACAACAACAACAACATTAAGAAAATCAATAACAATTAACAAACACTTGTTGCCGTTCGCTTGCGTGTCCTTGAGTTAAAGTTTTTGTTAAGTTGGCTTTGAACCGTTTGTTTTAAACGGTAAGTGCATACATATTTATTGAGTGTGGCATCCAGCGCACACGCGTCCGTATCTGCGTCAGCTGCAGCTGCTTGCCAACAACAATGGACACAAATGTCGAAATCAGTAGCGAAAATTGCTCGTCAATGCGTGTGGATGTGTTCTTTTCCACACACACTTAGATGTAGCATTTATTTGGCCCCAAATTGAATTTGATTTGTGTTCTTTGAATATATTTCACATTTCACCTTATTAACCCTCTAAGTGGGCAGCAGTCTTCTTTTTTTTTTTTTGCACTGTGTGTGTTATGTGTTGCTTGCTCTCTCGTGCACGTCACACAATTAACTGCAAATGCAATTACTGTGACGACGACCAAACACACACAAAAACACACACGACTCGAGTCTTGCGACTCGCGACCAGCTGATGACGAATTTTTTTGCAGACAGTCGACGACGACGACTTTTGTTTATAGTTTGATTATTTGCGAGTTGCGTTGAACGGTTCCTCTACGACATCTTGTGTCGCCATCGGTAATTGCACATATTTATTATTATTATAGGTAATTGATTTACATTGCAAAAATATATGTTTTGCCAAAAAAAAGAAAACACGGATCACAAAAAATAATGCAGACTGCTGGTCGTGGTCTTATATTTTCTAAAACATCGAGGCGAATATCGATATATCGAGAAGTATATTCATTATGGTGGCATGACACTGAAGTATTTTGAATACCTTACGATATTTAACGGTTGCTAAAGGTGTTTTGTGAATTTATTAACAAATAAAAAATTAAGTTTAAAAAAAATAAATTTAGCTTATATTGAATTAAGCGAAAAGTCTGAACAATGGACTAAGTTTTTCTGTTTTTGGGGATTAAAAGATAATTTATTGTTTTAAAGTCAAAATGTATTTACTTTTTCTTTTTACAAGCTGAATAAATTATTAATTGTAATACTTGTAAATAAATAAAACTCACTTTAAATGCAAAATTAACGAGCAATAACTTAATGAAAAAATGAGTAGAAATTGAACATTTTATGTTTGTGACTGAACTTTACTTCCTTTTCTTATTCTTGCCCTGAGCAGCAGCTGGTGGGGCGCCAGTCAGCGTTGCCAACTCTTTTTTCAGATTCAAAAGCACCTCAACCTCGGGTTTCCAGACGGCAGCATCTCCACTTGCTTTCAGAGTGCGCACCTTTACACCTTGTGCCGTTATTTTCTCTTCCAGTGCTTTGATTTGAGCTCCATCGGTGGAGGTGGGAGTCGGAGCTGTAGCTACGGGCGTTGCTGCCTTAGCTGCTTCAAGTTGCTTCTTCAAATCTAGCAGCACGTTTACTTCGGGCTGCCAGACAGCCTTGTCTTTGGTGCTTGACTTTAGCTGTCGCACCTTTTCGCCTTGTGCTTGAACAGATTTTTCCAGTTCTTGAACGGATAATATTTGGGAGTTGGAGGTTGGTGCAGTTGTTGTTGTCGTAGCTTTTTTTGCTGTCTTTTGTGCCGTTTCCAACTGTTTCTTGAGCTCGAGCAATTTGTTTACTTCCGGCTGCCAAATGGTCTTGTCTTTTGTGCTTGCCTTAAGCTTTCGCACTTCGTCGGCTTGCAACTGAACCGCTGCCTCCAGCTCTGCTACACTCGATTGTTGTGGTTGTGCTGTTGTCTTGGTATCCTGTGCACCGCCATATTTGCCCTTTAATTCATCGATAAACACCTGCTCCAGTTTGGTAAACAGTGGAGATGGTTTGCCAATCTTATGTCCAGCAGGCAGCAGAATAGTAGTCAAGGGTTTGCTATAAGAAAGATGGGAGTTTAGGTATAATTCAAGTGCAAAGCCATTTGGAATAACTTACTCTGCATTGAGTGGAGTTTGTTGGGCATTAAGCTGGGCAAACATTTGGCGAGCTGTGCTCGGCATATAGGGGAAGAGCAGATTGGCCAGCAGGCAGGCAATGTTGGCACACAATCCAATAATGGTGGCAGCCCGCGACTTTTGCTCCTCGCTGCCCTTTAACAGAACCCAAGGCTGTTGAGTTTGCATATAGCCATTGCCATGTCGTGAAATGGCCAACAGATGACGGATACCATCGCGCAGCTTGGCCTTCTCCATGGAATTAATATAGCCGCGCAATTCACGATTGATGAGCGCCAGGAGCACCAGCTCATCTTGGGTAAGTACAATTTTTGGCACAGTGCTGTTGAAGTTCTTCTCGCAAAAGACCAAGGCGCGATTAACAAAGTTGCCCAAGTTGTTGAGCAGCTCCGAGTTGTTGCGTGCCGCCAGATCGTTCCAACTGAAGCTCGAGTCTTGACCCTCGGGACGTGCAGAGGCCAGATAGAAACGCCAAACATCGGCGGGAATGCCCGTCTCCTGGGCATCGTTGCCAAAGACCCCAATGCCGCGACTCTTGCTAAACTTGCCATCCTCATAGTTTAAATACTCCGTGGCCATAATATGACTAACTAGCGTGTTGCCCTTGTTGATGGCCAGGAGCACACTGGGCCACACCACGGAATGGAACGGCACATTATCCTTGGCCATGAACTGAAAGAGCTCGACATCGATGCCGGCGGCAGGTCGCCACCACTGCTCATAATCCTTGGTATAACGTTTCGTCATGGACACATAACCGAATGGTGCATCAAACCACACATAGAATACCTTCTTCTCGAAATTCTTGTGCGGCACAGGTATGCCCCACTTCAGATCGCGTGTAATGCAGCGTGGCTTGAGACCCTCCCGCAGCCAGGCACGTGTTATGACCCGCGCATTGTGCGTCCAGCCATTCTCTACGCGATCCACCCACTCGCGCAGCTGTGGCTCAGCCTTGGGCAGATCTAGAAACAGTTGGTCCGAGGAACGTAGAACAGGTGCACTATTGCACACCTTGCAGCGTGGTCGCACCAGCTCTGTGGCATTCACCAGCTTGCCACACTTGTCGCATTGATCTCCACGAGCATCTTCATAGCCGCAACCAGGATGTGGACAGGTGCCCTCAACGAAACTACGGAACGAGATATTTAGATAGAGAATCTTTTTTCTAAAAATATATATATTTACCGATCAGCTAGGAAACGATCGCATTTCTGACAGAGCAACTGCTCCACGCTTTCTGTGAGTATATAGCCAGCTTTGTTTACATCCTTAAAAGCCTCTTGCACAATGCTGTAGAAAATAATATGTGAGTACTAATTGTATTCATTTATGTATATATTTCAATCAAAACTTACTCGGTTTGCTCCTGGGCTGTAGTGCGTCCAAAGTAATCAAAACCAATTCCGAACCAGCGGTAAATGGCATTATGCAGCTCAAAGTATTTATCGCAGATTTCTCTTGGTGTCATGTTTTCGGCAAGAGCCTTGTTTTCTGTAGCCGTGCCGTACTCATCTGTGCCCGAGATGTACAGCGTATTATAGCCAGCCGCACGAGAGTAGCGGGCAAAGATGTCCGCGGAGAGAACACAGCCAATAATGTTGCCCAGATGTGGCACATTGTTGACATACGGAAGAGCTGAGGTAATCAGCACATTACGCTTTCCAGGCTTGGGCAGTACAGTTCGTGGCTCATCAAAGGCCTGAGCTTTGTTGTGGACGAAAGCAGTGCGTGCTGCATTGATTTCCTCATCCGTAACTGTATCTGCCACCGTGGATACGTTTTCAGCGAGCAATTTGCCGGCATCCGTTGAAATTGAACGCCTGAGTGGAACATGATGAAGGCCGCCATACCGATTAGCCTGCTGCAGTGCATTAAAGCTGAGATCTTTCAGTGGCTGCTCAGCCAGGACCTCTTGCACTTCTGGCAGGGCCTTGATTTTGTCATACCAGCTGCGCAGATTATCCACGTTCTGGGCACCTTTCAGTGTACCATCTGGCGCCAGCAAAGACCACACAGCAATATCGGCTGCACTTAGCTTATCGCCAGCCAAAAATGGAGCATTTTTGAGGTAGTCGTTAAGTTTCTTAACGAGATTGTTGAGCACGGGCAAAGCATTGGGATCGGCGCGATGACCGACAGCCATGTGGTGGGCAAGAGCTGGCGCTAGCAGTGTTGTTGACCACTCCAGCCACTGTGTGCAAGAGTGCGTAAAGTTTAATTAATCAATTTAACCTTGAAGAGTCGAGAACACAAAAACATACCTCGTCCCGCTGCTGCCCTTCATCCACAAACAAATATTTGGCTATAGCTGCCGCTGAAAACAACCGCAAGCCGGTGTCCAGCTCTAGCGTTGGTAATACAAGCAAATCCTTGTACTTGGCATCTGCAATTTGCAAGCGTAATTGCATCAGTAAATTGCCGGCCCGCATTTTAATTTTCTTGTCTTACCATTTAGGTTAACCAACTGCACTTGGACCGTGCGCTTGACAAATTTTGCCAACATTAGAACCTGCAGGCCGAGCGGATTGCCCTCGTTTGTGTAGATAATCATTTTGTAATGACAATTACTGCAAAATCAACTACTATAAATCAATTTACGTGGCAGAAAGGGTTTAAAATACCTCTTAAAGCACTGTCACACGCGAATTGTTAACTATTAGTGAATTAGGGATGAGCTAACAAGCGAGAGCTATCGTCAACGAAAGTTTATCAAGCTATCGAAAATCATCGATACTTATTTATACAAATGTAAGCAGCTGTTTACGACAAGGGACGCCAGTGTGGTGGATGAGTTTGTAAACATTTCAAGAGCTCTAAACGTATTTCATAAAAAAAAGTGAATCTGCATTAAAATGGGTGAACGCAAGGGTCAAAACAAATACTATCCGCCCGACTATGATCCGAAAAAGGGTGGACTCAACAAATTTCAAGGCACCCATGCGCTGCGCGAACGGGCTCGCAAAATCCACCTGGGCATCATCATCATCCGTTTTGAGATGCCCTACAATATCTGGTGCGATGGCTGCAAGAATCACATTGGCATGGGTGTGCGGTACAATGCCGAAAAGACAAAAACGGGCATGTATTACACGACACCAATCTACAAGTTTCGTATGAAGTGCCATTTGTGCGACAATCACTTCGAAATACAAACGGATCCTGGGAACCTTGACTATGTGATATTATCGGGAGCACGACGTCAGGAGAATCGCTGGGATCCGCTACAAAACGAGCAGGTTGTGCCGGAAACAAAGGAGGTGCAGAAGAGACTGTTTGACGATGCCATGTACAAGCTGGAGCATCAGGCCAAAGATGTTCAGGCAGCATCTGATGCTAAGCCGGTGCTCCAAAAGCTTGTCGAGCGCAATCAGAGTGTCTGGGATGATAGCTATGTGGCCAACTATCGATTGCGTGCAGCCTTTCGCCAGCAAAAGCAGGAGATCAAGGGACAACAAGAACTAGATCGTCGGCTGCTGGCCAAGAGCAGTCTGGACATAGCGCTGCTGCCAGAGACCGAGCAGGATAGAGAAATGGCGGCACTAATGAAATTGCAAACTAAAAGTGCCGTCGAACGCGAATCGGAGCAGCGTTTGGAGCTGCTCATGCGACCCGCTCTGCCAGGCGCCACATACACCACATTTGGCGGTCTGAAGCGCCAAAAAGCCCTGAATACACAACTGCAGTTACAGGATCTGGGCATAAAGCGAAAGCCGGCAACAGCTGCAGGAACAGGTACGGAAACAGCTGAGTCATCAAAACAACCAGTAAGCCTCGTATGCGATTATCCCAGCTCCGGGTCCGAGGACAGTAACAGCTGATATTCCCATGATTAAAACCGATACCATTAAAAACACAATAAATCAGTTTATTCCTTAACAGTAACTACAAAAAAATCACGTTCAGTACATGCCTTCATTGGCATCTTCAATGGCGATATCCGTGCTATTATCCTCGAGGGGCTCAGTGGCACTGCCGTTCTCATTCTGATCGGTCTTATAGAGCACCTCCAACACTCGATTACAGAAATCAACATCTTCGTTTCTATTAAGCATTTCATCGAGTAGTATTTCAATCTTGTGAAGCTTCTCATAGGCCGTATCACGCTTTTCAATGGTTTCCGAAATCTTTACATTGAGGTCCTCAATTGTGGTTTGAAGCTCATGTGTTGGTTCCTCCTTGGTAATAGCTGGGCGTGGTCTGGCAATAGGCTTTGGTTGCACTGCATTCGCTGCTGCCTTAATGTTCTCCAAACCCGGTGCCTGTGAGTCAAAGAACTTTTTGAACCACTGCAGAAACTCAAAGTTATCCTGAAAGCGACCCTTAATCAAGCGATCCAGGGGCACCGTTTTGTCCATTTTCAAGCGAGTGAAAGCGCCCTGAAAGAGCTTCATGTTATGGAAGCATTCGTGCTCCAGTTTTGCTGACATTTTTACACGCTTCATATTAATGCAGGTTGGTGAGATCATCTCCATCATCTGGCAATAGGCAACACCTAATAATTGAAGCAGCCATAAAAAATCATATATATATAAATACAATGTGTATTTTTTCAAGAAGAAGACAGAGCCTTCGTTTATGAGTTGATTCCTGCATTTGATTTTACTCACCCGATGACATCTCTTCAATTTTCTTAAAATTGCCATTCACCATGATGTTAACCCAGTCAATCATTTGATGGCGCGACATATTTTCTCCATTAACACTGGTCAGCGCCACAGTTGACTTCATATCATTAGGCTTAGACATGTTTGTGTGTATGTGTGTATAACCTTAAACAAATTACAGTTGCAATTTTTTTTTCACCAGCTGAGCTTCAATAGTTTTTCAAGAGCTTATGATTGGCAGCGTTGACCTTACAAATGTATTTATAGTTATGAATAAATAGTTTGCATGTGAACCAGCATAAACTAAAATTAAAAATAAAATACAATAAATACAACGCTTGCTTATCGACTGCTCTGCTGTGCTTTCAATTTCTTATTGTTTAATGTTCCTTTGCCTTTCGTTTTGACGCACTGGCAACATTGGCGGCTCATCGGCAGGATCAAATGGCAATCGGCTTAACAGATTGAATATCGATAACATAACACCGTTTATTTAAAAAATATATATATTTATATTAAAAGCTAGATGCAGCTTACAAAGATTGAATCTTAAACTGGCGCTCAACTTTTTTAACGAATTCTATGAAATCCGCGTACAGAACCTTAGGCACCTCTAAGGCGGCAAAATGACCACCACGCCTGTAGTATGTGCTATGTATTAGATTCTTGTACTTGTCCTGCAGCTGCACATCCAGGAATTGCATTATGTCACCCTTGAAACGAGCACAGCCCGTAGGCACCAAGGTGGGCACACGATCCAGATTCAAAGCAAGCTGTTCCTTGGTATAAGCCTCCGCATACAGACGCTGTGATGTTGTTATCGAGTTGGTTAAGTAGTAAATCATTACATTGTCCAAGAGTGCATCCAGTTTGTAGCGCTTTTTGAGACCGCCGTCGGGCAACGAACGGTATGTGGCATTGGTCCATGTAGAGAATTTCTCAAGTATATAGGCAGCCAATCCAACAGGATTATCGGTCAATGTGGCGCCAATTGTGTCCGGTTTTGTGGCCTGCAAATGGAAGTAGCCGCTCTCCTCCATCAAATAGTTGAGTTCACGCGATTTGGGAAAGAAGAAATCATTAAAACCACTGGGCACAAACAGACTAGGCCAGAACCCGGCAAGCAGGCCCTTAATCTGCGATCTGGGACTCAGATTGTTGCACATATTTGAATGATAGCCGAGCACATTCTCCGGATAGAGTGTGGCTATATGAGAACCCAGCACAGAGCCCCAGTCACCACCTTGTATAAAGAACTTATTATAACCGAGACGCAGCATCAGATTACGCAGTATAACTGCCATCTGAGCAGGGCCCAAACCTTGACGAGATGTGCCCTGGAAAGTGAAGAATATATGTGTAATAGTGACTAAAGCAAATCTTGTCTAGCTACCTCTGACCAAGCATAGCCCGGCAAACTGGGCACAATCACATTAAAAATGTATTTATTATTTGGATCCAAATTGCTTTGATGCAACAGGTGAATCAAATCATAAAATTCACGTACAGATCCCGGCCAGCCATGGAGCAAAAGTACTGGATAATGTTGCTTGCCAATCTTGTTGTCGTCGTAGACCATCAGGTTAAGAAAGTGCATGCGTAGGCTAATTCGACAAAGAAGTAGCCACTATCAATATTGATAAGCGCTTATCATTCACTCAATGATGACAACTCACCCTTGGATTTCCGTTGTGAAGTGATTGAATTGCCAAAGAAAAACTTCGCGAGCACGCCAACGCGGCAGGTAATCATCGCGCCAATAGGCAATCACTTCCTTCAAATAATCACTATTGAAGCCATACTCAAACGCAACGCCCTCTAGCGGTGGAGTCAGATGTAGCGTTCGATTTAAGCTTTTAGTCAGATCGTCAATGGTCTGAGAAAGAGATAGCAAATCCACTTTACGTGTAGAAATCGAATCATATCTAAACTTACCGTTTCCGGGTATAGCAGACGGTTTCCAATAACCTCCGATGTGTTGGCCAAATATGCAGTATAATCTTTAGGCTGCCCCTCATCGCCCCACCATTGCTGTGGATTAAGCGTTGGAACCGGCAAATCGCCCCACAACTCATTCACACGTTTGTAGAGCATGCCACCGCCAATGGCCAGCAACAGTATCAATATTCGCGTTATGGGCGACATCGTTTTTCTCTCTCAAGTCGAACTCCACTCCAGTCAAAGGTTCTCGTCAAACTAACCGGCATCTAATTCTATAGCTGAGATTGCAGTTGCGTATTGTTGTTTGTAAATTTTCAAATACTGATCGTTAAACTTTGCGCACACGAACAATGATAAGTGCTTTTGTTTATTTAACTACGCTTCGTTAGCGAATGAAATTTGTTCGATCACTCGGACTATAATGACATACCTATAAAGTCTGTCCCTTAACAGATGCATGTAATTAGTGTAAGTGAACGGCACAAAGTGTAGTGAGTGTGAATAAATGTGATTGACAATCAGCAGGCATGCACTGACGACGATAAGGGACAAAACGAGAGAGAATCGGTTACCGACGAAACCACCTTATACTTTTTAATAATGATTCGGACACATGAACTTCAGCTTAGCAGCTTTAAGAAGTCGCATATGTCCGACTTAAAAGCTTATTGTTTGTCTCGCAAGGTTCGTGCCGTGTTAGGTAACTCGCTTGAACTCAATTTTTTGGCGCAGCTGTGCGCCGGGTCAAAATGGTTGTCTCTAATTAAAATATTTAAACACACCAAAATATATATTTATATATATATATATATATATATAACTATGATTTTTTGCCAATTTGTGTAGCTTATAAGCGTGTCATAAAATACATAATAAAGCTACATACATATTTATATTTAATGGAGACTGCTTAAAGTCGTTAAATTGCGTATATCATCACTTTTAATGTAAAGTTTTTCCAATTATAGTGGAACGTAAATTGTACTTTGACAAAAACTTTTTTGAATTGAATGAGTTTTTCATACAGATAAAAAGTTTCTTATAATTATTGCTGTTAAATGCATTCACTAGTCGTGCGTGCCCCAAACTAATACTTATTTGTATTACGAAACTTTTGTCTAAGCTTTAAATATTTATTTCTCGTCTTTTGTTTGTATTGTATATACATATGTCTCTATGTATGGCGAGAAAACAGATTGTTAATTCTATGAACGTTTGTGTTTAGGTTTTATTCGGATGTCCCAATACTTATTGTAAACACTTTTCAGTATACCCGATATTGATAATAAGCAATCTTATACTTTTTTTTTATTTTTATTTAATATATACACAGTGTAAATAATTATTTCTTACTTATTCCTTGTGCCGCTGCTTAAAATACAACAAACATAGAGTTTAATATCGAAATCAAATCGCAAAAAGATTTATCCCAAAGCCTTCTTTACATAGGCCACATAGTCCTCATAGAGTTGTTGTGGCATCTGAAAAGCTGGAAAGTGTCCACCATCCAAATGATATGTGCTATGCACCAGATTCGGGAATTTATTGGCAAGCACTGAATCCGGTGTATGCGTTATCTCATGGGTGAATCGTGTGCAGCCAGCGGGTGCATTGATAGGCACATTATCCACAGCCAAGGCCATCTGCGTGGGACCCATGGACTCGGCATACAGACGCACTGACGTAGTTATCGAGTTGGTCAGATAGTAGATCATAACGTTATCAAGTAACTGATCATAGGTGAAATGTTTGGTCAAACCACCATCCGCCAAATTCTTGTAGGCGGAGTTAGTCCACGTTGAGAATTTCTCTATTATGTAAGCTGCAAGACCAACGGGATTGTGTGCCAAAGCAGTGCCAATAGTATCTGGCTTGGTGGCCTGGATATGCGCATAGCCCATCTCCTCCATGATCGTTAAGAACAGATTGCCACCACCCTTGTAGAAGTCCTTATACTGACTGGGCACATAGAAGCTGGGCATGAAGAAGGAGAGCATTAAGCGCAGAAAACCCATGGGACTATTATTGCTACACATATTCGAGTGATAGCCCAACACATTCTCTGGGAACAAAGAAGCCAAATTGCTGCCAATAATGCTGCCCCAATCGCCGCCCTGAATGAGGAACTTATTGAAGCCCAGGCGCAGCATCAGATTACGCATAACCACTGAAACCTGAGCAACGCCCATACCAGGACGCGATGCACCCTAAAAAAAAAAAAAAATTATAAAACCTTGAAACATGCTCGAAATGATACTCGAACTCACCTCAGACCAGCCATAGCCAGGCAAACTGGGCGCGATTACCTCAAACACATATTCGCTCTTATCGCTGCCTTTTGTCAGTAATGGTATAAAGTCGTAGAATTCACGTACTGTCCCGGGCCAGCCGTGCATCAGGAGCATTGGTACAACCTTTTTGCCCTGAGCATTTGTGGGCTTTGCATGTATAAAGTGAATTTTTAAGCTAAAGCAATTGAAATAGGTTAGTATAAGGGTCACGAACTGGATAAATTGATTTAAGTTGACATAAAAGCAAATGAGTTCCATATGCGCATATTTAAACAACTTAATTAATGTGTGTTGTATGTTATATAACCCACCCTTGAATTTGAGTTTGGAAATGTTGTAGCTTCTTCAGGAACTGTTCACGTTCATTCCATTTGGGCAGATAGGTATTGCGCCAGTATTTCACCACCTTTGCCAATTCCTTGGAATTGAACCCGTACTCAAAACCGACGCCTTCCAGTGGCTCCTGCAACTTTAGCGGACGATCCAGCTGTGCCGACAGGTCAGCGATCACCTAAGAGGGCAAAAAACAAAGGTTTTTGTTTTATGCAAATTAAGTAGGTAAACGCGTTTGCAAAAAACCCAGGTAAACGAAATTTGTGAAATACTGAAAGAAAGTATTGGTATCTGGCACTTTGACCTACCTCTGGCGCAACAGTTATGTCATATGGATGGATGGCCTTGTTTTCCTCATATGATCCTGTTAGCTTTGGTCCCCAATATTCATTGTTATCCAAATTTGGCCGCTTGCCCGGCGCACCCAAGTCTCGATAGTTCTTAAAACCGACTGCCGCCAAAAAGGCAAGGCCGCCGATTAGTATGCGCAGAGAGGTTGACCCTACGGAAGGCATTCTTTACTTTGTATTTCTTTTTGGATAGAAATACAGCTGCGTTTGAATGACTATTGGAATTTCTTTATAGTAAACGAAAACGCTGCGAGACCAACTACGCACAACCTTACGGTTTCAGCTCAAATAGCAAACTGTTGCACAGCGCAAATTGATGAAGACCCGGTTCCTCGCTGAGAAAGAGAGAGAGACAAAACTGTGTGAAAACAAAGTCGACGATTATGGCAAGCGTAAATCAGCACACCATAACGAAATCGCAATACAATGTTCGTACAGTGCTGTCCGTTAGAATACGGCAACTGCTAAAAACGTTTTATTGAACTATTTGGTGCTTATTTTGAAAAGAAAAATTATATCACTAAAGCATACTAGCAGCACTTCATTAAATTTTATTGAAAAATAAAACAATTTATAATGGGACCACAAGCTTTTAAGAACCGAACTTTTAATTATTGAGGATATTAATACCTATATGTTTTATTGAAAAACAATTGTTATATTCTTATGATAACATATTTTACAGAATATAATAGGATGTACAATTAGTAATGATTCTTCGAGAATTTTTAAAGTATTGTATATTTGCGCAGTGCACTGTACTTGCTCTCTCGATTGAGTCACATGTATGTATGTACAATACAAACACATATTAACAATCAACGTATCTGAAGAACACATAGAAAAGAAGAGTGATCAAAAATTTGTCGTGCTCATCGTGACTCAAACACGAAAATGCAAATACATAGGTATGAAAACTTAGGTTTTGTAATTATATTAGTTTATTTCAATATTTTTGGAGCATAGCAAGGGGAATCCCAATGTGTTTAAACACTTGAAACTCGTTTTATAAATTTGCTATGAAATTTATAATGTATAAAAGAAAGCATATCCGACTCCATAAAGTTGTGTTCATATAGTAATGTAAATCTGTTTGTTTGTTATCGAGCTAAGACTTTGGTCAAAGTTCTCTATTGTTACAGTTAGATCAGTTGTCTAAATCGGCAAATGACCTTTAAAAAGCTCGTACAATGATAATCAATTTGACTTTGCAATTATATATAAGATTCGGCATGTCAACGGTGATAGCTTCTTTACTTGCTTATCATAATTTAAATCGCTCACCCTTAGCACCGAAATATTATGCTTTGCAAGCATGACGCTGTAACAATTCAAATGTTTAATGATGACCAAATGGTAAGTAAAAAAAATCGCTCTCTTTCATATCATTGGGCAGCAAAAACAATTCCCAACACGATTAAAGCTAACAAATACAAGCTTCAAAGTGCAACTGTGTAGTGTGGAAAAGCGTTTAAATATTTATTGAAGTGTGGGCGCGCTGTTTAAATAAAAAGTTAAATTGTTATACAATTTTTTTAAAGTTGAATCAAAATTATAAATTGATAAAAAATATTGTGATCATTGTGATAAATTGAATATATTACGGCTAACGCGAGCTTAAAAATAAATAAATAAATAAAAAAATAAACACTAATAGCATTGAGATTTTTAATTAGAAAAAAATCGTTTTTAATTAGGTGATTCTCAAGATTTTTACTTTAATTTATTTTAAATTCTGTACAATATTTTGAAACTCTATGAGAGCCACAGTATTTTTGTTTTACTATGTTACAAACAATATTTTCAATGCTAATCTTCTTTAAAAACTTTTCGGACAAATGTTGTAAAATCATTGTACAACATGGATGGCAACTCCATGGCGGCAAAGTGACCACCGTGTTGGAAATACATGTTGTGCTTTATGTTCGTAAACTTGTCGCGCAGCTGCCATTCGGAAGCAGAAGGTAAGTCAAACCTAAAGCGGGCACAGCCCATGGGCACTGACGTCTGGACGCGCTCGAGCTGAAGATCCCGATACTGTTTCGATGAGTTCTCGGCATAGAAGCGGCCTGCGGTGGTGGCAGCATGGTTTAGATAATATATCATCAGATTGTCGAGCACCGCCTCCAGGCCAAAGGCGGTGGTAATGGCACCAAAGTCCTGCTGAAGACTGGGTCCACTGCAGGTCTGGAACTTTTCGAGAATGTATGCAGCCAATCCAACCGGACTGGAGTCGAGAACAGCGCCGATTGTATCCGGCTTGGTAGCCTGTATATGATAATAGCCACTCTCCTTCAACAAATTCATTAACTTATCCCAGATACCGACATGGTGATCGTAGAACAGGCGGGTAGGCAATACTTTTTCGGGGTAGTAATGGGTATAGATGCCCTTGAGAAAGGAGAGCGGTGTGGTCATCACACACATATTGGAATGATAGCCAAGCACATTCTCCGGGTACAATGTAGCCAGATTACTGCCAATAATGCTACCCCAATCACCACCCTGCATAAGGAACTTCTTATAGCCCAATCGCAACATTAGATTACGCATCACAGTTGCCATTTCGGCGGCATTGAAACCCACCCGCGTGGCAGCCTGAGAACACAAAACACATGACAAAAATCAATGGAAAACTTATCAAATATTAATATATACATTTTCTACTTACATCCGACCAGCCGAAGCCAACGAGCGAGGGTACAATAACATCAAAGGAATAGTCACTTATGTTTTGCTCCTTAGTCAGCATGGGTATAAAATCATAAAACTCACGCACCGAACCCGGCCAGCCATGAAGCAACAACACTGGATAGACTTCTTTCTTCTCCCTCACTTCCTCCGCAGCTCGCTCATGTATGAAGTGAATCTTTAGGCTATCGATAGCATAATTAACCAAATCAATTGAAAAGTTGTATGTGTGTTTTTTTACTCACCCTTGTATCTCGGTTTTGTATTGCTTAAATGAGTTTAGATACTCCTGACGCGAGTTCCACTTGGTTAGATACTTCTCACGCCAATATTCCACATACTGCTCCAAGGCATGTGAATTGAAACCATATTGAAAAGCGATGCCATCTAAGGCGTTAGTTAACTTTAAGGTACGATTTAACTGCTGTCGCAAATCCTCAATCTCCGACTTGGGTACATCCACTTTAAAATCATAGATTTTTGTATTCGGTTTATAATTCTTGCCATCGCCAGGTCCCCAATAGGTGTTGTCATTGTATTCGGGTTTGGGCAGTGGACGTGTCAGTTCCGTGAATACGAGATAACCGTAGCCAACTATGGCTGCGAATATAGCCACAATCAGTCCGAATATTACCAAGCACTTCATATTGCCGAAGTGCAGTTATTTTAAATTTTGACTGTTTATCTGCTTTGCCTAATGACTTAAATGTTAATGAGGTGCCCAAGTTGGTGTCAGCGTTCTCAGGAGTACTTCGAGTATGCACAACTGATCTTCGTTCTTGCCGTAAACCAACTGACGACTGCCGATTGAAAAGCCAAATAGCTTTCGTTAGGCTTCTATACTATGTACATTCATATCCCCATCTATATTTTAATAAATAATAATAAATTCGTGATAGTATGCCATACAGTGGTAGGCAAATATGAGAATTGCGATGTGAAGCGCAAAAAAAGAAATTAAATAAATGTTAAAAAAACTTCACACTAAATTTTGAAATATTTCATATATACGTACATATATTATAATTTATTAGTCAACAATTTATTTTTAGTACTTAACAATTTTTTTTTTCGAACAATTTAACCACAGTTCTTTAATATTTTCGCTTCTTTGTTTGCCGGCTAAGAATGCGATATGAAGTCCACGCCGAGAGTAGTACCGGTTAAGTGGACGGTATCTAATCGGAACTCTCAATAAAACGTATTTTTTTTATTTATTACAAAGTTCCCAATTGCCTGACAATTATTATTATTGACGTGGCTCCAAACATTTTTAACGACATAAAAGAATCCCTGTAAGCAATAACGGCAAGCGCTTTCAGATTTGTAATTGGGAAAGACATGAAGGATTGGTATTAAAATGTTGCAAAAATGGGTCTTCACGATTCATGGAGTATGCGTTGTAAAAATAATCTTTAAAAATGCTCATGCTTCTTGAACCGTTTGAAAAGAGTATACAGTCACCGTTGTGCAAATTGTTTATAAAAGTGTGAAAGCCACGCTAATTCCGTTATGTTGTCACTGTGTATGTTTGCAGTCTTTGTTTGCTCTTATTATTGCCGGCAAATTGGATTTGAAATTATGCAAGTCAATATGATTATGTGTCACACAAAAAATAGTAATATATTTATATTCAATTAAATAAAAAAAAATATTTAATTAAACAAATTTGTACACAAAACAGTACTAGCGACGCAGCCCATGGTTCTTGAGAATACAAAAATAGAAGTGTCTTGGTTTGTTTACTTGCTAACCGTGTTCTTTCTCCTTCACACTCACAAAGTTCAATGTATACATGGCAGCCTAAACAGATAAATGTTTATTACCTTTCGTACTCATACGCTTATTGGGTTGGCACCAAGCATGGTCGAAATTATACAAGGTTCTGTATGGTGAGTGTGCGACTCAGTGTGCTGGTTCCACTTTGCTGATGTAGATGATATGGTGAGTAAACCTGCATAGAAAGAATTTCATTTCATGGTAGAAATATAAAAGATGGTAGTGCGGTGAATATGCTGTTCTCTTAGTTCCACCAATGTTGTCAGTGAAGAAGTAAACATTGTGGTGAGTAGACGTAGGGCCGGCGTTTTTATTGATTTCTAATGAGCATTTGTTTTGTTTTAGCTTCCAAAAATGCCATATTGCGCTATTTGTAAAATAGTTATAAAACCGCCATACGGTAAAGTTGTTCGCGTACCAAAAGACCCAACCATAAGAAAATTGTGGGAGCAATCAACTGAGCAAAGGTTTGAAGGTGAATGCAGAATTTGCGATAAACATTTTGATTCGAGCGATTGGAAAAATAGCAAAAAAAGTAAGAGGAGACTTTTAATGCCTGAAGCATTGCCCAAAAAACTTTCTCCAGCTTTAGATGATGTAGCTCCGATCGATTGGGAAAATTGCGACAATAATCAGCGGGTCCGCATTATGCTGGATGCATTACCTAAAAATCTAACTCCGGTTTTAGAAGTTGTAGAAGATTGCGACAATGATCAGCGGTATCGCATTATGCTTCCTCCGTCTTTAGAAGTTGTAGAAGAATCTTCGCGTGATTGGAGAGATACCGATAATAATAAACGAATTCACATAACGCCCACAAAACTTGAAGCCCTCTTAGACGATCATGAAGATCAAAACGACAATAAATATTCGACGAAGCAAAAACAGCTTCAAGTCATTGAGAATATTCGGCTCAAGCAGAAAATAAAGCAACTTCAACAAGAAAATATTCGTCTATCAAACGAATTGCAAAACTATGCGACATTAAATGATGGCCTACATAAAATATTCACAGAGACACAAATCAAAAGAATTGAAAACGCTGGCAGATCTTGGCGTCAAGATAACATTTCGAATGCCCTTTGTCTAAATGCCGCTGGACCGCGATCATACAGCCATTTATATGAAAAGGGTTTCCCTTTGCCAAATATGTCCACGTTGCATAGATTGTGGCGTACACTTCATGTTGAACCTGGAATATTAAATGTAGTCATAGATCTCATAAGTCAAAATTTGGACCTGGTCGAACAGGACGACAATTTGTGTGTCTTAATGTTTGACAAAATGAAAACTGCATCAAACTACGTTCAACTGGCAATGGTCCAAGGCCTGCGCAAGTCATGGAAACAACCTGTTTATTTCGATTTCAATTGTGCCATGGATATTTCGATGTTGCACTTGATCATACAAAATATGCAGAATGCTGGATTTACAGTTGTTGCCATCGTTTCTGATTTGGGACCTGAAAACCAAAAGATGTGGAATGATCTCGGCATTAACAGCAGTAAGTTTGAGCTGATTTTTAATACTTTTTACTAATACTACTACATCTTTTTTAGATAAAACCTGGTTCGAAAACCCAGCGAATGTTGAGTTGAAAGTATTTGTGTTTGCCGATGTGCCACATTTATTACAATTGGTGAGGCATATATATTTAGATACTGGATTGCAAATTCATAACAGAGTAATTACGTCGAAAACAATTAAGCAAGTTCTGGAAAACTCAAACGATTCGGAGTTGACAGAAGATCATCTTATAAATCATCCTGTGGACTGGAAAAATATTAAGCTTACAACACAGTTACTTTCAAACACGACAGCCAATGCTATTTTGAGCTGTCATTTTTCGGGCTATGAGATTGACAATGCCAGTGAGACTGCTTCGTTCTTTCAGCTTGCTAACGATTGGTTTAATATTTTCAATTCCCGACACATTGACACGAGTTTTCCGACATTGCAAACGTATAGCATGGATTTGACAGAGCAATACCATATTTTGGATGAAATGACACGAATTATGGCCGAACCGGTTGAGCCCAACTCAATACGAATTGCACCCTTTCAACAAGGTATACTCGTTAACAATGCATCTCTCAAGGAATTTCATAGTTACTTAAAGGAAAAATATAATGTGCAATATCTTGTTATAAATGGACTGACACAAGATTCTTTAAAGCAATTTTTTAGCTCCATGCAGATGACTGATGGACGTCAAGATCATCCCAGCTCATTACAATTTAAATATAGATTACGCAAATACTTAATGAATACATTTTTATAGTAATAGTATTTACATTATTGTTAGTCAAAATAGTTTTCATAATCTGATCCCAAAGGCTTTTAATAACCACTTTAATATTTTGGTATTGGTACCAGAGTATTCCGCTGTCGGTTGCATTCGACTGCAAGGGTTTTACTTACAATAAAAACTATCTCTTCAGTTCTCCATCTCATTTGCACTTGCATCATGGCAAAGCCTATACAACCATAGTCACCACCTTGCTTAAAATTCACCTTGTAAATAGTAAGGGGGCCCAGTTGAGTGTTGAGTTTGTCAGCAATGGTAGTGTTGACATTACTTCATATTGATTTGAAATTAGTGTTTTTAATATAGTTTTTATTAAACATTTGATTAGCCTGAAATATAAAAATTTAAGAAACCAAAATTCCTAAAGACCTTTATATATTTAAAAATGTTGCATATTATAATTCCAGTTAAAAATCGATAAGAAAAAACTGATTGTTTACATAAATCTTAGATTTAAGAAAAGGAAAGAGAGTATTCACTGTAAAACGTTTGAAAATAAAGAAATGTACATGAGATAACCTAAAAGGTGTTTTCTTTGCTTTCCACGCAAAAAGCTTAGCGTAATGAATAAATGTCTTTTTGACATTGCAGATTGCTAATGTTGACGTGTTTTTTTTTTATTAATCTTGGCATACATTAAACAAATTACAAATAATTTCTGCTGCATGTCAATGAACTCTAGCCTTTGCTAACGGAGTGTAATGGGGTTTGGACCTTTGGGGGTTGTTGTTGCCCCATGGTGTATGGGGACGGGTGGATAATTTTGTACAAGCTGTGTGGCAAACAATTATGTCGTCGACATGCACAAGCAGCTCTTCGAATCGGGCAGGATAAAAGTGCTGCCAAGCATGCAAGCCGCCCCTCGTATTTCCTTAAAAAACTGGGCGTAGCTGTCAGTAGAAACAATTCAAACAATGGCAATTGGAATGCAAGTAAAATTAACGCAATTAGGCCGCGACTCGATTTGGCCACAAAACTGCCAAACACAATGATGCACTGCAGCAGTACATGCGGCAAAGTTTTGGCGCCAGCATTTCCGCCCCTTTGCGTGCCGCGCCTCAAAATCGAATTGATAGCGCCGTCTCATAGAAGCGTGTCAAAAACTGGCACCAGTCCCAAACCCTCTAACCCTTCAGCTATCCAGCTATATGAATGTATACCCTAAGCAACGAGCCCAACGACTCGGAATCGTTAATTGCCGCATTGATGGGCGCTTAATTTAGTGCAAAGGCTCAGAATTGCCGTTTTTTTGTGGCTTTGGGTTGAGGAAAAATTTGATTTAGTTGAAGCTTTTCCTTTGGTTGTGTGCTACCATGGTTTGTGTGTGCCACTTTGCATATACAGTGTAGCTAAATCCAGATTGGGGTGTATTCAAATTAAAATAAATATTTATATTTAAAAATAAAAAATTGGGAAAAAGCTCAACTTTTGAAAATTTGGTTTCAAGTTCTTTAATAATCAAGCAATTTCTTATCTACTTTTGTTGAGTTTAAAGTAATTACAGGATATTTAAAAGTCAAGACTTTCCCTTACTTATCCTTAATGCCTCTTTGTTAATGTTGTTTTTTTTAGGAACGCTTTGTCTTTGCCTCTAGAAAAAGTTGGGTGTTTTGAGTATAGGTAGTTTCCGTAACCGCCTCTTGTAACGAGCCGCAATTATCATGAGCTGGCACGCACTTCGCCTTGTAGTGCATTGAACTGTGTGCAATTGATTTTTGACATGCAGAGACCGACGGTTTCATATATACTGAGAGTGTAATGTGAACTCGTATCAAATCCGGCACGATACAATCGATTTTAGTTTGGTCCACGAAGCCTACAAGTTCGACTATAGATATTTAAATATAACCGCCATGCGTGATAAAACTTTTTGTAGCATACTTTTGGGCTTAAAATGAAATAAGCGCTGGTAAGGTGGTGGTAAATGATGATATGATTTTAATGTATACAGAAAGACTATTTAAAGGTAAAAACTAAATAATATATACAAAAGCACAGAAGTATTATACAGTTGGCTAAGAAAAACTTTCTTTAATTAAAAGCACAAAATATATATAAATAAGCATAAAACGATTTCCATCACATAGTAACATTATATATCTGAAGAACACTCTTGATGCGATTTATCAACTAATTATCCTGTTCATACCACTCGCCGAGTGCATCATCCCAAACCGGAAATCGACTTTTCGAGGGTGGATTTGTACCCGCCTCGCCCACATCGGCATCATTTACTTGTGCCACGCCCTGTTGCAGCTGCACAGAAAAGTTAGTCACAGCATGAAAGTGTTTACATAAATATTTTATAGCTCTTCACTTACCCCGCACATGAACAGGGCCAATAACACGGCCATAATATTTACGTAAATGAATTGCAGTCGCATTTTGCACTCAGGACACTTAATTCGGTTGGCATTCGACTCGATTCGCGTTGCTCGACTGTTTCTTGTTTGCTCGCATTAATAACGCGAAATATTTACAATACGTATACGTATTTGTTTTTGCCTTATATTTTATTCATGGATTCATGCATTATCAGTTGTTGATAAGCCGCACAGACAAAAAGCGTTCACAAATGAAATGAACTCAAAATGATGAAAATGTTTTTACAGAAGCCACAAACTGCTCATAAATCAATGAATGCCAAATTAAATTATAATAACCAATAAAACTTACCATTTTCAACATGTGGTCTGGCTTAAAGAGATTTCTGCTCGAAAAACAAAAATCATTTGTAACGTTAAGCTCAAAGAAATATGGCGAAATAATATTTTTCTCTAATGGAAAAATAACAGAGAAATAATAAAAGTGAAAATAGAATCAACTACACATAAGATTGAGAAATCGAATTGAACACAAATACTTTTTAATGGAAGCCAAACAAACAAGTCAACTCAAATAAAAAAAAATCATCCGGGGGAAACACTCAGCAGATAAGAACAGAGCTGTCCAAGGGGAATTTTTTTCGTGCATCTTTGGACGCGGTGTGAGTATGCTGTGTCTAAAAACTCTAAGTTCTCTGTATATAAAAGCACGGTTGAGTTTGAACTGAATTATCAGTCAATCAGCTCTAGATTCACATACAACATGCAGGTTACAATTATTGCTTTATTCTGTTGCCTTGTTGCTTCCACTCTCGCCATGCCCAATCCCAATCAGGAAGAGAATACGAAGGATGTATGGAATGAGCGCAAACAATATAATCCACCAAATGAGCAACGTTTCCTAGTGGATGGAGGATACAACAAGGATCACAGTGGCAAGGATATTTGGGCTCAAGCTCAGGTGCCTGTCTATACCAGTGATAACAAACGTCACGAGATCGATGTGGTCGGAAGATACGGACAGCATCGTGGACCTACTGGCAATAGCGATCCCTCGTATGGAGTTGGAGGCTCCTACCGTTTCCGTTTTTAAACTACAGCCAACGATATTACTAACTTTAAATTATCAATATTGTTTTATAGGTCCGGGCATCTATTTATTTAAATAAAAAAACAGTAATAACAATTAAATTTCACATGCTTAACTGATTATTTAAACAATTAGCTTGGCTTATCTCATTAATTTTTAGAAAAATATAAAAGATTTCTAGCTAAAATGTCGATTAGAGTTGAAACTTTTGGGCATCCTTGAATAATACGACGTTCATCTACCCCGGAACATAATGAGAGACAGATTTACTGCTCAAAAACTGTTAAGATGAGCTTGCAGTTTGGCTAATTGTACATGACTATATTTTTATGTTCTTTTTGTGGCTAATTCTGGTTGGTAATAACAAATTAAGCGCACACGTCGTCAACAACGACAACATATTGTTGGTCTTAATGAAACCTGCCGCAATATTTGGCAAGATAAAATCATTTTGTATTTGTTTTTTCTTAATTAGAAATATTGCGTAAACTGTCAAAAGAGCCTTCAATGAAAATTTATCATGTCAGACGAAGACTAACCCAAAGTATATAAATAAAAGTTGTTTAACAAATTGCTGTATTAAACAGCCAAACGAAAGCGAATCATCTTCGAAGGTGGCTTAAATGTGGGCGTTGCCATATCAAATTATTAAAAAATGAATCATTCTTCGGGGTCCAAAATGGGAATTATAAAATGCTTTTCACATCATTAATTTGCATAAATAGTGCCTGGCAATTTTAGAGCTGTGCCCTACCAATTAACTGACCTTGGCGAATTCTCACATATTTTTTTTAAAAGAATATCCAGCAGGTTTAAAAAGAAGAAGAAGATTTCAGCATACACGTGCCAGAGATTTCTGATATTGTTATTATCGCGGTTTTAAATGGGTATCATCTCCAACAATGAGAAATAAGAAAAATTTCATTTGAAGTGTGTACAAAGTAAGAGTTGATTTAAGTACAATAATACTATATTTTTTAATTATTGTTAATAAATCGGGATGCGATCCTTAGTATAATGCTGCGGTGGCCTTTAGATATTAAGATATTTCCGAACACTTATTAGTTGCAGTAAATCTTAATGTAGATTTGACTAGCGTATTTCGCATTTTAATAGCAAATAATGGTTTTTACAAGCCATTCATATTCTGATGTGAAAGAACTTTATATGTTTTATATTCAATTCAAATTCTTCAATACAATAAATATTACAAATAATTTGTAATTTACCATCATTCGATTTGATTTATTTTCGTGTAAATTATTTTAGGATTTTTATTTTTTGGGTGTTGGGGGGTATCCCCAAAAAGTTTATTACGATAAAAATGCATTTTATGATTTTATATTCTTAAAGATTAGCTGAGCTTAAAATAATCTAAGCAAATGCTTCTGGGATAAACTTAATTAGCCCAATAAAGTGGACAGACTTAAAATGTTATTAGAGTTCACATTACAATATTGCACATTTAAAATCTTTCACAAACACCTTAAGATATTTTTAATTTTTCTAACTGGATTAAGGCTTTTGATACAAATAGCTAAGATCATAAAAAGGGGGACTTACACTTTAATCGTTATCAACATAATGAAAATAATATTTGACTTCAGTTCAGGCAGCTTATCAACTGCAATACCATACGTTACAGTTGATATGGGGATCTACTTGTGAACCACAATGTCTCATACTCATACAATTGAGAAGGAATTCCCTTTGCAGGGGAAATATTTAAATTTTATACAGCCCGTATATAAAGCAAACAAAGCTAAGCAACATACATCATTTAGTATTTCACCACAAAGTAAACTACAACAAACAACATGCAACCTAGTCTCACTTTGCTGCTTCTGCTCGGTTTAGCCGCTTGCATCTGGGCCTATCCGAATCCTCAGTTGGTTATCCCTCACTTGGCTGAATACAACCCGGAATCACAACTAGTAAGCAAAATGTTAACTCAGCTTGAACAATGTTTAATTTTGATTCTTTTTGCAGCTGGATCAGATTTATGATGGGGCACCCATTGAAGATCAGGATCTGCAACATCGCGTGCGTCGCCAACTAAACATTCAGGGTGGTGGCAGTGGTCGCCAAGGCTTCGATTTAAGTGTCAATGGACGTGCACCTGTGTGGCAAAGTCAAAATGGTCGTCATTCTGTAGATGCCACCGGACAATATTCACAGCATTTGGGTGGTCCATATGGCAACAGTCGACCCAATTGGGGTGCCGGTGCTGTGTATACATTCCGATTCTAGGAAAAACATACTGATAACTTAGCTATATGTGCACTTAAGCAACAACATTTATTTATTTTATTAAAAACACTTAATCAAAAGCACTAATAAACTCATTGTCGACAGTTGAAAGGTTTTCAATATCACATTCAGCAAATTTTTCTAGTTGTAATCAATATCATTCATATGAATTTCCGTCTCGAAGGGTGATTTGTTCTCAAAGATTGTGGGATCAGGTTCGGGTGACTGCAAAAAAATTTAAATCATTTTTCGATTTAAATATACTTATTATACATATATCGCTATAAGCCTTGCCCCTTGCCAATCCATAATTGCTGTGGAACGCCCTTGGCTCAAAGCAATTAGCCATAACACAAAGAACAACAATTTCAATAAACGAAACATTTCAAAATTTCGCGTACTTCGCGTTGAAATGTTTCGCACTTGATTCTGAAAAATCAACTAAAGTGAGTGCCATTTGAGTATCTTGTACATGACAGCAGCAATCAGCTAGGTTTACAAAACCCGCCCCCTGCCTACCCTCTTATCAGTGAGCTGCGAGCTGATAAGAGGAATTCGCTCAAAAAGCTGTGATGAGCAATAGCTGTTTGCCAGCTGAATGGCATCTATGTAGCCAAGCCCCTCTCCTCTCCTTGTTTTATTTTTTTTGTTTTTTTGTTAAACTGTTTTAAATGTGTTAAATTGTGCAAGCAGCTTAAAAATTGCAACAAAAAAAATTGGCACGTTTTGTGTTGAAATCGAATTAGAATGAAAAACTAGTGAGAATGATTTAAAAAAATAAATTGTTTGACTAGAAGATACGCTGTAATGGGCAATATTTAAAACTATAATATTCAAAATGATCATAAATAGTAATAATATTTTGAACGCGGTAGACTGAAAGAAATTCTTTACACAGTTTAAATGACAATAAATGAAAGACTTATTCGCAAAAACCTTTTTAAGGATTACAAGAGAAATCATTAAATTTTGAACAATAACGTAAATCGTATCGATCATGATTTTCCTTTAATTTTAAAGTCTTACGTCGGATAAAAAATCTGATAGGTTGCGATTAGTTATTTTGTTATAACGCTTATATACGATTATATGCTTCACAATTACGAACCCTTTAACTACAGGGTATTTATGCAAAAGAAAAATGAGTTTTTCAGCAAACAAATCTAAATGTTAGTGGCAAGCAGTGAATGAAGGTCAGTTCATAGGGTAACAAAACATTATTATTTTTCTATCTTTTTTGTTTTAGTTGTGCCTGATTGTCAGTTAGGTTTTTTGTGTTCTGTTCGCTGCTGCAGTTGGCTTTTTATGTTCTGCATAGTTGTTTTTGTTGATAGCGCCAATTTTGGGCCAATTTTCTTTTGTGTGCGCCACAAATTTTCTCTTTTTGAGCTGTTCGAGAGCATGGCATTTTTTCCATGTCATTTTCATGCATATAAACATACATATGTACATGTATATCTATGTATACATTGTGTGTACATGCACAATGTGCGCTCCATTTCTTGGCCATTTGTTAGAGCCATTTTCCAAATCAATGCACAAATTGTCAAGCCATGAGGAGTTAGCTCTCTATATAGCTATCGCTATTGCTATACCTAAAGTCTATTGTTTTCCACAGTTGAGCGAAAATTGGCCCCACAAATTGTTGTTGTTAGTGTTGTTGTTGCTGTTGTTGTTGTTGTTGTTGTGGTTGTTGGTGGAGTCGTCTCTTAAATTGCACATGTGGCAGGCAGCTCATTTGTCAAGTGCCAAATCACTTTAAAGGCCAGACAAACGGAAAGCAACACACAACCAACACAAACAACAACGATAAAATCAACTTTGCATGTAGTACTTTCAGTTAGGTTTGTGTCTTGGCTTTTGATCGCTAAGCGCTGATTGCTTCTCTTGCTTCCTTGCTAGTTGATCGTGACCGATCGACGGCATTTCCCACGCAAAAGAAAAACCTAGTGAATAGAAAAGAAAAAAAAACATTCAGCAATGACAACTGATACATGGCAGATGCCACATCTTTTGGCAGTGTAAAGTACAATTTTGTTGTACCAAAATTGATGCTCTGAAAAAGTTACAACAGCAACCGAAGAAACAGCAGCAACAACAGCATCAACATCAGTAGAAGTTTCTAATGGCCAAGCAACGGCCACTAATGGGTTTTTAATGAAGCCGACAGGGTGGAGAAATTTGTCAGCAGCGTGCAAATTGAAACTAAGTAAGCTAACTTAAGCGTATTAATTATGACTGTCCCAGCCGAGCCAGCATCTCAGGTAGAAAGCAATACATGCAAAAAAGGCACCTGAAACTTTGGCAGGTGGCAAACTAAATACTTTTTCATTTTTTTTGTCTCTTTTTGAGCTTTTCCTATGGCCTTTGCATTTGCATTTGACATTTAGTGCAACTTCGGCAAGATGCGCCTGCAATATGACCAACAACAACAACAATAGACAAACCAGACATGAAAGCAGCTTTTCCACTTCGAGGCAGCTCCCCCATCTCACCCGCACCCACACCACTGTTTTACCAAATTTGACAAAAAGAGCACGGCATTTTCGGCTGCTTACTGCATTTGGCCAAAATGTCTATAGTTCAATTGCTGATATTTTGCTGTTTGCCATACAAAAACAACACCAAACACGTGACCTATCCACCAAGACGCAGTTTGAAAACAGGCCATAGTCTGTGTTTGCTTTGTTAGAGATGAGAGAGAGAAATAATATCTTGAATAAAGGTGTAAGAAACAAATACTTTATTGTCAAAAGTTCTCAATTGAATATTAATAATTAATTAATTTAATTACTTTATTCATTTTAAATTAATAACTAATATTTTAAATTGCTTTATTTATTAATTTATTTATTTGTTTAGTCAGAAATTTCATTATCAACTCTTCAAACAGGTTTCGTTTTCTTAATCACGCTTCCATCTCTATACTTCTTCACTATAGATGTTGGCTGTTAGATGAGCCAAAATAGCTTAAAATGGCTAATGAATTGTGCGAGTTGCCTACGTAATAAATCTTAAATAAAACTGACTCATGCAGTTGTAAAATGTGTGAAATGCATTTAGAATTCGACTGCAAAATGAAGGTTGACTTTATTGTTGCTGCATGTTGCTGTTGTTTGGTGTTGCTATTGTTGTTGATGTTGGTAGTTAGTTAGTTAGTTGTTGGTAAGTTAGATACTGTTGTTGTTCTTGTTGTTGTTGTTGTTGTTGTGATTGTTGTTGTCGCCATGCAAATTGGGCTCACGTTTTGTGCATTAAGCGAACTATGGGGCCACTGTCGATGATTGAGTTCTCCGCACCTGGTGGCAATTGCCCGTATAACTAAATATGTATCTCTATGTAGGAAATCTGGGGAAAGGGTAAAGCAGGAGCGATTTATGTGTATAGGTAAGGGTATCGGTCAGTTAATTGGCAAACCGTCGAAATGGCTGACCCAACGCAGCTCAATTAGCCAAATAATGGCAGACAGACAACCAACAGACAACATGAACAAGAAACCTTTTTTGATGGCCAGCTTTGATCTTAACAGCAAAAATATTTACCGTAACGCATTATGGCGCACAGATTAAAAGTCAAGAAGGCAGCAACAAAACGGCTGCGCTTTGATGGCTAGTACACTGAAAGGAAATAAAGCTAAGATAAATATGATTTCACTTGAATGATTTTGCTTATAGAAGTGTGATGGTAAGTTCATTCATGAACAAAATCACAAAATTCGTCAAACCAAACAAAAAGAATTACCCAGGGGAAGCACTTCCCAGATAAGAGCAGGCAGAGTTCAAGATGATTTCCTTTGTTGTTATTTTGCATCGTACATTGATAAGAACAGAGCAAAGCAGAGCTGCCTTAAATTGGGATTTTTTGGAAGGTGTGTGAAATCTCTAGAGTCTGAATATATAAAAGCACCGTTGAGTCTCAACTGAACTATCAGTCAATCAGTTCTAGATTCACATACAACATGCAGGTTACAATTATTGCTTTATTCTGTTGCCTTGTTGGCTCCACTATCGCCATGCCCAATCCCAATCAGGAAGAGAATACGAAGGATGTATGGAATGAGCGCAAACAATATAATCCACCAAATGAGCAACGTTTCCTAGTGGATGGGGGCTACAACAAGGATCACAGTGGCAAGGATATTTGGGCTCAAGCTCAGGTGCCTGTCTATACCAGTGATAACAAACGTCACGAGATCGATGTGGTCGGAAGATACGGACAGCATCGTGGACCTACTGGCAATAGCGATCCTTCTTATGGAGTCGGCGGCTCCTACCGTTTCCGTTTTTAAATAATACCTGTTTAAAAACGATTGAATTATTGAAATTATTATACACCTTTAAGCATATTTATTGGAATAAAAAATATATAAAATGTTAATTTTGTAATTTGTCCTATCATTTTTTTAAATCAGGGATGATAAAGATTCGGTTGAGAGAAGTTTTTTCTTTTTTTCCTGATTATATTTAAGTCATATTCAATAACAAAAAGTCTTTCTTTCTTTACAAACTATGTTGATATAGTATAAAAATGTTTTTAGTTTTATTCAACAATATAATCTAGTTTTTAAAATGTAATCTATTCTAGACAAGTATTTATTTCTGTGTACTATTTGGTATTGCAGTTGCAGTTGCAGTTGCAGTTTGCTATCAGTATCAATAGTAATTTCAAGTTTCACTCGCCACAAAACTTGACAAGCGGCCAACTGGACATAGACATGAAGAGAGAGAGAGAGAGAGAGGGGAGAGTGAGAGAGAGATTTTGGCAGGGAGGGGGCAGTTTGGCTTTAAAACTGGGACTTTTGCAGAGTCGTCTGGGCGCACATGATGGTGTCGTAGGTCAGCCAGCAGCAGCAACAACTACAAAACGGCAGCGGCAGCAGCAGCAGCAGCAGAAATGTGTCTAAGATTGCGGCAGTTTTCCAACTGCAATTTGTGGCCTAGGACTTGGCATGTCGATGCAGTTGGATCAGACCCATAGCCACAACAGCACAGCATAGCAACAGCAACAGCAACAGCAACAACAACAATGACGATTTGTAGCCAATTATTTCAAATATTGTATTGAAATTGTATGGCAGTGTGTGGCTATCGCTGGCCAGGGATCTCTGTACAAGGCGCACGTAGACCGACTTGAGTGTGTCAAAGTGGCCACTCGAAGTCATCGTCAATTGTAGCTGCCTGCCACTGCAGTCGCCTTTGCTGTTGCTAGTACTGCTGTTGCTGTTGATGTTGATGTTGTAGTTGTTGGCCATGGTCAGCATTTGACATTGCCAGGTCTCTCTCAGTCTCTCACAGCACAGAGGTTAGATAGAATTCAAGCAACAGCCACTTCCCATGGCTGATGCGAATTTGTCATATGCATACACATTGATTAATCACCTGCTTTAGCTACACAGTTACCAAAACTCTAAACAGTCGAGACTTCCAATCACAGTCTCTACACAATCTCTTGTGGTTGCTGTTGTTGCCGTTGCTGTTGTTCCTTTTGTTGTTGTTGTTGTTGTCATTCATCCAACGGGTCACGTCAACTTTCGACTTCATCAGCAACTTCAAAACCGCACGCGCCCGTTGACCTTTGCTGTGTGTCGGTTGCAGGTGGAAGCAGCAGCAGCAGCAGCAGCAGCAGCAGCAAGTGGCATTCATTTGTTTATTTTTAGCAACCATTGCATCACAACTGGGATTTGTCAACATCATCATCATCATCTTCATTGTGCACAAGACATGAAAACGTGGAAATGTAAAGAACTGTTCAAATGACTGTATACAAATACAGTACAGATAGGCAATTAGATGATTTAAGTACGTGACTGTTTTGCTATTTAAAGAACTTTTCTTGTTGCTCATTGAAATATTTATGAATGATAAGTAAAATTTACTGCTCTGCCACCATGCTCGTCTATGCCTCCATAGTCAGAGGCAAAGTTAAAGACCAAAAATCCTTTAGCAATGGCAGAACTTCAGTTCAATGCTGTTAACAATCGAAGCAATTGCTTGTTTGAAACGTGTTGGTGATTTAAAATGCATAAGCACGATAAACGAGTAAAAACAACAATGACAACATCAACAACAACAAAAACAACAGTCGGTCGGTGATCAATAACCGGGCAAGAATGCGGCGTCAAATGTGTTTGGCAAAATTTATTAATACCTTATTAGAGAGGGGTCGTCTATGTGGTTGTCGGTGACAGCGTTAAAGCCACAACCAAAGCTAATGCTAAAGCCACAGCCAAAGCCAAAGCCAAAGAAAGGCATACCAGATAGAATAAAGAACGAGGAGTGTGGAATATCAATGAGTTTTGTTTATGACAGAGTGAGGAGTATTCTTTGTGTGCTTTGGCTTAAACACAGACGACAATTGCATTTCCGCTTAATTGTTGGTCCCATGGCGACAAACAAAGCTAAACTGAAACGCAGTTAAAACAGCTCTTGAAGGTGTAGAACGAGGTGTATTTGGGAGCGTCACAGGGAATGTAATCATAAATCGCGCTAATGATCATTTCTGGGGCATTCTTGCAAATATTTATGCTGTGTGGCAATTAGCCTGGTCAGGTAGCTTTCTCCTCTCTCTCTCTCTCCTTCGCTCTCTCGAGGTCGAAACCAGGAAATGTTTTTCGGCCCAAACACTTGTCAGATTGCATGTTCAATTCTAATAATATAATTTTTTTTTTTCTTTTTGCGTGCCTGGACATTGTGCCCAGTTGGAGCTGGAGTTGGGAGTTGGGAGGCTGATGCCAGTTTTTGTTGCCTGCTGTTGTTGCCTTGTGGTGTCTGCATTACAACATCATTAGAATTTGATTTGCATTTCCTTGGGACGCGGCGTCGCATCATGGCTAACATGGCATTAAAGCCCATTTAGCTGTCGTGTGGCAATTATTGATCAACTAGGTGCCACAATCGGTCAGCCAATGGGCTCCAGCTTGAATGCTATGAATGTTCTGATGCCAGCTGCCTGTTGCCGGTTGCTAGTTGCAGGTTGCCAGTTGCCAGTTGCCGGTTGCCTGTTGCTGGTGGTCAAGATATACTATTTATATGTGTATACAAACAAAAAGTTGCCCAGCATGGAACGCCTAAGTTTTTTCTTCTTCTTTGCATTTGTATGCTTAATGTTGCCTGCAACGGGTACACTTTAAAAATGTCCAATCTTATAAGCATTTATATAAAACCGTTTTCATTAATTTACCATACACAAAATTTTGTTTTTAAGAATATATTTGAAAAAGGAAATACTTTTAAATATTTTTATTTTTTTTAGAATTTGTAATATATTCATCAAAGTTATCTTTCGATAGTCAAGTAAGTAAGGTTCTGCAACATAGAAGGAGAATCCTCATTGCATATTGTAGTAGATTTTGTAGCCTTAGCAAGAAAAATATAGAAAGAAATCATGGACTAAGAAATTATCGACCTATCAAAAATACTAGGTTTTTTTTTAAAGATATGGGTCTGATGAGCCATAAAGAGCTATAGGTCAAGAAGGAAACCCGACCTTAATAATAATAGTAATATTAGTTAAATTACTTAGATATCAAATTAGAATTTTGAGCAGTGTACCATAATTTCTGGTTGCGTCGCCTTTAGTTGGCCATTACCGGCATTGTCGACGTCGTCGTTCTCGTCATTTTCATCGTCGTTTCGCTGGACAACACTCGTTGAGTGACGCGTCGCAGACGTTTAGCTGCCACTGTGCACCGTTACACGTTAAGCCCTGCTTTTGCTGCTGCACCTCCTCCTTTTTTCCCCTACTCCCTTGTATCGAAACACTGCCGGCTCGCACACCTCTATTTTGCGAGGCTTTCGCTTGCTCTGTAAGCGTTTAAATATTTATGTCTTGTGTACTTTAGTTAATCACAGCGAAATGATGAGTACCAACTGTTAACTGGCGGTGGCGACTACCGTTTTCTAGTAAAGGCAGCAAAGCAGCAAGGCAGCAAGGCAGCATTCAACATTCAACAGGCAACAGCATTCAAATCATTTCAGGTTTATAGCTCCCTCCAAGCACTATCATTATTATTTATTATTTTATCTCCTCTGTCTATTTTCTTTTTTCATGTGTCAAGTGTCATTTGGTGCTATTTGTTTGTTGCTGTTGCTGTTGCTGCATTATTGAGTCGTTAAAATTCCATAGTGTGAGTAAAATATTTTAATTATTTAATGGCTTGTAAAAGTTGACATTCGAATTGTTTTTGTTTTTGTTGTTGTTTTTGTGGTATTGTGTTGTTGTTGGCCAACAAATTAAACCCAAAATGGTGACCCAAAATGTTCGACGGACAGGCACTTGCGACAAAACCGACAAAGAACAAATGAAACAACAACAACAATAATAAGAGAAACAACGGTGACAACAACAAGAAGAAACAACGGCGACAACAAACAAACAAACAAACAAATAGCGATAACAATAACAATGCTAATGTTAAGGACCCATAAATATGGCTTAAAATCGCATGTTTGCGGTTTGTTGTTGTAGTGCTTGTTGCTATTATTATTGTGTTAAGTATGGGTACTTACACTAGCGGATTAGGTTTAGCAGCTTTTAAATGTGGTTTGAAGCTGAATAAATATTTTTAGAAAACTTAGAAACAGTGACGACACATTAGGTAAAACATTAAGGGTATATCGGAATAATTAATCCATCAAGATATTTTTTTTTATCTTTTTCAATTTGTAGGTATTCGTATATATAAAAAAATGACATACTCATGGCCAGCTGGCCAGTGAGCCAGAAGATTAAAACGCAGAAGTTTCAATTTGTTTTGTTGCAATAAAAATGTCTGGATGTCTGAATTTTTTGAGCCTACACATTAATTGAAATAAAAAAAAGGTAAAAAGAAAGTGTATACAACATTCGACTTTGGCAATATTCATTTTTTTTGATCTGGCTTTTGTTGTTGTCGGCATTTTGTTTGTTTTAAAGTTTGGCGTGTGGCCATCGTTGTTGCATTTCATTAATTTACGATTATTGACAAAAATTGTTAAAGGCCAGGAACTGCAGTTGTTGTTTTGGCCATTTTTGGGCAACCAACCCATTTGCAGATTAGGGGCCAATTTGGTGTGAAGTGCTTGTGCTTGTGCTTGTGCTTTTGGGGTCTGAACAGAACAGACTTTGGCTGCAGCCGGAACGTTAACGGCAGCTGGCAGTGCATCAATCAATCGCTGGATGAAAGGGGTCGCCAAAGCGGCGGCGGCGGTAGCGGCGGCAGCGGCAGCGACGACGAGCAGACGTGGACAAAACTGACCTTGCAATAAGGAAGTGGCATTCGTCACTGTCTGAGGCAGGCAGCAGGGGCACCTCTGGCCAGCTCTAGCCAGTCTAGCTTCAAAAAGAACAAAAAATTTTCGTGTGAATTTTTGCTTCTTATTTATGTGCGGCAATTAGTCTAGACAGCCGGCAAGCGGGTGTCTCAACTAATGAGCGTTAGTGGGGGGAGGGGGGTCGATGTGGGTCCAGGTATATACAAGTATTTTCTTAATTTATTTATTTTTAATATGTTGGCACGACATACCCCCCCGCCAATACCCCAACACCTCGGCTGCCAGTCGGCGGGGCAACTTGCAATTTTTACAACTCAATAAATTGGCAGCGTTTCTATCGGCGAGCAGCAATCAATGTTGTTCGAACCCCTTTTGCCCCCCGCATCACCGCTCTCACCAACATATGTTAGTCTGGTTGGTGTGTGCGCAATTATTGTTCTAACGGCATTCGGGCAATTTAGTGCCGCCTTTTTGGGTGGGTAGTGCGATGACCGCAGCCCGATGTTGTTGCAACATTTGTGGCCGGCATTGTCTGTAATTTTTGAGTGTGTATATATGTGGTGTGTATGTGTGTTTGCCTCTAGCCTCGTTGTTGTTGGTTGTGTTTGGCCACGACCGGCGTTTGGCCACACAAAATCATCAACATAAATTTTTTGCTTTTAGTGCGTTCTTTCTATGTATGTATGTATGTATGTATATGCCCCACAGTCAATAGTAACACAGCAGAGGCAGGCAGCAACAGCAGCAGGCGGCATAAGGATGCGTTCTGTATTCGCGTTCAGTCTGCGGCGCATTTTGGGTGTTGAAACTCATAAAGCGAAGCGCCATTTTTGGCCATAAAATTGACAGCTTATGGGCAAGGGAAATTGAAAAACGGTCCATGTTTTTCTATACATTTGGCCAGATCATCGTCATCGTCATCGTCATCATCATCATCATCGATAAACTGGAAATCGTAATGATCGATCAAATCAACTGATTGGGTAATGAGACCAACTCTACTAAAGATGAAAACTGGTAACGATAAACGATAAAGAGAGATATAAAAATGCGGCTAACTAACTGAATATAAGCTTGGGTTAATGAAAATGATTTAAAATCGATACCAACTAAATGTTGTGCGTGGGGGCGATTGTTGGTTGAAGAAAATACAAAATTTTAATCTAGCTGAAAAAAAAAAAAACATTTTAACGGCTTTAAAGGTGACATTTACTGTTGATCATAAATACAAATTTATATTACTTTAAATACTCAACCAACTCTGTCAAAAGCAATTTTCATGTGCAAGGAGATTTTGAAGTTAGGTTTACAGCTTTGAGGTCTTAAATGGCTTAGGAACCTTTTAAGATACTAACAAAAAAGGTCACAAAAATAAAAATAAAATGAAAAACAAACAAGAAAGTTATTTTTGCCTTCATGTTTTGTTTTTCATAGTAAAATTCGGAAAAATGCCTTGCATATGTATAGCAACTATATGATATAGTGGTCCAATCTCGCTGATTTTGACCGATGATCTTACTGCAACAAAAAAGTAGACATTCCCCAAGATTTCAGCTCGATATCTTGTCTATTATATACTTTATGGGTTTGGATATGCTTTCTGCTACAATTTTCATGCCAAATAATAAAATGTAAAAAAAAATGTAAGTAAGCAAATATTCTGTATTTTAACATACTATAATTGAAATGAGTTTCTTTAAATTTTTTCATCATCTTGGTGAACAACAAATTAATTAAAGATAAAAGTTTTTCACATCCATAAGCAATGTGATATGTAAAACAGTCTGTTCTAAATGTAATCTTTTTGAATAATTTTGAAGAAACCACAATACAATGAAAATGTTCTAGGCCAGGCTCATGAATAATTGGTTAGATTGTTACCCATTTTTTTTTTTTCTTTTTTCGACTTGACTAATTTGTTGAGCGCCCAACAACAATAACAGCAACTCGAAATTTTAATGAATTTTTTATAGCGATAAAAAATATATATTAATATGCAAACAGCGGCAGCAACAACAACAACAACAACAGCAGCAACAACACTTGGCTAGCAGTCAAAGTGGCGTTAA
Organism: Scaptomyza parva; assembly: GCA_035044645.1. NCBI lineage: Eukaryota > Metazoa > Arthropoda > Insecta > Diptera > Drosophilidae > Scaptomyza > Scaptomyza parva. Next base: position 16,985,091 of record JAWNNT010000090.1, read on the forward strand.
ATGTTCTCTGCAGTTCTCTCCAAAAGTACCGTTATGCGTGTTGTGTTGTGCGTTATGGTTTGTTGACTGCCGGCGACAACTTCCGACGCACTGTGAAATAAAAAAGGCCAAAACAGACAACAACAACAACAACAACAGCAACATTAACAACTGGACGCATCGTTGCGGGTGGCTTCAATCGTTTGCCTTAGGAAGGGGTTACGAAGTGTGTGTGTGTATACGTGTGTGTGTGGGGGGGGGGGGGGGGGGATAGGTGTTATATGGTGTTGACTGATTTGAAACTGTCTGCTGTTGTTCTCGTTCTTGGCATTTCTTTCATTGTCTATGTTTATTTAATTATAGCTGTTAATTAAATTTTCTTTTGCACTAATCGACTTTAATGCTTGACGGGTGGGCTTAACCGAAAAAAAAGAAAGAAAAACAAAACAAAACACCTGTTAATGACCCTTAAAATTTGGCAACTGCAGTGAAAAGTCATCAAGCGGCCAAAATGAGTCAATGACTTTACCTGAATAAAAGTTAAAAAAAAAAAAAAAAAAAAATTATCCAAAAATGGGCTAAATAAAACACCTGCTGTTATGCATAATGACTCCCACCCCTCCGCTCTTCTCTTCTCTTCAGGCAATTGAGTGCCACAAAACTTCTGTCTTGTTATTCGCATTTTCATTAATTGGAATTTTTTCTTTGATTTTCAACTGCTGCCACAGCTAGACCACTACAACAACAACAACAGAAACAACAAGAGCAAAAACCGCAAGTAGCCGCTGAACACCGGTAGCCCCAAGTCCCCAAGTCCCCTCGACCCGCTATACCCTCTTCCACCATTTTGTTTCTTTTTGTGGGTTGGGTTTTTGTCTTTTGTCGCGCCTGAATGCGGCTCGATAAAAAACAAAAAACAGACACAGAGACAATGGACAAATGTATTAATAAAGTTATGAAATTTACAATTGTCCGCAGCAGATAGAAGGAGCAGGGGGTTGGCGGAAAGCTGGGTGTGGTGGTGGAGTAGAGACAATGGCATGGTAATAATAATGTTATGAAATAAAAAGTGTGCTAAGCTACATTTAAAACTTAGCTTTAAGAACCCATAATCACAAAGTTTTAGACAAAAGGTGTTAAGCTTGATTGTTCACGAGCTTTTTTAAACCTAAGGCAAATGCAAGTTTAAGGTTGGTTGGGTGTAAGAAAAGCAGTTAAAAGGTGTAATAGAAGTAAGGTAACTAACTAAAAGTAAAGAAAAATAATAAATATATATTTTTATAGCACTTTAAGGAAAATGTTATTTGAATAAATTTCCATTCAATAAAGAATGTTCCTGCATTACTTACTTCTTTATGTTACTCCAACTTTAATAAAACATACAAAGATAAAACCCCTTAATAATAATTATTGTATTTGCCTAACGAGAAAACTAATTGGAAACCTTTCCAATTTCAATTTCGTTATGACACTTATCAAATTTCACTTTTAATTGATATAATTAACGCGTTATTTGAAAAGAGACTTACACAAAAAAATTATCTCATTGCGGTTGATTGCATCAAAGCATTTTATTTATGTGTTAAAGTAAAAGTGAGAAGAGAAAAAAAATTGAAGTCAATTTGCGGACACACTTGAAGCTGTTTTTATTTATTTGTTTGCTTATTTATCAAATGCGCCATGGCAACCACCCACAAAAACAAAACAACAAAAACTGTACGCCCTTCCATAGCCGCACCGAGCGACAGCCAACGAACGACTGTAAACAGCTGTTTGGTGCGTATAACAGAAGTATAACAGCTGAGAGAGCGAGAAAGAGCGCTCACACAATAAAGTAAACAAGAAACGTAAACCGGCTGTTGTTGTTGGTGTTGCATTTTTTTTACTTCCGTTTAGAAGCGTGAGAGCGCGTTTGAGAGCGCATAGAGTGCATGCCAGTGTTGCCGTGCTGCTGCGATTATGCTCACATCTACTACTATTTTAACAGCTGCTGCTGTTGCTGCCACATAATTTGAAGCCAAGCGGAAGCAGCAGCACCCAAAGAGAGAGTGGGAGAGTGAGGGAGAGAGCTTGAGGCAGGAGCACCAACGAGTGGCAACGACTCGGTCGACTTTGGCTTCGGGCCGACAATGCGAAAAGACATAAACAGCAACAACAACAAAAACCAGTTAACAGCTTTGGCTTGTTGGCGTTGGCGTTGGCAGCAGCAGCAGCAGCAGCAGCAGCAGCAACATACACCGAGTGTTCCATAGTTTTTGCCAAAACACGCTTGGTTTCAGTTGAGCTTTGCCAGCCAAAACGACAACAACGACAACGACGCTGCGTTAGGTGTAAAACCGATTTTCAAACAGCTCATTCGACGAGTTCGCGTCGCGTTTCAAACATATAACAACAACAACATAAACAAAAAAACCATACACAACAACAACAAACAAATAATAAACAAAACAAACAACAACAATTCTCAAAACAAAAAACCGAACACAAACATCAAAAAACAGCAAACGGTAAATTTCCAAAAAAAAAAAAAAAAAAACAAATTCGCTAATTAGGCAAAGTAAGAGTTTTTTTTATATATTTGTTTTAGTCAGCAAACCAGTTTGAGCAATTAAAAAAAGCAGAATATTTATAGTACATATGTACATGTGTATATCTACATATTCATATATATATATATATATAGTTCGGTTGCATATAAATTGCATTAAACTTAAACAAAAGGGCAGCTCGTGCTTGACAAAAACAAAACTGCAAGTGTGTGTGAGAGTGTAGAATGTGTGTGTGTTGAGTGTGTGTATTTTGCGCTGGTTGCCTTCTAAACAGCCTTGAAAGCTGCCTCGCAGCAAGCAGCAGCCCCTGTCAACCGAGTAGCAACAGCAACAACAGCAACAATAATAGCGTTCCACAAGTCACAACAAAAAGCAAGCAACAAGAAGCAGCAAACAAAAAGCTAAAGATGCTAGGAAGAAGACGCGCAGCTGACTTTATGACGTCGCCAGTTTGGCGTGTTAAGCTGGCCAAGAGCAGATGAGTGGAAAGAGAGAGAGAAAACCAACCAGCAACAGCTACCTGGCTAGACATGAAACCTGGTGTGTCTATCTGTTGCTTTTGCTGTTGCTGTTGCCTGCTTGCAACTGCAACATAAGCAGCCATACACATGCACATACATACACTTGAACTGCCTGTGTTTAGTAAATACACAAAAAAAAGCACGCGAAATTCGCTTCTGAATTGTGTTTTTTTTTACTTTTTGATGAGTTTTCACCAATAAACAAAAAACACAAAAAGCAGAGAGTTCCAGCAGAACCTTAACAAAAATAAAAGCGAAGAAAATAGCTAAAAGGCGCGCGCAAAAATGTTCTACAAAGCGCATATGTGTGCATAACATATATGTACAATGAATGTGGAAAAACCGGTTGCAGTTAAGGTTTTTGTTTTTTGTTAGTTAGTTTGTGGCGAAAATAAATAAAAGCGATTAACTTGAGACAGTTTTAGTAGCGGCAGCCACTGGCCGGCAGCTTTTTATAGCCATTTTTGGAGGGTTTATTTTCGACTTTTGCATATTTGCAACATAAATCTGAGAAGCGCATATAATACAAAACACACATATTTTTTGCTACGATTATATTTACCTCTTTGTCCTCTTTGTGTTTGCCCGTAATTCATTTGCCTTTATTATTTATTTTCTTGCTCTTCTCTTTATGTTTATGTTATTTTTGCAGCGGTCACAAAACAAAAATAATATATATAGTGAAAATTCGCTTAAAGAATTTAATAATTTACTTTTTTTGCGCTTTGTCTGCTTTGACTACTTTTTTGCTGTGCCTGTGTTTCCTACTTTTTTATCTTTATCTGTGCGTGTGTTTTGCGTGTAAAAAGAAAACAAGAAAACCAAACAAAACAAAAGAGATATAAGTAATAATATTCAATTTTGATTTAAATTTATTGTGTCATTCGATTTGTGGTCTTTGGTTTTAAGCACAACAGTCTTTTTTCCTCTGCATTATTGATTGTTATTTATGGCCCCAAAAGTCACTCGCAACGCGACACAACAACAGCAACAACAATAACAGCAGCTGAAGTTGCCGCCAAATAATAGGAAAAAAAACAAAATCGACATCGAACCAAATCAAATATTGCGACATTGGAGAAGGTGTCGAGTTGAAGCAATTGGATTTTCATTAATCAACACAGGTGAGTTGTTAATTTCCAACATTTCCAATTATCAAACAAATGGGATGAGGGATGGGGCCGGGGGAGGTGGTGTTGTAACTTTACATAATCTGATTGGATGGGTGTCTTAAGTCATCAGAGCATCAGAGATTTGGCAAATACTACCAATCGATTCTAATTGCAATTTTCGACTGCAACTGCATTGCATTAGCTTCAAGAATCGATGGTTGCGTTTCGAAATGAGATTTGCAGCAACAATCTCAAAATGTAAAATGAAGAATAAAAAACAAACATACACAGAAAATATTTGCTGAATTTATATCGTGTGCTGTTGTTAATCCCAATTATATATGAAATATTATTGATAATATATTTTTTTTAATTAGAAATAAATAATGGTTTAATATAATGGAGAAAGGCAACTTTTTGCATGGAACTAGAATATTCGATGTTTATTTATAAAATTGTTATCTTATTTTTTATTGCCTATCTACTATAACAGTAACAAGTAAGAAGGCTCTAGTCGAGTAAGCTCGACTAGAAGATACCCTTAACCCTGTCTGACAGACATACACATACGTGTACTACCGGACCAATGCTTGATGGTTTCATATCTCTGGCGTGTCTTAGCCGATTCTAATAACAATTTCACAGATGTGCATTATTTTGTTAATAGTTTCCATTCCATTTTTAAGTTTTCGAAATTCAGTATATATGTAAACCTAAAATTTTATCGAAAATTTAAAACAAACTTGCTATGCCTAGGGATTAGGAGAGCTCATATCCAAATCAGGAGTCTCTAGGTGTTTCTGAGATCGACGCGTTCATACATACATACGGACGGACAGACGGACATGGCTAAATCGACTCGGATGCTGATTAAGAACATATATATTTTATGGGGTCGGAGAAGTTTGCTTCTGCCTGTTAAATACTTTTGCACAAAACCATTTTACTCGTTTTTACCCATTTCATGGGTTAAGAGTATAAAAATCAGAATTTTATGGAAGAATAATTCCTAATAAATTGAATAACAATTTGCAAAGGGTGTAGAAGGTAAATAATTGGTTTTGTCTTATGCGTAATAAAGAACTTTTTTGTATGCCTTTATGAAAAGCTTTTGACTTAAAAAAGAAAAAAAGTAGCTTTTCTAAATAAATAAAATTCAATACAACAAATAAGAAAGCGTGCAGAATATTAAATACACAAAGCATACGTTTTCTGTTTTCATATTAAAATTATGTTAAAGTTGTTTTTTTTTATGGCAGGTATATGATAAAGCAATATTGTTCGATCTAATTTAAACATATAACCGGCAACTGAAAACACACTTTGACCATTGTTTCAGGTCAATAAAACTCAGGGACTGGTATGCATAGAAAAATAGCGACTCCTTTCGCAAATGTGATCAAGAATACATATAATTCATGGGTCCGGATATATTTCCTTCTATGCGTTACACATATCATGTCATTATTTATTTGTGTTAAGACTTATTCAGGGAAAGAAATCGTATCTGCCAAAAGTAAAAGAAGTGAAGAGGAATGCATCACTTCTTAATTTACATAACATTTCTTTTGAAAGAGTGTTTTCTCAAACTAAATCCCAACCAATATATAGATTTCACTTGTCTTTCAATTCATTATCATTTTCCCTCACCTAATCATTGTATTGCATCAAGTATACGCACCTTTAATAACATCATCATCTCTCTCTCTCTCTAACCAATTTAATTTCACAAATTGTGCATTCATTAGGATTACTATTGTTTCACATTTTTTTTTCTTGAAAGGTTGTCAAAAACTAAAATGCAATTTGATCAAATTGAATTGTTTAGCATTAACATTAATTAGTAAATTATAAGTTTGTTGCTGTTGTTGTTGTTGTTGCTGTTGTTTTTGTTTTTGTTTGTTTGTTATTTATGCAGAACATTTGATAATCGTGTTAAACACAAACACACATTACGTATACGCAACATAGAAAACAATTAATTGTGTTTTAAGTCTCGCACACATTTGCACATTTGCACATTTGCGTTCCGACCAAACACAACTAACGCGAACGAAACGTGCATTGAATTGCTAAAATACCATCTACCAAAAATGGGGGAAATCAATTCGACTATCTCGAGTCTCGTGTTGGGTTCAAACTATACCCGTTTCATCTGCATATCAGTAGTTATTGTTTATGTTAATGTTAATGTTCGTGTTTATGTTTATGTTTATGTTTATGTTTTCGTCTACTCCTTTCTCTTCACTCTTCTGCAGCCTCCCTTCCTCGCTGTATCTGTATCTGCATAACAATAGCTGGCCCGAAAGCAGCTTAAATGCTGCCATTTTTGCGGATGGCAACAACATTTTAATTAAAAATCTTTTGCTTTGCTGCGTTTTGTTGCGTTGGGGGTTTTGGTTAGATTTGCGTTGATCGCAGCTTTTGAAAATTTTTGCACGTGTGTGCGCCAGGCCAAGCCTGCGCCCATCTCGCGCCACGCCCATTCGTATGGCGTTAGGTGGGCCAGGCCAGACAGCCGACGGCAATAAATGTTAACAAGCATTCAAAATTTGCATAAACTGTGTCGGGTCTCATTTTTTGGTCTCATCGGGGTTCATCCGAATTCAAAACGCAAAACGACTCAATTTTTGCATTTTTTTCGTTTTTGTTTTGCTACGCAATGAAAATTCTTGCAATTATGTCTGTGTGCGTAGGTGTGTGTGTATGTTTTTGGTGGCAATTAAATGAACTGCAAATTAATCATAAAATGCGTAAATTTTATGCATCGATAGAAATTTGAAAATACATTTATATTCAATTATGCTAATTTATGATAATTGAAAATTGGCCAAAAATTACAATTCCAATAGCTCATAATGATAATGAAAATTGCTTATTGCAGATATATCGGCGTGTTTTATTGCCTGATCAAGTGTAAATATACATATGTATATTCGAATTATTTTGAGATATGCAAAATGTGGCTAATTTTGCTGTTGTTGTTTTCGAATATTTAACAAACAATTGCAAATGCCAAACTATTGGCAATTTTAATTGGGCGATTGTGTTATTATTTGACGTTTATTTTGAACTCTTTTTTTCTACTAATTATTTTAACATTAATTTTAATAAAATTTCAATGGATATACACAATAAATCAACAAACATTTGCATTTAAGCGGTTTGTGTTTTTTTGTTTCAATTGTAACTGGTAAATGGCTATAAATCATATAAGTTATAGTTGGGTTAATTAAAAACGCAGCTTCACTTACAGCTGAAATTACGTAAATTACAAATTGAAGTTATGTGTGTGTGTATTTGTATGTATATGTGTATGTGTGTTTGTGTTTGTCGAGTGTTAAATTGAAGTAAATTTTTAATTATGGCCGCAGAACGCGCTTGTTAAATTGCCTTTTAAAATTCAATTTACATTTTGGTCTCGCTCTTGGACCAGGCCCATCATTAATACACATATGTGAAGCGAGGTGTGGCAAAGAAGTTGTGAAACTTAAGGTTTAAGAAGTTTACAATGAAAGAGATTTGAGATTTTATACATAATATACTATTAGAGATTAGAGATATTATTTTAGAATTTTCGTGAAAGTTTGTTAAGTTAAAAAGAATCAAAGAAAGAAAAGAGTTCATGAATGTAATCAAATTCAGTTAAGATTATTTTTTGTAATAGTAATACAGAGTAAATCTGAAAACAAACCTTCTTATTAATATTATTTCTTGTTTACATTACATGTGTCCATGAATAAACACAATTTCTTTTTTTTATGATAAAAAAATTCAATTTTTGGTTCAATGGAATTTAATATGAAGTTGAAAGTGTTAATTTTTTGCTTTTTTATCTAGCTTCAATTGTTTTTTTTTTAATTTTACTTTCACAAAAACACATTCTTTTGCTCAATCTTGCATATCTTGTTTTGTATGTGAATCAAATTTGTATGTTATTTTTTTTGTAAAGCAACTTATCACACATTAATATGTAATAAAAATATATGTGTTGTTAAGGCCAAATAAAAATCATTGATAAAATGAAAAAGAAATTATAATCAATTGTAACAAGTTTTTTTTTATTTTGAATGGTAAACAGTTTAAGCAACCCTCTCTCCGAGTTAATACGCTGTTGCGCCGTTTTGATTGGCTTTAAAATGCGAAGCAAGAACTTATGGTTTATAGAGTTTGTGGCAGTGCTCCAACAATTACGCGCATGTGCGTAAGACTTTGCTAACTTGGCCCGTTTGGCAAAGGTACTCTTTGGCAAAGGGGATTGGGTAAGCTTGGTGGAGCTTGGGTGAGGAGCAGCTTCTCAGCGCTCTCAACAGGAAGCTGCGTCGCTTGGCATTTAAAAACGTATTAATTTTGACGCGCCACATTTTGAGTCGATGTTTTGTATCGTTGTTTTTGTTGTTGTAGTTGTTGTTGTTGTAATTGTTGCGTGTGTTTTAGTTTTTGTTGGACTGATGATGATGGTATCTATAGCTCTGTCGAGTCGAGAGTCGAGAGTGATATAAACGCGAATAAGTTACGTCAATTTTTACTGTGTTGTTCGCTTTTGGGATACATTTTTTATTTTGTTATTTTTGTGGTAAAGGTCTACAACCTTGGCAATAGAAGCTGAAGTTGAAGTTAAAGTCAAAGTTGGCTGTCACTGTCAAGTGGCTTGTGAAACAGAGAGCGCTAAAGAGAGAGAGAGAGAGAGAGAGAGAGGGAGAGAGAGGGAGAGAGAGAGAGAGAGACGGAAAAATCTGCTTTGCTTTGATTATTGCCATTAATTATGTCGATGTTGTAAACCGATTTGGACCAAATGACAAATGATGTGAAAACAAACTAGAAGTCGATCTTAGCACTAAGTTGAGTGTAAATATTAGCATAAAATATTACATAACACATGTCGATTGGGGTATATACGATGTTATGCTAATGAGTGCAAGGGAGCGGATGGGACTGGGAGTCGGTGGATCATCATTCTGATATGACAAGTAGCCGGCGGGCTTAAAGCCGGACTTGCTGTTGTTGGTGTTGTTGGCTCTGTCTCTGGCCAATGAAGCCAATGACCCAAACGCAACTGTTAAATAAACGAGCAATTATTAATGCGAATCTCAACTGCGAGCTGTGTCTTTGTCTGTATGTTGTTTCGCCTGTTGTTGTCTGGTTTTGTCAGTCTCTCCCCCTCTGTCTCTCTGTCGCTCTGTCTGTTTGTCTGACTTATAAAACATTTCATTACACGATACAATTGAGTGAACGCCTTGAACTTCCGCTTAAAGAAGTTCAAAACACACAGAGTTCCAGCCACAGCCACAGCCACAGCCAGAGCACAGAGTACGGCGCACAGTGGAATGACAGTCAAGAAATGAAGACCAAGTCATTTTTTTTTTTGTTTTCTTTTCTGTTGAGTTGTGGCACTGACTGTATTAGTATTTTTATATATATATATATGTGTGTGTGTGTATGGGCATGTTTCACACTTCAGAGCCTATCGGCGGTTGCTGCAAAAAAAAAAACAAAACAGAGCCAAACAAATTGTAAAGTCATAGGCAAGACGATGAGCTAAACAATAACAACAACTACAACATATGAAGACCAAGTCCAAGTCCATGTCTTGAAGCTTAAAGTGTTGGGCTCTGTTCTTTCGGGCTGCAGCCCCCAAAGTTAAACTTAGGCAAAGTACAAAAAGGCTTTTAATTTTAATTTGCATATGGCAGAACGCGCTCGACCAGGCACAACGGCGGCCTTAACAGCCAACAACAACAACAACAACAGAACAAGCACCAAGCACCAGATACAGATACAGATACAAAAGTATTAAGTAAGTATCTGCTAGATACATGCATCGCAGCAAGTACTTAGAGAACGCGCCGGCCCTTTGCATTTTCAAGTGCCAACTTGTGCAAAATAACATAAAAAAACATATAAACAGCAACAGGGCCAACCAACAATAACAACAATGTGAGAGGGTTTGCCATTACATATCTAAGACTTGTTGATACTCTGTTTTGAGGTTAAATATTATTGATTGAAGCAAAGTAATTGTTGTTGTTATTAATGTTATTTTTATATATTTTCAGTTAGATAAGTCAAAGATTAATTACTATTTTCAAAGCTGCAACTTTGGGAAAACTTAATACAAATTTTATATTTTTTTGGGTTTCACAAATAATGAATTTTAAATAGACCACACGTAATTGTAAATCGCTTAGTATTCATGTCTTCAAAATGTACTTAACTTATCATTAATAAACATATACTTTACTTTATTTTTATGAAAAATAATTTTCTAGCTTTAAATGGTTTTTTTTTTGGCATCTCTCTATAACGTTTTGACTTGTTAATTTTTGCTGAAAACTAATATTCCCTTTTTCTATTTGGTGTATAAAAAGTGGAACCACAACAACAACAACACTGTTGGCAAGTTGGACTTGCCCATGGCCCATGGCCTGGCAAAAATGCAAGTTAAATTTAATTTATTTCTGCTGCGATTGCTGCGCTTGTATACCAGCTGGGAGTATGTGTGTGTGTGTGTGAAAAATGGTTAAAAGGAGTTGGCCAAGTCCAAGTCCAAGTCTCACTCTCTTCTTAAGTGGGGTTCAACTCTAATGACCGCGTGTGAAAATGAAAATGGAAATGCCACAAAGTCAGCGTCGTCAGCGTCAGCGTCGGCGGTGTCGGCGGCGTTGGCGGCAACGTTGCGCTTCGCTGAGCTTGAAACTTGCAACTTGGACTTGGACTTCAACTACAACTACAACTTCAACCACAGCAACAACTACAGTAACTTCAACTCCAACTCCAACTCCAGCTTCAACTTAAGCTGCAGACACGACTTGGTGGTTGTTGTTGTTGTTTTGTTGTGGGTAGACGCACTTGGGGGGAGAACATGTGAACTTGTGAAAAATCGAAATTCCAATTCCTAGAGACCTGCGTCTGGCAGCGAAATGATTTACGCTTAAATAACATGTTGCATGTGCTTGCTTGTTGTAAAGCCAAAGCAATGTGTCTTTGTTGCAGCCAAACAGATTCACATCCCAGCCATCATCATCATATTTTGTATGTCTCCCGCCCCCCTCTTTTTAGCCACCCTCATGTTAATGAATTTCAGAGTTCTCTCTGTACTCAAATCAACTGCAGCAGCCGCAGCCGCAGCCACAAACAGATTGAATATATGTGTGTGTGGGGTACATTTAGTTTGAATATATTGTGCATAGTTAGTTGTTGGATTCGTGAAATTGCAAATGGGCAAAATTGAATCACGAATTCAGGTCAGCTTAGAACGCTGCTAACTTCTGTAGAAATTATATTAAATTATGTAGCTGCTTTATCAAGATCTCAGCAGCTCAATTACGTGTGTATGTTTTGGGTGCTCTGACAATCTGGACAGAGAGGAGAAGATTGGGGAGAGTTGAGTTGAGTTGAGAATAGGAATGCTAGATGAAACTAAAACAAATTGAAAGCAGTCACCTCGACAAGAAAGCCTCTGCTGCTGCTGCTGTTGCTGTTGTTTTTGTTGTTCCCCAGCGATCAGACATCATTTTCATAATTACATAATCATCGATATATATATATATATGTATGTATATTTATAATGTAGTAATAGAGACATAGAAAAATGCACACTAAGCAAAAAAACTGATGACAATAATGATGAAAAGAAATTGAATAAAGAAATACAAACAAGAGAGCGGTGGTTTTTTTTTTTTGTATAGTTGACGTTTGAATGCTCTTTGTTCTGCAGTGAACTTTTAACAAGCGATAGTTGCTATAAATACAGCGCCATCTAGCGGAATGATCGGCAACATGAACTAAGATATGAAAGCAATCAATGAAACAAATTGTTTTTGTCATTTTATACCGATCTTAAGAGGATCTTAAGAGGAAAAAATACCTTTTCCCCTTTTCAATACTCTACACATCTTCTCATATAACACAAATACTCATATGTTAGTGTATAAAAATTACTTGTGCACGTTTCAATAGACAACACTCAAAATATCTTGTGTTCCAAATCGTTTTTATTTTCTTATTGTTTGACTTTTCAACAAACGAAGAAACAAAAACAACACAAAAAAAAAACAATTTTATATAATTTTCTGTAGTTTTGTTGAAAGCATTTTTGCCCAATTTGAATGCGCCTCAAAACTCATCCGTTTTGTACGTAGTAAGTACGGCTAGCATGTCGAATTTTCCCGACAGCCGACAACCGACAACTGACTGAAATAAAATAAAAAAAACAACTCAATTTAATTTCTTAGCTATGCAGAGATTGTTGCAAACGGCAGCAGTAGAAAAAAAGGGAAAATATCTATTGAAATTATTTCATAATATTTGCAATTTGTTAAAAACGTGGCCCGGAAAATGGCAAATAAAAATTGCTTTTGTTGCTATTTGTTGCTATGCAAATATTGTAATTGCTTAAAGGCTTCACCAATTGCTGCACATTGATGTTTTGCTGTTGATATTCCTTTGCGGGGAGTTGTTGTTTTAGTTGCTGTTTTAGTTGTTGTTGTTGTCATTGCTGTTGCAATTGTTTTATTTGCTGCTCATCACAATTTGATTGCTTGGCTGCTGCTACTGCCGTTTGCCCACGCAGCGGATGCGCAATTTATGCAAACAAATGTATGTATAAAGGTAAAAAAAAGTTCATATTATTTACACTATACAACGAGCAATAAAAAGAGTCTGCAACATGTTGACCGGTCGGTTGGTCGGTCGGTCGGTTGGGGCATTGCCCACGTTAAAAGATAAACATATTTTAATTTGCCAAGCGCAAAGGCACAGGCAAAAAAGACAACAACAAACAGCAGCAAAAACTTTGGTTAGGTTGGAAAAACAACAACAACGCAAACAAAAACAACTGACTGTCAACCTGCTGTAAAATGCATTTCAAAAACTAAAGTAAATAATTTAATTAGCTGCTGGCGCTGCAGTCACAAAATTTTAATTCATTTTTTCTGCACTTTATACACTTGTTTATTTTTTTCTAGGCATTCTGATTTTCCAGTTTGGTTTGGAAAGCATTGAAAATGTTTTCTCCATCCAACATGCTTTAAAAAGCTGTAAAAAAAAGTTTTTAAGATATTATTTTATATATCTTTGGTATATTTCTATTTAACTAATATACGAAATCCTTCCATTTTTTTTAGATTTCATTCTAGATTATCACCAAACTTTTTTTTTAAAATATTAAATAATGATTTTTAATCTTTAATTCATCTTTAAGATTCTTTTTTTTTGTGTTTGGGTTCTATCATTGAAGATAATGTTATTTATTCAATTAACTAGAAAAACTCATTTGCAGCCTATTTCCTTTTTAGCTCTCAAAGACAAACATGAAATAAATAAAAGCATGGTGAAAATTGGCTTGCCACACACGACACTTCACACCCCTCACTCTCTAATGTCTAACTGAAAACTTTTCTAGAGTATTTAAACTTCATTTTCATAACAATTTCCTGGTTGTGCTTTTAGTTTTTGCTGCTACGAAAATATGTTTTTTTTTTTGGTTTTTTTTTGTTTTGGCTTGGAACGGGTTTTTGTTTTTATTTATTTGTTGCACCGGACACGTTCAGCAATTTGGGGCACGCGCCTACAGCAGCATGCACACACATGTGTATGCATACCTATGTATATGTGTGGCAAGGAGATGTAGTGTGAAAAATAGCCAATTGCATTGCCAGCAACAATTCTGGGGCAAAGTGACAAATACCTCGATACACACAATGTGTCAGGTAAATTCTTTGTTGCGGTTACGAAATCGTAGCAGTAACCAAAAAGAAAAAAAAAACCCAATAGACAGACAGGCAGACAATCAGATAGACATATGGATAGATATAGATAGATAGATAGACTGTTAGAGAGGTTGCAGACATATTGCGCTCAACATTTTTGGCACATGCCAATGGCAACCGCAGCGGAAAAATGCCAAAAAGCGAGCGCAACCAAATGGCAAATGATTTGTCAGCAATTGTTGATGGGGTGCCAATGCCAATATGAGGTGTGAAAAAAGGCAGGGAGAGTCGGTGGAGTAGGTGGAGGAGGAGGAGGGTAAAATGTAGTCAATAGCAATTGTAGTTCACACCATGCTTTGCATATCGATTTAGCTGCATTGTTGAACAGGTAACAGGAGAAGGGTTGCGGGTGGCAAGGGTTATGCAGGTTTGTTTGGGGTTAAGATGGATGCCAAATGCCATAAGGTAAGCTAATCAAGTCACATGATTGAGTTGCCGACAATAATGACAGCTTATCGTAAGGTATGTGCTAATGCGTTTTCCAATTGTCACATCGTTGAACTACATACACATGTACAAATAGTAAGGAGCATTAGGGAAAACAGTTTGACAATTTAAGATTTAATATTAAAGCTGAGGTGAGGACGCGAGAAATGACATTTCCTAAGGAGGTGAAGTAAATTGAAGCTACATTTCATATATAGGAAACTTGATAAATTTAAATAAATAAGTTGTTATTAATTGTGTACATGCTGTTGAAACACAATATACCAAGTTTTGTATACCCTTAACCCATGAAATGGGCCAAAAAAGGGTATAATGGTTTTGTGCAAAAGTATGTAACAGGAAGAAGGAAGCTTCTCCGACCCCATAAAGTATATATATTCTTGATCAGCATCAACATCCGACTCGATTTAGCCATATCCGTCTGCCCGTCTGTCCGTCCGTATGTATGAACGCGTCTATCTCAGAAACTACAAAAGCTAGAGACTCCAGATATTGAATATGAGCTCTCCGAATCCCTAGGCATGACAAGTTTGTTTCAAATTTTCGATAACTTTTCAGGTTTACAATATACACATGTAATCGATAACAAAAAAAAATGAATTTCAAAAAACTGAAAATGAGGATTGAAACTATAAGCAATATTATGAACTTCTGTAAAAATTTCATTAAAATCGGTTAAGAAACACCGGAGATATGAAACCATCAAGCATTTGGACATTAGAACACGTACATATGTGTATGTCTGTCAGCCCGACCGTCTGCCCGTCTGTATGGTCAAGGGTTAAGGGTATTTTCTTGTCGAACTTACTCGACTAGAGCCTTCTTACTTGTTTTCAGTTATAACTGCTTTATGTATAAACGTATGTAATAGACAAATTGAAGCATCTCCGATTCCATGAAAAATCTGTGAAAATATGATCGAAATCGGAAAGTAGCAGATATTGGTCGCGATCTCTTCACTAGAACCTTGTTACTTGTTTATTCTCCTGAAAGTTACACAATCTATTGTTCAACCTGGCGCTAGTAAACTAGTATATTATCATTTGAGTTAATATTTATTATTTATAGACCTTTAGTATTTCCTAATAACCGTGGAACTGTTCTATTTTATCTGACTTGTATTCATTGTAGCATTGAGGGTATATCTATAGCTTTAGTTATGCTTATTAAACTAAGCTGTGACATGGTTTTTTTTGTTAATGGCCCCGAAAACGACCCTACCATATATATATTTTCCCTTCCTCTCTATTTCTTTTAGTGCAGCTTAAGTTCGAACACGCACTGATTTCCAATGGCAGATATGAAATATATAAATAGCGAGTGTATGTTTAATTGATTTGCGTCAGTCGACTGATTGAATTGGGCTTAAATGCGTCAGGCGACGCCAGCTGCCAGAGCCAGGTTAACTGATCTCTGATTTTGTCTCCCTCTCTCTTTCTCTCTCTCTTACTCGCTCTCACTGCCAGAGACTTGGATTTTTTAATCTTGCCGTTGTTGTTGCTGCTGCTGTTGCGTTACTGCTACAAAAGTTATCCAACATCATCAGATCGTGATTGTTCGACAAATGACATTTGACATGTTATGCGGAGTGTTTTTTTTTTTTTTTTTTCGTATTTTCGTTTTCTGGGCTCACAATGAACCTAATTGTATGATAGGGAATTTCGTTGTTGTTGCTTTTTGCTGCGCCTAATTCGCTGTTGTAGTTTGAATTTTTTGAGTTTCTGTTATATTTCATATGTGTGCGCAGCTGGAAACTCCGCTTATCGGGCTAAACGAAAATTCAAAAAAGAATGCTCATAAATTGTTTGGTTGCTGACTGCAATTGTTTAATTGTTGTTTGTTGCTGTTGCAGTGGCTGATAATCGGCTTTAAAATGACTCAACTTTTCATTGTTGCTGCTGTTGGCTGCTGGGTGGAAAAATTATTGTCAATTGTGTGGTGCATAAGTCGAATTAATTTGGAACAGTTTTGTTGGTTTGCGGTTTTAATTTTGCAATTGGCCCGAAGTTCAAGTTGGCTTATGCAACTAGACAATTCGTTGCACTCAACACTTGGACCAGCGACCTTAGCTGGGCCTTATTTAATATTTGTTTGTTTCTTTTTCTGTTTGTTTTTGGGCCAACCTATGACATCGGAATAGACAAAAGATTGCTTTGTTTGTTTCTTTTCTGCGCGATATCTTGTTTTTGCCATTATGATTGAAGTAGTGGGCGCATAAAGGGTATAAGAGACAGAGTGAGAAGCGGAAAGGGGAGAGGGAGAGAGAGAGAGAGCTGCCCCCAACTTGCCGACTGACACAATGCCCCCGGCAACGAGGTGATGTCAGTCGTCAGTCAGCGATCGTGATCGATGCGGCCACCAAATAAAAAATCCAGAAAGCAAACGCAAAGAAAAAACTAACAAAACGCCGGCATCACTCAAAATGCTTATTGTTTTTAGCTATTGGCCGCTTCTTGGAATGCGATCACGTCTTTGGTTTTGGTTTTGGTTTGGGCATTGCCTTCTTTTTTTTGTTTTTTGTTTGAAGTTTTTGCTGTTGCTTGTGGCCGGCGGCTAGAAATTGGCCAAAAACTGATTTGCACAACTGTCAACGAATGCTGCAGCTGCATATTGTTTATATATATATATATACATCTATCTATATAGTTTGTGGGCCAAGTTTGTCGTGGCCCTTTCGGTCAATTGATTTGCCTGCCAGTGGTTGGAGTTCGTGGTCGGGTCGTGCCCATTTTTATAACTCTTGTAAACTTTTTCTCTGTTGTTGTTTCACTGAAAAGGTTCGTCAATTATTGCTGGCAGCTCCTTGAGCAATTTGCTGCTTGATTAAATTGTAGGTGGGTTTTGGGCCCGATCCCAACTTTCAGCATGGTTTGTCATGCCATTTCATTTCCTGTGTGACCAAAGTGATTAACATTTTTCGCCAGCTGATTTCCATTTAGCAGTAAAAGCTTTTAATTTAATTACGCACGCACACTGAGAGAAAACTGAATACATTTGCCACGCTTCGACACCGTTAAAATACTTTTTAGCTCCTTCTTGGCGTACGGATTGTATTTTAATTGAATTGCCAAACGTTTTGTAAGTCGAGCATTTTCTTCGTCTCTAAGCGCAAAAGTCGAAAATCCAATCTGCGCACCAAATCCATTCGACCAGGCTTACCCAAACCCATTTGCAATGACGTCTAAACTTTACAGCCAAACCCTACCCGACCCTACTCCCCTTACTTCACCGCTGTCCACAGTTCTTGGCAAAGTCCAAATGAAGATAAACACACAACAGTCACACATGACCGAAGCTCTGATGGTTCGTCTATGTCGAGAACTGACACAGAGCCAGTGAGCCAGCGAGTCGGACGGACGGAGAAACCTCGTTTGGCTGGACGAAAACTCTAGCAAACTTGGCTAACCGCCATCGGAACGGCAGCAGCAAGCTGGCATACGCGGCGTATGCGCAATATGTATGAAATAAATGTCAACTTAGATGACATTGGGTTTTTCATAAAGGGAGTAAGGAGAGGTGAGGCGTGGCATGGCGTGGCATGGCGTGGCGTGGCGTGGTGTGGTATGCACTCCAATCTTGCGCTGTGCTACGCTGAGCCCGCATTTAATAAAAATGAATTAAATTAAAATACGCAACTGCTGACAAAATGTCAAGTGTAGCAATAAAACGCAAGAACTGAAAAGGGACGGACGGCGCACGCAGAAAGAAGTACAAGCGCAAGAATCGTGCGGCATGTGGCAGGCAGTTTACAATGGAAAGAGAGAGACAGGGGGTGAGACTCCGTTTGCTGAACTAAAGCTGGCAAGCGTTCTTAATGAATTACACAAAATGCGGGATGGGTCGTCAGCAGCAACAGCAGCGGCAGCAGCAGGTTGGCTCTGGTTTTTGTGTCAGAGTCAATGCTTGGATCTGGCTTTGACTCTGACTCTGGGTCTGGGCTTATGTACGGGTCTCGCTTACTGGTTATGGTTTCTGGTTCTGCTTCTTTGCCTTACCAAAGACGGCAAAACATAAAAAAAAAATTTGCAAAAATTAATTTAACAAATTTTTAATTGTTCATGTCGTTTGCGCGTCCGATCAACGTGTTGAGACCCAAGATGCACTGCAACAAAAAAATAATAATTTCATTAGATATGAGCAAAAAACAATATTTAATAGCGTAACAAATAATTTAACTTATTATTATCACTAAAAAATGTTTAATAATAAATTTCATCAAATAAAAGTTATATCTCTTAAGGACAAGTGTACTTACGATTATTTCTAGGTTGCTCAATAGTTGAAATTTGGCATTTGAAAGTTTGTTGAGTTTCTGATTATTACATCCAAAGTACATTTTCAGTTTTTTTTTCTATGGTTCTCCCCACATGTTTATGTCTAGTTCTATTAACTAATACTTTACTTCAACTACTGATTAATTTCGCTAAGTGTACAACCGCATTGTCGACTTAAGCCACCTGCCTTGTGCCTGGCGGTTGTTTGCTTTTGGCTGATTCGTTCATTTTTTTTCGCGTATCTTCATCAGCAGCTGCGTTTTGTGCGAGTCGGCGGTTTGCCACAAAACAAGTTGAAGTTTAAGGTCATGAGTATGTGTACACACACGCACATTCAGTCAACTGTCAACATTAAATATGTATGTATATATATACATATGTGAATACGGCAACATTTTATGGCGCCTCAAATTCAAGTGCAAGCTGCTAATGGCAGCTCTAGATGAAATTCGCATTTTTTGATTGTTTTTTTATTCGCATTTCCCTAGAAAAACATCAGAGGCAGAGAAAAAGTAACAAACGGCTGCACCAGCTGTTCATTTTGCAAGCTGCCAAATCAGCTTAGGTAACACCACCTTTCCCCCGACCACCCACCACTACCCAGTAACCAGTATCAACCCAGGAGACAGCAGCCCTTTAGTAACTGGCAACAGCTGCTAACAAATTTTACTTTGCTGACAGTGCACTCACTGGGAAAGGATTTTACCTTAGACCCAACGTGTCGTATGTGTAATGTGTGTTCAATTGAATGGACAGGCAAAGAGCTGCCAAAATTGCTCAGCGAGTGTGCAACAAGAAGTATGCCACACACACACTCATACATGTGGCAAGCACATCACATTGGCATACAACATGACTATTGCAGTTGCATGCATGTACAAAGATTTTGGAAGCACGATAGATCGTGTGTGTGCATGATAAATGTAACAGGATGAAGCGTGAGTGTACCACAATTTTTACCAAAAAAAAAAACATATTTTGGTACATTTCAGCAGCCTTTTCTCAAGGCTTTCCGCTAGATGTCGCTGGCTACATACCGATCGCAATCAGTCGATAACTTTTCTTATTGCCTACTAACATATCGATTATTAGTCTGTGTGTTAATTTCATCACGCGCTCATCTCTAAATGCAGCGGAAACAACAATTTGTTTTATTTATTTTGTTTTGCTGGCAACTTGGCATACAAAAGTAATATAGTTCAAGGATCTCAACAATGTTTGGCATGTTGGCTAGTTGCTTGAGCAGCCCTCGCCGCATTTCTTGACTTGTGCCTGGCATGTTAGTTTTAATAAAAAATGTATTGACAGAGAGCAGCCAGCTGAAGTACTCGCATTTTGTTTACCTTTTCGTTGAGCCGGGTAATATCCAGTGCATAATATAAGATACACTTGATCTAATGAAATTTTGCACATCTTTTTCCCTTTCTCTTTTTTACTCGCTTGATAAACGCATTTGTTGCGCTGATTTTGTATCTTTGGTTGTTTTTGTGCGTTCCCCAGCGACTTAATTTTCAAATATTTTGCCACCAAACACAAATGGAACAAAAGCGTAAGGGCAGTATTCAGAGAGGGACGAGAGTTGATACTGAAATCTACTCGAAAATTTTGCAATACAAATTGCATTCGTCATTTGTCAGCTAGTTGTAGTAGTGGCTACATTGTTTGTCAAAGCGTTCCCCCGGGGCCAGCTTGGGATGTAGATAGGGGGATGCGGGTGAACGAGTGAACAGACAGCTGCTTGGTTTTTTCATAATTTGCCAGGCAGTCCACTGCAGTCCAGTCTTGGCCAGTTGTTAGTATACACAGTTCCCAGGCAGACAGTAACACTATCAGCATCTCTTTGGTAGCCGAGTTTAGCACTCATTTGCAATTTGTGTGGCTGGCTGCTCAATGCCAGGAAGTTGGCAATCGACAAACGATGCACATGATGATGATACCCGGGGATGAGAACGATAGAACGAGATCGAGGATGTGGATGTAGATGTGGGGATGTGCATACGTATAGTGATGATGCCAGTTGAGAAATGCAATTAATTACTTATGTAGATAGCTCCCAGTCTGGTCATAATCAGTTCACTTAATGTTCTGGCTAGCTGGGTAATCAGCCGTGCCCCGGCCATTTATAAAGCCAGCAAAGCAAATTAAACGCCAAGTGCACTATTCTATCCCCATCTATCTATGGCATTATATATGTATCTGTATCTGTATCTGTATCTGCAACTGCAACTCATTGTTGGCATTTAAAATGCAAATTCCCATTTGGAAAACCGATTAGCTTCTTTGATGAGAACGTTCAAGTTGATGATGATGATGATGATGGCGATGATGACGGTGGTGCTGCTGCACTCATCATCACCCACGGCCATGCCAACAACAAACAAGCAAATGCAATAAAAATATTCAAACGACATTTATGCACGGCAACGCGAACGAATAAAGGACAAACAAAACGCATGAGAACCAAAACTGCAAAAACTCGCAAACTGAATTAAGCAACGGTGAGATGGAGAGGGGCGGGAAGGGGCTGGTGTAGGCTGGTGGCAACACTGACATCCGTTGTGGCACTAAGCGCAGCTTCCGCAGGCGTCGCAACGCAGGATGCCAAACCGAGGCAGACACAGTCAGCGCAGCTGTTGCCACGTTTGCACAGGTAGCCAAGGGACTGCCACTCGGTTGCAACAGAGCAAACTGCGGACTGTGAGATGCGACAATGGCAACGGAAATGTTAAATGCCACCGAGAGTCGCCACCAAACTCACTGAGAGCCCTCCTATACATTTATATATGTATATGTATATATGTAAGCCTTGCCTCCACCAACGACTCGTTTCATTGATCGTTGATTGAATTTCGATTCGTTACGTTTTTTCTCTTCATTTCGTTTCGTTGGGCCTTTGCCTGTTGGCTTTATTTTTTCCCCCTTATTTGCTTTTATTCCTAACACACAGGCAGAGACAGGGACAACGACAACGACAATGTTTGGGAACGTTTTTGCAGAAATAGACATGTTGCCATGTTTGTATAGTGACAAGCCGCTGCTGTGCCACCACCAGGCTACTTAAATGCACTGGTATGTAAGCGTGCGTGTGTGTGTGTGTGTGTTTGGTATAAGTGACTTGCGACATAAAATGCTTTTATTGATGCTCATTTGGTAGTGCAATTTGTAGCATTTGTGACATTTATGCAGTCGGCAATTTAAAATGACATTATGCTTATTTTTGTAAATGATGGCGAAAGCTGTCAGTTTTGGACATGTGGCCCAAACTCTGATTGGGCTCTAAACCTTTCTTAAGTGACCAAATGCTAATTGAAGAAACTAAATTACGTTCAAAGCACTCTAGTTGTTGGACTTATGATTGGGAGATGGCAGGCCTAGAAGCCACAACGAAGCCATAGTTGGCCATAGGAAGCACCTCGGCAGTGTAGAAATGAAGTCTTAAAAATGTTGACTTGACTTAAGCATTAAGAAGCTTTAAGATTCTAAAGATAGCCTAGACCTATTGAACACTAAGCTAAGATTAACTACACATATTTATACTTTTAAATGGTGAGAAGTCATTAAAGTGCAATGACACTACTTAAATGAGGTACTTGATGAAAGTTAATGAGATGCTCAGTTCATAAAAGTAAACGTTAAAGTGCTGGAAAGTGTTGGTAAAAGCTAAGAGTGTTGTAAACAGTGTTGGTAAGATTTGCAACAAAAATCGGTCTTACTGTAAATTTAGTTTAAACACAAAAATTGAATATCTAATTTATAAGTCGTTTAAGTTGGTGCCAAAAATCTCGTTCAACTGCAGTTCACTAGTATTCTCTACACTAAGAAAACTGTGTTGGTAAACTTAGCAAAACAACTCGGGTTCGGAAACCTACTTCGAATGTGGTAAGAAAATTTGCTTACACACATAAATATGGAATATCTAATTTATAAGTCGTTTAAGTAGGTGCCAAAAACTCGTTCAACTGCAGTTTACTCCACATAATATTTTCATATATCAGTAAAATCCGAGCAAAAAAATTTGCATACCACTTGCAGCTCACTGCTAAACACTCAACGGACCAACAACGGACCCGACCTACCGCAATACCGACATACAAAATATTGAAAAATTGATACTGATAAATAATGTACAATGAAATAAAATGCAAGCTTTAACGCCACATGCTTTAAATACTTTTGAGTGTTTAAATTGCTCGAAACATGTTTTCTTTCCGTGTGTGTGTTTGTTTCATTTAGCGTTGAGCTCAAAATGTATAGTATCTCTATGTTGTATCTGAGGCTCTATGAATATATATATTGTATGTGCCGGAAACCCGCTTGGGCAGTTGGGCAATTTAACTTCAGTTCGACTCGCTTTGCGGTCTCAATTTTACAAAAAACACACAAAGAAAAAAAAAATCGTAGCTTAACGGTTGTAGTTCAGATTCATTAATTTATGACCGAGCAGCAACGGTGTTGGGTAATTTTTATATATTTTTGTGTTAGCAATTATGTGTGAAATACTATTTTTTTCCCCCAATTTTTTATTTTTATTTTGTTGCCTATTACAGTTTAATTTTTGGGGCGGCCTTGTTAATGCAACAAACAACACAATTATGATCTAAGTTTAAGTAACATTAAGAGTTATAAGAAATAGTTTTTATTTTAGGCGATTTGGTATAGATTTTTCAGCTGGATCCACAACATAAACTAAAATATGAATAAATAGAAAGTTTGTTTATATGTGCAGCACTTAAACTAATCTGCAATAATATTGAAATAACAATATTGAATATATTTAGTGTAAATTTGATTTATGAGCACTTTTTAAACAGATACAGATGTCTAAAAAGATATTTATATGTATATCAATATTTTTACCAATTCATACTTTCCACACACCTGGGCTGCTTTTTTTCTTGTTGTTTTTGTTGTTTCACTCTCTTTAATTGCCGTGTTTTATTATGATTTTTATGATCTTGCCAAATGCTGAGCGTATAAGTAATAAATGTTATGGCTGTGTTTTTTTCCACACTTTCCATATGCAAATTTCCTAAAAATGAGTTAAATAAATCATTTGCCTGTTGGCATTTTCGCCTGCCATTTGTGTTTTCGGTTTTTCGGTTTTTCTGTTTTTTCTTCGTTGTTTTTTGCATGCAACTAAAAGTTTTACTCTGGCTTTACTTAAATTGCTTGAATTTTTGATGCGCATTTGTGTCAGTACTCCCCCATTTTCCCCATCCCATTCCGTTTCCCCAGCCCTGCCTCCCACTCTCACCTACTGCATAGATTTTGGCAGTGAGTGTTATTTTCTTATTCATTTTCATTGATTTAATATGCACACACTCGTAAATCCCTTTTTGTTCACGAAAGTTTTATGTTTTTTGTTTTTTCGAGCGCTTTTAACGTTTGTTTCATTTTCAATCTTTGGGTTTCTTTCTCCGAAAGGAGCCCAGTACGTGCTGCTGCTGCTGCTGCTGCTGCTGCTGCTGCTGCTGCCTCTGCTCTGCGCAGTGCTCCTCTAAACGTTGTTGGGATTTAATGTTTAGGTTTTTTTGTTTTTGTTTTTGTTTTTGTTTTTTGACACGCCACATGGCTATGCGCGCTACCCACTACCCCTCCACCCTATCCCCCTCTCCCTCTTTCCGAGATGGGTGTTGCTTGTTGCTGTTTTAATATGCGTTTAGCGTTTTATCGTTGCATTCAACATGCCAATGCATTATACAAACTTCCCCTCCGCCACCCTGCGATCAGCATAGTGTTTTAAATTGCATGGCAAAAAAACTTTTTTCAAATGCTTGTGCGGTTAGTTTCTGCTTCTGCCACTGTTGTTGTAGTTGTCGTTGTTGTTATTGTTGTTGTTAGCTGCATTTGTCACTAGTTCTTTTTGTTGCTTCGTTCTCTTTGTCCTGGCTTATGTTGTTGCTGTTTTGTTGTCATTTCTTTTGCTGCGTTTTTGGTATTTTGTTGCGCCATGTGGCATGTGCAGTTATTGCCATGTCCCATGTCCCGTGTCCCATGTCCCATGTCCAATTGTCCACAGTGTCCATCCACATCTCGTTCCGGGCCCCCGCATCTGAATATTTGTGCAACGTGTTTGCGGCACTGTTTGCTCTCCTTTAACAGCCTCCATATGTCTGTGAGTGTGTGCAAGTGTGTGTGTGTGTGTGTGTGTGTGTGTATTGTGTTTGTGTTTCTGACTGTTTCCAATTTCAACTGTTTGCTTTTGCCAAAACACAAACACACACACACACCCGTGTACGCGCGCACACACACACTCACTCATATATATTCATGCACAATGAAAATCGTTTTTAGCTTAGAGAGAGAGAGAGAGAGAGAGAGATTGTAAAATATATATTTTTTATTAAACTGTTTGTTGGGTCCTTCGCACTTAAAAAGTCGCCAATTTATTGGCCACATTTATAAAAAACATGCAATACACGTAAAGAAAAAGAGGCGACAGCGGCAGCGGCGACACAAAAAGCCAAAGTCGTTTTCCTTACTTACTAGTTGTGGCAAGTAGCAAGTGGCAAGTATTGCTGCTGCAACTTTGCTGCTGCTGCTGCCTTCAACCACAAGTTTTTCTATAAGTTTTTTTGGTTTTCGCTTATATTGCTTTTCTCGATCTCCGACTGCTTTTCTGCTTGGGTCTAAAAATAGCTTTTCCACACGCTTTCAGTGTGTTAAAAATAACATCATATTTTTCATGGTTGTTGTTGTTGCTGTTGCTTCTGCAAATTGAAGAAATATGTTGCAAGCGCTTAAGAGAGTGAGAAAATGGCGCCTCGGCTTGCCGCCTTTTGCCTCCTCTCACAGAAAATAGTTAATAAAATGCTTGGGCTTTAAGTGACTTTAGTTGCCGCCACCACCACCGCAATTATCCCCCTTAGCGCTAACACACACACACACACGAACACACATACACAAACACACACACACGAAACATAACACTAAATATTTGTGTTGCTGGCCTGAACTTGTAATCAAAGTCAACGTTGCAAAATGTACCTGTTAGCATGTCCAACAAAGTGCGACTACGTCTCGCCTGATGCACCTGCTGAAAGCGCGGGGACGGGGGCGCAGAGAAAAGGGTTAGCTTTCATTCCTGTCGCACAGCTCTCTTAATGCCTGTGTGTCATGAATGGCAGCGCAGCGCGTTTCCACTTTACACACAAACACACAGACACACACTCGCACACACATCACTTGACTTTTTTGTTGCCTGATAAAATTATGACATATGAAACTTTGGCTGAAAAGGCAGCCAAGTCTCTCACAAGCTGGTTAGCTTTAGCTTTGGCTTTGGCCTGGCATGCAAAGTATTTTTACTACATTCGCCTTTTGTGTTTTTGTTTCGTTCGTTCGTTGGTTCGTTCTGGCCATAAACATGCACACAGCATGGTGACGTAGCTGATAAAACCAAGACGAGTCTCAAATTTATTAAGGTGCAGAGCAAGAAGGAGGAAGAGAGAGAGGTAGAGAACTATTTGGCGCAAACACACTTGATTAAAGTAAACCAAAAGTATTTCGCATAGACGACAGTGTGTGTGTGTGTGTGTGTGTGAATAATCGTAAATAGTTACGGGTATAAAAATACTTCTATATGTATGTCGTAACCTTCGTGTGGCACGTGCCCCGCTAGGCATTGCGGGGCGTGGTCCACTAAATTTGACAATTTGCGCACAGCTGTGAGCTGAGGTCATTAAGCAATGTTACGCATACGCAGCGTTTGCCAGCGGCCATTTCTATCTGTTAGATACGTGTAGATAGATACATAGTTAGATAGATAGAATGAACATTTGTGTGTTGAGTACTCCTGCGGGGCAAACACACAGCGCATTCGACATACCGACATATACACACAAATATATTTATATGTATGTGTAGAGCGCCTCATGGGAGTTCCAAATTCCAATTCGCATTTGCAGCTTTAATTAAAATGAAATTAAGTTGGGTTCGCTGTTTGCGGCTACATTTTACGCTTTTAATGCAATGTGTCTGCACTTTTAATATAAATTTTAATAAGCTATGCTGCGTCTACCTACCTGACTGCGGGCCATCAGGTTGCAAGTGGCAAGCAGTGACAGTTGTAACTGGCAACAACTGTTTGTGAGGTTTTTAATATGACAAATGGAATAAATGCGTCTTAACAACGCGATTAAAGTTGAACCTCATTGACCAGAATTGTGTTCTTGATACAGATATCAAAACAGGAAATACTTAATAATTCGTATTCAAATTTATTCAGTTTCAAACAAAACAAAACACACGCACATTTCTGAAATTCTGAAGAATAAACTTGTCCGAATTGGCAATACTCAGTTGATCATAGTAGCATAAGCTATAGCTACAAGTTTCTTTTATTATTATTTATTGCAGGGTGTGCATTGTAATAGATGGGCGGGTGAAGAGAGGGGAAAGTTTTAATACGCTCGGCAAGGGCTTACAAGTATATTCCATTTGAAATAAATGCAGTAAAAAAAGTAAATAAGGCAAGGCAGAGGCAGAGGCAATTCTGGCAAACACTTTGCCGCAGTAGCTGCCGCTGCTTCGGCAACAGATATGCAGCCAAGCGGCAACAAGAAAAAAGTTGTTTTACTGCTGCGAAAAACCTTTTTTCTCCCCTTTTTTATTTTGGTTAGTTTGTTTCGCTGGTAAGCTGCTCTCTTTTGGCCCCAAGCAGTAGCTGCACTTTTTTTTTTGTTTTTGTTTTTTTGGCGGACCCGGGCTACAAATTTTGGCTTTGAAAAAGTTTTGTGTTTGGGGTGACGGGTTTGGGTTCAAGTTGTGGGTTCTCTGGTCCTTCTGACCAAATTTATAAATAAAAACAGAACAGAAAAACGTATTTGTGCAAGGGCTAAGACTGGATGCTACTACCAACAGGGATATGGATGAGCGTGCAACTTTTTGAGCGCACTTTTTGATAAACAAAGGCGGTCGCTCGTCCGCCATCCAACAACACAAAGTGGCAAATTGTACTTTTGTTTCTTATTTCTTGCCTCAATTTCCTTTATTTTATTTGACCTGGGGCAGCGTAAAAGGCAAACAAAATTTATAGCACGACGCGTCGCGACGCGTTTTTGTAATTAAATGTTTGGCCAGAATTTGTGGCCCAATGTTCTTATTATTCATCACTTGAGATAGCCAGGCACTTAATTCGATACGTGAAACACAACAACTTTGAAACATTTTCAACTGGAAGCAAATGCAACAAGCATCAATTTAATGGAGAAAAAAATACACACACTATCATCTTTTTTTTTTTGCAGGCAAAAAGGGGGCGTAGCAAAGACAACGTTCTTTTTGAAATACTCACATAATTTATTTGGAATTTTTTTATTCATTCTGTTTATTTACGGTTCCTACGAAATGTTTCGGAATCATGCAAATTAAATTCGACTTTGTATTGTTTACATTCAAATGCGATATGCGAATGCGAATACGTATGCCAATTCAATGTTTGGATAGCGTATACAAAAAAAATAGTTTTAAAATGGTTTTTCAAAGGCCGCTAATTTAGCTTAATTATAGCCATTTCAATGTCATAGCCCAGAGAATTCCTTTTGGGTTGTTCTTTTTCTTCTTACTACTTATGTTCTGAATCAATGCGCATAAATCAAAATTCGAATTCATGATGTCATAACGTGTGAGCTCATAAAATGTTGTTTGCCCTTGGTTGATTCCTAGCCATGGAACTATGAGAAATGGGCAAATAGGTTAGAAGTATTTTGTTATGATTTTCAAGGTTAATAGAAAAACAATGATGAAGGTTTAGGTAGAGTATCTTCAAGCATACTTTTGCCGGCTGTTTTCGTTCTAATAACTTTATTATTAGATTGAGTTTAATTTGTATTTGAACAACCAAATCGTTACATTTATGGCAATTACTTTTGGACTCAGGTGCTTGTTATAGCCAGCGACTGATAAGACCTATTAAAACAATAAACGTTTTGCTGTACGCACATACACACACACACACACACACACACGCACAATAATAATTGACATACAAAAGTTTTTAGGCAGTTGGGTTGTAAATATATTATGAGCATGTTGCCAAATGTGCAAGCACATGGCTAAATGCAAAAAGGATACACACACACACACATACACATAGATAGACAGTTGTAGATGTATAAGTATTAGGTACAAATGCAACATAAGCAACAATGAACTGAACAGAGTTATGAGTTTCCGACTTTTATTCATGCATTCAACATCATTTACATTCGGCATTGTTGTTGCTTGCGGCTTGTGGAAAATTCGAAAAACACTCGCTTTGAAAACTTAGCAGCTGTTGCTGTATATTGCAATTGTATTCAAATATTAGACATAAATTATCATTGAAAATGTGTGCAAAAAACTTTTCGCTTTCCGCAAAAACTTCTGTTGGCAACCCGTTGCCAAAGCCCTTAGCCCAAAATGTAATGCAGCTTCGGCCTTGTTACTAATAACCTCAATTTCAGACACACACATGACATAGAAACATACTCATACATATGTATACTTTCTTATAAGTAGATACTTGTGGTGTGCACGTGTGGGTTTTGACTCTTGAGTTTGAAAACAATATGGCAGCCAAGCTATAAAAGGGGCGCTGCCATATGCTGCGGTTCGCCTTTGAACGCAGCAGCCACCCCTCATTGGACACATGGGTGGCATAAAAGGTTATTAATATGCGGTGAGAAGTTAAACTGCATTTGCAAAGGGGGGCAAACTATCTGAACAACTTATTTCATCAAGTTTTCGCTTAAGATGCTTGAGTGAATCATAAGTAAAAAATTGGTAAATTCTTATGTTTCAATTTGTAGGTTAATAAATATCTTTCGTGGTTTTGTCAATTTTCCCTCAAGCTTAAGCCTTAACCTCTTTTTGATTGTTCCTTTCAAGTTGCCTTCGGGAATACCAGAAAATAAACAGAAGAAACTTAATCGATGCGCAATAGAAAATGTAACTTTTTCAATATAAAACAAGTAAGAAGACTCTAGTCGAGTAAGCTCGACTAAAAGATACCCTTAACCCTTGACCATACAGACGAACAGATGGTCGGGCTAACAGACATACACATATAGCTGTGTAGTTCTGTACCAATACTTGATGGTTTCATATCTCCGGTGTTTCTCAACCGATTTTAATGAAATTTTTACAGAAGTTCATTATTTTGCTTATAGTTTCAATTCTCATTTTCAGTTTTTTGATCGTTTTGTTATTGATTACATGTGTATAACCTGAAAAGTTATCGAAAATTTGAAATAAACTTGTCATGCCTAGGGATTAGATGAGCCCATATCCAATATATGGAGTCTCTAGCTTTTGTAGTTTCTGAGATCGACGCGTTCATACATACAGACGGACGGACATGGCTAAATCGACTCGGCTGTTGATGCTGATCAAGAATATATATACTTTATGGGGTCGGAGAGCTTCCTTCTCCCTGTTACATACTTTTGCACAAAACCATTATACCCTTTTTTTACCCATTTCATGGGTTAAGGGTATAAATAGCTGGTTTACAGTTCAACACTTTGAAGACGACAGACTTTTCTAGCCTCCCTCGTCATATCAATGTCAAAGTTGCTTCAGCCACAAGGTGTGGGGATTGGGGAGAGTGGGGGTGTTTGGGAAAGTCTTGTGCTCATATTTCGCCTGCTGTTTGCCAGTTTTCGCTTTTTTTGTTTTAATGACTTTTCACTTTTCAGTAGCGCGTTCTCAGATTCAGATACAGATTCAGTTGCATGACCAGAAAGACAGCTAGTGAGGGTGAGGGAGGTGTTTTTTTTTTTTTTTGAGAAAAGCAACAGGTGTAGCATTATGACAGCGAAAGAAAGAGAGACCGTCGTCGGCGTGAAAAGTGAGTGTGAAATGTAAGCCCAAGTCTGTCTGTCTGCCTAACTGGGCCTGATAATTAGAGTACAAATTGTGTTGTGTTGTGTTGTGTGCGTCGGCGTCGCTTCACTGCCAGGCGAAAGTAACTCAAACGCCAAACAAACATAAACATGGCCAAAGACCGCAGCTCAAATTGGTGGTCTCACTGGACTCTGTGGTGTGGTCTGGTGTAGTTTGGTTTGTTTGGTTTGGTTTGGTTTGGTTTGGTGTAGTGTGGTGTGCGTGCTTCTTCTAACTGTAACAGATAAATGCAAATTTATGGCCACGACGTGCAGAACAAATTGCCAACCATTTAGCCATGTACCGTTAAGCAGGCACTCGCTGAAAGGAAAGAAAGACAGAAACTAAATTTAATTAAACTGCATGCGGCCCGTTTCATAACGTTCATTAGCTTGCAACTATCGAAGAAGAGAGAGCGAGGGATAGGGGCGTGCTTGGTAGACTTAGCCCCACAATTCTGTATAGCCCCACGAACAGCTGTACGGTATTTCCGTCGTCTATTTGCCACCATCTATCTGGTGTATCTGGCTATCTATCAGTTACAAATTGTATCGAGTGTAATGCATAGAATTTATTGCTTCCTGCTTTACGCCGAAATCAAAATAGAAGTAGAAAACTAAAAAAAGTCAGCGACAGCAACAACAATGTTGATGATGATAATGACCGAGACCTGAAACCGTTTTTTTCCACTGCTGCTGCTGCTGCTGCTGCTGCTGAGAGTTGGCAATTATACCATTTGACATAATTCATAACTGCAACACACACAGACAGCATTGACCAGTTGGGCAACTACCACTGCCACTGCAACGCGGATGCAATCGTGCCACCACCAACAACAAGCAGCTTCAGTTGCCAATGCTACTATTGGCCCCGTCATCTGGATGTGCAATCACTTTGCCAATTGCCCGTTTGCCTTTGTGTGTTGTTATCATAAATTTATGCGCTCTTTTCATAAATGACAATAACGAAAGTTGTTTGATGTTGTTGTTTTTGTTGTTTTTATACTCTTAACCCATGAAATGGGTAAAAAAAGGGTAGAATGATTTTGTGCAAAAGTATGTAACAGGCCGACCCCATAAAGTATATATATTCATGATCAGCAACAGCAGCCGAGTCGATATAGCCAAGTCCGTCTGTCTGTCTGTCCGTCCGTCTGTCTGTCTGCCTGTATGTATGAACGCGTCGATCTCAGGAAGGATATGAACTCTCCTAATCCCGAGGCATACCAATTTTCCATAACTCTTTCGGTTTACGATATATACATTTAATCGATAACAAAAAAATCTTGATAAACGAAAACTTGAAAATTGAGATTGAAACTATTAACAAAATAATGAAAATCTGTGAAATTTTTATTAAAATTGATTCAGAAACACCGGAGATATGAAACCATCAAGCATTGGTACAGCGGTACACGCCCATATATGTATGTATGTCTGTCAGCACGACCGTCTGTCCGTCTGTATGGTCAAGGGTTAAGGGTATCTTCTAGTCGAGTAAACTCGACTAGAGCCTTCTTTCTTGTAATTTTTGGCTGTTGTTGAAGAATCCAATGCACAACTGGGATATGTTGTTGCTGCTGCTGCTGTGGTTCTGGTTCTCTTGCGCTCTTGACCAGTTTACAGTTGCTGCTGTTTCAATTGCAACAAACTTCTACTGCCGCCGCCTTCGTCTCCTTCCCTCTTTCGCTGCAATTTTTGCCTCCGTGCTCTCCTGGGAATCAGGTTAACTTTGAGCGTTCGCAAAAGTTTTTAATAAATTGACAAAAGTTTGTCATATGCATTGTGTTTGTGCCACACACACACATATATATACACATACACACAAAACTGCGCTCAAGTGGCCCGTTCTCAATCTCAATCTGTAGCAGCTAGCAGCGAGAAGCGTCCCATTTTCATCGCACCGTCAGAGAGCTTTATAAGTGGGTGGCCGCAAGAGGGGGTGGTTGAGTGCCTGGCCTAGCTTTGGCTTTGGCTATTGCTCTTGCTGCTGCTTTTTTTGTTGGCTTCATTTGTTGCTCGTTTGCTCCAACTGCAGTTATGCCGTTTTGATTAACTTTGCGGGCCAAAATAAAAAAAAAAGCATCGTAAAAATCAAATTTGTATTTTTCATTACTTTTTAATACACTGCGTGTTGGGTGTTGAATATTGTGGTCATGTTGATTAGTTCATGGGGAATGTTGCGTAATATTATTATTAGGGTTGTTGTGTTAAGCGTCAAAGTCTTGTATCTTCATACTTGCCGTATACTTAATTTGTATATGAAATGTAAGACTAATATCATATTTATTTATTTTGTTCGTTATAAAATGTAGGAGTCATATATAGTGCATTTATTTAGTCGTATATATATTGTATAATATTTAAATACTTTCTTTTTTATATTTCTTGGTGGCAAGTTGTGGCACGCAAAAAGCATTAAGTGTAGCGGCAACAACACTTGAAGGGTGTTTTTGCCAAAGTCTTTTAGACCTGCAACTGGACCAACACCATCTCTTTTTTTGCACTCTCTCTCTCTTTCTCTCTTGCTTACTCTTTCTTTGCTCCATCGTATTTATAAGTACCACAATATTATGTCTGTGGAATTTAATTAGAGCAACTCTAGCATTTGTTTGATCTTGTTTTTTTTTTGATGGAAGGGATTAACTTTTATTAGCTTTAGCTTTGGCTGTCAGTTGTTTTTACTAAATGTAAATGCAGGTAGCAGCAACAGAAACATCAGCAACAGCAACAGCAGCAACAATCATAAACTGGCAACAAGCTGTGCTCAGGTAATTACCTGTATATTTAAACTTTTCATATTTTTGCTGCATTTTTGGTTGCCTTTGAAAGTTTGTTAACAACATGCAAGCAACAGTTGTTGTTGTTATTGTTATTTGCAGTTGTTGTTGCTGGCTTGTGTTCTACTTGTTGGTAGTAAATTTACAAGCATTTCTCATTTGATTTAGGGTTTTACTATAAACATGCATACTTTCATATGTATTTATGCTAGTCCCCATGCCACATGCGGCATGCTCAGTTTCAGTTGTTTTTGTGGCTGTTTCATTTTACTTTCAGTTGCAACACACACACACACAAACACACACACACACACACCAAAAAAAGTGGCACATGTCGGCTGCACACAGTTTGTAATCAAATGTAATGCGAGCCGGGGCAAAAACAAAAATTTATGAAAACTCATGCCGGCAAAACTGGGAAAATGTGCGAACAGCAGCAACAACAACAACAACAGCAACAACAACAGTAGTTGCAGCTACTTCACATACATACATATATGTATTTATGTATATGAATGTATGTGAGCCCTGCTTAATGGCAAGTAAAAGTATCAGATACAAAATTTATTTCACCTGCCTA
Organism: Scaptomyza parva; assembly: GCA_035044645.1. Taxonomy (NCBI): domain Eukaryota; kingdom Metazoa; phylum Arthropoda; class Insecta; order Diptera; family Drosophilidae; genus Scaptomyza; species Scaptomyza parva. The sequence continues at coordinate 17,018,967 of JAWNNT010000090.1, forward strand.
GCAGTTTCACTGCTGGTGTAACATCAACAACAAGAATTTTCACTTTTCTTTCTTGCATTGTTATTGTTGTTGTTTGGGGCAACAACAGAGCCCTTGGCAGATAGAGTTGCATGCCACATGCACAAGCAGCAGCTTATTATTATTTGCCATTATTGTTATTGTCAATAATTTCAACTTGATTTTCCTTGATTGGCAGACACTTGAAAGTGCCAAGGAAGCCTGGAAACTGGGGGGGATTCAGGGGGCAGGCAGGCAAGCAGGCAAGGATTGAAGGATTCATACACAAACAATTTATTGCAGTTTATTTCCAAGGCTTGTTTATATTGTAAATTTGGCTGTTGTCGAAAGCTCCTTTCAAGCAGCAATAGGTTCAAGGTTGCATGTAAATAATGTCATTAGTTTTATTATGTTATTGGATAATGCTTTAATATTGCATTTGAAAATTATTTAAGATGTTAGTAGAACGTAATTAATTATGGCAATTAAGTGTTTTATTTAGCTTAAGTTTTTTTTCCATAGAAAATATTATGAAAACTGTATAACCTTACAGTACATTTAACGAGTGAGATTCTTTAGTTTTTAATTTATATTAAATAATCGTGTATACACTTACTTGTCTTATGAATAGTATTGCATGTTGGTTATATTTTTTGAAATAAATGTAATATTAAATACGCAAAATGTTTTAAAAAAGTCAAAAAAATCGGAATTTAATGTGTTAAAATGATAATATGATTAATTCTTAAAATATCCTTTAAAGACGATGAAATTTAAAATAATTTTCAAAGAATTACTTTGACTTCTGATTAATATTTTCTTGGCACTCTCTCATTGAAACTGTTTATTTAAAAAATCATTTTGAGCACGTGTTCATTGTACAACAACTACTGCATATAAAGCTATTAAAAAATACATAAAATTTTCATGCATGGCCACAAAACTAATTACAACTGAAGTGTCAAGCAATTGAAGCAGTTTTATAGTTATAGTACACTACTACCCGTTGTAGTTGAAGCTAAAGTTGAAGTGCTTGCCGGCCAAAAGTGGCAAAAGCTGCAAAAGTTGGCTGCACTCTGCAATAGAATCTACAAATTCACATACGTAACTTTAAGTGCGCCAGACAATATAACAACAAAATAAAACAAGTAAGAAGGCTCTAGTCGAGTAAGCTCGACTAGAAGATACCCTTAACCCTTGATCATACAGACGGACAAACGGTCGGGCTGACAGACATACTCATATGTACATGTACTACTCAACCAATGCTTGATGGCTTCATATCTCCAGTGTTTCTTAACCGATTTTAATGAAATTTTTACAGAAGTTCATTATTTTTCTAATAGTTTCAATCCTCATTTTCAGTTTTTTGAAATTCAAGAATTTTTTGTTATCGATTCCATGTGTATATCGTAAACCTAAAAAGTTATCGAAAATTTGAAACAAACTTGTCATGCCTAGGGATTAGGAGAGTTTATATCCAAAATCTGGAGTCTCTAGCTTTTGTAGTTTCTGAGATCGACGCGTTCATACATACAGACGGACAGACGGACGGACGGACAGACGGACGGACGGACAGACGGACGGACGGACAGACAGACGGACATGGCTAAATCGGCTCGGCTGTTGATGCTGATCAAGAATATATATACTTTATGGGGTCGGAGAAGCTTCCTTCTGCCTGTTACATACATTTGCACAAAAACATTATACCCTTTTTTTACCCATTTCATGGGTTAAGGGTATAAAAACGAAGTTGTTGTCCAAATAAAAATAAAAAATGTATACGAATGAATGTATACGAAGTTTTTCTTTTTAGCTATTTTTATACCCTTAACCCATGAAATGGTTAAGGAAGGGTATAATGGTTTTGTTCAAAAGTATGTAACAGGCAGGAGGAAGCTTCTCCGACCCCATAAAGTATATATATTCATGATCAGCATCAACAGCCGAGTCGATGTCCGTCTATCTGTATGTGTGAACGTGTCTATCTCAGGAACTAGAAATCCTAGAGACTCCAGATTTTGGATATGAGCTCTCGTAATACCTAGGCATAGAAAGTTTGTTTCAAATTTTCGATAACTTTTTAGGCTCACGATATATACATGTAATCGATAACAAAAAATCTTGAATTTCAGAATTTTGAAAATTTTATGATTTTATTAAAATCGCTTAAGAAACACCAGATATATGAAACAATCAAGCATTGGTAGAGTGGTAAACGTATGTGTATGCCTGCAAGCCCGACCGTCTGTCCGTCTGTATGGTCAAAGGTTAAGGGTGTCTTCTAGCTAACTCGACTAGAGCCTTCTTACTTGTTGAAAAATGGCTGCAACATAAAAATTGACCTCAGCGACAAAAAAAGCGGGCAAAAAGGCGACGTTGTTGTCGTTGTTAGACAATGTTTTTTTTTATTTAGGAAGCCAAAGCCAAATAGTAAGAGACAAGGAGGCGCACATTGAGACCTAAACACACACACACATACAGAGATACTCCAAAGTAGAGCAGCAATTGCGGACTGTCGGGCCCCTCATCCCACTTTGCACCGCGTCTTTAATGCATTTGCAACTGGCGTTCAAGTTTTGGACTCGCACTTGGACACTGAATTGAAATCGGCTGGCCGAGCGCGTGTCCGTTGTTGTTGTTGTTGTTGTGTCTATGGGCCGGGGCAGACAAATTACAGTAGCCAGATTTCTCGTCTTTCAATGTTGTTTTGCATTTGCAACAGCAACAGCAACAGCAGGCTAAATCCAAAGCCAAAGCCATGTGCCACGCCCCTTCCCCCCAAAACCGCTTGCCCCACACGTTGTGGCCCATGTTTGTCTCTAGCTGCTGCTGCTCCACGCGCTGAACGTGTTTTGTGTATTTCTACATTTTGTTGTTGTTTTTTTTGTTTTGTGTTTGCCTCGCATGTTGTTTTGTGTATCTTGTTTTTTTTTTGTTCACTCTTCTACTTTTCTCTTGCTTCTGCTAAAGAATGTGGCTTACTTTTTGGATGAGTTAACCAGCGAATCGTAGTAAGTGTTGTTGTTGTTGTTGTTGCCTGAAGTGTATGTACATACATGATTTTCAGTCTAATTTGAACGTTTGCTGCTGCTGCTCTCTGCTCTGCCTCGCATTTGGTTTGTAGCCTGCAAATTTGTCATAGAAAGTGTGTTGTGTGTGTGTTTATGTTTGTGTTTATGTGTGGGTCTATGTGTGTTTTCAAACAGCTCATAGATCAGTTTCGAGTGATAATTTTAGTCAACAACTGACGTGACAAATTGTGCATAATTTAAGCATTCACTTGCATACAAATTCTTTGTGATTTGTGTTGATTTATGTTTGACTTTAATACGCTTTTAGTTTTGTTTGTTGTTTGTGTTATACTAAATATTCTTGAATTTTCTCATTTCAGCTACCAGAAAAGTGGCAAACGCTGCGTTCGATTATTACACGGTGAGTTTTTACCATGATTAAATGATGATTAGTGTCAAATATTTAACAAAAAAAAATATTAAAACATTATTGTCGCCTTACATTTTAAAATACATATAAATATTCCAGTAAATCAGTTTTTGGCATTAAAAGTTTATTGTAAATTTGTTACTTGAACTGAGTAAGAGACCTAATTAAAATAATATTTTTGTTAACGGTCGCTCGTCTAAACTTAAACCCATCAGAGATAAACAATCGGCTAAGAATTTATTATTACAAATAAATATTTGTATTTACCCTTTAGACATAAACAGACACAAACATATGCTCCATATGCAAGAACATCAGCACACAATAGATACGATTTTAGATTCCGCTTTGAGCTTATTTAATAGCTTCGAGTAAAGAGCCGCAGCCCATCTGCAATAGCTGTCAGTTTAAGAATAAATGTGTTACTTTAGCTAAAAAGTAATCTTAGGCAAAAAAAAACTGTTCATTGGGCTTGTGCCAAATGTGTCAATTCATTGGCACGCCAACGACTTGGCCAAGTGGCAGAGCCAAAGTGCTAAAAGCATCTATAAAAACTATATAAACACATGCGAACACATATGTGTCTGTATGTAGGAATAGGCATAGGCATAGGCATATGGTAATGAGGCCTAGTTCTGTGACCATAAACAGATTATCAAAACTGAGCTGCTGCCTGCTCACTTCACGTTTAATGGCTTTCTCTGCTAGCATATTTTGCTGGGGGCCTCTTCAGTTGAGTCATAAAGTTGAGCTTATTGAAATTGAAATGCCGCTTAATACGCACTTACTTGGTGGTTAGATAAATGTGTCTAGTTCTATTGCTATTGCTCATGATGACGCAGTATTCGCTATTGGGGCGTGGCCTCATTTGCTGCTGACATTTGTCGCACGACGCTCTTGTTGCTGCTATTGTTGTTGTTGTTGTTGACCATGTTGCCCACGCGCCTCAGATTTATTGCCGTCGAGTGGTCCGCTAAGCGATTGTGACTTTTGCTTGCTGTTTTGCCTGATGCTGACGCTGACTTATTTATGGGCTGCGTGGGCGACAGCAGCGGCAGCGGCAATGGCAACGGCAACAGCGGCGTCGACGGCAGGGTTATCTCTGTTCTTTATTTTTTTTCGGCAGCAAACGGTTGCAAATTGCGCAGCATTTGGAAGCTCCACAGAGACTTGGAACTTAAATGTCTTCGCACTGTCTCCACTTCTAGCTTCATCTCTTTAAGTGCTGCCAGCCCTGTTGGAAAGTTTTTATATTCGTTTTTGCGGCATGCGGAGGCGTCAACACCACATTTCGCTTTAGTGAAATTAGTTGCCATAATAATCGTTTATATATAGGTTATAGGCTGGCAAAAGGGTTGTATAGACTTTTTTAATAAGTATGTAACGTTTTGAGCAAACTTAAACTTTTTGCGTTAGTTTAATTACTTATGTTTGTCTAGCTGTCAAAATGTTTGTAAAGTTTTACAAGTTCCGCAATAAATCGGTTTTTCGATTCAGGAAGTAATTTGATATGTTGTTATCTGTTAGATAAGAAAAGTGTCTTTTAAAAATATTAAGTGAATTTAGTTAAAGTTTCTAAACAGCTTATGGCAATATGATAAAATACTTCCCTTAGAAACAATCGGTTGGCAAATACTTTTTAAAGCTTTTTAGCAAGGTCAAGTTTTATTAATTATTAAATTGTCAAATTGCCTATATATTGATACAATAAATATAATACAACAGTTTAAAACTGCTCACTGTCTTTTAATAAGACTTATATATCATATTATCGTAAATTATCATTGTATCTATTGCTTTAACTTCTTCTTCAGAATTATGCAAGGGCATATCATATTCGTTCAAACAAAATGTTTTACTTTGTTGCCTGTTGTTTATGTGTTTTTTTTTCGGTTTTTTTAGTTGCGCGCTTCCATATTTTGGCTAATTTTTCAAGTTGCGCCAATAAATTCTGGCAGCAGCAGCAATTCGCTGTGGCGTGTTACGGTAGCATTTGACACCAATTGTTGTTGCTGTGATTGCACGCTATTGTTGCTGTTGGTGTTGTTAGTGTTGCTGCTGTTGCACGTCATTCAAATGGCAGACAGCCAACGAACTTCGTGCTCAAGTGTTTGCCAGCCAGCGGAGAGCTGTAAACTTTGTAACTCTTGAGATGCATTTTTGTTTTTTTTTTGTTCTTGTATTTTAGGTCTTTGCGCGTTTTGTGTCAGGCGAAGGTCAAAATGCTGTTGTCAGTTGTTGCTGGGTTTTCCACCTGCGCTGCAGTTTGTCAAGTGATTAAATCAGTTTGTCAGCTATGCGCTCACCCCACTCACAAGCACAAGCACAAATTAATTGTAGTAAATTATGAATAGCAGTTACTACAACATCAAATTACTGCTGACAATTGACCAGGCCAAAAGCAGTTGTTGCTGTTGTTGCTACTTGACCACTTGCCCACTTGGCTGGTCAATGCCGTTTGCCGCTTTTGTTTGCCTTCTATTTATTTTTATCATGTACTCTATTTGAGGTTTCTTCTATTTCGTGTAAACGCGTACAAAAGTACCAACATCAAAAGCAGCAACAGCAGCAGCAGCAGTGTTAAAACAAAGCTAACGGTAAATATTTGTGTATTTGCTTTGGAGCTGTGGTTTTTAACGAGATTTCGTGATGTTTTGATTCGTTCGGAAAACTAGAGCGCACACACGCTTAAGTTTGTATGTAAATTGTGATGCTGTGCTAGGAAAATGAAGAAAAATATATATGTTTATATATACGTATATAAGTTTGGGAACATGCAGTGGCAAAAACAAATAATACATTTGTTGTAGTTTCCTAATTAAATAGTTAATTCCAAGTGTTAAACAAGTGTTTTGAAACTATAAAGAGTTTTCTCAATATATATTTAATGTTTTTTCCTACAGTTAAGGTGTCGTCTGGCTAAATTACATTTTCTCTGTGACCAGTTATATCCAAAGGTATAAACTACATCTAAATGTTCCAAGCACACGCAATGTTCATTAAATTAACTAAAAATTATAACTTTTCGTAAGATCCTTACATTTTTGTTAGGTAATTGTATATATTATTTTGTAAAGTTTTTTTTTTGCCTAACATGTTTCATGTCTTAAAACTTTTTTAAATATTAAGTCAACATCGATTTAAAGTTTCGCTATTTTCAACCAAAAGCAATGCAATTGACAGCAAAGAACAATTTGATGACTCAACGAACGCTATTATGCTTCTTACTACATACAAAGAATTCGAATTCAACTGTTATCTGGCTACTTAAACAACAATAAACCGCCTAACAGGCCGACAATCATACACTCAGACATATCGTATCGTATAATGAATATTTTATAAGTCCAATGTGAGCACACATTATGTGGATTTTGTCGGATGTCTTCATCGCTTTGAACGTTCATCGTCATCGTTTGACGTCGTTGCTCTCGCCCTCATTATAAAGCACAAATCATGCATTGCGTTTACTTAACGGTGCTCAAAAAGCTGACAAATTTATTGTCGCCGACGACATAAATCGGTATCAGCGACAGACAGAGGCAGAGACAGAGAGACCTGACCCACAATTGGAAATGTGTCAGAGACAAGCAAATTTGCCAAAAATCGTGCTGTAATTGACATATATACGATCGCATTATACAGTTTTATTTCACATGTGTAAATGTGTGTGTAAGTGTTTGCGTGTATATCATTCCCATTATGCATGCAGTGGCAAAAGACAAAAGACTGAGGCAGCGAACCAAGATCATGTGAAATATGTAAGCATGATACAATCGAGAATATTCAAATCAGTGACAGAGCCATAAATTACCATAACTACATACTATATCACACACATACTATATCACACACATTCTATATCACACACAATCGTTCAATTACAAGCAACTTTTCACATGTATCGGGAATATAAGTACAACTTATTTTTTCTACACTTTAAGCTTTAAGATCTTAATTAATTGATATAGTGACTTTTTAGCACAAATTGCCAGAAGGCAGCCAAACATTTTAACATTTTTGCAATTCTGGACAAAGTTCAGATTAGGGTACGGAATGTTAATGTGGCCTTAATCTACTCATTTATTTGCTGTCACATCCTAAGACGATTGGATTCTTGAAAAAAAAAAGTTTCCCAGCTTGATTTATTTTTAGAGATATTCCTGTTCATTTGCATATAGTACATATAAAATCGGTTTCTTTCACCATTTCTCTTCATTGTTGTTTTTATTTTGCTAAGCTGTATTTGGTCATTGTTGTTGTTTATTATAAAATTCTGCTACTTTGATAATAAACTGCTAAATGCCAAAAATGGGATCTCAACTCGAACGAAAATTTCACTTTTTCGGGCTGTGGCGGCTGCTGTTTGAAATAGCGAAACAATACTAAATAACAAACCGGTTAAATTGCGACAAACAACAAATTCCGACATAGCTAAAATTAATTTTTCTTTTCTTGCAATTTTAATTAAAGCGTTTTGTTGAGTGAAAGTCTCTTGGCCAGAATTTTGGTCAACTTGACTTTTAATGGGGCCAATTGTCGACATCCGTTGCGTTAAGAATCAGCTCAACAAATAAGTGCAAAGCTCTGAAGCCGTTAAATTTAATTAAAAGTAGCTAACAAACCAAACAAAAAACAGAAAAACAACAACAAACAATGCACAATTTGTGGCATTTTTGCTAGCCACTTGGCAAGTTTTTCATGTGCAAAAGTGTGTAGCTAGTTAATTAATTTACTTAATAACTTGCTGTTTACAGTTATGGCTTTTTGTTGTTGTTGTTGTTACTGCTGCTGTTGCTCATTTGTTTTGTTGATGTTTTCATCAGGTAGCCGCTTTGTTTGTTGTTTTTGTTGTTTCTGTTGCTGTCGAACTCTTGACTTCATTTGAATTTTTTGTTTGCCTGAGACGCAGCAAGTCCAAACAAACTATATGTATATACATTTTTTTTATGTGAAGTGAACAGTGAGGTAAGCACTTGAGTTTGCTTCTGGCCTGTGGATACTTGCAGTTGAAGTCAGAGTCGGAATCTTATTTGCTTCACGTAGCTAAAATGTCCTTCTGCTGTGACAGAAAATTCTTTAGCGTCCATTGACACGGGAGCTGTGCTTTTCGAGTGTCTGTTGGAAATGTTGCTTTTTTGCCCGTTGCCCCTACTTGCCGCTTGCCTGAGTTGAATTTAACACCTTTTTTGTTGTACCCGACATGGAAAGTCCAAAAGCAGAGCCATTCAGCCCAGACAGACAATAGCAACAAAAAAAAAGTCAAAAAAAGAGTTGAGAATCTTGCAGTTGCACTTTACAAACTGTTTTATACACTGTCTTAGCGGTTGATGATTATGAAAGAAACCCTCTTGAGTGACTTTCAAACTGTAAAAAGTTATTTTGAGTATAGTAAAGAATATAAAAGATTTTTGAAAAGGCATTTTTACGTGATATTTAAATAAATCCCAATATGCTCTTTTAAAACAAAAAGCTTGGCAACAGTGAACAACAGCAACATAGAAGTAGCAACAGTAACAGTAGCCGCTGTTGTTGAGCGCCCTTAAAGGCCCGTCGCAATGCACTCAAAAAATTGATGACCCAGCGCGGAACGTGACGTGAAGTGAAGCTGCATAAGACAGAGAGGTGAAGCAGGCTGAGGGCGTGTGCGAGGAAGTGGAAGCAACAGCAATGCGACGTTTTAGTCTGAAATTGATTTTCCCCATGCGACGACAATGTTTGCTAGCTAAAATAGCAAACGAAACAACAGCAACAACCAGAGACAACAACGCTGACCTTGCTTTTGTTGCAGTTGCTTGTTGCACAAACAAATACACACAGATATACAGACATGCAGACATACAGACAGACACCCGAGGGACTTGACAATTGCTGGCCATAAATGCGCTAAGCAGCTGCCCATTGTGGGCAAAAACAACAGCAACAGCAACTATGGTCATCGAGCGTTTCGCATTAGAACACAACTTACCAAATATAAACAAAAGACTTGGGCAACGAACTTCTGCGTACAGCTGAACTAAACAATGGCGCGTGCTATGGCTATAAGTTATAGCAAACAAACAGCAAAAGCACACAGTCAAAGCCAAAAGCCTGTTTATTGCGTAGCGTATTTGAAACCTGCTCTGATCATGAAAATGCATTGAGCTTGAGAGCTCTCTGTCTCTTTTGCTTAGTGTTGTATTTGTTGCTCTGTGTGCAGAGATCTAATAGGAGTCTGTTTCAGTTTCTTTCCTTGGCTTTTGCGTGCTTTTTGCTTTTTAACGCTTTGAACGCTAACGAAAGTTATTTATGCATGCAACAAGTCTACTTAGGCCTGCATGCGTCATCGCTTGTGGTTCATAATTTATGCCAAGACTTGCCCCTTGCAACGCTTTTTTGTCGCTGTGTTTGCTGGCGTGGGTGTTAATCGCAGCGCGGAGCAGCACGGCAAAAACAACAGCAACAAGCTCAACAGGCACGCCAGCAAATACTCAGCTGTGTATATGAAAACAAGCTAAACAACTACGACAAGAACAGCAGCAACAGCAACAGCTACATTAACAACAACAGCAACAGCAACAAAAAGAACAACGTGCAGGCTCTGAGGCTGACTAGCTTCAAAAGGGTCGACGACTTTTTGCGCCCGCATTGGCACCCAACAACAACAACAACAACTGCAACAACAACAACGTGCCGCATGCAACGTGCAACATTTGCAGCTGGCAATGGCCGCTGCATCTGGCTGCATAAACCAAATAAATGGAAATTGTTTAAAGTTTGCTTTGGTTTATGGCCTTAGACGCGCTGCCACTAACTGCAAGCTGCAAACTACTAATGCTAATTGCATTGGAATGTCCACAAAATGCAGATGCCGGACATTTGCGTGGGTTGCCAACGTGCCAATTTCTGGTTGTTGTTGTTACTATTAATTATGAGCATTAGCCAAAGGATAGCACGGCTCTTGACAGAAACTATACGACAAGTTAGATCAAGGGGGATTTTTCAGATGTTTTGTACATCTTTGCCTACTGCAGTTATAATCAAAATTAAGACTAAAAATAACAGTAAAAGTAACAGTAAACACTCTGATTTATTTCACATCTGTAAAAATATCACCTATTAAACTTAAGAATTTTACCATCCACACCAAGTTATCCTCGAATAGTGGAAGGTTTAAAGTACAAAGGTCGAAAGGGTTCGCCAGCGCCACTGAAAAACTTTGATTGAAACTCCACCCAATGCAGACGTAGTGTATGTAAAAATGCTGAGAGTCCCTCCATCATTACCAGTATGGCCACTGTCAATACGGCCCAGATGAAGAAGGAAGCCGTGAGCATTGGAACTCCTAAATAAAGGGGAAAATTATTACGGAGACCCTTCTGGAGGACCATCGACCAAAGGACTTCCGCTAGCTGACTGTGGGCCAGCGAGAGTGCCCACAAACGCAAATAGGAAGCGGTATGCGAAATCGAACCCAGGATACTCTCAATGGTATGGATGCCAGAGTGTATCCAGATTTCGGTCATATCAAACTCGACGGCATCAGCGACTGTTTCCAACTTAGAGCTACGGGACAATTTGTCCTGGCCGAAATCTTGGAATTCCACGGAGTAGCGCAATGAGGAACGCATCTCCAGTATAGTACTACGGCTGTTCTTACGAACATTATCCATATCCCGTTGAGTTCGTTCCTTGGTCAGCTTTTTCTGTTGTTGGGTCAAGTAGATCGGTTTTCCAGCTAGGAGAATGGGAATCGCTGCAAAAGCCACAATGACCAAAACAAACTCGATGGCTCGTTCGAATGGAAACATGCCATTTAAACATGCCTCGGGGTGTTCGGTGCTCTTCATCAACATCATGTCAATAAAGGTGATCAGCACGGATGGAGCACACGCAGAATTGTAGGGTGTCTGCTTCAAGCCGCCATAAGTGAGCCACTTTAGGAAGATTAGAAATACTAGATAACAGAACAAACAGGTCATGAAGACAAGTTGGGGAATCACAACCAAAAATAAATCCGCCTTGTGATGAAAATGAATGCAATTGATGGCTGATAACGTCAATCCAAACATCATCTGTGTAATGCCCAAAATGATGGCCATTTTCATTTTAAGTGAGTTGTAGGTGGTTATGGCATTCTCTCCACTGATACTCCACAGGGGATCCATGCCAATCGGATAGGGATGACCCGAATACATTTTCGGATTATTTGGGTTCAAGAACAGGCCGGAGGATAAATTGCTTAAAGTACTCATATTGTAAACAGCTGACCAGCTGGAGCCAAATAAATTGATGGACCTGGAGACAACATCATTGTAGATAAGGCCAATATATATGGAGAATATGCCCATCAGCAATATAATATATCGACCAGCATATAAAATATTGAGTATCTCATTCTCACCGACACAGACGCGACGCATATTCTCAATACGTTTCTCCTGGACTATGAGAAGGCAGGCAAAGAAAGTCAATATAATGCCATGGCCAAGATCTCCAAACATGATAGCGAACAGAAATGGAAATGTAATGATTGTGTATGGAGCCGGATTGAGTTCCCTATAGTCCGCCATACCATAGGAGTCGATGAGATTCTGAAATCCCCTGGTGAACTTATTCAATCGGAAATAGGTTGGTGGCATGTGATGCACTTTTCGGTTACGCTGTAGTAGAATGGGTACTGAGGTGGAATCTTCAGCGCCACGATTGAGTGCAGCACGCACTCCGACAATCTCCGACTTGGGTACATAGCACTCCGCCTGAATGTAATGCTTATGATCCTTTCCAACACCCACAGGATACAGACGATTAAGTAGATCATAGATCTCCAAAGATTTTCGTAGATTGACGCGCATTATATACAGATCAATTGATGCAATGAGCAGATTGCGTTTGCGCAAAAATCGCGTCTCTGTCAGCACCAAATCCAGATCATGAATATCCTCTTCCAGCTGGTTGATCATCTGCTGACGATGACTTTCTTTCTCGGGGCACTCGAATATGGTCACATGAAAAGCCTGGCACACCTTGATCAGCTTGGGACGATAGCTTGTAGAAATGGTCATCATCAATATTACGTACTTGTGCACCAGATGAGATTGATGACCGACATACTCCCTCGTTTTCATTGGTATTTCGGTGTGTCGCATTAAAAGATTGCGTCCAAACAATCTGTAGATCATAAGCTCAAAGGGTGGAAATTTGTCTACATTTATGCTGCCCAAGATATAGTTGAGCTGTGAGCTATGTGGATCCTTGACCGATTGATCCATCATCAGTTCGACCATAGTACTCTCCGAGTAGAGCAACTGAGCAGCCATTGGCCCGTCTGCGACAAGTGCCTTTTGTGCCTTCTTCAATGCAAATTGCTTTTCCTTCATATAATTCTGACGCTTATCAAGCGCCTGAAAGTTTTCCATGATGGCCGTAACTTCCTTGTACATCTTTCGCAGCGCTATCTCATACTGAGGTATATTGGCCTCACGTGGACGATACTCGATGTCCACGTCTTCATAGTACGTTTCATGGATGGACAAATTTACCATTTGTTCGTGCAGATATTCAGCAATCCGCAAGAGTTCCGCGCACAATTGAACACGCCTCGTATAGAGCCCGTTGAGAATGCGATCCTCGTCAAAGACATTATTAAACTGCAGTCCGCCATTGTGTGCCACCTCCACGAGGCAGTTGAAGGCATTGTCCACATGCAAAAGCAGCTGGCACAACTCCATTTCCTCACTGCGAAAGAATGCCTTCGTCATGTTGAAGCCGTTGTTCGTTACAAATGTATAGAAAAATTTCAATATTTTTCACTTTGTCTAAAAATGTTTGTCAGGCCTGCTAAACCTTTTCGCCTTAATTATACATTTGCATTTGATACATTTGCCTGGCTGTTTTTGTTGTTTGTTACTTTGTTTGTCTTTGCACTTAAAACGAGTAGCGGCTAACACCAAACTGCAAAAGCTTAGATCAACAGCGATAATATCAAGTTTGCATGCTGACCTCCCCCTCATCCACCTCTTTCGAACAATTCAAGATACGCCCACATTTCAAGTCTTTGCAACGCTACACTGAACAACGGAACACTCTAGCCTAGAATTTATGTTTTGTTCTCAATGAGAAACTTGACTTAATTTTTATACCCTTAACCCATGAAATGGGTAAAAAAGGGTATAATGGTTTTGAGCAGTCGTATGTAACAGGCAGAAGGAGGCTTTTCCGACCTCCTAAAGAATATATATTTTTGATCAGCATCAACAGCCGAGTCGATTTAGCCATGTCCGTCTGTCTGTCTGTCCGTCCGTCTGTCTGCTGTATGTATGAACGCGTTGATTTCAGGAACTAGAAAAGCTAAAGTCTCCAGATTTTGGATATAAGCTCTATTCGATAACTTTTCAGGTTTACGATATACACATGTTATCGATCACAAAAAAATCTTGAATTGAAAAAACTACAATCAGTATTAAAACTATAAACAAAATAATGAACTTCTGTAAAATGTTTATTAAAATCGGTTAAGAAATACCGGAGATATGAAACCATTAAGCATTGGTACAGTAGTACACGTACATGTCTGGCAGCCTGACCGTCTGAATGGTCAAGGGTTAAGGGTATCTTCTAGCGAGCTTTCTCGACTAGAGACTTCTTACTTGTTTTTTAGTATATTTTTGTATTATTATGAAATCATTTGGAGTCGAAACAAAAACACCAATACGAGCTGAGATCTCACACATAACATTTAGACAATTTTAGTAAGATCAATTAAATGTTATTTTTGATATTATTCTATGGAAGGTTAGGCTGAAATTGTTATTGCTTCTATTTAATTACAGGCAGTACAATATCTATATGCTTAAAATCTTATAGGGTATGTTTTGAAAGATCCATAAGAAGTCAACATACATTTTCTAACATTAACTCCTTGAGACCCGATTTATTTAATTTATTAACACATTGTTATGTTCAATTCCGATGACGATTTAGGCTCGTCAAATATACCCTACTCTTAAGCTACTTTTATCTCTTGACTATTTATCAAATTGTCTATTTCTTTTTTCATCTTTGTTGTACTGTTGCTTAAACCTTTCTCTTTCATCATTTGTAAAGATTAAATCTTATCGTTGCTTTGTGCAAAATAGTTCAAGTTCAACTTGAGATTAGTGTACAGGGTATATGCTGGTATATACACATTAATTTTCAAATTGCTGCATTGAGTTTGTATTTAATTAAATTGTTGTGACCAAAATGCTTTTTGATTTGCTTTGTCCCAAACAAACTCAAATTTCAGATGTAGCTGTAGCTGACACTGTCTACGCTGTATATATTTAATCTGCTTATATAAGCCACCAAAGTGACAGGAACTGTTGTTGTTGTTTATGTTGCTATTGTTGGTGTTGAGATTGGTGTAATTTTCTCATCGCATGCCACCAAAAGATGCAGCAACATTTTCCCATACAAATCGAAGTTTAAACATTTAAGACAAATTGTCTTGCTTGTTGCTTATTGCTTGTCGCTTGTAGTGCCAAAAGCGTTTTACTCATTAGCTGCTGCTAAAAGGAAAATGGTTCCAAAATTGTTGTGCATTTTGGTGAACATTTCTGTTACGATTGCTTCTTGTTCGTTGCTATTGTTGGCGGCCATAAAATGTTTGTTAGCGTTGCTGGCAACAACAATAAGCCCAACGGCAACAATGGATAAAAATCGGGCAACAACAATGAAAGTAAAAGTGCCAAAGCGCACTGCACTTGATAATTTCTAAGGCAAACTTTTTTTTTGTAGTCGATCTCTAAAAGTTGTTGGGAGGCCCGCGAGTGATTTTGCTGGACATTGGCGTTAACAATAAGCAATTGGTTTGTTGCCGTTCGATTTCATTAGCTTTTATTGCAGCACTTTTGTTGCCAAAGAAATTAAGTCACCAATTGAAAGTTGTAAAGGAAAGCAAAAGTGGGCTGCGTTTTCACTTTTGGCCACGCTCTCAACTTCCAATTGCAGTCAATTTGGTCGCCGTTCAATTTGCATGCCAGCCAATAAAATTAACTTGTCTTAGAACGGCAAACAATTTGTGTTATATTGCTTTGAAGTTAAGTTCAAGTATTTTCATAATCTAATTTGCGTTTATCGCTCTCTCTTTATCTTCTCTACTCTTTGCAGTGTGTGTCTGTGTGTATGAGATGTGAGTGAAGTTTTTAAAGAGCCAACAAGCAGACGCCAAGCTAAAAAGGTAAGCAGCAATCGATTTTGGTATTAAATAGCAATTAAGTTAACGCCCACACACTCACAACAACAACATTGAAAATACGCAACTCACTTTTCATCATCAGCAACAGCAACAGCAGTTGGGAGAAAGTGCACTTATAAAACTTGTAATTTGCCAGAGGCATGCGGCATGCGGCAAGTAGAACCCAAAATTAACGCCTAAACCAAGTCGATTCAAGCTCCTCAGCTCCTCATCAGCTTTATTATGGCAATCAAGTGCGAGTGATGCGAATGGTAGAAAAGACTGGGGTGGGGGAAGCTTACATTTCATTTTAATTACAATATATGAGGCAGAGCTCAGAAAGTTCGAATCGGGTCAAGTTGTGTAGCACACGAAGCAGAACACACGAATTTGTAGGCGTGCGTGTAGAAAAAATAAAAAATAATAAAATCGAGAGCAAAAACCTCACAGAGCGAAAGTTAAAAGTGACAATGGAAAAACCCCCCAACAACAAAAATTTTATTCAAGAAATTGACAATTGAAAATTTAAATAAATTTAATTAAGCAAGTACGAAAATTACAGGCATTTTTTTAGAATTATGAAAACAACAATTCGCAATGTTCGTGCATTATTTTAGTGGCATTAGTGTTAAGACTATGGAAAGTTGTAAATGGCTTTTTCATGTAGCTTTTTAAACGATAGATAATCGGATTTAGGCCACATTAGTTTGATCTAATATTATAGGTTTGTGAAATATGTTTCATCGTCATCATAAAAGTTCGTAGGGATTGCTTTACTGTCAGTTTTCTATTACAGATGTTTAAGTTTTTGGTGTTTTATATACCCAAACTATGCGTATTCACAACATGTAATAAAAATCCGTAAGCCAACATATCAAGTGCTGTCACAGTTAAAGAACTAACTGTGCTCAAGACTGGCAATGAATTGGACACTTTACCTTGCAATAGTTGGTGTTGCTGTTGCAGTAGTACAGCCAGCCAGTTCGGTGCTTAAGTCATTCGTTTTGCATGCCGCTGCTATCGCTGTACAGACTGACTGAGTGACTGGCTGGCTGACTGCGACCTTATCAAGCTATGACTGTGACGAGTTGCTTGCTGTTGTTGTAGTTGAAGTTGTTGCATCTTGTGTTTGATTTTCGCTTTAGTGCGTGGACGTCTAGCTCGGCTTGGCCTGGTCTGGTGTGGTCTGGTTGGGTCTTAGCCAGGTCTGGTCTGGTTGGGTCTAGTCTGGCCTAGCCTGGTCTGGACTGGCTTGCTCCATCACCGTTATGCGTCGTCGTCGTCGTTTCTCGAGCTAGAGCTGGCAGTGCTTCATTAAAATGTCTAGCTTAGGCCCAAATGGTTTTTGAAATTGAAACGTCGTATGTTGCGACTGCCTGCCATCTTATGTTGCGCTCTTGCACCAATGCATCTTCGTCTGCTAGCTGGTTTGGCCTGGCAAACGGCATCATCATCAACTTGCCTCCAGTGCTCTGCGATATCTGGCAGAGCCAACGCATGATGAGCGAGTGCACTTGGCTTTGGGACCTGATGCCAAGGCAACGATCATCATGCTTTGTGGTTGGGTTTTTTTTTTCGGTTTTGGTACTGCGACTGTGGTTGCTCCACCAATAACAACAACAACCACCACCACTGCCACCAGCGCACAATTTTCAATTTGCCAATTGTAGCAGTAAACTTTATAGCTGTATTTTTGTTTTTGTTGTTCTTACCTCACTGCCGTGTACCGTTAACTTCGCTATGTGATTGGCCTTAGGTGTTGGCTGCCAAGTACTTTTTTTGGCCATTTACCTCAGTGCCTTCTCCATGCCTTCCACCGCTCTGCTTCCACTGCTGAGCACACACACACATATACACACACATATACTAATGTGCGTGCATATGTGTCTGAGAGCAACTAATTTGCGACAATCGGTCTGACCATTAGTCAAACTCACCAAATAACTAACTGCCTGACTGAACTGACCACTAAGTGTGGGCGTGTCCCTTGCAAATATGTTTCCACATACGCGTGTGTACTCCGCAATTTTTGCAGGAATTCTGGCATGAAATTATGAGCATAATTCCATTGTAATTTAATAAAACGGTACAACAATCAGTTAACGAAGCATGCAATATGTATTTTTTTATAAAAATTATGTGATTAGATTTTATTTAAATTATAGGAAATCCAAAAAGATGAATGTTGGGCTTGTTGACCTTTTGCTTCCGTGTTTGTTGGTTAATAAAATGTTTATTTGGAATTTTAAGGGGTATTTCGTGCATGCTGAGCTTACTATGTATCTTAATACTAAATATATCTGAAAAATTATATATAATTATGTATTGCCAAACATTTACAAATATCAGAAACTATACAAATATGTAATTGCTACTAATATGATAAAGTGATTATTATTATTATTTTTTATTTTACAAAAATTATAGCTTTAACTTATTTTTTGCTTTATACCTTTAAATACTAAACATCATTAGGAAAATTCTACATTTTTTTTGCCTCACCGAATATTTTAATGAAGATGTTCCGTTTGTTTTACAATGAAGTTAACAAAATTCAATTTGTCAATTTTATTTGTCGCTAATTAACTGATATATTTGAATGCCATCAACGAACATAATATATGAGTATTTTAATCGTTTCAATCTTTACAAACATACAACAAACTTTATAACAATAACTATCATTATCATCACTATCATAAAATGGCTTGAGAAGCAATTAAAGTGTCTTGTTGGGAGTTCCTCCCTCTCCCATTCACAAGTTGGTAGTTGAAATTGACAGTCTGTGGCAGCTTCTAATAAATTGTCGTAATATGCATTTTGCGTAACTGCGGCCACTGTTGGAAACAAATCATGGCTCGCGCTGTCTGTTCATTAGTTTGCTTGGGTAATTTGAAATAAGAGATACGCAACACTCACACACACGAACTTATACACATACTCGCACACGCACACATACGCGTACGCATTTCCATATTTTGCCTGGGCAAATTCATTAGACACACGCTGTTTTGCATGATTCTTGCAATTTGCATTAAAATACACATACATTTTGGAGCATACGTGACCCAATTTTTCTTCCCGCTTTTTTTGCTGCTGTTGTTTGAACATGTGCAACAAACTCAAAAAAAAAAAAAAAAAAAACAAAACAAAACAAAATGAAACGAGAAACGCAGCAGGGTGTCCTGTATGGTTGCGGCACGAGTTCAAAGTGAAATTTCATAATGAAACGAAACGCGGCTCAATTCTCAATTCTTCAACTCTATCGGACTCTAGAAATTCACATGGCCGCAATTTGTTGTTATTGTTGCGTCTGTTGTGTGTGTGTATGTCTGTTTCAGAACCTAATCAACACATCATCAGTAACAGTGGGAAATCATTTGTTCTACCAAACATAATGTCTCTACTCCACCCCGCACTCTCACTCTATCTGTGTTCATTCTGGATTCTGTCTGTGTGATTTGTGCTCGGTTGGAGCCACATTTGGCCGTGTGGGAGATTAATCACACACGGGGCCATAGGTCCAAGCGTGAAATGCAAACAAACAAACAGTTGAACAGACAGACAACTTGGACAGCTGGACGTTGATTATACACAACATACAGATCCACAGTTCCACAGATCCACACACAGTTTGGGCCGAGCGCGTTGAGCGTTGAAAACTTAATGAAAGCAAGCGAATTTCTGTGGCTTTTCATTTGGCTTCGCTATTCTTTTTTTTCGTGTTTGGTGTGTGCACTGACCCGACACGCCCACATCTGATGCTAGCCGCCCACTGTGTCAGCGCCTGGCAATTTGATTGCCACTGTGTGTGGGCGATTTGCCTGCCATGCCACGCCAACTGGTAACTGCCAACCGCCTGTAATTGATGCTCGCAATTATCTAAAGCTGCACAAACAATGCGCAAATTAAATGCAATAAACAAAATACTATATACACAAACAGTGATGGGAGGGGTGAATCAAGATGGAAAGTGGATGGCAGGGGGGGAATGCGGCTTCTAGTGAAGTAAAATGAGTGCAGTGTAAATATTTTATGTTACAATTTGAGCGTTGATTTGTTGCATATTACAAAAGAGCAACAAATACACATATAAATAGCGTAGCAGGCAACCGCAATGCCCGCTGGCAACGTGGGTCGAATTGTTGTTGTTGTTGTGGTGCAATTAGCTGGTGGTTTGCTCATATTTTGTGGCAAAAACCTGGCGGCGGGTGGGTCAAATGGTGGGGGCATGGCTTAAAGCAATGCCGCTTTTAGCCATGGCGCTCCCGTAATTTGCTCATAAATGTGCGCTAATAGACAGCAACGAGTGTGCTTTACGTTTTCGTGTGCGTGTGTGCGAGTGTGTGTGTGTTTTGCCAGCTGTTTGCGGCTCTCGCTAACCAAAATGCCAAATTAGCCAAGTGGCTGCCGTTGTTGACCGTAACACGCGCCACACAAACAGCAACACCAGCAACATTTTCGGAGGCGCGGCCTAATATCTATATTCAAAAGCTAAAACTAATAACTGACCTTAAACCATATTTTGCATTCTAGTTGCTGCCGGTCTTAAATTCATTACCAAATTGCCATTGTTAGTTAGCGTAATGAAGCATAAAACGAAAATTGTGAATACCGTTTTTTTGCATAGTCATTATTTGTTAAATTATTTCATGAAAATGTGTTAAGTATATACTTTTGATTTTAAATGCATAGCTCAGCCTTAATCAGTCTAAAGCATCAACTTTAATATCTAAAAATGATGTAACATTTGTGTTCGCTACATCAAAATAATTTATTCTTCAGATAATTCTTGAATAAATATTTTTGGTGGCTTTCAGATCGTTATTATTATCGTAAGCATTGTGAATATCATTTGCAATCAGCAATTCACAAACAAAAATCTTGTAAACGACCTTCGTTGTTGATTTTTTGTTTTGGCTTTTGAAGCTCAGTGTAATAGACACCATTTGGCTTGTCATTGTTTTTTATTATTTTATTTTTTTTGTTGCTGTTGTTGTGCAAATGAATGCATTTATTCAAGCGCTCATTGCCTCAATTAATGCAACATTGAGCGCAATTTGTCGTTTGCCATTAATCTTCTTTTCGGTTTTTACGTTTTGGCCGCGTTTGGCCAAAAAAAAAAACAACTAATTTTAGGCCGCCACAATTTTGGCATTTCTTACGCTAAAGTGGTTGCTTTTATAGTTAATATGGCTGATTGTTGTTGTGTAGTTCTGGTTGGTGCTCTTTTATTATCGCAGGAAATCGCAAGTCTTTGCGAGCGTCCAAACAAATTTATCATAAAGGAGAGTGCGAGTGAAGGAAGAAACACTTTACGCTGCCCTGCCTGCATTTGACAAAAGAGCACTTTTTTGACTTAATGACTTTGGCTTTGGCTAATAGACAGCTAACGCCAAAGCCGAAGCTGATGCTATGACGCACTTGCAACTACTTAATGCAGGCTCAGGCTCAGTCTCAGCCCCAGACTCTCTCTATATGCAAAGCTTGATCCACCGCCAGCTAAGTTTTCATGGCCACAGCGTGACTCGATGATGATGCAGCTCATGTTTTGTTAAGGCTTTTCACCCTGGCTCCCTTTTGTATGTATGTTAAAGATCTCAATTGAGGAGGGGGGCATGTGGTGAGTGGTTAGCCATATTGCCAGGGCTCCTTTGTTATCAGTTCAAGTGGAACGTATTACGTGCATTAGTATCCTTTTGCTCGAACAGCTGACTCAAACCGCTTGACTAGTTGACTAGATGGCTTGGCTGGTTTGGTTTGGTTTGGCTCGTTCGTTGGTTGGTTGGCTGCTTGGCAGCTTGACAAGCTGACTGCGTTGCCTTTTATGTATGTAAGAGTGTGCTGCGTATTTATTTCAGTGTGTCAAGTTCTTTTGTGTCGACCTGCAAGATTTATGACACTTTTGTTTAAGCCATAAGCAAAAGCTTTTAAACAGCCAAGACCCCAACTACACTTACGAAAAAATCGCCCTTTTCTTTACGACAGTTCAGTCATATGCAAATTGGGTTTCGGGTTTTTATACTTCCTTTTAAAAATAATATTTTTATATATTACTTTTTCTTAGGAAGATTTTTGTGTATAACATTTAAACACCCTGGAATTTATAAGCTAACCCTAAACTTTCTTTTTTCTTTTTGTTGTCTCAGTGTTAAAATTCAGGGAAACTGAGGGACCTCGAGTTTCACGCTCACTCATGCAAAATCGATGGCATGATGCTTATCAGAATTGTTAGCTGGATTCTGTATATACGTATATTGTTTTTTGTTGTTATTTCTTTTGAGGCACTATTTGGCTGGCTGGCTGGCTGGCTGGCAGCTTGTCATAATTGTTCGTGAAGAGCGCTTGGCTTAATTTTTGCTGTAAGCGAGCTCTCGCTCAAGTGAAAGACTTTTGAGCTACTACCCACAGTAGATTGAGATAAGTTGTTGTGTTGTTGCTGCTGCTGCGCTGGTTGTTGCTTAGTTGATTTATGCTTGACACGCTTATTGAAAAGCCATAGGAGAACTGAGAGGGGAAAAACAACACCAGCAGCAACTTGGGAGTACTATGTTGAATGGGGTCATCAGCTGATAGCATTTGATTTATACGAACCGCATTTGACATAAATATTTTATCAACTGCGTGGAACGTGTCGTATGAGTGACATTAGCCAAAAACCTAAGCCAACTAACAAGCTGCTGCTAGCGCTAACAAAACAAAAACTACCAACAAAAACAGTTAGCCTTTTGCATAAGCACTGATAAGGCCACAACAATAAGCAACTGTGACATCAGCAGCAGCGGCAGCAGCAGCAGCAGCAGCAGCATCAACCTGTTTCAATGCCCAGTCTGAGTTGGAGTTGCGAGTTGCGAGTCACAGTCCGTATGTGGCACCCACCCAGCGCAGTGGCATACTACCCCCCTTGGTGTTTTGGGAGCTTGGGAGTTGGGGAGATGCGACTGCGACTCGTGTCTCTTTTCGCGGCATATACTTAACAGTAAAATAAATATTTTACTATAAATCATGCATTAGAGTGAGGCAGCGGGGTAACTGGCTGGCTGCCTGCTTCCCTGGATGCCTGCCTGCCTGCCTGCCTTGTTCCCTGTCACATGTTTGCCAGCCACATCAACAGCTCTGACAGCACTGTAGCATGATGAATGGGGAGGGGGGGAGGGGGTAACGTGGGGACTGCCTCACGACTTTAGTCAACGCTCGGAAATAACACACATTTAGCGCTCGAGCAGCCAAAAAATATATAAAATACTTACTAAAGAGCAGCTAGTTAGACAGTTAGCTAGTCAGCCAGTCAGCCAAAGTGTTGGGCAAGGGAACTGGGAGGGAAGCAGTGAAGAGGAGGAAAAACTGGCAGCAGATAGGCAACCAGGCAGCCAAAGCTGGATTGTCGTACTTTACATGTTTCATACGTGAGCGGCAATGCAATAAAATTAGCTTAAAAATAGCTTAGCAAAGTTGAGTTGTGAACAAATTTAATATTTTAAATTTAATATAAAATAATGATAATAATAAAAGTCAAATTTAAGCAAAATATCAAGTGAATAGCTCATTCAATATAATACTAAAAATTGTTTAAAAATGAATTCAATACGCAATAAATGTTAATGGGTATATCAAGAATATATATAATATATATACTCAATGCAGAAATCAATAGAGTTGAGCATGTTGGCGCTTAAAATCTAGAATCTTAACTCTATATATATATACAGTTATAGTTAAAATTCTAGATTCTTCAAGAACTAAGAAAAATATTTACAGTTTGAACTACCTAGTCTTAGCTTTAAGCAAAACATTTTAAAAGGCTAAAACCGCCAATATGCTCAACTCTATCGATTTCTGCATTGAGGCGACATTTTGCATAGCAGGAAAATGTTTTATAAGTAAATTGAAAGCGATATATTTGATATTTCATTTCAATTATTTATGCGTCGCATTGCAACTGCCACAAAAAGCAGACAAAACAAATAGCAAACATTGGCAACATTATTACGTACACGACATGTGATCTTATGATTATGAATGTGTGTTTGTGTGTGTTGTATGTGCCACAACGGCTTTTCCCAAAAGGCAAAACAAACCAAAGGCAAACCAACAGCAACAAGGCAACAAGGCATGCGCAAATGCGCCAATGGTCAAGGCAGCAGCCACAGTTGTACCACCTTAACCCACCTAAGCACACCCAACCCTTCCCCCCGCTATAGTCCCGCTTTGCCGTCTCCATCTTCGTCTCGGCCTCGTAATCGATGAGCTGCTGCGCATTTGGTCAATAAACGCATTTCTGTCATTTTTTTTTCGCAGCGCACAATTTATGGCGCGACTTTGGCTCTAACTCGAACTATTGGCAATTCGACTTGTAAGACTCGACGCGACTCGACTGCGACTGCGACTGCGAATCGAATGCGAATGCGACTGCGGCTAGCCAAATGCCATTTTCATTTGACTTTGACATTAATTTGTGGCCGCACTTTGCCTTAACCAGGAAGTTGCCAGGCATAGCGCAAATATTTATACATTGCGATGATTTAGAGAGCATTGCCCTCGCAATCGCACTCAAATGAAGTTCGCTCGACATATGTAGATATATCTATTTGTGTGTATAGACGAAGTAAGAGTGAACGACTAGCAGTTACCCTATACCCCTGAATATATGTATAATGCGCTCTGGCTTGTATATATGTATATTGTTGCATATGCCCCATCGGCACTTGCCAGCTGCAACAATGTGCAACAATGCTGCTGCTTCTTTTTTGGCCACATGGCCACGGTTTGAGCCCATTGTCAATGCAGTTTTACTGCTAACAAGCTCGTAGGCCATTGCGATTTATGCGTGCAAAATGATGAGAACGTGCTGGCTGGATGGCCGTGAATAGGAATAGGAATTGGAATAGGACTGTCATCATTATTTGTGCCAGTGGCATTGGGTTATTAATGGGTCTTTGGGTGAGACAACGGCGTTTTTGTGACAAACCGCTTTACCGGTAAAGCGGTAAATCACAAATCTACCTTTCAGCTAGCCAAACCTCGGTTGAGTTTGCAACTGCAACTGCTGCTGCTGCTGCTGCTGCTGCTTTTGCTGCTGTTGCTGCTGTTGCTTCAACGGGGCAACTCTAACAAGTGCCCCGAAAAAAGCTGCCTTTTGTGGGCACTGACAACGAGCAGGGTTTATTAAATTTATGCAAATTTTATTTATAAACGACAGCCAGTCTGGGCTCTGCCTCTGTGGATGATGCCACAACAGGATGATGCCCAACTGCAGAAACAACAAGCAGCCAACAAAAAAGCCTCAAACTTCAGAGCTCATCGTTCGTCGCTTGTCGTTCGTTGTTCGTTGTTCGTCTGTCCTCTGGCTGCACTTTATCCAATATATTCCCAAATCCTACGCCTGCTGGCTGCTCATGTGTACAATTCAGATTTTGCCTGGCTGGCATTATTTCTTGCCGTAGTTGTTGCTGCTGTGGCTGGCTGTTGGTTTTATGATTTTTGATTTAGTTTGAGAGCTGATTGGTTTTTGCAGACACATCTTGCAGCCAGACTCGTTGTTGCTGACATGACGTGGCGCGGGCGTTGCTTCGATTGGCATGTCTTTATTATAAGCCTCTTTTGCCTGCCTGCCTGCAGCCCAAACATTTCCAATGCCTTGATTTATATGCTAAAAAGCAGTCAACAGGCAATCGCTGCTGGCAAACTTGTCACTTGAGAGCTCGAACTGACAGACAGCAGCAGCAGCAACAGCAGCACTGGAAAACGCAAACGTTGACCCAAATAAGTAATCGAGTGATACTTTTATGCTGTTGTCATTAATCAATTTAAATTAACTTAACTTAATTCTTGGTCAGAAATATGCCGAGACTAGCTACTAATAGTTATTGCGAGCAGCACGCGGCTTAATATTGCGTATTAATTTTAAATTAAAGCCCAAAGGCAAAAAAAATAAATTGCAAATAAAAAACGAAAAACGAAAAAATCAAACGGAAGTAAAGCTCAAAAATTTAATTTTAAACTGGGTCGAACATTCTGAACGAGAGCGTTGATTAATCTCTGTATCTGTGGGATACATTTGCAGTCTGCAACGTGTTGAAAAGGTATTCATTAAAAATACATAACAATGCCAAAAACAACAGCAACAATAAGGGGACGCATGAATTTTACACACATGCCTCCAAACAACAAAAACAAAATAATTGCTCACCATTGGGGGGAGGTGGGGACCGTGGGTGTGTGTGCGGGTGTGCAAAGTGTAGCAGCAGGAAAAAAAGGGCGCGAAATTAAAAAATAACAAGCTTTAAAACGCGCATAAATAAACCCAAAAATTGAATAAAACAACGATAAATGCAATGCAAGGCGTGGCGCTACACACAACACAATAGCGCCATCTATGGTTCAATGTAGTTAAAATTGGATTATTTTCTTTTTTGTTTTTTGTGTTGTTTTCTTGAATTTGGCAATTTGCCTAATGGAATAAGTACGCAAAACGAATCCACAAATCAATTGGCTTAAAAATGAATGTCAATGAAAAATAAAATGGGAATTATACAAAAAAAATGCCAGTAAGTAGCATTAATAATAAAATCTATTTTGTTGCTCCATTTCCATCATTCACTGCAGAAGTAGCTGCCTCAAGCTGTACATGTATGTGACACACTGGAATACACTTTAAGCTATCACAACAGCTTTTATAGAAATCTATAGAATTTTTGCACTCGAACTGAAGGAGCTGTAGGAAAGTACAACGCTGAGCACACATATCACTTAACCCATTGTGGCCATCGATTGTTGTTTGAGCCATGTGACATGTTGGACTGTCAGTAATTTGACACTTTCACTTTGTCCCGAACCAAAACCATATCGATATGTTGATGGACAGTTTTTGACTGCAATATCTATTGAACTATCTGCTGGCCCGTCCCTTGATATTATTTCGTTACAGTTAGCCAGTTGACCAGTTAGACAGTTGACCAACCTCAAAACAGAACATGTATATGGTCATAAAGAGTTAATGACCTTTTTGTAACGTTTTTTTTTGCCGATTTGCTGTTTGAGTGGCACGCCCCAGAGCAATGTTGCACGCCCACTCCACGCGCTCTCTCGCGCTTTGCCAATTTAACACCTTTCTATTCTGTGCGTCTCTTACTGTGCGGCGGCCTTTTACCTAACTCAGTTATGACCAGGCCAAAAAAAAAAAACACCTCAAACCCCACCGTCGGCGTTGCTGTTGCCTTTTGGCTGCCGTAACAATTCAATTGTTACAAATTAACTGGCCGCACTAATGTTTCACGCTTGCTTAAGTTTCAAACTCAAGCATCGATATTGATGCTTGACTCTCTCGGATTGGTATCTGCAACTTGGGGGCAGACGCTGTGGCACTGACACACTGCCCTTTGCCATCGATATTGCCGAATGCCTGCTCGCGCTCATTTACATCCGCATTGTTTGGCATCTCATCCATGAAATTTATAGCGTTGGCCAAGTGAAAGGTGGCCAACCTATCTGGTCTTCTCGGTCTTAACGTCGGCTCAGGCATATTTTTTTGTTTATGTTTTGTTTAATCTTATACATGCCAAAATATTTGTTTATGTCTCCCACACCGGCTAATTAATAAACTAATCAGCTGTGGCACAGCTTTGTGGCATGTATATATATACCATAGTATATGCAGCAATTGTCCCCAGTGTATCTCACCACACCCCTCCTACAAAGGGGGCTTGGATGGTTGGATGATTAATGTGCCGCGACAAGCCAAGGACATGACTGGCATCTGGCAACTGGCACGACAGGATATTTTAGGCTCAGCTTGAGTCACCTGGCCGGTATTTGTCGCCGTTGCCGTTGCCGTCGTTGTTGTCGTCGTCGTCGTCGTCGTCGTCGTCATTGACGTCGCAGATATAAATTCAAATTGTGTCAATTACATCGCTGCGACTGGTTATCGACGACAGCCAACTGACAAACTGCCCCGGCAGTTTTTTTTTGCTTGCCGCAGTTGCACTTGGAGCTGTTTTAGCCAGACAAACCTGCAGCGGCAACAACTACAACAACAACAACACCATCGGTTTCCATTTCGACTTTGGCATAGCCTGACATGTCTGCCAAAGTCCAAAGTTGTCGTCGTGTCAGTGGGGGAAACACTGCAAACATATGTACAGACACACATTTATACATATTGTAGATTTGCAGTTGCCATTTTGCGGTTTCCTTTTATTTGTATGGGTCCAAATGCAGCGAGAGTTGGTGTTGCAAATCAAATATTTGAAATCTTTGCCGCATTAGGCAAGCCAGGTTGGCTAATTATTGTATTTGTTAAGCGGTTATCAATCGCTTAAATACTTTAAGAAAGATTCGTTGCTAACCAATATATTTTGAGAAACAAGTTGGTCTTTAACTAGAACATATTCAAACAATGTATTTAAATACATTTTTAGTACATGAAAGAAACGAATACTATAACAAATTTCAATTTTAAATAGATGAGCAAGTGGTAAAATATATGTTTATCAATAGACTTTTTGTAGATTTTTTCTACTTATTTTACTTTCTTTAGACTATCGCACACAACAAAAAAAGAATTTATTGTATTATTTATATATAATTATTTTCCAAAATAAATTCATTTTCACACGCAACGTTAGAAATTTAATTAAATCATTAGTATTAATATTATTGTATTTGCTCTCTTTCGCTTTTTAAAATTTCTATAGCTCCCCTCTCTGGCTTTACTATACACACACATACTATTTTATGAACGCAAGTTTTTCATTTTAATGTCAGGCATTAGCTGGCCTGCGGCTCGGAGCGATCTGTTCTAATTGGTTTATAGATTTGTCTGCTCGATTTCGCAGCGCTCGATTGCCAATTGCTTTATTAATGGCCATTTGCTGGTTGTGGCCTGGTCTTCGACTTGGACCACGAATATGGAATTCGGATTTGGATTTAGACCGGGGTCTCGGCTTAGGTCTCGGTCTCGGTCTCGGCCTGGGCCTGGGTCTCTCTCTGTCTATCTGTCTGCTTGGGTTAATGTCATCCGTAGCCCGAGGCCATACCATGTGGCAAATATGTATGCAAGTAAAAGTTTTATGGCCAAAGTATGTCACGGAAATGGTTTAGTTAAAATGCGTGCGGTTTGCAAAGTGATATGGATTGGGGGAAAGGCGGTCGACGAAGAGGGTGTGCTTAGGGGTGTGGTGCTGAATAGTTGAATATATGTATGTATGCATGTATGTATGTATATACAAATATGTAGAGCTGCATTAATAAACAGCAAAATAGAAATCGAAACGAACTGAGACTGAGACTGAAGCTGAAGGCAACCAAGCGAAGGAGGCTCTGCAGCAATATTCAGCCACACATGGGCACGTTGCTAAGACAAACAGCAACAACAACAACAACAACAAAAACAACAACAGCAACAAGAATCAAGTCAAGGCACATCCTTTAATGGCAGTCCGTGTTCGTTCGTCTGTCGACTATCGTTTGCCGCCCGCCTGTCGCGCCTACTGCGTCAGTCAGTCAGTCAGTAAAAAGCGAGGCCAACAGGCAAAAAGCGACAGCAACTGTTGCTGCTGTTGCTGTTGTTGTTGCCCACTTGAACATGTAGTGCAGTCATCGTCGCGCATTTTAAGAGCCCCACAACTAAATGCAACTCTCAACACGGCAAAACTCTTGGCAAGGACCGAAAGAGCAGTGCCTAGACGGGCCACAAGACACGACAGCAGCAACAGCAACAACAGCAACAGCTACAGCTACAACAGCAACAACTGCAACAGACGCATCGTCAAACATATAGGCTATGTGCTATAACTCATTAATATTAAATGCTGCTGGCAAGACAAGCCCCTTAGTCAGAAACATACACACATCAAGACTTCGGGCTGTGCCTTGCTTGCAATACAGAAATTTATGCGCATTTTGTTTCAATTTCATACTCACGTGACTTGTAAATTATCCATTGATGTGGCAAAGGGGGCAAGGACCTAAAAGCAAATGGCGACAGGATGAGCAGCAGCAGCGACAGCAACATTAAAACGTTGAGAATACGACTTCTTTTTAAATGATAATTGTACAGGCGACAAAAATAAAAATATTTATATATGTTTATATGTGCAACATTGCACACAACACGCCCACGCCCCACATAGATTGAGATACGGAGTCAGAGGCATGCAAATTTCAGCTGCAGGCCACAAACAAAACAACAAACAACAAAAGTAATCAATTTTATTGTTGCAACTGTTGCTGTTGTTGTTGTTGTTGCGTGTTACCGACCGACCAAACCAACAATGAAATAAATAAACCCAAAAGGCAACAGCTAAAATTATGTCAGCAACGGAAAGCAAAAGCTTTTAAAGCGAGAACTGTGACAACAGACCCCAAAAAAAAGTGAAAATTATGACACATTTGCTGCTGCTTTTGTTGCTGTTGTGTTGTGGTTGCTGCTGTGAAAGTTTAGTTATAAAGTCATAAATAGGCATATTAGCCTCATTTGATGTGTGGCTAAAAAATGATATAGGTATATACGTATTGTGTATCTGTGTGGGTCGCACATTTTTCTACTGTCAAGAGATTTGGTTCTCATGGCGTAATTAAGCATAATTACTCATGTCAACAACAACAGCGAAGCTAAAGTTGAAGAGTTAAGAGTTGTACTAGCTGGAAACTGAGCTGGAAGCTGTTGCCAAAGTTGGAGGCGCAGTCGCATCTGCTGTCTTTTGACAGATTTCACTCTGTATGTGTGTGTGTGGCATAAGCAGGAAATGTTTATTCTCAACAACGCATGCTTCATTTCCATTGTTGTTACAACAACTAGTCGACTAACTAACTGACTAACTGACAGACCAACAGAGAGACGCACTGTTGTTGTTGCTGGATTTCCTTTTGGTAATTATTTGCATGCAACTTGAGCAACTTCTCGAAGTCCGGCAAGTCGTGTCTGTCATTTTCTGTGGTCAACATTAAGGCCTTGCCCCGGTCAAAACAGAAATTAACCCAAGCAGCAGCAGCATTCTGACCGAAAAACGAGCAACATACAGAAAAGAAGTGCAACACGTTAATAACGAGAGAAGAAAAAGCAACAAGAAAACTTAAGTAAAATGAACAATAATAAATGTAACTGAGGTAAACCGAAGTTTATGTACTCTATACTTACATAAATAATAATGAAAAAGATTAAAAACATTGTTTGATCTTTCGTTATTGATACAAATATACCCCACATGATTCATCTGATCTTGATTTTCACATATATAAATATGCCCATCCATACATACACTATCTCATTGCCAAACACACATTGCATGTCAAATTGATAATAGCCTCGCGCAAGAGTATATTACAAATACTTCAACTTGCTTTGCTTACATGGAACTTGTAACCCAAGCGGATGGATCTCTCAGTTCTCAGCGCTCAGCTCTTAGTTCTCATCTGCCTGGCTTCAACGTCTGCGTTTTGCGTTTGCGTCTGCGGTTGATTTTTATGGTTTCATTAGTACTCCACATGCATGGTGGATGGCTGTGGCTTCAAGTTGGATAGTAGTTGGCTTGGATGATGTTGAATGTGTTGTTGCCAGTGCCATTCGTTGTTGTTGTTGTTCTTGTTGTTGGCTGAGCATGCGTAGAGCCAAGTTGTTGGCCAAGTTGTTCGTTGGTCGTTGTCGAAGACCAAGTCTTCGGCTGGCCTGAGAAAATTCTACTGACCCACAGAACTTTAACTTTTTGAGTGGCATTGTTCAATTTTACAACAGACAAACAACAACAACAACAATTACAGCCACATTACAATAACAACAACAACAATAAACAGCAGCATCAAAAGCTAGCAATAGCCATGAAATTTCACAAAACCCTGTTGGCCATTTTCTACAATGCCGCCTTTTTGTTTCTTTTCTTAGCCTGCGGTTTTAGTTTAAGGTTTTAGGCTTTCGACAGTTATTGATGCCACAGCACTGCAGCAACTGATGCTGTCGTTTGGGTATCTTATCAGCCAGCTGTTAAAAGCTGAAAGCGCACAGAGTGTTTTAAAACAGTTTTCACTGTACTCAATAAAAAGTTGTTAACTTACCAAAGCAGATATTATTTAAAAACTATAAATGCTTCCGAAAATCAATTATTTGTCAGATGGATAAAAAGTTAGAGAGATTTTGACTTATTGACATAAATCAATAATCGAAGATAGATAAATTGTAATATTAAAGTATTTTTTCAGGCTTACCAACGATATTTTTTCACCTGGACACAGATATTTATATATTTTCCATAGATTTATATATTTTACAGAGTATTTCCTTCTGTATCACTCTTAGTTTTACCTTACTTGTGCTTAATAGTAAACTTGGCAAACGTGCAACATAATGAGCTCCAACACGTGTGGCATATATTTAAGCCAAAATGCAGCAAACTTTGATGCTGAAGCTGACGCACTGACCACAGACAAACAACAACAAATTTGGCCCCAATTTGCCCAGTTTGTTTACAATTGAGCCGAAGCCACAAATGGAAAATGGTCAAGCGAAAAGCTGCATAACTGAAGCCGTGCGACACATTTAAGCCGTCGATTTCAATAATATGTGGCGGGGCTGGTCAACAGCGGTGGCAACAGCAGTAGCTGCAGTGACGCAGCAAGAAATTGCGGAAATTGCCAATTGAAATGGAAAACATTTTCAATATTCGCTGCCGCTTTTGCCGATAAACTAGCTGCCCAGGTGTGTGTGGATGTGTGTGTGTGCTACAAATTTATAGCCAGAAACATAAATTCGTTTGCGGCACAAACCATATTTTTGCCTGCAACGCGTAGAAATTGTCAACTCGACCATCCACAAATATCCGACTTTACCCTAGTATTGGGCAATTATATTTTGTACTCAGTATTTCAGTATTTTTTTGCAGCATGGCAATGCCATTGATTTATAACAATATGTTGGCCACACTGCCGCCAAGTGTAATAAACAAGAAATCTCTAATTAATAGAGGCTATGCGCCTGCGCTTGCCTTTTGGCTAATAACTTTTAACAAGACGCGTTGTGGGCCTTAATTTTTTTTTTTTGCTTTAGCATATTGCTGTGATTGCATGTCAGCGCCCAGTTAGGTGAGACGCCACAAAGATCATGATTTGTTTGGTTGTCGACTGCCACAGGACATGTGGCAAGCATCTCTTGCAAGTGCCACATGTGGTGAGCTTTGGCCACCCGCCGGCAATGGCAATTAAAAATACTTGCCACACAGGACATAAGTCCTTCAAATATAAGTGCTTCTGGCCAACAACAACAACATCGATCAGGTTCCTGACTCAAAAATTCAAATGTGCAAAACAAAAAGGTGTGTCAATTGCTGTTGGTATTGTTGTTCTGTTGTTGTTGCTGTGGCGCACCCTGTGATTTATTATATCCATTCAAAACCCGACTTTTTCGGTGATACTGATTGGGGGTTAGATAGGAGATGAAGCGAGGGGACGATGGGTGGTAAAAACGGCCGCAGCCATAAATATGTCAATATAAACAGCCGGACACACACACAACTGCAGCAATAACAGCAACAACAGCAGCAACAAGCGAAACATTTCAATAAAAATCAAAATCAATAGCAAAAGTTTACAAAGCAAAACTTTCCATAAACAAACTGATCGGCACAGCTTAAAAATACCCTAACTTCAAGGATATGCAAATAATAACAGATATTACATAATAAACCCGAAAGTGCTTACTCTCATTCTCATATCATATACCAGCTCTACGTTTGAAATAGGAAACTTTGTTAACCAAACCTCCGACATACCTTGCAACCAAACATGTATGTATCTAGTACATAAAAATACATCCAAAATAAACATTAAAATCCTCTTTAAGGCTTTTAGCTGACTGTTACATAAACAAACACGAAATCGGAAATACCCTTTTGCATAGATAAAAACAAAAGCCGGACGCTATCAACTTTAATGCGTCTTTGTTTTGCTTATGTTGCAGCATGTTTTGTTGTTGTTGTTTGTGTTTTTGGAGCAAAGGGCTTGAGTGGGGTGATTGAATAGCAGCAGCGGCGGCAGCAGCAGCAAAGGGGGCCAATCTAGTGGACATGGTTGTGTCAGAGGGGGCAACACAAAGGGGTGAATTGTCAATAGCCTACAAATTGGCGCAGCATATGGCAGCAATACATTTTTGAGTACTTGCACTCGTTGTGTGTAGCCAGCGGGGGTTGAGTAATCGACATAGACATCGGCCACAGTAACGGCAATGGCAACGGCATCGACCAACTAGCCATCCAGCTATCCAACAATTCAGCGTCATATATCGCCAATGGGGGCTCCATTGCCATCGAGTGTGCCCAGGTGTGCATAGCTGACGCAGCAACAGCAGCAGCAGCAGCTACTGCGACACATAAAATGTGTTGCTCATATGCAGAGCGAAAGAGAAAGAGAGAGAGAGAGAGACAATTCTGTGGCATGACACTGTTGAAGGTGGCCCAGTGCTGGTGGCGCCCCTAACTGCTCCTACTAACTGGAGCTCACGGCACAACACAGCCGTCGACTGACTGCATGACTCAGGTTCAAGTTGGCCGCATGACTTTCAGCGCGATGCTGAGAAAAATAAAAACCCAAAAAAATATATACACACCATATACATACATATTCATTTGTATAATATGTACGTGTACATAAAATCAAATGGTTGGCGTTTATTAAAATTCGAGTAGTACGAGTGTAAAGACCCCGAACAGCGCGCCATTTTGTGGCAGCTTTATTAAAAATGCAGCAGCAATACTGCAGCAAGGCTTTTTGAATGAGGATAAACTGGCACAGGAGAGTTTTACCAAAAAAAATATAAAAAATATTGAGGCACGACACAAGAGAAGAGTGGAAACAGAAATTTGACTTAAAGGTCACACACAAACCAGCAAGAGAGAGAGAGAAAGAAACGTGAAAAGCGCTGCAAGTTCAGCTTAATAATAAATGTCATAAATAAATTTATTTGTGTCGCCAAAAGCTAATCTTTTGTTGTCTTAGAAACGAGTAAAAAGGCGGGATTAAAATATGTTGAACTAACAGACAAGATGCAGAGGAGTTAAGGTGAATTCTTGAGAAATTTAAATTAAAGAAATTAAATGTTAGAAAACTGAAATACTGTTGTTCAAAACTATGTGGAGTAGTCGAAAATATGGTATTGCAAAAAAATATTACTTTACATATTTTAAACAAATACGTTATGCTCCCGTTTTATATACTACTAGATTAGACCATACCATATACAATTTGAGCATTTTCAGACAATTATTTCATGTTTAAATTTCATATAATATGCTCTCTAACAATCATTTTTATTCCCTTGCGATAACCAAAAATTATTTAAATGGTGAAATTTAATAAGACATCATTTTTATAATAACATTTCTACACCTGAAATATGAAATTAAAAAGATTTAATTCTAAATGTTATAATTTGATATTCAATTATTAAGTTGTGCTAGGTTTGTTTTGGAAAAACCCCGATGTTAAAGAAGCGTTCCCTTTTTTCCTTTTTTAGCACTATTACAAACGTCAGCCAAGCATTCGGGCAATTACATGTTGCCCACTGACCTACATCTGATTAATTTGGCTAATGTAAAGAGTCTTAAAAAACAAAACACACATACACCAAAAGCAAATGTATACGAAAATTGCCTAACCCTCTGTGTGTGGTATGGCATAGGCACAATGTGAGGAGGTCGCTGGTGGGGCAGAGGGGTTGGGTTGTTGGTGGAGCCGACCAACCAAGAGGTAACAACAACCAGTAACCTACATGGCCAGCTAACTTGAATGAGTGTCAAAGCTATTTTGCGCTAATTGCCTTTTACGATTATTTTCACATTTGGACGAGCGACGCCCGACGACAGTTCAAGCCCCCCTAGAGCAAACACATAGAGTCTTGGCACAACTGAAGTTGTTGTTAGTGTTAGTGTTGGTGTTGTTGTTGTTGCTGTTGCTTCAAGTGCTGCCACACACTTGCGCGCACGCATGACTAAGCACAGGGAGCACAGAGAAGAGTCGCCGTCGCCGTCGTCGTCGTAGTCGTAGTCGTCGTAGTCGTCGTCGTCGTAGTCGTCGTCGTCGTCGTCTTCGTCTTCGTCATCATCTGAGGCATCTGTGGAGCTTAAGCTCTGGAGCATGCACGAGTGCGCCACATTACACAGCGTACACCAAGAAGATAGGAGATAGACAGAGAAAATGAGAGATAGCATTCGTGTGTGTGTGTGTGTGTGTTGGTGCGCCTAACTCTGATCCTAACTGCAGCCGTGGCACGCAACATATTCGCTTATTAAATTGAATTAAATTTTTCGTACGTTTTATTTGCGGCACTTTTCGTGCGAGGTATGCGATGTGAGGCCCCTGTGGGTTAATGTCACACCAACAACAACAAATAGATAGTAGAAGCCAACAAACAGCGAATGCCATTGCGCTTAACTTTTGTTATTATGGTCAATTATGGCTAACGGCAATGGCAACGACTCGACTTCAACTCAAACTCGCCAACCCGGCA
The DNA here is from genome assembly GCA_035044645.1 of Scaptomyza parva. Lineage (NCBI taxonomy): Eukaryota > Metazoa > Arthropoda > Insecta > Diptera > Drosophilidae > Scaptomyza > Scaptomyza parva. The sequence continues at coordinate 17,055,095 of JAWNNT010000090.1, forward strand.
AAACATACACTCTTCCACATACACGCACACATATGCGACACAATAGCAAATATGAAATTGATGATGCCTCGTAATTGTGGGCGTGACTCTCTTCATCCCCCACCACCAACAACATCAACAACAACTAACTGACCCAGTTAGACCCATTTGTGCCCGGCCAAGATCAGACAGATGACACGTGCATTTCATTCCATAGCCACACAGAGTCACAGACTTTGACCGCGTCGCAGTCAAAGTCAAAGCTAAAATCAATTTTATTTCTATAATTTTTGCTCATGATTTATAATTTTCAATAATTGCGCAATGACCTTGCCCGGAGAGCCGGAAAGAAAAGCCCATACTTGGGCCATTAATTGACTTTTAAGCAGCAAACAAATCGGTCAAACTATGAGAACAGAAAAACACGAAAAAAAGAATTGAATAAAATTCATGATAACGAATTATGAGACACTCTATGCAGATATATACTTAGATATTGTTGGGGGTTGATTTGTTGATTTAAGTAGTATGACTAATTTTAGCATGGCATCGAATATGACCCTAAAGATTATTTCACAAATATTGACAGCCGTATCGGCTCAAGCAATCAAATAGATTTAAATAATATATTTAGACAAAGTTAATGATAGAGTTATTATGCCAAGGTTGCAAGGGTATATAAATTATAAAAAAAACTTGCTGTTTGCTATTTGTACAATAGTTAATCATGCAGGCAAAATCTTACCTTATATCTTATAAACATATACATATTTTTGTATATATATATATATATGTACTTGCTGACTAGCTCATCTGATGATTGGCGCATGTCTATAAATAAGCGAGCTCATTCTAAGCTTAGATTAATGTGTGCGCCTACGAGAGGGAAACAAAACATACACACACACACACACACACATTGAAGAATAAGTAGTGATGGGGTAAACATGTTTAGGAGTTGTACCTTACATACCGCCAGGTTTTTAAATGCTGCTACATAGAAAGATAGAAGATAGAATGCGAAGATTGCTAAGATCGCTGTAAGTAAGTAACAAAGCACATTCAGAAGGCGCAGAAGGCAATCATCTAATCGAGCACTTGGCACTTAATTACCAGGCACACCAGAGCCTCTTGTTTATTGTTGTTGTAACAATTTACAAGCTGGCGCTATATAATTTTCAAATAGCCATTAAAACAAACTCTCAAACGAGTCAGAGTTGTTTTTTTTTCTGTTTCTTCTTTTTATAAGTAATGTTGTAAGTACATATTAAAAAAACAGTTTCAAAGATATTTGGTTTTTTTTATATTTTATTTTTCCGACTGGTCAATGAGAAGGTAAAAATGCTTAGACAAGGTCAGTGAGGTCATCAATGTAGCTGTGTTGTATGTAGTCGAGTCGCATCGGTGTTAAAGACATTATCTATCTACATAATTCTAGCTAATAATAACAATTCAAATGCTGTCTCTAGACAGATCGTAATCACAAAAACACATTCCCTGCAGACAGCTGACGGGTAAGAATAAGCTATACAAAAAACGAAAGAAACTGTGAGGCAATCAGTTAAGAGCATTGTCAATTGCAGTGAGTGGGGCGTGGCATTGTGGAATGTATCGCGGTTGAGGCATTGGAAAGTGTCAGAGTTGGGTAAATGCGATAAAGATTGAGTACCCCAAGCAACATAATTGATTATATAGCCAAAGTGTCGCAATTAGGCCAGGTAGAGAGAAACAAAAGAAAAGCCCATTGGAAAGTTGTATTATTGATCAGCAGGAAATCAGTTTGAATCAAAATCAAATTGAACAATTGACTATTGTGAGAGTGTTGTGTGTGAGCTCTGAATGCGTTTATAATTGATACGCTTCTAAATTACAAATAACCACAATTATAGGTAAACGAAACACACAATACTCGTTGTTAGCCACACGTGTTTCTGGCCTCCACTTTTGGGCCGACTGCAACATAAATTACAATTTAATTGAATCGTGACTGCAAAGCGTTGTTAACAATTAAAAATAAACAGAAAAACGGTTTTATTCAAAATGCAATCAACATGCAAATTGGCCAATAAAGCCATTTGAAGTGTCTAACACACACTCATTAAACATGGCCAGAACCCCGGCCACATCATAATCCCCCCAACTTAGAAGCGCTGATCACATATTTAGTGAATGCTTCAACTCAAGGTTGTTCAAATTTGTTTAACAACAAAACAAAAGCGTTGCTTTGTTTACATAAACGTTTCGCTTAATTCATATTTTAATTATCAATAATAAAAAATGAACAAAGCAGCAAACACAAAAGGTGTTAAAAAGTGAAAATGCCGCTCAAAAGAGAGAAACACAAAAAAAAGTAAGATGAAATTTAAAGACTCTGGCAAATAATTTGACAGAAACAGAATAAACAAATCTCATTTCGTTTTCTTTTGATTGAAAAACAACTTTACGCTCTGTAAGAATATCATGTTTTCCCTAAACGATTTATGTTTTGGCCATCTGATCAAATTTGGCAAAGCGTCGTATGAGTAATTTGCAATTATGCCGTTTGACTTTGACAAATTACAAACGACTTCAAGTGGCATTTGCTTGCCATATTAATATGAGTTGGTCAAGTGCATGTTAACTGCAATTTGCCTGCACACTTAATTAGCCAAAAATGTCACACAAACAGCAATTGAAATGAAAATTAAATAAAACACAAATCACTGAAGACAAACTCGGCAACTCGTAGCTCAAACTTTAAGTTGTGTCTTTTAGTCTGAATGTAGTTTACTGACTGTGCTGTGTTATAACATGCAATCCAAGTGTCTCTCTCTCTCTCTCTCTGTTTGTGTTTGGTGTGTTCTAGTCCATGTTTGTGCATTTGAAATTAATTTATGCAAACATTCGTACATACATATGTATGTACTAGCTGCAAGACAAGCCAAGACACTGCCACTGCTGCTCTTGAGAGAGTCTACAACTCAAAAAGTCGAACTGCGGCGCATACGTAAATAAATTAAAATTGCTAATGGCAGGAGTGCTCAGACAGACAGACAGAGAGAGACAGAGAGAGATAGAGAGAGAGAGAGAGAGAGAGAAAGGGACACTTTACACGCCCATAATTAAAAGCAGCAACAACAAAAATAAATAGAAGAAAAAAATCCCTGACCAGCTGAAGATCGCGCTGCTTGATGTCTACAGGGCCTGTATGGCATAAATCAATCAATTTATTTGCAACGTCTGCTTTGCTTTGCTATGAAGCAGCAGCAGTTGAAGATGATGACGACTGTTGTTGTTGTGGTTGCAACTGTGGCAAATGGCAGTTGTAATCTTGGCCGTAGCGAGTGCAATGAACTTCACCTTCGCAATCTGCAGCTAGTTTTAGTTCCTGAATTTCCACAGCTTCCACTCCTCCCACAAGCAAAAAATGAGCAAAATAGCAACCAAAAACAAATCTAAAACCTGACTCAGTTCCTACTTCTTCTTCGTTGATTTTTTTTGTAGAATTTGCAACCACAGCCTCGCAAATGCAATTTGCTGAAAACTTGCGCCGTAATGCCCCATAACTCATTGACAATAGACAACGGGGCATAGTTTTCTAGCATTAGTGGTTATAGAGTTTGGCAGCAGCAGCCAGTACAAAAATATGTTGCTTGGCCGAGGCCAGAGAGACAGCAAAACATGACCATAAGTTAGCGCTGCTCGCTTAAAAATGAAAATAATTTCATTTGCAGTTTGCCAAAAATAATTTCACGCCAAGTATTTGTCGTGATTGCGATGCCAAGCCAAGCCAAGCCAAACAATTTTCCGAGCAGTAGCTCTGGAGTGCAGGAGGAGGTCGACACATTGAACTCAACATGCAAATAAAGAGCGTTATTTTTGGGCGCAGTAAAGACAATTGGACTGCAATTGAAGTCTGCCTGCTCTGACCATATAATTAACTCTTGGCCAGCCAACAAATAGCCATTTAGCGTTGTTTTAGTGACGTTTTTTTTTTTCGTTAGCTGTACTTGCAGTTTTCAGTTACTTAAACGTTGCCTCTTTCTCATAATAATAATGGTAATCAATATTATTGGCGGCTTCTACACGGCAGCAACATGAATAATTTAAGCTCTCATAATGAAGCCAACAGCTTTCTTAAAGGCGGCACTGTGCGGGAAATACTCTAAAAATTTGCCCACAATACAAATATTTACTATTTAGATTCAAACCAAGCAATTTATTTATGTTATTTTGTAGCCAACATTTTTAGTCCTATGTCATAAATTGTCCGATTTAGCTTTGGTAAAAGATGAAAGGTCTTCATCAGAAGACCATTATTGGCGGCGCCAAAACAGTAGTTGTTGCAGCTGCCACACTCGAGCAGGATCATCAAAGTATTTAAGGCTTAATCGATGGCGCTTTATTACCCTAGCCCAGTCCTCTTCACCATTGCCCCTTGCTTTGAAGCTGCCACTGTAGCTTTAGCAATTCCCTGCTTGCCTTCATCGTCTAACCTGCAATGCTTTTTTTTACACTTCAGCCACGCTTCGTTTGGGTCGACAGCAGCTTTTCATTAGACAATTTCCCCAGGGGAGTGAAGAGCATGAAAGAGGAGGGATGGAGAGGGAGATGGGGATGGGGGAAAGGGGAACGGTGTGCTAGGCATTTGCACTTTGTTGCAAGCAGATGTTGGGGATGCGAAACTGTTTGGGCGTCAGGCAGGGCAATCGAGCAGATTTTCATTATGTCGAGAGTTGAGTCAAGTCGAGTCGGCACTAACAACAACTTTTACTTGTGTGTGGTACATTGTTAGCTTAATTGTTGTTGTTCTTGTTACTGCCGCTGTCGCTGTTTTTGCTGTTGTTATTGTTGCTGTTAGAATGTGCGCGTTATTGAGTTACGTGCTTGGCGGCGCAACAATAACAGCAACAACAGCGACAGTGGCAGCAACAGCAACAGCGGCAACAAGCAACTGCAACTTGGCACGTTTGCGTTATTTAACTGTCAGCAACATCAGCAACAGAAATAGAAACAGCCCCAACAATAGTAACAGCAGCAATTTAGAGTCAGCCCAGGCGCTAATTGACAGTGAAAATGTCGCGCACTTAACATTTGTCTTCATCATTTTGGCTAAAAAGTTGCTGCTTTGCTTTTGCTGTTGTTGCAGCTGCCAATCGGCTAAAAGCAAAAGCGGAAATCTGAGACCAGCATTAGATAGACACTTGCATATGATAGACGATCTCAGCAAACAAAGCCTGGGTACGGCCCAATAGCAGCAGCAGCTTATCACGTCAGCTAATCACAAATGCAGCTCAGGCTTAACACCTACGCAGGGCTGCAGTACCTAGCTGTGCAGGGCTACACACACACAGACACACACACAAAAGGGTGCAACAACAAGCGGCAAGTATCAAAAGTTACCGCACACTCACAGCCCACGCTTGAGACGACATGCCGCAAAATCAAGCGCAACCTATATGCATATTAAGCATATATTATACCCTTTAACTGGATGAAGTGTTAGCGAGATCAAACAGGGTATTCTAGTTTGGCAGTTGGGCATGAACTAAGTGAATTTCAGGATGTTAGAACTATAGTTTGAAAGGTAGGAAAACTTTAAAAAAAAAAAATAACACCTTGAGTCGCAAATTATTTGATTTTTTTAACATATATATATAATTTTGCCCAAAGGGTTAATCGTTTAATCAAAAACAAACTCTCTTAATATATACATTTATATAAAGCACTTTTTATATGTTTTGATAAATATGTATTTTCAAACGATTACTAACTAAAACTTATTTGCCTGAACTTTATTCTTTCCTTTTCATCATAAAAATTATACAGAATCGTTTACTTCAAATAAAAGAGTATTTTGCAATCGATGAAAAATTGCTGTTGCTGCCGGTTTTTCTTATATTATTACACTTTTTTCTTTTTTTGTTAGCAGATTTTCATTATGTTGAGTGAACGAAAACAAATGAAAGTTTTTTTTTTCGTTTCTGCTCTTCATATTAATGTGTGAGTGCGCATTGTGTCTCATTAAGTGGAAGTGCATTCAATGATGATGATGATGTGGATGTGGATGATAACTTGATGGCTTTTGACGACATCAGTTTAATTGTTTCCCGGTTCACAACAAGCAAAGCGCTTTAAACGTTATTTAAGCATGTGGGCTGCCTTTGTAAAGCTCCACCCACTTGAAGAAATTATTAATTATAAAGCTGCAATTTTGGGTAAAGCAATTGTCGAGAGTGTATTGAAAAGGTTCAATTAACAATTTCGACTTTTCTATGGGTTGTGTTTGGGCAAGGTCGTTGCCGTTGCCATTGCTGCTTTGTTGTTTGGCTTTAATAAGAGACTTTAAAGAGTTTACAATAATATATAATACAACACAGGTCTCAAGGCTGCCTGGCAGCTCAGCTTAGTTCAGTTTAGTTCAGCTCAGTTCAGTTCAATGTTGGTTGCTTTGTGCTCTATGCAAATTGTTAAGCATAGTGAAGCAATAAATGCGATCGAGATGTAGCTAAATTTAATAACAATACTCCGAATATACATATATAAAAACGGAGGGGTTTGGGGTCGCCCACGCGCAATTATCAAGCTGGCAAGTAAGCAAGCAGCTTTTGTTTGCCCCGGTTGACAACTTCTTTAATCAAAAGCGATTTCAAAGCTATTGAATCGGGGCGTGGCGGCAACAAACGGCAAACATTTGAGCTCTCTGTTTCATGTGCCACACTTAAGCTGTTGTTGTTCGAGTGTGTGTGTGTGTGTGTGTGTATGTGATGTTGCCTCATTACAAATTTAACACTTTGGCTGACAGACGTTTGATTTCTGGTCGTTTTTCGGCGGCGTAAATCTTTATGCTTATGTCATTTAACTTAATGGCAACAAGTCAACAAACAAACACCAAAAACACTTGAGGCTAACCAGCAACTAAGCCCAAACAACAACAACAACTGACAGCTGTGTTGATAGTTTATTGAGCATTTTTGTTAATGAGCTGCAAAAGAGTTAAGAGTTAGAGCCATATTTTTTAGGCTTTAACTCTGTGTATGACTATTTTTTAATTATGCTTTAGAACCATGCAATGAGTTTTTTGTCAAGTCCTTGATAGGGTTGCCACACCCCAACCTGGGGCCAGTTTCAACTTTAAGCCATGTCTTTAAGCTTCATTACCAGCGGGCCAACTTAGTGGCATTATTAGCCAAACCAACAACAGCCTTGTGTAAATGTTGGTTGTTTTCTTGCCCGCTTTTCGTCATTTTTTTTTTTTTTTGGCGACTGACTTGGTCAACTACAAGTGGCCAAGCAGACGTGTTGACGTAGGGCAATTGTGTTTTTTCTTTCGGCTTGGAATTGGTATCAAAAATAATAGCGTGTGAATATAAACTTAATGTGCCAACAAATTAAGCCTTTTGCTATTTTTTGTCTGCGGTTCGGTTTGGTTTTTATTTTTGACTATTATTGACAGCGATTTGCGGTGATTTTGACCATGAAGAGTTGGGTCGGGAGGGGGCACATCCAGTTGCTTACTCTATCTGCGGCGCCTTGAGTTCAATAAGCTTTTGTTTGGCTAATTTATGCCAGCTGAGGCAGACCGCAGCTCCGAGCAAGTTCTTTTAATTAAATTTTCAATTTAAACACACTTGACGTTCGCGCTCGGCCCCAAAACGATGATGACAACATTAGTTACGGGCGGCAGGAAGAGAGTAGGAGGCGAGTAGGAGAGTGGCTGCTGGAGCAGCAGCAGGCGCCACATTTTCATTAAGCCGCTGGCAGCATGGCCAATGTCTAGGCCTGAAAGATGTCCGGACAGAACACAGTACACAGCACAGCTGGCCAAAAGTCTATTTTCATACAAATTAAAAGGCTCGCGAAACTTGTTTCACTCATTTTATTTTTTTATTTTTGGTATTATTTTTTATGTTGTGTGTCGTTTTTTGCGACTCCTGCTGTTGAATGGAAATTGCAAATTGATAATTGCTATGCGCCACCTGTGGGCCGTTGTTGACATTAAACCGAATAGACACTGTTTTGATTATCTCTTTAAGAACTATGTTTGAAGATGTATTCTATGATTTTTTTTTTTAAAAGAAAAACCGGTTAACATTTAAATAAATTTAAATGCTTAGCAAGAAAATGTGTTATGAAAATTAAGGAATTTAAATTTACATTTTTACATATTTCTTAACTTAAGCTTATTTTTATAAATGGAACAATTGTGAAAGCTTTGCAATATAAAATGTAACATTTTTTTATAAACTGCTCACAAAGTGAAACATTTATCTTTTGAGGTCTTTGTAATAACTTTTTTAAGCAATTATGTTTTTTTTTTTTTTTCATTTTTTGCTAATCTGAAACCTAATTATTGTCTGCAGAGTATATAACACTTACCTACTTAAAAACCAGAATCGCAGACACGCATTAAAATGATGATTATTATTAATTTAATTGTAAGGTTTTTTTTTATGACTGCCTTAACAAATTGTACATAAATGTTGAACAAATTTTATCTTCAATTTTCTTTCTTTTCACATCTTTTTTTCTGTTTCTTACAGGTAAGAGCGACCCCATAACCATAAATAGAATTGCGGCACGTGAGTAAAAGCTTTAAATTGCCATCACTTATAATGCGCTAACTGCAAGAGTTAAAGATATTGTTGTATCTGCGGATCTTGTATAACTGTCGCGTATGCTAAGATATATATATTTCTATTTTTTTTGGAAATGGGTATTCACTTTCTCCTGTTTTAATTGCGGCCAGCTTTATTTTAATGCGTGCGCATTTTAATGCACTTAAACAGCAGAGCAATAACAACATCAGCAACAACTTCTGTGTGGCTTGGCAAAATAAAAACTTCAGACCAACTCACGTACAAAAAAGATTTTGTATAGAGCCGACTTTAACTGAGGGAATGGCAGCAGCAGGAGGGAGTTTGGGAAGAAAGGAGAACATTTAAGCAGCTTAACCCATTTCCGTGGCACATTATCATCATCATTTTATATGTGTCTCTGTAGCTGTTGCTGTTGTCGTCGATGTTGTTGCTTTCTTTCAACTGTTGTAGCTTTGTGTACTTCCTTTTTAATTTCTTTCAATTACGCCGCACTTGTCACAAGGCATAAAATTAACAATGAAAGGGGTTAGTTAGTGAGGCGGGGGTTAGGGGTGAGTGTAGTGTAGTGATGTGAGGGAAGTTTGTCGCCATCCAGCGGGCAGCTTGTGAAATTCCCTCATTAATATTTCATGCATAAATACCCAGAGAGTCGCTCAACTATAATAATGAGCATTAAGGCGACTTTTGTGTGAGTGGCATGTGTGATTGTGTGTGTGTGGGAAGCTCACCTGAACAACCTGAACTTAAAAGCCACTTATTAAACGCTTCTTTTGGTCTTTTAGTCTGCAGCCAGTCAGGTAATATCAACTTAATGCTCTCGCACTCTCTTAATTAAAATCCATATACGCAAGCTGTTCTTTAATTATATAACACACACACACAGACACAATGCGACAAGTAGCAATTGATTGCAACAACAAAAGCAACAACATCATTATAATCGACTTTGGCTAGGCGAAAGTTTAGCAAAGACTCGGTCTATGACCGCATCAAGGAACCAAGGAAAGTTGTTGTGTATTCGCCTTTCTAAAAATTGCTTGTAGTAGTTATGTAGAATACAGAGACAATGGCCAAGTTACAGCATGCCAAGTTGTACACCGTACACGTTGCAAGTTGCAGGTTGCAGCTCTTCTTTGTTGATGCCCCAATACTATGGCTATTCGCTATTCACTGTTCAATTGATGCGCCACTAACATGGCAGGCAACACAAAACCAATTTAACAGCAAAAGCCCAAAAACAGGCAAAACTCATTGCACCAACTGCAGTCGGCAGATGGCAAAAAAAAGATGCAGTGCAGCAGCTCAGCAGAAGGTTTAGCTAATGGCAAACGCCGTCTACAAAACTGAACTGGCCGTAAAAACAAATGAAGCCAAAAACTGAATGTGCCTGGCAAGCATTGCTAATGCAACATTGCCTAATGCCATTGACTAAGCCAACTAAGTTGACCAAGGCGCACTTTCAGTTTTCAAATAGCCAATATTCGCCAACAACAACAACGACAACAACAGCAACAGCAAAAGCACAAACGCAAGCAACAACAACAACTGTAACAGCAGAAGCAGCAGCAACAGATAACAAGAAAACTACGCTTGACTTTATGTATGCTGATACTTGAATACCCTTTCTTATGTGCAGGCATTAATTATAATTATAATTTTAAAGGTGGCGATTGATTGAAGCACGATGTGTTGTTGATTGCTATTTAGCCAAAAAAGCTTTGTTTTGTTTTCTGAAAACATAATTTTAAACAAATATATTACAATAAAATGTACATACATATTATAAGTTATATATTATATTATAAGTTGAACTGAAGAATAAGTCAATAATATAAGAACTTTTTGCTAGAAGGACAACATAGTATTTTTTTATCAATAACAATCAAAATAGAAAAAATCTTAATATAGCTTTAATGATTATGCAAAGAAAACTCTTTCTTCTCTTGCGAATAGTATTACCAACTTTTATTGGACTTTCAATCCAAGTTGACCTGCCCCGGATTGAACAAGTGTATTAAATGCTCAACGCGATTCGTTTTTATGGCAAAGTCAAATAGGAAAAAAAAATAGAAGTTAATCTAATAACAAAGATTGAGCGCAATAATTTTAGCGATTGGCAGCGCAGATTTACCATGCCAAAGGAGGAGAAACCAATGGACCTGGTCCTCGAACAGAAACAGCAACAGCAGCGGCAGCGGCTACGGCTGCATTCAGCCAGCAAAAGTAAAACCAGCATCAAGTAAAAGGGAGCGTCGTGGTCGTCGTCATCGTCTCGGCGCGAACCACACTCCAAAGGCCATGACTGGCACTGCAACAAAATAGAAGGGTAGGGGGTGGCTGGTGGAGACCGGTGCGGGGAGGAAGGGAGCATAGAGCGTGGCCAAAGGCTCGTTAGCGTTTTGGCCCAGCAAGTGCAACAACAGCAGCAACATCAGCTCCGGCAGCAGCTGCTGCTGCTAACTCCAAATGAGAGCTGCACTTGTTTTGTTGTTTATATTTGTGTGTGTATGTGTTTAAGTGTGTTTGTGTGTGTGTGTGAGTAGATAGCGTATCTAATGGTTACATTTTAGTGCATACAAACGTATCTAACCGTTTAAACGTTTTATTAAATTACGTTTGTGCTTGCTTGCTTGAGTAGAGAGACAAAAGCCAATCGAATTTCTTGCATCATTGTTGGCCCAAATGGCCGTTTGCTTTATTTGGTTTGGTTGGCGTTGGCTTTGGCTTTGGCTTTGGCTTCGGCTATAAGCCATGACCTTGCCCAGATGCCAAAGCAGCAGGTTCAAGGTGAAATTTATGTGCTCGAACAATTTCAGTTGGTGCATTTCTTGCTTTCGCTATTTGTATTTGGCATTTAAGTTTTGTACAACAAAGATTGTAGATGTAATTGCCGTCAGCAACAGCTGTTAAAAGAACAAGAACTGCAACTTAAACAACTTGACAGTCAGACAAACAAACAATTGTAAAACTTATGTGAGCAACGAAAGTTTTGTGCATAAGATAAACAAAGCAGGTAAAGCTGCAAGCTGAAATGTGGGCATGGCCCCATACATAGAACGGAGAAGAACAAGAACAAGAACAAGAACCAAATGCCAAAATGTTGACAATGCCACTGAACGCAGAACAAAAGACTCTCAACATACTGGAACTAAGAGCAGTAGCTTTAGGGCAACATGCAAAACAGCAACAGCAACATGACCAACCACAACAACTACAACAGCAAAAACAGCAAAAATGCAGCAATCCTAGAAATGAAATTGAAATCGAAATCAAGGCACATGCATATGGATATGCTTTTCTACGGTACGAACACACACTTCCATCCATACACCACATCTGAAATCAAGAGCTGAAGTAAAGCAAGAGCAGCTGCTGCTGTTGCACTTTGGACACGATATTGCCACGGCCAAAGCTGAAGCTACAGCCAAAGCCACGGCTGCATGCAAATGAGGTCCAGCCCCTTTTATTGCTGGGACATTGGTTGCAATACAGAAAAAAAAAAAACGGTGGGCGTTGTGAGGATTATTATTGTAGCCGCCGTTGCTGAAATGAGCACAAAAACAAAAAACTATCACCGACGGCAAAGTTAAATATGTGTAAGTGTGTGTGTGTGTGTGTGAGTGTGTATGCAGCAAGCAATAATTGCTGCTGGTTTTTCTTCGTATTTTTTGTTGTTTGTTAAATGGCAACAGCAGCAGCAGAAGCAGTGAGGGAATGCGCAGAACAATTGAAGTCAATCCTCAATGCAGAGGTTTTTTTTCTGTTTCATGTTTCCTCATCGCGTCGTCATTGTTGGGCTGCTCCTTGATTTGTTTGCTTTGGGCTCAGCAGCTTAGCCTCGGCTGAGTTTCAGTCCCAGTCTCAGTTTCAGTTTGCCATTTGCAGTTTGCAGTTCTCAGACCATTGGGCTGCCCTTTTTAGCCTGCAGCATGAATTTATTTGTTTTGAAATTGTAACTCTGCCAGAGTCATCCGCATCCGCAGCAACCTGAGAATCATCATCATTGCTTTCAGTCGCTTTTCAGTGATTGTGCCCCTTTTTTTCATGCCCGTTTTGCTGCTGCTGCTGCCGCTGCCGCTGCCGCTGCTGCCGCTGCTGATTGTGCGATTTCGATAAGTTCAATGCAACTGCAACGGCAGCAGCATCAGCAACGGTAGCAACAATAAACCCAAATGCAACTTGCAACCCACATGCATCACGTGGCAAGCAACATGGCAATGGCAAGTGATAAATTAGCCCAGGCCAAAAGGAAGCGAATGACGCCGAGAACACCTAAATGTCAGCCAAAAAAACCGAAAGAAATGAGAGAAAAGAAAGATCCCTTTACAAATAGCTTTGAAAAAATGGAAGACAACCAAAAAACCAAAAGTAAATTGCAGAATAAGGAAAGCAGCGCACATTTTCACTTTATGTGGCAGTCAACCCAAGGAACAATATTAAAGACTGCCTCAGACTATGCATCTGCGCTTATGGCATACCCTATTAAAAATGAATCATTAAATGTGTTTACATAATACAAACGATATGTTTCAAGAAAAAAAGATTCTTATAGTTATGGTAACAAAAGTTTAATTAAAAAACTTAACAACCTAAACTATGATTAATTGCTGATGTTATTTTTGATTAATTGTCAGTAAAGTACTTTATCTAATTATCATAGTTATTTATATGACAAGAACATCTCTAAATCGCTAAAAGTTTCCAAAAATATTTTTTTTTGTACATTCTTTAAGCGCTTTGAGGCTAATCCTTTTTATTGACGTTTGCTCAAGCATGTGCTTTGCATTGACAAACAGTTAACTTAACTGCAGATACCCTTCATTTAGTGCTTAACCCAAAAGCACTAGAAAACGATGTACACAACGTTCGATGCGGGTACACAGCGTCAATGGCAATTTTCTCTCCATATTTCTGTTGCTGCTGCTGCTGCAAAGACGTGCGCGCCAAAGCGTCGCAGCTTGCAACGGGCGGTGCAGTGAATTGCTGAAGTGGGTTGGGGGGTTGGGGGGTTGGCGGGTTGCTTGTGTTGTGGTGTTGATGTTGTTACAGGAACAGGGTAACAGCGACAGGGATGGGGGTGGGTTGTTGTGGAGGCAGGGGAGATACAATGAGAATGATGCCGCATCTTTCTGCGGATATATGCAGCTATGGTTAGATTAGAGTGCGCGGAGTCCCAATGCTTTGCAACTGTGTAAGAATCGTTGCAACTGTAGCAACTTTTACTTATTGTCCGCGCCGTTGTTTATTTCAATTTTTGGTTTGCAATGCTTTTGCTTTTGGCTTTTTGGGTGGGGGGTTAGGGTCTGGCCGCTATTGTTGTTGTTGGTGGTGTCGTCGGTTTTGGCTCTGTTTGCATTTAATGCGACCAGGAACAGGGACGTGTTCTGCCGCGAATTCGTGAAACGTGATGCTGCAAGTCGTTGAGTTTCTTCTTGTTGTGTGTGTGTGTTGTTGTTGTTGTTGGATGTTTGTTTATTTGCTTGAATTCTCTCGATTTCGCCTGCCCTTGCTATTATATTGTTTCGAGATGCGGATACTTCCAGTGCCATTTCCATTGCTATTGCCATTGCTGGTGGCAGTGGCAGTGGCAGTGGCAGTGACTTTGCTCGCATTTGAATGCTTTTTGGTGTAGCATGAAGCTGTCCTTGTAATGGTGCCTGGCATTGTTAGCTAGACGACGACGACGACAGTAGTCAGGCCGGGCCCGGGTACCTATTAAGGATATCTCTAACATAAGAACTTTCCCAAGCAAAGGGCCGCAAGCTACGAAAATGAAAGCCAAATTGGCAACTTTCCGCTTTTGTTTATGTTTTTTTTCCTTTTTTGTTCTTTCTCGTTCGATGAGAGCGAATCGAATGAAAAATGTTTGCGTTTTGTGTCCTAATTGGTGGCCCAACGTATTTTCGTTTGTAAGATTTCTTTGTTTCTTTGTCGCGCCAAGAAAATAATAATAAATAATGGCACCTGGAGCGCCAACATGACAGATAGAAATCGACTTGAGAATTTCGAAAACTATTGAGAATTGAGTATTGAGTACTGGGTAGTGGGAACTACCCAACCGACTGAGAAAGGCCATTGACTGTTTGACTGTTTGAATTGAGTGAGTGAGTAAGTGAGTGACTGATTGATTGACGCGCGTTTTCAGCTGTTAACAATCCTATTGCGGCCACCATCTCCATCACCACTACTACCAACCACCACGGTTGGCAATGTAATTAATTGCTTATGCCGGTCAACCTGTGTCCAAAACACAATGTGGCAACAGAAACGGCAGCAGCAACAGAACTAAAGAACCCGCACTGCAAAGTGGGTCAAAGCAGTTGAGACAAACCATCATCAGAATCAGAAGCCAGATTGCAATAAAAGTTGACAGGCTCTCAAATAAGAGTAAGTGATATGAAAATTATAAGTTATGCTTCGAAGGGGGAGCTGACATAAATTATTTTCATTTCTTTTCTCTCTGTTATGGATGCAGTTGCTTTTTGTGTCTGTTGTGGAGTTCAATGAACTACAACTGAGTGACTGAAAAATAAACTAATTTTCGTAAGAGTATGAGTCAAACAACGTGTCGAGCCCCGTATACCAGCCTAAAACATCAATCAAAGCCAAATTAACCGTAAAATGCTGTATGCAGGAAACGAAGCGTCAAAGTCAAGACACAGACACACACACAACACACTTGAGCAAGATGCAGTGCAAAAGGTTAGGCCCGCACCAGGGAAGCAAAGCCCGCATATATAGTATATAGTATAAAGGCAACCAGTACTTCTTGCCCAAGACAATCAATCAACCGAAAAACCCGGCGCGCGCTTTCTTTCCAAAGAAAAGTAAACAAAAAAACACAAAAAATAAAGTATGACCAAAAAAAAGTGCAAGCCTAACGAAAAAGTTGCAGCTAATTTCGAATCTCAGTCTCAGCCTCTTTAGTCAGGCAGCTCCAATTGCAGCTCATTTGCATATACAGCGTTGAGTTATGGATGAGCTTGCTGAGCTAAGCTGAGCTGAGTTGTTTTGGCGTGGGCTGCATCAAGTCAAGAATTGGCACACGCACAAAAGATTGCGATTTATTTTGATATTTTTCAGAGTTTGAGTCATTTTTTTTAAAGTGTGTTATGCAAATCTTTAAGCCGACAAACAATTTCCTGATAAATGCACATGCACACACATACTCACGCATACTTTCACAGTTGATACACCGTTATAAGAGCGATTTCCACATATATGATAAAGTCAACGACGGCAATACAAAAGACTTAGGTAACAAACTTGCATGCGATAAGACAAGATCGCCTATAAAAAATGTAAGACTAAACGAATATCCTAACAAATCACGCAGAAAATATTTTTAAAAATTGAAAATTACAACAAAATAAGTTTCTTGATTTAGAATGCATAAGCTTTATTAAGCATTGGATTATTACTATTAAAGTATATATATATAATATATAATATATATATATATATAATATATAAAGTTTATATATATATTACAACATTATTGCATTCAACTGTCTAGATAAGATTTAAGCAACAAGAAAGCTTAAGAAATTATCACTCTTAATATCGTCTTATAATGTACCACAACAAATGTGTATAAGACTTCATTAAAAACTGTTCCTTCTATGGGAAGGAAACCTATTATTTAATAAGATACTATATTTATTAATTATAGTATATATTGAAAATAAACTTCACTCATAAGCTAATATACCCCTTTTAAGAACTTTACAAATACATTTCTTGACACTTGCTTGATGTGTTCTTGTCGTGTCTTGTATATTATTGCCTGCCGGTCAAAGCCAAAGTCAAAAGCCGTACGTCGCCATCAAAACCTTTCGATAGGCGGCGCTGATTTGGCTACGCCTTGACCGCAAGAACACTACCAACGAAAACCGCCAACCAACGACCCAAACCCATTCTGTTGTTGTGCCAGTGCTGTTCTTTTTCAATTTTGTTTATATGGATGTTTGTATGTATGTTGTTGTTTTATTATTAAGCGAGACGTGCGTGGCATGCAAAAAATGAAAACAACAACTGGATGCATTTCCCTTTGGCTGCATTTGGTTGTGCATTTTTAATTTCCAACGTCGGTGATAGAAATTAAAAAACAATATTTAATCAACGCGCATAATCTGCATTTTAAAATTAAGTTGAAGCCGCAGGCAGCATTTGGGTGTTGACCATTTAACGCGCCGATTCGCTTACGCTTTAACCCATCCCTCACCCTACCGACCGCAATCCAAAACCATTGAGTTGAGCAACAAAAATATTCGTTAGATTTTAATCGCTTTTGCTGCGTTTTCGCTTGAATAAAAGGTTCAGGTTAGCTGCTTGGCGTAAAGCCATAAAAATGAAATCAGCGGATCGGACAACGCTGACGACGACGGCTACGACGACGACGATGAAGAGACGATGACTTCCTTGAAGTCAAAGTCAAAGTCGACGCGACTCGACGTTTGATTCATTTGATTCTTTTTTTGGTCTGAGGCTTGAGGCTTGGATTTGAGCTGGGTGGATTGGGAGTGTGGCGGGAAGCGGAAGAGAGATGGAGAGGTGTGCTTGTTAATCCTTTGACGTGACGTCTGTTTATAATTTGCGATCATATTTCATGTGCTATGCATGCTGTTATTTTTTGTGTGGCGCTTTTTTTCTGTTAGTATTTGTGGTCCAGCTTTTACGAGTAGAACTTTGGCCTTGCGGCAATTTTGAAAGGTTTTCTGATTGAATATTCTCAAGTAACTTGTCGTAAATCATTGGTCCAGACAGCATTGGCCAGGTTCTTGGTTCCACTTCATTCTTGAACCTTTTTTTATATGTATATGTATGTATATATTTTGGGCCGCGCGCATGATGATGATAATATGCATATGTTGGCGAATATTACATCAGTATACTTTGTCGTCCGAAATGGCTTTTAAGTTTCCTCCCTCTAAAAAACAGTCCCACAGTTGATGATGGCGTTTGGTTCAGTCAACCCAACAAGAACAACAAACAAACAAACTCACATTCTAAATGCCAATCGTTTGCTATAAATAAAAGCCCAAAAAGAAGTCAACGCTTGTTTTAATTTTAATGAACCATAAAAATTCACACGCACAATGATGATGATGATGATGATGAGCCGGGGTCCATATTACGAGTCCAGACGGTTGACAAACAGAAGAGGGTCTTGTTTCAAATGGAAATGTTAATGAAATTTAAAGAGACGCTAAGGAAACAAATCAACAGCTGAAATAGCTTAGGTAACTGGGAGTTTCGTCGTTTTTCTCAGCAAACAAATCTGACCAACAAAAAACACATAAAAATACAAGAACAACAAAATTCGAAAGAAAACTATTAAACAACAGTATGTCTGACCAATGCGCTTATCTCCAGAGAATCTCTCGCACAACGTTTGCTTAGAAATTAGAGCCCAAAACAGATGCCCAAAAAGTTTTTGTTTGGTTTCAAGCAGAAGAAAGGCCGAAAGACGAACTCACAGTCGAGCCAGACCGGTTTAACAGCGCACTGTTAAACTGAACAGAGTCAATGTTAACTCCGACTGCGACAGCGACGTTGACGACGACGCTAACTGCAACTGCGACTGCGACGCGAACTACGTTGTTCTGGGCACTCAACTCAACAGCTCTCAGAACCGTAGCTCGCATTTCATTAGCTTCGCATCCAGCGACCGGTTCATTCCACTATCGTCGTCGCTCCCAGCGAGATCTGTGCGCGTGCGCGTCTGCAACCCACGCGAGTCCAAACACTTACAACACTCGAGAGTTGAGACACGATACACGAGATACGAGATACAAGCTACGAGATACTTGAGACTCGCTTGGTACGAGTTTACGAGAATACATAATAAGTATTCAAACTGTGATTGGGATTTCGCATATTCCGGCAGTTCTGTGCGCGTTTCGTTTTGTATATTTTTATGCAAATCTTCTCGCGCAAAAGAAAAAGAAGTGAACTAAACCGAATGAGATCTTAAGTCACATTTCGTCACATTTACGGCGTGAAAGTAAAAATTCTTTGTGCCTCATTTGGTATTGTGAAATTCACAGTTAATCGCCCGTTAAGCGAAAGGAAAGCATTACGTATATTACGAAATGATCATAAAATCTCACGTAACCAACAATCAACAACACCACAGTAAAGTGAAATAAAAACAAGGCAAATAGAAAACACAAAGTCAAGGAATTGCCGCCAGTGAGTAATGGGAGTTAATTTTTTTTGTTATGCTATCTCTCAACAAATACAAATGTATCTATGTATCTGTGTTAATTGATTGCCAAAAGGTGTAAATCGTTATTGTACATATTTAACGGTATTTTTTGGAGCAGCCACCAACAGTGAATTTTTTCATACAACATTAGGTGAGCAATTCATAAATAAATATGTAAATATTAACCAAAATAATACAAAAAATAGAAAAAAAAAATCATATGTGTGTATTTTATTTGTGTATCATTCAAAAGTAATTAGCGTCATGCTCTAGAAATTGGGTTAAATGTGAAAATTATTATTATTTTTATTATTATTGCTATGTGTTGCCGGGTGTGAAATTTAAGACAGCTTGTCACATAAAGAATCATAAATGGATAAAAATAACTGTAAAACATTTCAGAAACAATGTTAAAAAAAATGTAAATTGTTTGAAATTATTTTTTAAAAAAATAAGTAATTAAAAATTAACAAAAATAATTAAATATGGGAAAAGCTAATTAAAGTAATATAAAATTATAAAATATTAACCAAACAATATATTCAAATTTTATTTATATAAAATTTTATCATTTTATTTGAACATCTCTTCAAAACCAACTATGAAAATCTAGTGAAAACGTTAGAAATTGATAAATTTGAAATTATTAAAAATTCACAAAATAAAGTGATCAAGCATACCAAATACAACAACAACGAACATTCAACAAACACAAATAACATAAAATGATGAATTTTAAAATGTTTACGTATATTTATAAACAGAAGGCATCTGAAAGATCTCCCAGTTAATTTATTCAGAAATGTTAAATATTAAGCTGCTAATTTGAATTAATTGTTTGGCTAAGCTGCTTAAAACATGTGCACAAACAATAAGGAATCAATACATTATGTATTAATAATTATGATTTGACAACTAATTGCATATATTTAAACGGTGTTCGAACTAAATATTAAAGCAGCTGATAATTAATCGATAAAGATCAGATAGTTAAATAAAAAGTTAGTTTTGTTGTGAAGCTAGATGTGCAATAAAAACAAATTTTAGTTAGATAGTAAAGTGGAAATTTACATATAAAATGATTTGTCAAAGAAATGGTAAAAGCATTTAAGATTTTAGCTAATTTGTGGCCTATCTAAATTCACTAAAATATCTTTTAAGGTCAAATAGAAAAAAAAAATTTTGAAAGCTGATTTTCCTAATAAATAAAGTTCTATAATATTTTTTATAGACCTTTCACTGCTCACAATCAAAGTAAAAAATTTGTTTACCCATTTGATTATCAGCTCGATTATATGCCTAGTTTGCTGGCAACTCTCTCTCTTTCTCTCTCTCTCTCTTCGATGTGTTGGTGTCTTAGCTGACAGTTTAATGGTCTGTCGCAGAGTTTGACACCAACGCACTTCTCTCTTTAGGCAGCATCTTCGATTTGCAGCCAACACTCTCTCAATTCTCAAACTCTTATAGTATATTGTGAATATTTTTGTTTGGTTTTTTTTTTGTTTTGACAACAAAGACATGCAGCAGATAGTGGCTGGAAAAATTTCACTTGCAAAAGGTGACGGCGGGGCGGTTTACATTTTCTTATTGTATTTCTCATTTTCTGGGTCAAAAGCAAAGTAACAAAAGTCCATCCTCGGCATTGCCAAGCCCAGGGCAACTTAACCCAGCCCAAGCCCCAAACTCAGCTGCAGTTCCAGTGTCAGAGCCGAGCCCCTTGTCTATTTGTCTATAAGCTGCTTGCATTTGTTTATAAATGGCAACGTGCTTGTTGCTGTTGCCCAAAAAGGGATTTCCCTTTTTACACTCAGTTCAATCAAAGAAACTTTCGTTTCGTCTGCTAAGGTAAACACTGAAGAGTCGAACTTACAGTTACAAAAGTGTCAGCCCAGAACTCGACAACAATAAGCAAGCAGCACAGCACAACACACACTCACACTCACACTCGTGAGGCAATATGTAAGGCATAAATTAAAGATGGGCCTTTTGCTGCTGCTCAATGAACTATAGCCCAGACACACACACCAACACACACACTTACACATATCAACGCTTCAGTGCCGCACTTCAAAAGGCAGCCAGTAAACGGTTCTTTTTCTGATTCTTTCTGTGTATGCAACTGAAAAATAACACTCTCCAAATGTCGCTGGTTTCTTTTTGGTTCGATTTCCTGTAACTTTGCTGTTATACCTATTCTATTCTTGTACCCTTACCCCTGTTATTCCCTACTTTGTATGCAGCACATGATTAATAAAAAGAAGAGTCAGAAATCTGTGTGTTTCCCACTCTGACTGACCGGCCGACCACTTCGTTGATTAGTAAGCACGTCAACATTTCAATAAAAAGTCATAAGACGAAAAAAAAACGACTATTCATTGGCTCGGGTAACCTCATCAACGTCACAATAACACAACATCTACAACAACAACTATAATAATATTACCCCTTTTTTTGTTGCTGTTCTGTTGCTTTGCATTTTAATTGCTTTTGATTTGCTGCCCCCGCCATTTATGAATCGGAATTGAAATTGGAATTGGGCGCGTTCCGATTGTTAAATTTAGCATATGAATACAGAACTATAAATACTACGTTACAGTCTGTCTGACTGTACATATAGAGCATATATGTACATACATACATAGATTAATATGGCTCATCGTCACAATCTATTTGCATACAACAGATGGATGGGTAAACAAACAAACACACACACGCACACAGATTTACACGATTCTCGGTTTAATATTTATGACATGGCTAGATAGCGAAGGCCCAAGGCCCTTTTGATGTCGCATTGAAAAGCTTTTGACAGCTGGGATTATATAATAAACTAACCGTATTTATATGATATGTTGATATATTTCTGGGTTCACATCAGCTTATAATCAAGAAACAGTTTAATAGCGAACATTTTGAATAGAGATCTCTGGAATATTATTGCTCAGCAAAAAAAAGGCTATAGATATTTGAAAATGAACATAAAATTTAATTGCGTTCTTAGTAAAAAGAAATCCGATGGTAATTCTTAATACTTTGTTTGAAAATACCAAGAATAGATGAGGTTAGTGACTGCGAGATTAACGGGAACTGGTCTGATCTGACTTGACTCTTCTAATATAAATGATTTTGACAATCAAAACAAATAATCATTTTCATCAAAAGGTCATTTTGTCTGCTCCATCCACTTACCAGCTATTCCAACTGTCAGCAAGTTTTGGTTTCAGTGCAATAACCTTATAGAACACACAATAGCCCATGGACGAGACAACCTTGTGGTTGCACCCCAAAGACCAAAAGTAGAAACCAAAACAATCTCAACGCCTTTTCTCACACCCAAAACGAGTCAACTTCACAAATGAAAGCAAAAAACCCCAATTGTCCACCGATATGAAAACCAAGAGTGTGCAAAACACAAAAAAATGGAAAAGAAAACCAGGCGAGAAAAAATTGTGGCATGGCCATTGCGTTAATTTTTCATGGTGGACAAGAGAGAAAAACCATATTATTTCATTATTTACATCATGGCGACTAAACAAACGAACGAGGCGAGGCGGGCGAGGCGAGGCGAGCGAGGCATGAGGCAAGTGTGGAAAGTGGCGAGCTGCGTTATCCGTTTGGCCGGCACGTCATTAGTCACACCAAGGGGTAGAAATGAAAGAACAGAACAGCAAATACACCAGCAACACCAACAACAGCGACAACAACAAGTACAGATCCGTGTGCAAAAGCGGATAAAAAGTAATCAAAAGCTCTAAGAACGACATAATAAGGCAACTGAGCTGCAGGACTAGCTGCGAAAACTGCAAAAAGATGAAGCTGAATCAGAATCAGAATCAGATGCTAAAGCCAAAGCCAAAGCTAAAGCTGATGCTGATGTTGGTGCTGTAGTTTAAGGTGTTCGCCAGTTGTTGCTCAACAAAACGGAAATGAAATTAAATATAAAAAAAAATTAAAAATAAAAAACGGTAAGAAGAGGAGGAGTGCAAAGGAGTTTTGAGTTCCAAGAGTTGGAAATACGGTGCGCGCGTATTATATTGCATTACATATAAATGCCCTAGCCGTCAAGTGCTGTGCGTTGGCGTTGAAGCGGCAACACGGCGCGAACCAGTACACATACATATACATATACTAACTTTACATATAAGCAGCTTGCACCGCAAAGACTCAGGTACTCTAGAATTTTTTAAGCTGCAGCTTAAAGTGGTGACAACAGAAACAGCAACAGCTACAACAAGAGCTACGACTCTGCCTTCGAGTTGAGTTGCATTTTGTAAAACTCTTTAGTGTGATTAATGTGCTCAGACACACCAACACACCAACACACACACAAACAACAAGCACACACATCAAACACAAACTATGCAAACACATGTGTGTGTTTGTGTGTGTTGTGCTTCCTTTTATGAGCTGCGGCTTTAGCTCTGACCTGCGACCGGGACGTGCTCCTTACACTTTTCCTTTTTTTTGTTTTTTTTTTCTTTTCCTTTTTACCTCTTTTTGGGTGCTTGCTTTGCGCGTCTCTCTTTTGCTTTTGTTAGCAAAACAAAAGCCACCCACATACTCTATCCACACACTCACACACGCTTGTTTCTGTTTACTTACAAGCACAAACACACACATATGCATACAGTGTAGCACGTACATGTTGCCCCGTAATCCTCTTGAACGCTGCTTTTATCGCGCTTACTTCAACTTAAACTTATATACACTTTCCGAGGCTGTAATACTTGTTCATTAAGCACAAACTCTTCACATGCCGAGAAACTGAGTTAATGTTGTCTCTTAAGCAGATATACATATATAAGGGGCAGAAGGTGACAGATATACATATTTGTAGATGTGTGTGTCTAGTTTCATGTTCTATATGCAAATTATTAAGATATGTAAATATTTGTGGGCTATTTTTCGATAGAGTAGGTTATTTTGTCAAAACACAGTTTTCTCAACATATGTTTTTGACATGTAAAATGTATTCAAAATATTTACTTAATCCTTTTTTTAATATAATAATAAAATCATCTATATTTTATCATCTCAAACCATCCATATTATCACTTTAAATCGTAAGAGTATTTAAATATCGTTACATCATTATGAAATCTTTTACTTTTCGGCTTGTTGTTGCTTTCTGTTTCTTTTTATACCCTTAACCCATGAAATGGGTAAAAAAAGGGTAAAATGATTTTGTGCAAATTTATGTAACAGGCAGAAGAAAGCTTCTCCGACCCCATAAAGTATATATATTCTTGATCAGCATCAACAACCAAGTCGATTTAGCCATGTCCGTCTGTCCGTCCGTCCGTCCGTCCGTCCGTCTGTATGTATGAACGCGTCGATCTCAGAAACTACAAAAGCTAGAGACTCCAAATATTGGATATGAGCTCTCCTAATCCCTAGGCATGACAAGATTGTTTCCAATTTTCGATAACTTTTCTGGCTTACGATATACACATGTAATCGATAACAAAAAAATCTAAAATTTTAAAAATTTGAAATTGAGGAGTGAAACTATAGGCAAAATAATGAACATCTGTAAAAATTTTATTAAAATCGGTTCAGAAACACCGGAGATATGGAACCATCAAGCATTGGTACAGAGCTACACTTACATATGAGTGTGTCTGTCAGTCCGAGCGTCTGTCCGTCTGTATGCTCAAGGGTTAAGGGTATCTTCTAGTCGAGCTCGACTAGAGCCTTCTTACTTGTTTTTATTCATTTTTCTGGTTATTTGTTGTAGTTGTTGTTGTTCTCGTGTTGCTATGTATCTCATTATACGTAAGCCTTTTTCTTCTTCTACTCCTCCTTCTTCACAGTGCTGGAAGTTGTTGCTGTCTGCGTCTTGGGTTACATATTTCATATTTCATAGTCGAAACCGCACATTCAGAAAAGGGGAACGTTGTCACTTTTTTCCTGCAAATCCTCTCCACTCTCCAGTCGTCTGGTATTGGAACTTGTGGCTGTGCTTCGTTTGTTCAAGTGTTATGCCTGCGTCTTTTGTTTTGCTCCCATCGGGCAGGAAACAGCAATAGCAACAGGCTCAAGTGGTAGGATTCAGCAATGCCGTCGTGGGCAACTGACTCACAAAAAAACGAGCTAAAACTGATGGCAGTAGCCTGAAAAGGATTTCATGATTATCGCAAGTTGTTTTTTTTTTTGCTTTCCTGCTTTTTGCTGCTTATTAAAAATAACAAAAATAAGTTAAAAGAAAAATTATGAAAAAATATGTTTTTTTTTTTATGTGTGTGTGGGGCTTCTTTTGAGACTGCAACGTGTCAGCCGCAAGTTAAATGAGTTTCTCCTTTATTTTTTGTATTGAAGTGATGCGCAGGAAGTTGTTAAGTGTTGCCCTGGCAGCAACAAAAACAGCGGCCGCAGCAGCAGCTGTCTGAGTGCCTTTTGCCTAAGCCTGTGCCACTTTCTTACTTACAACTTGCAACCAGAGCTTGTTCAGTTTGTTTCGGCTTAGGGGCGCCACTAAATTAATTAAGCCATTCTCAATGAAATCAAGTTAAATGCGAGGCGAAACCGAAACTGTGTCATGCGCTATACAAAAAAATAAAAAGAAGCTGAGAGCGACAAAGAAAACAAAACGACTTAAACTCCAGACACGTACGCGCCAGGAAGCCGCATCCCAGTGCCTCAGTGTTGTGGTTGCAAGTAGTCAGTTGGCCAATCCTACTATACAGACCAGACTCGACTGTGGCATCAATTTTTGTCCAGTAGCCGAGAAAATGTCACGTTTCGCCACATAAGTTACAAACCGTGAGAATTGTTATGTGAGTTTTCCTCTTGGACCCGACTTGTCGAGGAAAAGGTACTTTCCATGGTGAAAATTAATTGCTGGCCGTGTTATCGTCGTCTAAGACATAGTCTGGAAAATTAATTGGTAAGCAGTGCACAACAAAAAACAAAAAAGATTTAGCAAAAAGTAGCGTTGAAATTTAGCTATACTTTTATAATAAACTATTTACAATGGCGGTTTTTTTTTTCTAGTTCTTATCACACAGACAACAAACAAATTAAAATTTCAATTAATCGAGTGCACGAATTGTTTTATAACTTTTTCGTACTGCATTTTTTTTCATTCCTTTCTTTCCCATGGAAGTAACTTTACTTTGCTCAACGCACTTTGGACCCTCTAGCTCGTAAATTGTTTACGAGCACCCTTTTTTGCAGCATCAGTTGTAAAACATTTTTCAAATGCATATTTCTGGCCATAAACGACATGGCATGAACACGCCCCGCTGAAAATGTTGCTGATACTGTCCGCATTTTCTAATTGCCAACTAATTTTAGTAAAGCGTTTTCAGACACAAACTGTGGCTCACACACACAGCTAGAGTTCTTGAACAGATCAATGCAATTCTGCCTTAAGCTCTGCCTCTTCTCTGCGTGTCTCCTCGTGTAATCAGGCACATTTATGTGGGCTCATAAATATGCAAATATCCTTTAAGTACTTTTAATGTCTGGCCATTTGTTGGTGCCTGGCTTATGACCAATGTCTGGACTTGTCTATACTCCTACTCGTACTCCTTCCTCTCCTGGAGCTGCTGCTGCTTCATCCATTCCCCAACATCGTCGACTCTTTTTTTATGCCTAATGGTCTTAATGGCATGTTTGACATTGTCGCCGTCATCTTGGCTATTTACATGCATCTTGTTGCTGCCTTTTTCGTTTTGTGCACTTTGCCAATGCTTTTCAACTTTATGCAGCTCATAAATAACACCTATTGGCTATATAGATATATGTATGTGCGTATGTGTGCGTTGAGGGTGGTTTAGGAATATAATCTGTTTGGTATAGGAATATAATCGCATTTTTTCATTCTAGTATTGTTTCGGACACCTTTCCTAATAAACTTTTTTTGCCTGAAGCTAAACTTATATTTTTTGTAAACTTGAACTGAGAAAGAGAATTCGTGCAAAAATAATTTAAATTTAAATTTAATGGCGTTTAAATTCAATAAGTTTAGTTTTTTAAGTTTCACAAATAAAAACCCTTACACTAATTAAATACAAATTTAATTGCAGAACGCCGAACACTGGACGAAATTAAGCTAAATTGAGCTGCACAATAAATACGCTTTAACAAAGAGAGAAAATTTTGCACACTGTGGCCAGCGGGAGACGTGAAGCAGTATCCGAATGCAGTATCTCAACTACGCACTGCAGACATCCACGCGACTGCTGACCAGAGACCAGAGCCACAGTCAAAGTCAGAGCCAGAGTCAGAGTCAGAGCCAGGCAGCAGCTAATCAGACTGGAAGCACACCCATTGAGGAGCAAATAGCGCACGCCTGCTGCAGTCGAGGCGCCCAATTGCTCCGACTGCGTCAACAGGAACTGGCCAAGCGTCGCGCTCTCGAGCTAGAGGATCAGTTGAACGCCAACGTTGGCAGCGCCGATAGTGACCCTTGCAGCGACGAGGATCTTGAAGAAGGCGCTGTGGGTGGCCAGCAGAAACAGAAGAGAGAGCACGAGGACAAGGAAGAGTACATTAACGAGTCGGCGCCACAGCCAGTCCAATGAAATTTACTCCTATTTAATGTGCAATTGGCGCGCAGCAAGCTGCTATCGTTTTTCAATCGCGACATGGCCGCCACCGATGGCCAAATCATATTGGCTGCCTCCCGTTTTGGGGATGCGACGCCCGTTTATTTGCGCGACTTCTCCAAGCAGCCGCTGCCGGCGGTGGCCAAGATCCTCAAAGGACAACACCAAGCACTGGGCGTGCCCACACTCTCAGCCCCCTCGCTGCAGAGCACGGCACTGTTCCTGAGTGCTGGCAAAAAGTATCAGATACTGGCGCAACCCATCAAGATCAAAGAGGGACGCAAGCCCACCAATGTGGGCGCCAAGGTGCTCATACCGGAGACCTATCACGGCTACTTTGAGCTCCTCAGCGAAGATGGACGCTCTACGCGCTGCATTGACTCCGTCCTGGAGTTGGCGCGTCGACGCAATTGTCGCGTCCTGGTGCGTGAAACGTTCCGCTGCCAACAGCTCAATCGCACTATTCACGCAGGCGAGCTGCTGACCACCATGAATGATAATGGCAAGTACCTGCAGTGCCGCAACATCAAGGACGAGATCATCAATCTGCCACTCGATACCAAAGCCAAGTTCTCGCCCATTGCGCGCGAGGACAGCATCAGCGGAGTGCACACCGTCAAGAATCTCCTGCTCAAGCGGATGCCAGTTATTGTGAGGTGAGTTTGCAATCACTTTTTATACCATAGGGTGTTCTTTAGTCCATAATCATTAAAACCACATAATGGTATCGTCTTCTCATTATACTTTTATAGACTTGTTCATGGCAGTGCGCCAAAGGGACTGAAGCAGCCATTTGTGCCCGAGTTGCGTCTGTTGGGTTGTGTGGAGATTGATAGAATGTTTGCCCTGCCGTTGCAAAAGGATACGGATCTGGTGCCAGTGCCGCTGAATGCAAAGATCAAGCTGCAGCGTGCCAAGAACATGGAGCAGTTGGAGCATTTCATTGAGTATACACGCTTCCTGGACAAAGCGCAACGGCTGCTGGCGGATGCACGCGATCGCCTGCAGATAGTCGATCTCAAGCTGAGCGAGAAGGAGAAAAAGGATTCAAAGTTCAGTAGCCGCAACAGCGGCAACAAGTTGCCCGTCGTTATGCTGCCCTCGGCTGCTGGAGTTGCAAGCGGATTGGCAGAGAGTGGTTATGTGCTGCGCAAGAGTGCCAGCTGCGATTCGTGGTCCAAGCAGCAGCAGCAGGCGCTCAACAACACCGAGATTGCCGAGGAATACAATGAGATCGATCATATCTATGATTATGTGAGGGGCTTAACGCCGCTATCCAAGGGTTTGGCGAGGTTTGAGCCCATCTGTGAGTCACCCACATTAAAGTCACATCACACGGACAGCAGTGGCAATGGCAACTATTGCAGTCTCATTCGAGGACCGACAACAGCAGCACAACCACAGCAACACCAACAGTCCAGCAACATCAACAATAACAACAATAACTATAGCAGCCTGGAGTCAAATAAACATAGCAGCAGCAATGGAGGCCATCATCATCTGTATCAACAGCAACATCAGCAGCAACAACAGTCGCAACAGCAGCAACAGTCTTCACATCATCATCAACATCCATCGGCACTGCTAGTGAATCACTATCATCACAGCCATATACAGGAAGACATTAAGCCAGTGCCGCCGCCTATTGAAACGATTCCAGGCAAGAAGCCAGCCGAGAAGCGACAGCGTCCCACATTACCAAAGCTTTATATCAAGAATGCGAATGCGCATAGTGCCGGCAGCAGCAGCAATGGCAACTCCACTGGCGGCACCAGTCACAGTCACAGCCATAGTCACCACAGTCACAGCCATTCACAACAGCAGCAGCTGCAGCAGCAGCAACAGTTGCCACCAACACCAGGTAGCAACAGCATCAACAACAACATCAGCAATACGGCTGCAATTGTCGCTAGTGCTGCTGCAGCAGCAGCTGCCTCTGCTCACCACGCCCACTCCCACGTCCACGCACACCATGTACACCAATCCCAACACCCACACCCACATGCACATGCACACGGACACCCACACCCACACACACACCATGGCAAGGTGCTGACGCCCAACAATCATTTGCCCGTGAAGGAATCATTGGAGCCGCAATCGCCCTTGTTTCATATCAGGTAAATAATAAAAACCATTGTAAAGAATGATTAAAAAAGTGAAAGAAGGCCATTTTTTAATTATTCATATTTGATATAGTAACGTGTTCATGATGCCGAACATACTCTTACGACTTTTATTATACCCTTAACTAATGAAAAAGTTTATAATAGTTGTATACAAAAGTATATAACAGGCAAAAGTAAAGCATCTCTGACCCCATAGATTATTTATATATATATTCTTGATCCGCCGTCATGTCCGTCTGTCCTTCTGTCCGTCTGAATGTATCAACGCGTAGTCAGAAACTATACAAGCTAAAGATTCCAGATTTTTCCATAAAAGCTCTCCTAAGTCCTAGGCGGTACAAGTTTGTTGGCTAAAACATTCGATAACTTTTCCGGTTTACGATATACACATCGATAAAAATAAACTCTAAAATTTCAACATTTTTAAAATGGGGAATTAAAACATATTATCAACAAAAATGAAAATATGTGAAATTTGTTTTTTAAATCGGCTGTGAAGTACCGAAGATTGGCAAGATTTATTTAAATCATCAAGCATTGGTACAGTGTGCACCTATGACCGTATGTGTAAAGTCAAGACTTACACTTTACTTCCCGCTTAATTAAATTTTTTTAATTAGTAAGTGTTGAGAAAAGTTTTAAATCAAGTGGGAAATTCCATTAGTGATTTATTGTTTTCGTATTCGATAACAGTTTAACAGCAACTATCTAACGATTATGATTAATGTCCAAATTCTTTAATAACTTGACCTAACCCAATCTTCTGTCTGTTTGCCTCTCTTGCAATACAATAGATATAAGAGTCTCAGCAGCTTGCAGTTGACGCCGGACAGCAATACAGCGGCAATGACGCCGCCAACGATCTCAGCCAAGGCAGCAGCAACTGCAGCAGCAGCTGCATCTGCAGCCTCCATCTCCGCCGGCTCACAGACGCCGCCCGATTTGGTGCTCAAGTGCAGCAATAGCAACAGCATACTGAATTCGCACGGTTATCTGGCGCATAGTCACAGTCACAGTCACAGCCGCAGCTCGAGCAGCAACAATCATCATAATCCGCGTGAGGGAACGCTGGACTCGTCGCGCAGCGGGGGACGCACTTCGGGCGATTCGCAGAAGCTGCCGGAGAAAAAGACGCGACGACTGTCGCGACCGCGCAGCCTCTCGAATCTGGTGTGGGATCTGCGGCCATCCAAGGAGAAGTCTAAGAAGAAGCTCTATATACACCACTTTGATCAGCGTCAGCAGGCGACGCTCTATCTATAGGAGCTGGATGTTGGGAGTGGAGTGGAAGTTTAGATTCGTTGCCAAATCGTTTCGCTGCCATCAAAGACAAAAAAACAAAAAACGCAAAAAAATAATTCAACAAAAACCCCACAGACAACAATAATAACAACAACAACAATGACACCAACAACAACACCAACGTATTTTGAGCGCTGTGTGTGTTCCTGCAGGTGAGCATCAGCGATGGGCTTAGCAAAAGGTGGGGGTATTGGGGCGATGGTTAGTGGGAGGCGTGGCAATGCAAATCGTGCTGCCTTGTGATTGTTTTGCTTATTAAATTCGTGCAGCTAACTAAACTAACTAATTTCCTCTTTGCATCTCTTTTGTTTTTCCATCTTTTCCTCTCTCTCTCTGTCTCTCTTTCTGTCACTTGTAGCTTTTACCATTTTTAGCTTGCAGCAGCAATTTTAATTAACATTGAATTGTGCCTTCCCATGCGCCCAGAACTATGCTTTAAAAATTCCAATAAAATATTTGCAAGAATATTTTGCCTGGATGGACGAAAACAGATCAACAAACAAAAAACGAGAAGAACGAGATGAAGAACCAACAAAAAAAACCAATCACATGAAGCGCTGACAACACACACATACATATATACACACGCACATCCACACATACACGTACGAACACCCTTACACATCAAGTCTATAAAATTGTGATTTTAATTTTATGTTTAATTTTATGTTATGCGACACTTTTAGTTGATACTTACAAAAAAAGAAAGAAAAACAATGAAGCGATGAGGCAGGAAAAAATAATGAAAAAAACGCCATTTTCATTTTGCTGTCGCTTTCAGTTTGAGTCACATTTAAAAATTTAAATAACGGCAAAATTAACGAACGGTACATTACATATAGAAGAAAAGTAAAGAAAAGCTAACAGCTCGTATTGCAAAAGCTGCAAACAGCTAACGAAGAAGAGGAAGCAGCAGATAAATAGCGCCCGCAGCAATATTAAAAGAAAGCAATATCAATAAAAAAAATTTAAAAAAAAAATAAATATATATATATATACAATACATGAATATTATGAATAAGCAATATTACAAATATCGAAAACATTATTTACATAGATGAAGTTATGCAACAGCAACAACTAAAACAACAACATAGGCAAAAAACAACAACAGCAATTTAATGTTATATCGATATAGTTGAAATGAATTTATTAATTTCTCCTCATAAATTTAAATGTTGTTCGTTTATTGTGTAAACTGTGTATTCATAGCTGTATTATTCGTAATTGTTTATAATTATTATATTATGCAATTAATAATTTACCATTTACAATTAACTATTCTCGTGTTAGTCTTTAGTTGCACAGAGCTAAGCAACGCGAACAGAAAATGAGAAAGAGAGATAGAGAGAGATATCTCTCACTCGCGCTTTGGCTCTCTCAATGCATCGTCTTAGTCGTTTAGTGTGTACATTTTAGTTATTACAATTATATCGCTTATATAGCATACCAGCATATAGAGTATATTATACTATAAACTACATTCTATTTGTGTCTAATAAATGTCTCAGAAATATATATTAAATTGTATATGCAAAAAAACAATAACAACAAGTTGAATTCATTTCCTATGGACTGGGTAGCATTGGAAACGTGGGCGTTCAACTTAAATGAAAGCATTCAAGCTAAAATAATGGTAACAGCTATAAAAATTGCAATCATTACTATATTGATATATGCGTCAACGGCAAATACACCTGTTATTTACTGCGACTTAAACGTTGATCGAGCTTTAAGTGGGGAATGCCAGGGTGTATGATGTAGAAACGCGAATAAGATAAGAGCAATGCCCCTAAAATAGTATGATGCTTAAAGCAACGAATATGTATGTTATAGAGACAAATTTTCATACAACGTTTTTGACTCGAAAAATTGCTGAGATCAGAACCCACACGCTTCGGCTGTCGAGCCGTTTATATGAGTATGCATTTTTCGAACTTAAGTTCTGATATTTGGGTGGATTTTAAAATTAAATAAAAAATCAAAACAAAACAAGAATTTCTTAGCTGTTCATATTAAAAACTGGTGATAAACAAACGCGTGCCAACAAAAGCCTTTCCTCCCTACAGAATAGACACAAGCAATTATGATAGTAGTTAAACGAGTGGCAAGAAAACATAGATGCACGCACACCAGCAATAATGTTCTCGACACAATGGCACTTTGAAGACACTTTCAGAGTTTATATGCATCTTTACACATCTGTATGGCAATTGCGTTGACAATATTGTTCACTATTGTCATAGAATCAAAAACGAAGAGAGTATGACCAGAAATCGCAAAACTGAAATTTGGCTGGCTTCCAAGTTCGTATTTTTTCTAAGCGCTTGTATGCAGATACTGATATGCGACAAATTGTATATTGAATCGGGAACCAATATGAGTGGCGATTTAGCATGTATTTATTTATTACTATATTATATATTTATTACAATTAGGTATATATGTATATGTAAATTGTTTAGACAAATACATAAAGTAAACAAGTAAGAAGACTCTAGTCGAGTAAGCTCGACTAAAAGATACCCTTAACCCTTGGCCGACAGACATACACATATTGCAGTGTACTTCTGAACCAATGCTTGATAGTTTCATATCTCCGGTGTTTCTTAACCGATTTTTATGAAAATTTCACAGAAGTTCATTATTTTGCTTATAGTTTCACCCCTCATTCAGTTTTTTGAAATCCAAGATTTTTTTGTTATCGATTACAATAGTATATAGGGATTAGGAGAGCTTTTGTAGTTTCTGAGATCGACGCGTTCATACATACAGACAGACAGACGGACAGACGGACGGACGGACATGGCCAAATCGACTTGGCTGTTGATGCTTATCAAGAATATATATACTTTATGGTGTCGGAGAAGCTTCCTTCTGCCTGTTACATACATTTTTTTTTACCCATTTCATGGGTTAAGGGTATAAAAATGAAAGGCTTAAGATAAAAAAAAAAATTAAAATCAACAATATATATATATATATATATATATATATATATATTTAAACATATAAAAATGATGTAAACAAAATTCAACCCCAAAACTCGATACCTTGTTAAAAGTCATATTATAGATTTTGAGGCAGATCACAACAATTCAAGTTGAATTGTCGTCCATACGTTAAAATTTCATTTATGTTTTCTTTTTGATCGCTTTCATCAGAATCCAAGCGCACATATACATACGCGATCCCCACATTCACACCCACACACATTCTTACAGACAAGCTGGTTGCTCTACAGATGATAGTTGGACTCCCTTTTAAAATATAAATGGCCTTGCTTATATTTAGTTTGATAACATATTGGTAAAAATTATATATATTTTTATTGGCATAACTTTTTGCTGAATTAATAATTTGGATAGCGCTCCAGATAGTTCAACAGAATTAAATCTTTTAATATTATTTAAGTATTGGGTAGCAACCCGAATAATGTAGTTAATAAACTTGCTCATTATTTTTGTGTTTCTGTCTGTAGTCATACGAATATACACACCCATAGATGCATAGATTTCTGGTTGTTGAGATTGTTGTTACCATTTCTTATATTATAGTTGATATAGTTTAATAATAACTATTTTTTAATATGCTAATTAGAATTATTTATTAACAATTTAACTTAAATTATTTTTTTAATAAATTTAATAAGGGATATATTAAGAATTTTGAAAATGAATAAAATAAACAAAATTAAAATTAAGCAATTGTATTAAAATTATCATGTCAAAAACGTTTAGGCAGGCTCAAGTTCAGTTATGAAAAAAAATCCACCCCGAAAATATCTGAACCCCCGTACGGAATATATATATATATATATATATATATAGCAACCGACGGCGCCGCTCTGCATCTAATATAATCCAATCAGCGAAAGTGCTGTGGGCTCTGATCTCAACAATTTTGCTAGTCAAAAACGTTGTATGAAAATTTGTATCTATAATATACCTACTCGTTGCTTAAAGTCAAAAAGCTTTGACCAATTATGTTTTTATCTTAGATTGAACTGAATATTAATAATTGCCAAATGTTACACATCTACTTGAAGGTTATTTGTCAAAATATTTTATCCTTAAAACTATTATTTTTAGTATATTTTCATCACAATTTCAAGTAATATTGTGACTTAAAGCATATAAATCATTTGTCATTAGTTTTTACCATACAAAAATAATATTCCTATATTAGCCTCAAATTTCCTAATGGCCACTAATAGATAATGCTTATATTGATCCACAACAACAGTAACAACAACAATAAACTGGTTTTTACCAAATTGAATGCAATGCGCCAGGGGAAAACTGCGCAATTGCTATCGTTTTATTATGTTAAGTTTTTTTTGTAAACGCACAAGGCGCAAAAAAAAAATAGAAAGAGTATTGCAATGGAGCAACACTTAACAATTTATGGACACATGCCAAGTGCTTCCTGCTAAGCTAAGGAGAGTGGAGACAATGGGGCGAAACATCGACACCTGTCGAAGCACCGACACCTGGCCAACAAAAAAAAAAATAAAATAAAAAAATAACACGAATTTGATTGCGCCCATTTGGGCACAGAATTAAATTCCCCGATTGCATGACATTTGCCTTAGACACCGAATGCGGAACAAACTATGAGCGAGAGGAAACTAACGTATACGAAGATGAAGGAGAGATAGAGAGGGGGCTCGATTGCGTTAATGTTCGTAATTAGTTGGCAATATCGAAAGATTTAATTTGTGCACCAGGCCCCAAAACGGTGCGAGACGATCAAGTTTGTTGCCCAAGTGTTTTGTATTATAGCTCACACTATACATATATGTATGTGTATAAGTATAAAGCATAAAAATGCTATGCAAATAAATTGGCTTCAGCTATAGCTATTGCTGATGCTGTTGCTTAAAGCTGCCGGCACTGAATTGAATAACATGAAAAATGCGCTTACATTGCGATATCATCACGTTTATGACGCTGGCACAATTAATCAGCCGACATGCAAGCGCTAAAAGGCAGACTCCAACTGTTAGCCAAGCTGCAGAAGCAGCATCAAGCGGAAGAGACAGAGTGAGTGAGATGAACGCAATGTGAAAAGAAACGCACACAGCTGGATTTTAGCGTTTTTTTTTTGTTTGGTCCTAAGAACTATAAACGTTTCTCTGCTCATCAAATGTGCAATTTATAACATTTTCCTATGCGGCTGCCGCCGAATCAAAAACAAAAACTTTAAAAACGCCTACGCCAACCACAAAAAAAAAAGGTGAGATCGTAACTCCGAAGACCATATATACCCTTTAGAAACGGGTTTGAAGTATTCATAAATGGTTTATTGTTGTTGTGTTCGATTTTCATTCTATTGATAAGTTTTTGCTATTGTGAAATGTTTTTTTTATTAAAATCTCAATTCATTTAATGAGTCTCATCTTTATTAAAATAAATAATTCTAATCTTTATATGAACTTTTTGCACACAATTTGATTGATAATTATTGTCCATTATGCCATTATGTCCAATATTCTATTCAAAATTAAAAATAATATAAAAAAAAATATAAAAAAGAAAAAATATATTTTTATTCAGCATTCAAACTACTATAAATACGCATAGTAAATGGTATTTAAGAAAAATATCTGCCAGTAAGTCTTTGAAACTCAGGTTTCTCCTCATTTCCATCTCAGTTGCTGTGTTTTGCCTAGCCGTGCTTCGTCAGCATGTTGCTTAGCCATTTGCTACAGTTATGGCACACAGGAAGACACAGACAGAACTGGCTATTGAGAACAGCTGCCTCCATCCGCTCTAAGCGCTTCAATCCACTTTACTCCACTCCTTTCTCAGAGTCTGGCACAGACTTAGCTCTTGGCTCATGTGCCGGCGATTTGTATCGCTGTCTGTTTAAACTGTGTAAACCGCCCTAAACTACGCATCAGTTTCGGTTTCAATCTTGAACTTGCCAGCTAAGAAGCTAAGCTATGTTTCTTTCTCTCCCACCTAACCACTTTCGTCCCCGTCTTGCCGCATGCATCGCATCAATATGTTTATTTGAGGAAGTGGTTTCGTTTAGCGTGCAACTGCAACTTTATCGCGATATACGCGATATGCGGTGTAGCGGTAACAAATTGGCCTGCCAGCCAGCCTTCTTACTTCTCTTACCTCCTGTTCTGTTCGCTGTTTGAAATCCTGGCCCAGTTCTAAGCTGCTTCCGCGTCACAATACACACAATTAAAAGTGCGCACAGTTCAATTACCCACACAGAATGAGAGAAACGAAGAGAGTGAGAGAGAGAGAGAGAAGTCGAGGAAAAGAGTGTTTAGATTAAGTACAGAGCAGAACAGACATTTACCCTATTGAACATGGCTAGGGATTCACCGGGGTTCAATGATGCAATTATCCGGGTCGTCGACTTCTGGCTTGTTGTCTGTTGTTTGTTTGTTTGCTGTTCTTCTGGCAATTGCGCAACTGTTGCAAGTTGCAACTGCCTCGATAATCATTCAAATTTACAAAGAAAACAATCAAAAAATGAAAAAAGAGAAAAATAAATTCCTAGTACACAAATCGACGAAACTCATTTCATTTCAATTAAAGTTGCACGCCGCACTGCCAGCAGAAACACACACACACACACACACACAGAAGATACTGACTGCACTGAGTACACACAAACATAAAAAAAAAACATGAAATGCACACACCGCGAAGTTGCAAATACTCTAAGTTGCAAGTTGTAGTTGTCATTAGCAATTGATTTTCTATGCGCTTGTAACATGCTTCATGGGAATCCCACTACAACTAATGCCAGCTCATGAGAGACAGACAGTGAACTATAGAGAGAGAGAGAGGTGACAGGGGTGGGCAAGAAAATCGCAAAGAAAACAAATTTAAATAAGACAAACGTCAACCAATTACCGTCAATCGCATTTTCCGCAAACGTCGATGTTGCCAACCTTTCTGCAAAACATACAACTGCAATGAAGATGGCTTGGCAAAAGCAGAGGGAGGCAGGGGGGAGTGAGTGGGTGGCATAGTCGCGCATGTGCAGTGCAACAACGGGCGACTGCGTCACACGGCACGCGGAGAGGTCAAGAAACTATGTGGTGTGGCATTTGAATAAGTTGCAGGAGAAGCTAGAAGAAGTTAAAGTTGCTGCTGCTGCTGAAATCAAATCAAATCAAAATCAAACAAAACAAAACAAAACAAACTGCAGACATAGACAGAAAGCAGAAGAAGACTAACAACAGCAACAACAACACAGAGACAAGGCATCGAACAAATTTCCATGCTGCTGTGAAATTCCGCGTTTGCAAGAGACGACGAAGTTGTTTCTTAGCTTGTTTGTTGCCAAGGCTTGTTCTAAGGCTGTTTCGTTTTTTTCTATTTTGGGCTTTGAGCGCAATTATCCGTCGCGTATTTGCTTTTGGCTTTGGCATTGACTTTGGCATTCTGGCCATCGATATAACATGTCGAATGTAACTGTATGTCTGTGTGTGTGTGTGTGTGTGTGTGTGTGTGTGTTTGTGTGCGTGTGTTAGCGTTGTTTAAGCCAAAACCTTTCTTCCACTTCCACTTAAATTGCCCATGACGAGCTCTGCACACTGACAGCTCTGGCAGCCGTTGAGCAACTGTCTAGCTGACAGTGTGCCCAACTCTATATACAGATGCAGTGCAAGTCCAAGAAGTCGTAGTTGTGGTAGTGTATTCATCATCAGCATGCGATTCTCATGCGAAAAGGTCAGCAGCAACAAACAAAAGCAACAACAGCAACGGCAATATCAGCTAGTTGTAGCAAACTTGGAATTTCAATCATTGACTTTGGCCAAAGTGAAATGCGCTACGATGCGATGCGCAGAATCCAAAGCAGCTGCTCAACTTA
Source organism: Scaptomyza parva (assembly GCA_035044645.1). Classification (NCBI taxonomy): domain Eukaryota; kingdom Metazoa; phylum Arthropoda; class Insecta; order Diptera; family Drosophilidae; genus Scaptomyza; species Scaptomyza parva. The sequence goes on from JAWNNT010000090.1 coordinate 17,093,691, forward strand.
AGCACCAACTGTTGCTGTTTGTTGATTTGTTTGTTTGTTGTTGCAACCTTTGGTGATGCTGCTGCTGTTGCTGTTGCTTCTGTGCGTTGCTCGTTGCTGCAACATTGTCGCCGCGCGATGCCCACTTTGTTCTGGAGCGATATCTAGCAGCTAACAAAAAAAATTGCTGTTAGGCAACCGACCACGGTCGCCGCATGCATACAAAACAGTCAGCAAGGCCTGTTCCCTGTTATTGTTGTTGCCTGTTTCGCAATTGCAATTGCCCTGCTCATTTTCAACGCCAGTTGATTTTTCATTCGATCCATTTGAAATTGTTTGATGCCAGTTTGATATGGCCATGATAGATGCCAGCTCGTTAAGACTGCTGTACCGAGTACTTCAATCATATTCAGTTGCTAGCTGCAACCGCAACAACATCAACAGCAGCAGCAGCAACAAGGCCCTGACAATGAGATTTGGGTCCGCTGGCTATAAGGAACTGTCCCATTAAAAAAGGCGAGTGCAGTAGCAGGGTGCGGGCTTTGCCGTAGTTGGGCCAAAAAGGTGACTGCTCATATGTTTTAGGCCAATAGATAACGGTTTAGGATTAGAGTAAATTCAATAATGAGTATTTCCTTTCAGACGCATAGATTTACCGTTAGATTGTAAAGCTTTAATTAAATATATCAGTAAAAACTAGTTTACATGGCAAATCGTTTTTATATACATAGTATATAGATTTTACCTAAACCTCAGTTACTTCTTCTGTTGTCTTTATTCTTATGTCTGGCATATACTTATCTTACTTTGATAGGAAAATTTCTGATCATATTTCACATCATATTGAATTTTTAATGAATCAGATTGAATTTTAAATTCTACTTATTATCAACATGCACCAGAATATACCCAATTAGTTAAGTTATTTTATTTGTAACCTTGTCTTCACTTCACTGAAATATTGGCATTAAGTATGAAAAATTAACTTATCTAAACTTATAAGCTATTTGCACATTTTGTATTTCACTTCACTTTTTATACCCTTAACCTTAATGGTTTTGTGCAAAAGTATGGAACAGGGTGAAAGAAGCTTCTCCAACCCCATAAAGTATATATATTCTTGATCAGCCGAGTCGATATAGCCATGTCCGTCTGTCTGTATGTATGAACGCGTCGATCTCAGGAACTATAAAGGCTGTCTGTCCGTCTGTATGGTCAAGGGTTAAGGGTATCTTCTAGTCGAGCTTACTCGACTCGAGCCTTCTTACTTGTTAAATTTGATCCTTTTCTGAGGCAGAGAATAAAGCTTAAATTAAGATTTTAATATGTTCCTTCCATATTCAGGGTATTAATAAAAAACATAAGTATTTTCAATGCGTTAAAAAGTGAAGTTTAAGTGTAAGTAACTTAACTTTTTTAAGAAATAGTATATAAACTTCGTTGCTGATATCTCTGATTTACTAATTTCTTTCTGTCTGCTGTTTGCTTTTTGTTGTGTTTTAACGAATGATTTAACTGTTAAAAATATACATTTAGTCCTTATGCGAAATGAGTCAAAGGCAGGCAACAGCAGCAACATTAACAATAACAACAAAATCGAGACTGCGTATAAAATCAATAGCCGAGCAACGCAGACTGAAACACAAACGTATACACATAAACACTCACATACATAAACACACAGACACTACGTGTTGCACTGTCAACAGTCAAGTGGCAGTGCATTAAAATTGTAAACTTACACAACAAACAAAAGCCACAAACAGATAGTCTCTCCCTTTTGCACTCTCTTGCTCTGGATGATGCTTGAACTGAGTTGTGTTTGTGTTGTGTGTCTGTGTGTGTGTGTGTGTCTGTGTCTGTGTGTTGGACTCTTTCTGTCTGTTGAATGCGATTCTGGTCTTTGCTCGATTGCCGCAAGCCACACGGCCCAAAAGCATAAGAATAAACTGCATAGGGCGAGGGTGCAAAGGGGGGCACTTGCAACGATGTTGCAATTGTGCACATTGGTCGCCTGGTATCCGGCTTATAAGCTGCCAATTTCAAATTGTGCGTCACGTACACGCATAATGGTCAAAAGTAATGAAAACATATGAACAGAACACAACAGAATGGAAGGTGAGCGGTGGAGCGGGGCGAGGCAAGGGCGAAAAGGGGAGTTAACTTAAGTTGATCGGTATGGCCCTGCACGCACAGGGGGCATGGCTTGCCACATTTCCAGTAGGTTGCAACTGCAATCGCAAATGCACAATATAATAATTTGCAATACGCGCAGTTCAATTAAAGCAACAACTGTGCAACAACTGCAACAAGCAAGAGCAATAACTGAAACTGCAGCTCCTTTTGGAATCATCATCCTTGCTGCGTATCATTTGATGCGTTGCAGTTGCAGTCTCATGTATGGACATATAATTGATATGCTCTAAGTAATTGGCGCTGACCACGCGAGCAACATCTACATTTGTATGTATGTTGCTGCTGTTGCTGCTGTTTCTGCTGGTGGTTGCAAGTGAGAGATCAAGCAAATGATTTGTATATCGAAGCGATCGTTTCGATTATGCGTTCGGACATACTGGCGACATAGAGGACCACCCCACCATAACCTGCCAGACATCCATCACGCGCCTAATTGCGTAGCCAGCAGCTAGCAGCAGAAGCAGCAGCAGCAACCAGAGCAGCAACAACAACAACAATAACTAGAATCAAAGCAAAAGCAACTTTAATTGCATTGTTGCTAAATTTTGTTTATAAATCAAAAGGCATAACGCTTGGCTAATTGTTGCTGTTGTCGCCAACATGTTGCTAGCTGTTGTTGCTGCTGCCATTGCTGTTCTTGATGTTTTGCGCTACGCTGAAAGCATTACGTTTGATGTCGCCACATTTTGTGCAGTTTCGTTGCGCTTGCTTTTGTCCTTGCCGTAGTTGTTGCTGCTGCTACAAAACTGCCATTTATAGGCAATTAGGCTTTGATTTTAGTTGCTGTTTGAATGGCTGTTGCTATTGCTGTTGCTCCTGATGCCGTTGATGTTGCTGCGGTCCTGCGAACGCCATTAATGCAGTGTGTAACAAATCATGGCTGCAATTAGTGCGTGTTTATGACTGCCTTCCAGCAGGCACTCCACAATGACAGAGGCAGGGAGGAGGAGGATGAGGAGGAGGAGTTGGACTCAGAGGAAGTTGGCGCCCTGGCAAATAGTTGCTGCAGGAAAGGAGGGTGCAATAATTTTTGCTGTAGTTTTTAGCTGTTAGGCAATTTTTGCATGTTTAGCGCACCGCACAATTTGCATGCGATGTCCATGCAACAATGGTCACAAAGCATGATGATAACAGCAGCAACAGACGCAGCAGCAACAGCAATGGCAGCTGCATAGGCAGCATCGGCGCGGTGTCTCGTGTGTCCCAGTGTCCAGTGGCGTCAATAATGGCCTGTCGTTTGCCTCTGCTCCCTCTCTATGGACATGGCCATAAACGCCCGCCGGCCATATTGTTAGCCGCATCAGTCGATAGTTGTTTTTACTGCTGCTGTTGCTGCTATTGCTGTTGTTGCTGTTGCACTAATTGCGATATCCATGTACAACACATACATATACAAGCATACATATATGCCTAATGACATAGATCATGGTAATATAATTATATGCTAGACGGCAACAACAACAAAACAACAAAAAATAACAGACTGCTCTCTCATATCATATCATCAAATGTGAAAAGAGCGAGAGAACCAGCATTATAGTATTATAGAATTATGCAATTGAGCAGAGACTGAATCAAAAGATGCCACTTAAGCAGATGAAAGATGAGAGAGTTGAAAGTAAACTATAGTTTAGCTTCCATTTTTGTTGTGGTTGTCGCTGTTGTTGTTGTCGTTGTCGTTGTGCTTTGCTTTTTTAATTTGCATGCCCAGAATGTAGGTCATTAAATGGTCGTAAGAGTTGTTCGTCGCTAGATGAAATGCTTGAAACGCAGCCGGTTAACAAAGCGTTCACGACTTTGCCATTTTCCCAGCATCAATTGGCCCAAAACCATCACAACAACCGAAAACAACAACAAAACCAAAACACAACTTTAAATAATTTCTATATTAAACGAGCATGAGAACAACTTGCACATTTTTGACAGCAATTTTCTGGCCAAGAGCGCCCCAGAGCACCAACAACCACCAACCGTTGATAAGCAATATGACTGAAAGAATATCAGCAGTGATATATCAACTGTCCGAAACACAAAAACAAAAACGAAAAAAACTAAACCCCTTGGCCAAAAAAATTCGTTAAGTGCTGATGCTTCAACGCTGCAAGCGAGACAAGAAAGAAGAGAAATGCAGTTTTTTTATGTGCATTTTTTGGCGAAAGCAAAATGTGCAAAATGATATTCGTCTATGAGGATGATGACGTCGTCGACGTCGACGTCAACGTCAACGCTTGTTGGATATTGTAAAAATGTAAAATGGTAAATGGCGATGCGATGCGAGCGTCGCGCTGCTTAAAATTCCAAAGCAAATTGCGGGCAACAACGCCAGAAAATGTTGCCTATTTGTGGTTGCTGTTGTTGTTGTTGTGTCGGCAACAATATCCAGCAACATTCAGCAACATCACAAACATCAATTGACCCTTTGGTGCTTTAGGATCAAGCGTAATAATCGCTAGCATAAAAACGCTTTGCACTCTTGCGCCCAGAACGGAACAACACCGATACCAATAGCAACAGCAACAACAATAGAGTAGATGTTAGCCCAGGCAAGGGACCCTAACATGCATCACTTGGCCTGTAACTGAGAGTGGCCAAAGCTCAGATTCTAACTCCATCCCATATTTCCAGCACACACATATGCCTACTTCTCTCTTTCTCTGTCTCTGTTGTGGTGGTTGCTGTTGTTGTGCTGACTCCGACTCTGACTCTGACTCTGACTATAGCCAATAGCCAATGGCAATGGCAACGAATGAAGATGAATCGCTAGAGTCTCAACGCGATTAATAAAACATTAATTTAAGCACATATCTTGTATACACACATACACGTATTGTTCATATTCTACATGCATATGAAGATTTCAATAGATTCGGCAGCGATGCTTCTTGCTGACAACTATTGCTATTCCCATAGCGATTGATTATATTTTTCTCATATAATACTCTTCCTCATATATGTATTCCCTATACTTTTAAGGGTACTGCATCGATTGCTTATTTCGAGGTCTTCACATATTGTAAAAAACAACCTTTTTTCTGCTTTATTCATTTACAATCTTTTTATTTTTTTCTCTCTTCTTCTTTTATAACACCCGCCTAAGGGTCAAATCTTAAACGCAGTCATGTATGATATAAGTGTATGTGTGTGTGTGTGTGCCCTGATCCAGGCAAAAGGCAACAACAAGGCCAGACCCGCTCAGAGTCGCCGTCATCCATTGGAGTCACAGTCACTGGCGGAACGAGTGCAACACGAACTATTTAATGGACTTGGCATGCCCAGCCAGGGTAGCCATGTGAGAAGAAGACATCTGGCCTGACACCAGACAAGACCAGACTACCATCATCTAGCCGAGACTCTGTGTGTGAGTGTCTGTGCGGCCGTTAATCAGCTTTGCTTGCAGACCTTTCATCAAAAACAAAAGGCGCAGGCGGCACTGCACCACAAAACTGAAACCGAAACAGAAACAGAAACAAAACAGAAGAAACATAACACAGATTAAGCATACGACGTGTTGTGCAGTTATCGTTGGAACCAGTCGAACCCACAAAAAAATACGTCAACATACAAACAAAATGGTCAACTAACGGATTCTTGGATGCGTCGACTTGCCCAGACTCTAAGAGCAGTTGGAGGCGGCGGCAATTGTAATTTATGATTCGCAGCGCACGGCGTCCAAATGATCTATTGGCAAAAGTCATTTTCTTAACAGGCAGCGTGCCGGAGTATTCGTATTCATTATCTCTTGACACTTGTTGCATCAACATCACATAACAGTTAAAATGATTTTCGCATCGCATCGCAATGTTGCCGACTGGGACTGGCAAGGGCCAAGATAAAAATAAGGTTGTCTGTCGTTGATTAATGATGAATTGATCGTATTTATCATTGGTAAACTTTATTCTTTACATTTTACATACAGTTTGTTTAAAATTATGTGTGTCTCTGTGTGTGTGTGTGTTCAGTGTTGGACATGGTCATAAAAGGTATCAATGCGATAGATCGAAACAATCAGAGGAATGATGATGATAATGATATGAGAGATCTTGTTTATCACCATCATTGAACGCGGATGTATCGATGTGTCGACAAAATACTTTTTTAGCATTACAAATATATTTATATATGCGTGATTGTATATGTGTTGTGTTTGTTTGTTTTTGTTGTTTTTATTTTAGTTGAAATTGTTTATATTGGGAAATAATGATTTGCATTAATAAGAACTACGTAAATTTTAAACTAAACTGGCTACTTTTTAGATTATGATTAGCTGGCGTACAATTTTTTTCGTATTTTTTTTCATCATATTTTTTTTATTTTATTTTACTTTGCCGTGCTGATGTGCTAAACGTTCCTCCTCTTCTTCCTCCTCCTACATGCTTGATCCACTGCAGCTCTCGAAAATGTACAAATTCGAACTGACAGGTTTGCTTGTTGGTTTTTTTTTATATATTTTTGCTTGTCAATAAAAACTAAAACTATTACTGCTTCTTCGTCGTCTCGGCTGCTCGCTCCTTTTCCTTATCCTTCGCCCGTTGCAGCTGTGTCATCTGTTGGTGTTGCACTTGCTGCTGCTGATGTTGTTGTTGTATGCGGCTGCTGCTCATGGGCGCCGACTATAATGGCGGCGCTTCATAGTGAAAGCCCGGATTGTTGAACTTAAATCGCGCGATCTCAAATTGCAAGGACTCGTAGTTGATGTCCGCCAAACGCTTCAACTGATGCGCAATCTCCTGTGTGTCCAAGCTACTCAATGCGGCACTCAGTGACGTTGTTTGTGCCTCATGATGCATCTTTGTGTTGTGCAGCGTTGGCAGCGATCCGCTCGCTTGTATAGTTGTATACGACCGCGGCGCATTTTTAACTATAAGTATGGGATTTGTTGCAATCAATACCGAATCATAGAAGACACAAAAGTCACAACTTACCTTCGTAGATCACTTGATCTCGTCGTAATCGCTTGACAGGCAGCTCGCCATTTATAAGTTTGGTGCCACCGCTGGAGCCGGTTGCATGTATATTTGGGGTGCACACAAATTTGACGGGCTCGACGGGCGGCTCTGGATGATCTTGTTCCTCTTCCACATACGTGGAATTGTCAACAACAATGGTACGATATCCGCCACCGCCGGTATTCACTGCCGTTGTTGCACCTACATTGCCATCAATGACACCGCCCGGTTCATGCATATTCTCATCGGTCAGATCCTCCTGATCGACATGTTCTTCAACCATTTCATCCTCATCTACTTCATCGTTGATGGCCTCGTCCACGGCCGCCTGCAGTTCCTTTTGGAAAGATGCTGAGGTCCGCTGTCCCAGATCTTCCATTTCATCTTCTTGATCGTCTTTCTCCGATTTCATGTTCATCAACGTGTCTCCAGTGCCCGGAACCTTGCCAAACAAATTGAGTGCCCGCGTCTCCAGTGACGACATGGAGATATCCTTTTCGCTCGACATCAAACTGCGTCTGTACTTGCACCGTGTTGTATTCTTCCAATCGTTTAATCGCTGCAAACACAACACAAGCAACAACAACAAGTCAAACATTGAGAACAAGAACAAACATTGTACGCGTCATTTGCCGCCAATAATCGCATAACCTCCCCCACCCACCTAACAGTGGGAGAAGAGTTGTGCTTTGATGGGGTGTTTGGCTACGAAAAACTTACCTTGCGCCATTCCTCGGCAGTTAGGTTGGGACCTGAGCCGCATTTGTTTAGCCTATCGGATAGCTCTTTCCATTTTCTGGTCAAATAATTCAGATCATAATCGCGCGGCACGCGTCCACTGGCAAAAATTGGGTCGCTCTCCATTAGTTCAATGTACATTTGGTACTGCTCGGAGGAGGTGCGCTTTTTGCGTCTATCCATTTCCAGGTCGTTTGGATTGCACAGAGCGTTAACAAAACTTGATTTTAATACCGAAAACTGCACTTAAAACACGAAAAATAAAAATCGACGCCACCAAATGCAAACAATTTTTACGCGCTCTGCCTTTTTTAGTGTTTTTCTCTAAACGATGTACATGGCTGCGTTTGGTCGACTATCGATAATTTTACTGATTGTGCACAACGTTCCTCAGCTTGCGTTTACGTCAAGGGGTGTATGCTGCTCAGCAAAAAATAATAGGCGAGCAAAATTAGAATTCTCCGACATTTGACTCTCATTAAATTGTTTAAAAAATAAAACGATAACTTTAAATTTTCCTATAAGCCTTAGAATAATATAATTTTTTTTCTTATATTAATTGTGATATAGTGCAGAAATATAAATCAATTGGTGTTGGTTTTCGATACAATCGAATTTTGCATGTAATCGATGGTTGAAAGTGCTAGCCACTCACGAAACAGTGCTGCCTATAAACATACGAAACTATTATAAAGCGAATACAGCAAATATATTTTCCTTAGACATCAAACGGTTAAATAATTACAATATTGTGAAATAGAGGCTTACCGCAAGTGACAAATTGCTGGTCACAATTCTGACCAGCAAATGAGCTACAAGAACAAGCATAAAATGTGTTCATTGACATATTAAATGCCATGGAAAAAAAGACGCATGTTTAGTTTTTTGGTAATTCTGTTGCGAACAAACCAGATGATAACTGAGAGAGCGAGAGAGTGAGTAAGTGAGTGAGCGAGCGAGTGTTTGTTGAGAAGGGAAGGACGCAAGCAGAAACACCGAAACCCGAACTCCCGAGTGTTCCGAGTTTGAATTCCGAGTCTGGGTCTCAATTCGAGTTCGAGAAGAACTTTTATTTTCTGCACGAAATTCCTTGTCACAAATGGCAGATTCTCTTCTGGAGGCGACTCCTTTTCTGGAGGATGTGGCAGCCTCCGTGATTGTTGAGCCGACAGCAGCAGTTGGTAGCAGCGTTGGTGTCGGGGGTGAAGCTGGTGTCGGCACCTTACCACCTGCAGCAATACAGTTCGCAGATCTCACCGAGAGTGGCAGCGAAAGTGACGAGGTCAGTACCGAGCCGCAACAGGCAGAGCAGGAGCAGCAGGGACAGCCGACGCAGCAACAGCCGCAGGAGAGTGATGGCTCGCCCAGTGTTGAACAAAATACACCCGCTGCACGCTCCTCGCCGCCACCCAACTGTGCTATTTGCCTGTCTCGTTGCAAGCGTAAATGCTTTACGGATTCATGCATGCATCAGTTTTGTTTCAAGTGCCTGTGCGAATGGAGCAAGGTAAGTAGCCGTCTAGACGACCAATAACAACAAAAACACCTGCTTACCACTGATTTCTTTGACAGATCAAGCCGGAATGTCCGCTATGCAAGCAGCCATTCAAAACTATCATACACAATGTGCGCACCTTGCAGGATTACGATCGTTATCCGGTGCAGTCGAGCCCACCAGAGCACTCGGAGCTTAGCTTCCATATAGTTAACATACGCCGTCAACGCTTCATGTTACAGAACCTGACCAATGAGCTCAATGCTTCTGCCACCGATGAGTCACAGGATGGTGTTAATCTCAATTCACTGCGAAATCGCATGCATGTGCCCTTCAATCGCTTCGAGCCGTATCGTATGGAGCTCCTAAATTTATACCGTCAGGACCAGGATAGCGGACGCGGTGGCTCAGGCTCCGGCGCCGGCTCTGGCACCGGTTCTTTGAGTCAACTTTGGCGACGCTACGTTTACGATCGCAAGTTGTATGCATTGCCCGTCATCGATAGCCTCACCGGACACTTTCGGGAGTGGAGCGCACGTTTCTACAGGTGAGTTGGTGATATTTCACATCTTATAGTACCACACACAAACTATTTCTTTTTTTTTCACAGAAATAATCCCGCACAGATGCATCGTTTGATGCCCTGGATAAATCGAGATATCGTGTGTCTGTTGCGCAACTCAACACAGAATGTAAGCGATGTGATGCAGCTGATGCACGATATTCTGCCCATGATCAATATACCGACACGTACATTCAGGCGGCGATTGTCACCGTTTCTGGGCGAGCGCACCAATCACTTCATTCACGAGCTGTTTAACTTTGCCCGTTCGCCCTACGATATGTTTGGTTATGATCGTGTGGTGCAGTATTCGGCTCGCGTAGCCGAAGAAGTGGAAGTGGATCTGCTTGATCTGGTGTCCAATAATAATGATAATGGCAGTAGTAGCAATGCACAGCCGCCAACAGATGCGAATGGCAATGGCAATGGCAACGGCAATGGCAATGGAAACAACAATGGCAACAGTGGCGGCAGCAGTGGCAGTGGCAACAACGGCAGCAGTGGTAGCAACAGTAATGTTTCGGATTTGACTGGCAGCGGAGAGTCGTCATCGGGTGATTGGGGCAGGCTGCCACGACCATCAACCAGCGTGATTGTGACCAATCCCAGTTCAACACATTCCTTTAGCGTCACAATGGCCACCGATGGCAGCGAGCTGCCAGGCATCTCTATACGTCGCACCACCACCTCTAATGTGGGCTCCCAAACGGTGGCCATTAACCTGAGCATGCGTCGCTCCGCAAACGAGGTAATTGAGATTGACGATGGCGATGCGGCTGCCAATGCCGAAGTGGCTGCTATCAATGATACCACCAATCAGACAGGACGCCGCCAAGCGGGCGCCAGCCTGCCCATCAGCGCAACCATTGAACTGCAGAGCAGCGATTGTAGCAACAGTAGCGATGATGATGAGTGCGTCTTTGTGCTGGAGCGTAAGCCACCACATTTGCGTACGCCCGAGCTGGTCAGCTTGGACTCAAACAGTGATTCGGATGTGGTGTTTGTCGATGAGAAAAAGCCTAAGACACCACCCAAACCGAATGTTGCCGGTGATGTGCCCAATTTGGAGCCGACAATTGAGAATGCAGCGGCTGCTGCGATTAGTCTGCTTTCCGGTGATATGTTTATGGGACCCAGTACCAGTACAGGTGTGTGCTCCACCTCGGGCAAGCACTGGAAAACGGTGCTAGAGGAGGCGCGTCGCCAGGATTCAACACGGCTACGCACTCGCCATTCCAAACGCAACGCCGCAACACGTTCTCAACAACGCTCTCAGCTTCCAGTTAAGCCCAGTAGCAGCAGCAGCAGTAGCAGTACCAGTAGCACTCCGAGCTGGACAACAACCACAAACGATGATGACGATGGGATCAAAAAGCTCGAGCAAGCAACTGCAGAAGTTGCCAAACACTGGAAGAAAGTGCTGGAGGAGGCACGTCGCCTGGACGCAAACAAACAACGCACCCGTCATTCCAAGCGCAGCGCCGTAATACGAGCTCAACAACGCACCAAAAGCAGCAGCAGTGCCACCATCTGGACTACTACCGATGACGAGGATAACATTAGCAGCAGCGACGTTTCCAACTGGGCGACCATGCATAAAAAGTCGAAAAAGCGCACTCCACGCAAACCCAAAACGCGAAAGCGTTCTTCGAGCGTCAAAGCACCAACTCAGCCCAAACATAAGCGACGAAAAAAGGAACAGCAGCTGCCGGTGGCTCCTGAGCCGGTCACGGAACCACAAAATATACGTTTGGACAGCGGCAGTAACAGTAGCATTAGCAGCAGCAGCGCTGACGAAAGCAGCAACGACAGCAGCGATACAAATCGAGCAATTGGTAAGTGTGTATTTGTGTGGAATAGTACCAACTGATACTCCTACGAAATCCTTCATTCACAGGCAACAACAACAGTAGTAATAATCAAGATACCAACAACATGAATGAGCAATACGAAAGCAACAGCAGCAGTGATGATGACAGCATTGAAAATGTAATGCTGAGCAAATTGCGTGACAAGCTTAAAACTGAGCCCAATTGCGAGGAGAGAAAGTCGCTCAAACGTGAATTTTCACAAGAAGAAGATGTGGAGCAGGATCCGGAACAGAGAGGCAGTGTTGTTAAGCGTCGTCGTAGTTCCAGTAGCAACAGTGATCTGTCCAGAGACAGCACCACCATGTCCAGTACATCAATGGCCGTCCTAACATCAACACAACCCATGTCCATGATGCACGAAATAGCCAATTCACTGATTGAGCTGTCCACTGTTAATGCTGCCAGTAATAGTGTATATAATAATCAACCAGTTGACGATGTGCTTAGCTTGTTGCGTGACAGTTCCTATGTGGAAGATTCTGTTGAGGATGAAAATAACATATTTGATGCTGTTACGGATGCAGTGAGTGATGTGCAGGGCGATTCTGTTGATGTCAATGAGGATAGCCAGGCAACGGAACTGGATGTAGAGCATGATGAGGCTGATGATGAGCACAACAGGAATGAGAGTGTTGGAGAAAACGATGATGAGGACGACGATGACAATGAGAATGATAACGAGAATGATAATGATAACGAAAACGATAATGAAAATGATAATGATAACGATAATGATGAAGATGAGGAGGAAATTAATATTGCATCCGACGATGCTAAAGATTCGGAGAACAGTGATTCAGATTAGGATGCAACTGATGCCCATTATGACGCCATGATGCTTGCTTAAGCATATGATCTGATTTTTTAAACATTTTGTTTTTATATTTTTTTACTACTCGATCCGACATCATTTTAACTTCAGATTCTTCTGGCTGACACTATACTAACATACACAAAAATAACTAAAACTCAACTTAGATTTTAACATTTAATCACTAAAACACCACAGACTCACAACTCGTTGAAATTGTAAATATTTAAAAAAAAAATCATATATAGATATACCTATATATATAAATATAGTAACTATATAGCTAGTGCATACTACAATTGTATAAGATATTTCCTCCCAACCAACAAGAATGAGAAACAACAACTGATAAACCCGCATGCACAATGTTTCCCCAAATTTAAATTAAATTGTATATGTTTGTAATTGTTTAGGTTATCATATATTTAACATAAATATATATTTAAATTCAAATACATATTATATACACACTATATTATACATTAATAATAAATGTAAAATGAACCGCTGTAAGACTAGTTTATGAACAACTTATATAATTGCATAAGACATATCGATTAAGCAAAACTCATATGCAAATGCCAATTGCTGAGCATATATCCAAAGGTTTAAATTTTTGCAAAGGCGATGTTGTCGATTATGGAATAGAGTACTCCACAAATGCAATAAATGTATAAACAAAATTCAAGCATCATAATCGAACTTTTTATTAAATATGATTGAAACAGAAACTTATATAGTCAAAAAAAGAATAAAACTATCGTCCATTTTATATTCAAAGTGGTAAATTTTAAATTGCATTTATCTTTATTATGAATTGTCATTTTTAGCAAGCACTTTGAAAGAGCAATATATCCAGCAGGTAATTGGCACAGAGAAAGTCTTTGATTACATTCAATAATAACCCAATAATGATCAAAAGCTTGATCTCTGTTCCTTTTTATACCCTTAACCGATGAAATGGGAAAAGAATTATAAACATAAGTATTGAATATCTTGAATTTTAAAAAATTGTAGAATGGTGAAATTTATACTTTGCATCACCAATATCAGAACGAAGCTCCTAAATACATGTTTGGCGTTAAAACATTTTTTTTATTTGCATAGCTTCATGGAACTTTCAGAGCCATCACTAAATATAGGAGGTAGAGACTTCTGTTTTGGATCGTAACCTCTCCCAAGTTAAAAATGTATTATTTTTCCGATTACCGATTTGTCCAGAAAAATCCTTTGGAACCAAAAGTTAAAAGTTGGTGTACATGTTTTCTATGTTTCATATTTTTCTAGACATTTACTGAAATTTAATCAAAGGAAGCGAAAGTGTTCTTGTTTTGATAATGTGCATCCAAAAATAAAAAATCGATTTTGCAATGTCCAACGTCATATCTATCGCTGAATGCTTATAAAATTACAACACGAAACTTATGAAGACGGTTGTCAAATTCTTTATCTAGGAGAAGTTCTATAAAGGTTTGCACAACAGCAGAACTATGAAATTATGCAACTCTGTTAATAAAAAATTTGTCAGCACAAGCAAAATATAGCCTAACAATACTCAAAGTAGGAAGCAACATTTTCTTTAATATGCTTATTTATTCAATGGTTTTCTCCGAACGTAGCTGTAAAGTTTTTTATTTCTGATTATTACATACAAACACCAGTATTCAATGCCGGTAATATAAACATCGGATTTGATGTAGGTTTTAATATAATATTAAAAAGTTTCACGACAAATTATATATTATTGTGAAAAAATATCTCGAAAAATATGCGAAGTTAAAAGCTAGAGGTTGTCCAAAATAACCTTAACCAAGAGAGTCAACATCTGTATAGTGCAAAAACAATTTTTAAAATCCGTATTTTTATTTACTTTTTTTTACTTACAATGTGTACGATTGTTTCCTTTGACTCCATGGAAATTATCACAATAAAATTTTGTATTTTAAGATCTGTTTTACATTATACAACCGAATTCAAGCAGATTATGGCTTGTTGGCAAGCGTAACGTGAAACTATTTATGTAAATGTAATAGGTTTTAGACTAATTACGATTTCATGGCTGAAGGGCGTAATCTTCGATAATATTTTCGAATTACTCCTACATGTTGCGAATGTCTATATATTTTTGTCTTTATATTGTTGGCTATATATGAACATTGTATATCGATTTCTAAAAGTGCCATGCAATTAATTTCAACGTGTTAGCGAGAGCTACAACTTGAAGCGACTTGCAAAGGAAAATCAAGAGAGTTGCATGCAATTAGTTTCATCGTCTAAAAAATCTTACATGCATTTTCGCAGAAGAGAAGGCGTGATCAAACGGATAAGGTGTATGGTTCAGGGTATTCCCTCGTCGAACCATAGATATACATAGTACTGTGAGAAACTGTAAGCTTGTAGGTATAGATGGAGCCATTGTACATGATCACGTTCGATATTATTGTTTCACCATCAATAATATTTGTTCTCGCTTGAAGCGCTACAGTTTCGGCTTCTCTTACAATAGATCATACTAAACTCGTTCTCTGGCTTTAAAAATATCACGATCATGCGATAGAGCTTTGGTTTACATGCAGTGCAGTCGAGTACGTCATGTTTTCGTATCGTTATCGATATGTCGCGCAGTGTGAGAGACCCTTTTCTAACTGTAAATAATAGACGAAGTGACTGTTAGTTGGCTTTTGTCAAGCGTCATTACTAAAATTGAGAACATTTTTGCATTTAACAGTGAAAAGCTCGCCCTGTGAAATAAGAAATATTTTTTTAAGCAGACGTTAATTCATGAAAAAATTGATCATAATTCGCAGAATGGTAAAAAGTGAACATTATTAAAGCAAACATCGCAATTGGTATATGTATTGCCTATATAGCGAGACACCGTCACTAATACAGACACAAAAATATTGACAGGCACACACATAAACATATACATAAAAAGAGACAGTCTTAAAACAGTGCATGTGTGTATATATCGCTTACTTGATACTCGAGGAACTGTTTAATATTAGACACAATGCCCACATTTCAACAGGGTAAGTGTGTACGTCCGGAATTTCGTCCGGAAAACTTTGAACGTGATACACGCTATTTGGATTATTGGCGCACCTATGTTTATGTTAACAAGTTGCAGTCGTTGCCGGGACGTGAAGTGCGCGGTTTTCGCAATATGAAACCATCAGAGTACTGGTAAGCATTTCGGTTAATCGTAATACTAGATCTGCAAATACAGGTATAAACTTCATAGCAAAAATCGTGTTGAGCAGGAGCGTATACAGGTGTTCGCCAATCGCGATCTGGCCGTGCTGTTGTTCAAGAAGAAAGCGGATTTGCTGAATGTGCGTGAAGAAGTGTTTCCCAATCTGCTTCTTGATTGCAACATGAAGAGCTTGGAGTTTCGCTTCGCTTTGTCCCCCTTCTTGGGAGACAGGACCAATCACTTTGTCTCCGAGCTAATCAATTATGCTCGCTCGCCCTACGATGACCCGTTCTGTTATGAGCTTAATGTGAAGTATAGGAGTGACGTTCCTGTCGATGGCGCTGTCCTGCACAGTTTTGTGGACTTTTCGAAGCGCATCGATATAGATGAGTTTGAGAGCGACATGTTGAACGTTCATCCATTCTTCGACTTTGAAGACTTGTCCGATGAGTTACCGCCACTTGCGAATGAACAGAGTAATGTGACATTGCTCGATTTGCCTAATGTGCCACCAAATGTGCAAGTGAATGGAGAAGATCCGAATACCATTGGGGCATCGGAACTTGCTAGGATGGTCAATGCAGGAGCGGTGGCTAGAGCAGCCGCCGCACAAGTCGCTGCAGCCGCTGCCGCCGCAGGAGTTGCCACTGGTGCCGCTGCAGGACCCACAGGACTGGCTACTGGAGTGGCTGCTGGCGATTCGATCTTAACACATGCTCAGTTGGTGCAGGCACAATCTGTTGCTGCCTATGCTGCCCGACGTCTGAGTCAACAGCAGCAAAGACTGACTTCTATCGCTAACATTACTAATAATATAAGACTTGCTCGTAAACTTGAACGCAGACAAATGAAGCTCAACAACGCACAAAAACCAAAATAATACTCACACCTAGTTACACAAGCATTATACACAAGAAACTCTTCCTAATATCACTTTTGGACTTCTCCAGATCCCACACAGGAATAGTCTAATTTGCTTTTTCACTCATTTACTCTCTTCGGTTAACTTCAGATCGCACAGAGGAAAGCAGATTTTATTGCTAACTTATTCACTCACTCATTATGCTCAAACTCACTCAGTTGCTCTGACTCGAACACACAGTTACTTTCACACTCACACTTATAAATGCATTTGAAGCCTGTGGCGCGTTACTTTTGTCTGCCTCTTGTGTATTATTATTATGCACATCTATAATAAATAATCTAAATAATAAAAGAGAAGCTTTACGAATTTTGGCTTGAATAACAAAATGATCAAAATATAAAAAATTAAAAAACGAAAATAAAAAGAGGTCCAGGGTTGGTTTTTATATTTTTTAAAAGGTTTGCCGCCATCAAATATTGATGACCGTTAAAGGTTAACGGATAACTGGAAAAGGGATCGCTCATCAATAAGGACATGCCATCGAAATTGCGTGCCAAATATGCCTTTGACGCATATTTGCTGCTCCTGCTGCTGCTGCTGTCGTCTTTTGTTTTAATGCTTGCCGTCCTGCCTATGCCTTAGCTCAGGCCCCCGACTCAAAGAGGTATCCAAGCGCAGTGCCTAACCCCACTTCACCGCCACCTACATCTCCTTGCACAATCGTCCCTCAACTGTCGGCGCATGAAAAATTGAATTACACGCACTTTTGCCCATAAGCAAGAGCCAAAGTAAAATTGAACATCAACAACAACAACAAGAACAACGCAACAAAATGTCCAAGTGAAAAATGTGACCGCTTTGCTTTTAGAGTGTTTGTGAGGGGGAAGGAGGGGCGCTTGTGGTAGCAAATTTAAGGACAGCAAATTGAGTTAAGTTTGTCGTACAGATAAAAAATATAAAAAAAAGGGATAATATAATTATCCCTGGGTACACAATGTAATTCAATGCATATTTGATTTTATGATTTTGTTCAGGTGTACAGAGCGCCATTAATGCATATCAATGTGATAAGCCCCAACAAAGAACCAAGTATGTATGTGTTGGCTTAATCTAACGAACCATTTTGAATGCCCTTATTTTAGTTGCGATTTCAATTGTTTTCCTTTTCGCTTTGTTCTAACTAGCAATGAATCAGAAATGCTTCAGCACGAAGTGCATCTGAATTGTACAATTGGCAATGAAACTTAGTCTTGGGCTAAATGTCATTAGGGCTATGCTTGCATTTCCTACTTGGGTGGCAAACTAATTTGCGTAATGTTGACGAAAAACTTACTATTTGACTTGCTGACTCGCCCAGACACGCCCAGGCACCAAGTTTATCGTTAGCCAAAGAAATAAAAGCGAAGCGCTTGAAACTTTTACATTTTATACACTTGAAAAGTATATGTATATAAGTCTTGTCATACAATGTGTAACGCACAGAAGGAAGCATTTTCAATGACATAAAGTATATATATGTACATATACATATCTATAAATAATAATATAAAACGCAAGATCTTTAACAAGACTTTACTATACAAAAAATTAGTAGGTTTTGTTTCAAGTGTATATAATATTCGTCACGCATTGTTTTACTTAAAAAATACCCTGTACCCAACCAAAAATAAACATCTAGTAGTTTAAGGTGAAGCAAAGTTAAGCAAAAGTGACCAAAAGTTGTAAAAAATAATACTAGGAGGACTTTCATAACTCCATAAAGCTATTATAGAGTGAAGAGTGAAAGTGTCAGATAATCTTTAGAGCTGTAAAAATGTTAGTCAGAATGTTTCGATTAACAATAAGTGGAATATATAAATTTTTTTAATAATAAATAAACAGGTTGAATTTGAATTCTGTACATATATGTTCAAGAAAGTACTGTAGGCAATCAATTGTAAAAAAAATAGAAATGAAAATATTTACTTATATAATATTTTAATGCGAATGTTTCAATAATATATAATATAGACTTAAATCCATGTTTACAATAATATAGCTTAAACCTCAAAATAAGACATAAGCAAAAATTTTTAAAAATTTTCTTAGGGACAGGGTTGCTTTGTATTATTGTACTGTCCTTAGTGGTATATATGTATAAAATATTCTATATGTAAAATGTTACTTATGTCTAAAGTTTTATATAATCGCATTGTAATATGGTATACAAATTGCATTTAAAATTACTATTCATTTTTTTCAATTATATTTCAGTTTACTAGTTACAGGGTATCCATCACTATAGGCACTTAATCAGTTGCTTAAAATTTTTATTTTACTTTCGTTGAAGAAGTTTTCGATGCATTCTTAGTTGCAGCTGGAAACAAACGTAAAAAAAGCCGATGATGTGATTAGGGCGTTAGGTGTAAGTAAGAGAGAGAGTGAGAGATAGTGAGAGAGAGAGCGGGGAACGGGAGTGGTTGTCAGTGGTTGTCGGTTTTGGCATTTGATTGTGAAGTCAGAAAAGTTTTGGCGGGATTTGTGAAAGATTGTAAGTTTGAGTTTCAAATTACAGCGACAGAAATAAACGAGTCAAATATTAAGCTGACGCAACGTTTGGCCCTTAAAGCACTTGCATAAATCAGCACAAAGAAAGCCGCATCACAATTGGCGCCCAGCAAATGCAATAATCAGCTTCATTTTATGGCCATTTTATGAAAATTAAGCCTCTTAACAACAACACAGCTATGTGTGGTGTGCACATGATGTATAGTTGAGTGTGTGAACTATATACATATACATATATCTGTAAGCGGAATAGAATTTTATGCATAATATTCACTAGCCAGGAAGTAGTGGTTTGGGGAGCATTAGGATGTTATTAGAGTTATGGCGCATAACTGTTTAATGCGCCTGGCAATTTTTGGGCTTATCTTAAATTATGGCGGGAAAAAAAATGAAAATTAAAATAATTGCCACATTCGCCGCAGCGAGCAATTAATCAAAAGCCACAATGATATGCGGCAAGACAGCTCTTCGCCAATTATGTGTATGCGTGTGTATGTGTGTGAATGTTGCCGTTTAACACTAATGAAGGCTGATGTTGTTGTGTATGGCAACGTTTGCGCTTTGCCTGATTTGATTTATGTCCCCAACATTTATCCACCTCAATTTGAAACGCGCCTTTTCGCGCCCAACCATTCGATTTCCTGCTGTTTTTTTGCCACCCCGTCTCCACCCTTTCTTCATTCCGTAACTCCCCCCTGCGCCTCTGCTAGTCATGTGTCACTTTCATTTCTGCTAAGATTTCCGATTGCGACACTCTTGCCTGCAGTAGTAGCAGTAGTAAGAAGAAGGGGTATTTGGGTCTTGTTGCCAACATTTGCCAAATGTAGTAATGTTGCCGCACAGCGTGGCACGTTTTCAGCTCGGTTTCTATTACATTGCAACGGAAGTCGGATGTTGAAATTGTTGAGGTTCTCTTGCTCATGCTCGCTGTCTCTCTTACATAAGCTGCTTATAGCGAAGAGAATCAGAGAACAAACGGACGAAACAACGCTCTGGCAACATCTTAAGTAAATTGCCTTGGATACGTTGTGGCAGCCACGTCCTCAATGGCACAGCGTGCGAAACCCAATCGTGGCATCCTTTAAATGCTCAATCAAAACTTAACTGGAGAAGCACCAATGACTCTATTTACGCATTCCTCCAAATGTCGCCCAAATACAATTTCAACCCCAAAAAAGTCGCTGCGCGTTCCGCGTTTTTACCCAGCCAAAGGAAAACTTTCAACTGCTCAGCAATGTGGTATTATTTGCCATGGAGTGGGAGTCGAGGCGAAAAGCTGTTCTTGATGGTTTTATATTCAGTTGAATTCGCAAAGGTATTTGTGCGCCATGGTCATAAAATGCGTGCGGCATTGCACTTGCAACGACAAGGGCAACATTGGACTTTGGCAGCAGCCAGCACTTAAAAAGTTGCAATCGTTACAAGTGCCGAGTGCAACGATAATGTTCTGCTCCTCGCCAGGAAGGTCTAATCCGGTCAATCTTCGTGTTCAGTGTTATCGCAAATCGAATCGAATTTGATAAGCTAGAATATAAATATAACTTAAGCACTGAACCATTAAAGTTGCAAGGTGAAAAGCTTTGTGGCGCCAGTTTTACTTTTCTTTTTATTATCCAACTTTAATAATTGCGAATAAAAAAACCAACATTTAAATGGATATATGGAAAAAAATATATCGTTATTATATGATTTTATTGTAATCAGCTTAAGTGTAAGCAAATGAAATAGATAAATTAGGTTATATTGAAATGAAATTGATATCTTTTTCATTATATTGAACTGTCATTAAAAATTTTTGAGATTCAATCATAAACTGCTTAAACCATCCATATTGAAAATCAATTTCTCTTTTTCCATTTTAAGCTTCAAGGAGCCGGATTTTAGCGTTTCGCTGCCGGCAGCATTGACTTTTCTGGTATGTATTATAAATGCCTCTCTCATAAATGTACACATGCACCATATTAATATTTTTTTCGTTGTTGTTTTCTTTTTTGTGCTATACATTATAATGCTGGCAAATTTATCAGTAGGCGCCGTCATCAGCCGCCAGCAATGCTTGTCATGACTCTTATCAGCATCATCATCATCATCATCATCTACAGTTTGTGAAGCAGAGGGGGAAGGAAGCGGTTACCTCATGGAAATGCTGCCGCATGCTTATACACATGTTACGCATCTGATTTTTTATGGGTTGGCGATTTTTCCTCTCCTTCCTTTGAGATGAACATTGTTGTTTTTTGTGTTTGTGTTGTGACAAACAAAGTTTTGCTCACTACAACTGCTGTGTATGTGTGTAAGTGTGAGTGAGTGTGTGTTGGTGTCACTTGGGGGCGACAAAAATGTTGGTAATTTGTGCCTAAAGGTTAAATGTTAATGTCCAACCATTACAGCGAAATTTGACGTTTGTTTAATAGCCCCGACTCGGTCTGCCTGTCTGTCTGTGTGTGTGTGTGTGTGAACGGGTTATGAGCAGGTGCCGTCATAAGGACAACGCCTAATGTTGCGTATACGTAATTTTTAGTAGCTCACTAATTTGCTGGCCTCCAAAGGCTGGCTGGACCCACAATATTTTGTAGTTTGCTTAGGCGCATCCGGTTTCTCCATAATTTAAAGAAGCAACAGAAAAATGTTACAAGAACTGTTGACACACGTTGCCACAACCAAAAATGTCCTTGCCCCGAGCTGTGGCCACAAAAGCAAACACACACACATTCGCAGACACCGAAAATATTTACGCATATTGCCGGCCATTAAGCCAAAAAAGGCAGCGTCAAATTGTCGCATATTGTGGCCAATGGCAAATGGGTTTCATCTTAATGGTGCCGACAAATGCTACTAATGTTAATTTAAGAAAATACATATTGCAAATGCCAATGCATACACAAATACATTGATGGGTGTGTGTGTGTGTGTTTATGTTTGCTGTGGCTTTTGTAACATTTGTGCAATATTATTTGCGGTCATCCCGAGCCCAAAGACTTGGACTTTTAGTTTTTGCGGCTGCTGCCTGACGCCATTTTATAGTTCGAACTGCTTGCTATTCAGACTGCTTGCTGCCTGCGCACGGCTTGTTCGACGTTTACGGCTACAAACTAATTTAAGAAATATTCGCTTAAAACTGTATATAGAGCCACGCAAAGGATGAGCACACGCAGACACAGTTTTGGGGCATGTGGCGGCTGCTGCTCATGTGGCCTGTGACGTGTGCAAAGCAATCAATTACGGCAGTCAAGGAGCACGGAAAACCCCAACCCCCAACCCCGTTCACATCAACCCAAACAACATCCCCACTACAGCCTCACATGAGCATCGAGTTGAGCTAAGTTTGGTTGCCCAAAAAGTGTACGAGCGCCTATTGAAAACAACAACAACAGCAACAAGAAGAACAAGTAGAAGGCACAGCAACAAGCACAATTAATTATGTACAGGGAGGGTCCTTTGTAGACGCGCTTCAAGCATCTCGCTGTTCCTTTACACCCTGTACATATTTTATATAAGTAAATGGGGTATTATGTGCTTGTTTATGAGAGGGTTATATAGAATAAACTTTATTTTTGGTTTAGGAAAAGTTAGCTTTATTTTAACTTGTTAAATACCAAACATTTGTACTCAGTTTTGTCTTTTTAGTTTTATTAGGTTAGACTATAGGGTTATAGGTTAAACTTTAGGGTATATATGGTATCTACTAGTTAAACACTCTCGATTCGAACACTTTTACTTGTTCAGTGTATTTGTGTTTGTGTTTGCGTCTGTGTTTGTCCAGGCCATCACAGGCCCAGGCTCTGTCTCTGAGTAAGGTTGAGTTGACTGCCTTGAGCGTAGACGACAGCATATGCTTATGCATGCCTAATTACGACAAATCCTTGCCACCCAACCTGCCTTGCCGCACCAAAAAAGCCTAAGCCCATCTCCATGACACAGACCAGCAGCTAGCAGCGCCAGAACAAGCACGCGCAAATGAAGCAGGCAACAAAGACTCACGCTTATACAATTATGTATATATATATGTGTGTGTGTATGTGTGTGTGCTTAGGTTTAGGCGTTCATAATTATGGCCGTATTTAGAAATTTGTTATTATGTGCCTAACGCCATTTGTCTGACTAAAATAGTAGTATGTATTTGTGCGAGTTTAAGCCTAAGCCAATTGAGTGGGTTGCTTCTTAAATATCTGTAGAAGAAAAGCATTGTTAGACATAAGAAGGTACAAACTTATGGAAAACTAAACACGATGTGCTAGGGTATAAGCCAGATGAAAGATATAATTATGAGTTCAAGATAGATTCCTAAAAGTTTTATAACACCTCTCGCTAATTACTGTTGGCAGTCTCTTCGAATGCTTGAAATTGTTTGCTAATTCATTATTATTGCCACTCGAGTCTAACAGTTAACTACGATGGCTTCAATAAGGATCTCCCGTAGCTTTGTGTGTGTGTCTTCAGCAATTAGCCATATTATCTACGTATGTATTTGTGTGTGTATGAATGTGTGTATGTTGTATCGATAGCTGTCCATTAATAATGCCTCTTTGTGGCGCTCGTTATGCTAGCCGCGTCGGCCAATTGGCCATCCATCAGTTGTAATTAATCATGCTTCAGCCTAACGATTTCACTTCAAATATGCAACAAATTGATGCCACAATTAGCCCGCCTATAAAATGAGGAAACATAAACCATATGATAAACTCTCATATGCAGCATAATCTTCGGCAATCGTTTTACCAATAAAGACTATATGCACTCTGAAATTTTGTTTGCTTATTCACAATAATTGCTTTCAGTTTCTGCCCAGTAAGGTTTAAACTGAACTTAAATAAAGCCAAAGCTATTTAATCTTGCAAATATTTATTATGCACATTGAAACGCTTAGTTTGTATTTTTTGCAGGCCAACTTTAATGCGTAGAAAATACATGCACGAAAATACATGTACTAGCGAAAGAGAGAGGAAATGTAAAAAGGGTGAAGGATGACCTAGTACATCATGACAGTCCGAGTGCGAGTGCGTCTTGGTGCAACGCGGACATCGTTTGCAACGTTGCTGACATCTTGCTGATGAACATGAAAATCTAAAACAGCGCCTGTCATAAATTTTGCGACAACAACCAGCACGGATCAACTTGCCGCTTTTGTATATGTGTCTCTCTCTGTGTGTGTGTGTGTGTGTGTGTGTTTGCTGCGCAGAAATCACAACATAAATTCATCAACGCCGATTGACAATAGCCTGTCAGCTAGCCACAGTCTTCGTCGTTGTTGTTGCCGTTGTTTTTGTTGCTTTGATGTTGGCTGGCAGCGTTAAACAAAAGACAAACAGTCTAAGAGCTACGCAAATGAAGTCCAACCACACACAGAGGCCATTGCCATGTACACCACTACAAACACAAACACTGGCAAGGCAGCAGTATATTGGCATTGCATGTGTTCCGCTTTGCACTAGCTGCTATAAGCAGTTCCTCTTAGTACTCATTGTTGAATGATTTCTCCCCTTTGCGCTATGAATCGTGTCTCTATCTCAGTAGTATGAAACAGACAACATACACAAGATTTCTACCAATATAAAGCTGTATCTTGTATGTATTGTATGTGTATAAGCTCAATGACGAGTTGGAGCAAAGAGACAACGTAAGAACACTATAAGCTGAGAAATTGTGAAACACTTTCAAGATAATTTCACAAGGATTTGTGTATGATGGCAATACAACTTGACTCTAGGACATTAAAGCGCATTGAATTACACGTAACTATTACGTTATTAAAGAAAACTGAATTGAAGTGAAGTTATTTGTACAGTCTTTGGAATAATAAAAACAAAGGTATATGGATCCAAACTAAATGGGAAGAATTTAATAACACTTATACATGTTGTTTTGTTAAATCAATATTAAAGTCTGATTATCTTTTGCACTCGTTGGAAAGAGCATTGTATCGACGATCACACACCCTTAATACTTAAGCTTCTTTTCGCTTATTACGCATTCTATATGAAAAAGGTTTTTCAAGTTTAATGAGTTCGCAAATTGTAACTGAATTCTTTGTGCATATAAATTTGAGCTAAATGGGTGTATAAACTTATCGATGCTGCTGTATATCAATAAATATAGCCAGATAGATAGATAGATACTCGTTTATAAATACACAATAAGATGGAAATGATTCATGCAGTTTTGGTACTAATTTGCGTGGGTTGCTGGACACAGCTTCTGAAATAAGATGTGGGCTGCGAACAGCATCTGCAAAAAAATAAGTAAAGACCAAAAAGTGAAAGAGAAAAAAAGAGTTAAATATATATTTAACAACAATTAAAATCAGATACAGAGAAAAGCCAGCCTTGGATTCATTGGCGACAATGAAATGAAAATGTTTAATATCCATTTTAAAACAATTATATGGAATTTATACATGGAAAAGGAAAAGTCTACAGTCTCGGCGTATTAATGTGTGAGTAAATTTGTGAAAGTGGACAGGCAATGAAAAATTCTTTTCTATAAAATATTCTGTTGTTGTTTTTTGCTTGTTTCTGCAGGTTCTTTTTATAAAAATTCACCTCAGAACGGCTGATCATCAAAGATATTGCCGCTTGACTTGGTTAATACTGAGAGCCAGCCAACGAGCCAAAATTCATTTTCATTTGTAGCACGCTCGCGAGTGGACGTGTCGCAGTTTTATCCCCCAGTTTCGATATATAGCACAAATCATATATATATAGTTTATATATATAGTTTCTGTACATCTTTACACCTTAATCGCGCATTGCGTAGACGTGTTTGTGTTGCTGATCTATGTGTTTGTGTGTGTGAAAAAGAAGCATAAGTTTGTTGCACATATAGACTTACTGGAGAGTACGCAACGTGCCGCCAAGGCATGCGAATAAGTGTGCAAAAGTTATCAAAATTCAAATTAACAAATTGCAGTGCGGTCCACAAGTGAGTGTTATTAGCAAGTTTGCTTAACGAGCGTACTTTAAATTTAAAAATATTCCAAATTGCTTAAAAATTGTTTTGCTGCGTTGAATGCGCGTTGATTATGTAAAATATATATGCATATAAATAAGGCGAAAATGGTGAAAAAGTGAAAATGTCACCTGGCTGATGGCGGACAGCAGAATGCCGTTGACAGCCGACCGCATCCCCGTCTTCACCCTGCCATAGCAATCGCCCACATCGTTAAGAGCGGTCATAAATATATATATTTTCATAATTGTTGCTATATCGTGGTTTCCATTAACGCAGTTGATAAAAGTTATATATTTTAATTTTATCTATTTCTATTTATGTACCTATATATATTTTATTATTATAATATTATATATTATTAGTTGGGCAAAGATTGCTCAGACGTTAAGCTTGTCGCGTTTTATTTTTAGTTCTATTCAATCAGCGACATTTTTACTCAATTTCCGATGTTTTTTCTTTTTGTTGCTTTTCTTCTTGCTTTCGCGTTTTATTCGGAGCTTTTTTTATAATTTCATTTTATGTTTGCCTTTCGCTCAATGCTTTGGACTCGTTTATTAGTTTTACGTTTACGCTTTTCTTTTGTTGCCAATTTCGCGCACCGAAAATTCTTTTGTCTCATTCTCACACTCTCTCTCTCTCTCTCTCTCTCTCTGTTTCCTCTTCGTACATTTTATTAGCTCTTTATTTTTGTACATGTGTTGTGTTCTTTGTGCATTTCTTTTTTGTTGTTTTCGGTCAGTTTTGTTCACACCTGATTGTTTATGTTATGTATTTTGTTTGCGATGGCGAATTTGATTTTTACTTGCAATTTTTATTTTCAGTGTTTCGGTTTTTTTTCGTGAATTGCTTAATAAATTCAGCGTTTAAATGCCATTTAGGCGGCTGCGGCATTCCCGCCACAAATTATGTAAAGCACTTTTTTGCACTTTTCGTTTGTTCATTTCGATGAGCTCCTGCCCAAAAGTATGCAACAGTTTCGACACATACGATTCAATACATGTTGTGTTGTTCCCTTGCGTCACAAATACAACTCAGCACACACATACAAACGCATACACGGCATATGCGTATTGAGTTTTGAAGTTCAAGGTTGCACACAGCGCAATTATTTACTCATACAACAACATAATGCCACATTTGCCAAAAAATTGTAGGTGTCAGCTACAAAAGATAAAAACGAATGAAAGTGGTGTTCCTGCATTTAAAGCCCGATCTGATATCTTGAATGTATTTTCAATTCAATTTAACAGCTTCTTATCAGACAGTAAACTTTATTTTATCGCAATCCAAATTAAGCTGTATGAGTGAATTCCACTCAAATCTCCAGCTCCTCATGAAAAATCATTATCTTCAATTTCTCATAATGCTGCTGCTGCCTTGGCAACTCAACTTGGCGAATCAGTTCGGCATATCAGCGATTTAGCTCAAGATATTTCTTATGCATTACAACAGTCAAGATATTTCTTATGCATTACAGCAAAACACACAACGGAATGGGTTCTTCTAGCTGGCTTAATTGTAGTTGTCGAGTTGGTATTAAGATGGAATCAATGCATGCATTATTGAAAATTTACAGTTCGCTAGTGCAGCTCCTTTAATTAAGCCCTGACATTGTGCAATCAAGCCGAAATACGCATATTGCTTATCATGGCGCAGGCAGCATGCAGCATGCAGCACATGCCACACGTATACGTATGCGTAAAAATAATTTTTAATTTGCAACTGAAGCTTTCAGCAACATTATTATTATTATTCGCAGCGTTTCTTTTGTTGCAAATAAATTAAATACATAATGATAACGAGCAGGTAAACAAAATCCTCCCTTCCCAGCCATGCTACGCCCCACCACAGATGCCTTGTGGCACATACATGCATGAATGCAATCTTTCAATGCAAAATTGCCACCATTGATCACCCGGCAGACCTATCAATTTGGTGCGGTCGCTATGCAAACCCTGATTGTGCGTTGTGTGTTTTTGAGGGGCGGTGGTGGGTGGTGGGTGGTGATGTTGCGGGGTTACCTTGTTGTCTGATTGCCAGCGAATGTAACTAGTTGATTGGCAGCCAAAACTCAAGTGATTAATCATGCAATTTGGCATGCAACATTGGGCTTAATACTTATCTCTCTCTCTCCCTCTCTTTTACATTTGCAGCCATCACAGTTAACAGCAACGCAGCAGGGCCCCAAGGGGCGCCTCGGATACGCAACAGGAACAGGAAGTCACAACATAGCCAAAGTACCCCAAAAAGAAGAACAATAAGAAAGCTGTAAGTACAATGTTTTTATTTGTGTTTTTTTATGTTTTGGGTTCTTTTTGTATAAATGACTTTAAACATTTTGGCCGCGGATTTCTTTAAGTGACATTTTTATATTTTTTGCTACCTGAGTAACTTAACACAAGTCGAATTTAAGTTAAGAATTTTTATCATTTGGCGATTTTGTTAAGGTATTAAATTATTTAATTTATTACATTGAACGTGTTTTATTAACGAATATATTTTATTCGAAAATAAAATTATGAAAATATTAATAAAAATATAAATTCTGCTCGACAACAAAAGCAACATTTTTTAAAAACGATAAGTTTGATAGCTGTTTTATATGCAACTTGTTTTCAATCAGATTCCCAGATTTCCCCTTCACCGAATATAAAATTTGTTGTCATCACTTTAGTTTGGCATTACTTGAAACTTAAATCGTTATTTTTCTTTCTATTTCGCTTACTTCGATGCAGTCTGGTAAGTTTGTGTTTGGCTCTTGCAACTGATTTCTGTGTCTGGGTTTTATTTATAGCCAGTATATTTGCAAAGCTATCTTTAGGCGTCTCTCTCTCTCTCTCGCTCTCTCTGAGTGTCTCTGGGAAAACGCATCACTTATTTTTAACGTCTGTCGCCCGTTCCAAGGGTCTT
The DNA here is from genome assembly GCA_035044645.1 of Scaptomyza parva. Taxonomy (NCBI): domain Eukaryota; kingdom Metazoa; phylum Arthropoda; class Insecta; order Diptera; family Drosophilidae; genus Scaptomyza; species Scaptomyza parva. The sequence goes on from JAWNNT010000090.1 coordinate 17,122,755, forward strand.
CTCACATACATGGATACGACCTTGAGATGCGTTGCCTCTCTTCAATCTGCTGTCTTCTGCCTCCAAAATTGGACTGTATTCCCTTTGGCTTATTGTTCATGGAGCATCGCAGCTGAAAGGCCATGCCACATGGAAAAGACAGCAAGCAAACAGCTAATGGACCGCAGGCGTTCAAGTAATACGTCTTTGTTTGCCTGGCTTAATAAATTTGTATATTTCTATATATGTAAAAGCATTTCGAACGAAATTCCACTGAAAATTTATGCAGCGTCACTGAGCGCAACGAGGTCAATTTGGCTGAATCGCATTTGCATTTGCAGAGCTGCAGGTGAAATGTGAAATTGTGGAAAAAGTATCTATATCTATGTATCTATAAGATGCTCCACAACTAGGGCGTAATTCAAATATGTGCGTTCCAGTTTTTCAATGGAGTTTATTTTTACTCTTTACAGCAGCCCAAAACACAGACAGACACAAACACAAACACACGATCGATACTTTCGATGCTAAAGGAAAAAGCCGGCAGCTTTATAAATAGTCAGTCATTTGATGACGTCAACGGAAGGTCTCTCTCGCTCTCGCTCTCGCTCTCACTGTCTCTCTGTTTCTCTCATTAACTTAGACAAATTATTTTGTTAGTGTGTGGTGCAATTAGCATTGCTTTCTTGTGGTTTTGTGTAAAGTCAAAACAAATAATGTGAACAAAAAAACTTCATTTCAATTCACACACGTGCAACAAATGTAACTCATTAATGAGCTGCTGATGCTGCGCACAGCTATATAGATACAATATGCATAGATACTGAAACACACACTATTGCATGGTGTGATGCCAAGAATATCTTTTTGCGTTCGTATTTCGATCGCGCATTTTGTTTGTTTGTATCTTCAACGTCGCTTCGTTCTCTCTCTCTATATATATATATGATTATATATAGATACACACACACAGCGCGTTGATTTGTATATATTTTAAATATTATACACTGCTGTTGTTGTTGTTGTGTTTTTCGCTTTTCGCTTTTATGCCGTTGCTTCATGTGCTTGGCAATTTTCACTTGCCTTCAGTCGTTTCTTACATTTCCAATCGAATTCTACGAGGCGCGTTGCAAAAAAAATTTAATATAAAATTCTCATTCAAATTCAACAATAATATATTACAAATAATTCCGACTGAAAATACATGAAACATAAATTCGAAACTGTGTTTACCAATAAAATATTATTATTGTTGCCTTGCACAATAAATAAAAATTCCGAAATTTAATTAACGGACGTGCCGTACTAGTTAGCCGTTACCCGTTAACCGTTTTCTGCGCCATCAAAATTTGTTTCATCAAGTAGACGAGTTTCAAACCAATTGCATTTTATGATTGCCTCTGAGTTCCGCTTTCAAACAGCAGCAAAAGCAGCAGCGGCAACAACAACAACAACACAACCGAATCGGCAACTACGTCAAACATTTTTCGTTACCTATTGGTGAGTTGGTTCTTTTTCTGGCATTTTGGTTTTCGCTGGCGGTTTTGCATTTCGCTGGCCCTGCCAAATGTGTGACCCAAATTTTTGTTTTGTTGCTGTTGCATTTTAGTTTCAGTTTCAAATTCGCATTCACAGTTGTAGTTGTATTTGTTTTCAATCTTCTTGCTTGCGGTTTAGTTTGCCGCTGATGTTGTTTCGTTTTTTTGTTTTCCATTGTGACAGGCAATCGTTTGGGATCTATCAACACCGGCATTCGTCGATTTTTGCCACTGGCGACAGCTGGCGAAAAGTTTTGACCCATTTTTTAAATTGACGTATTGCCTAATTGCAAAAATTTCAAAAGCGCATTGAAGTAGATGAATAAAACAACTGAAGCTGGCACTCGTCCAGGGTCAATAGAGATGGGCTATGCAAGTCTTTGAACTCGCTTGTAATGAACTCAACTCGTATGCATTTCCGTTTCCGTTTCCGTTTGCATTTGTCGCAACTGTCACATAATTGGCTAATTTTAATTATCAAGGTTAATGCTTAATCGCATATAGTATATGTATGTTAAAAAAACAAAACATTGAGCAACTGTCGCCATCAATCTTGACGTTAGAATAAACAAAAACAAGTAAGAAAGCTTTCGTCGGCAAGTCGAATATTATATACACTTGAAAAATCTGCTTGTTTTTCATAATCGAACTTATTATGATATTGCAGATTTTTACCGATATTCAGTTCGATAGCTCAAAAGCTGTCGAACTAGTTTGCATAGAAAGAAACGGACATGTTTTTATCGAATCGACTATATATATACTTTATAGCATTGTCATTGCCTAATTTTCTGCGTCACACATGTTATGACAAAGTTTGTATACAATTTGCAAGAGTATAACTAGCAAAGCAGCTGAAATATGCTGACTGAAAAAATCATAAATATTAGTAACATCAGCTGAGCACTTACAAGTTATTGGCTGTGGATCAAAAAGCGAATTAAATAAAAACTATTTTAAAAATTAAATCCAAATTTTACGAATTTTTTGAAATGTGCATTTGCTTTTTACTCTCAAATGAATGACATTGAGAAAAAAACTCTCAATTTGTTTTGAATGTATATGTTTATGAAATTGCTAACATTAAAGCACCAGCCATTGATTCAAGTGCACGAATACTCTTAAATTTGTATCACCCCTTGCAACCCCTACCCCCCCCGTTCTTTCCCACAAAGAACATTTCCGCTGTTGCGCACAAAGTTTGACCGCTTTCAATGGCCATTCAAATTGTGCATTGAATGTGAATGTGAAGTGCCAACACAGAAGTCTCCGCCCCAGAGCTCTGTTTGCGTTACCCGCCAAATTTAACTAAGAACGTGTGTGCTGTGTGTGGCGAGCAGTGATAGTAAAAGGGGTTCAGACGGGGGGGATGGGAGAGGTTGTGATTGTGAAGCAGTTTATGCCAGCGCATGCCTTTCATTTTAATCCTTTTTAGCGCCAATTCAGAGATGCAATTGCAAAATTATTTTCACTCGCACACATGTGGCTTAGAACAGCATGACACGCCCCCTAAGCCACCTCCTTAACCAAACCACCCCCATCCCCCTTTTATACTCGTTTAGAACATACACGCACAATTTGAGCGGGCGACAAAATTTCTATTCAATTTGATTTTAAGCGTATTTTCCAGTTAATTGCACGCCATTCGCCATCAGCTTTTGAGCAACTGACAAAACGCACACGTGAGGGGGGTGTGGGGCAGGGGTGTGTCAGGAATGTTGTTGCTTGTTGCATACATACATACCAACTGTGAACTTTTGGCCGCGTTTAACGCAAACGCTTTAAAATATTCCGCACAATATTTGCCAACAGGCGCACGACAATTTTGTGGCGCACCTCGATGTTTATTTATTGGTGCAGGAAGTTCCTTCTCAGCCAGCCGCCCACCACCCCCTACCCCCACCACCTCTCAACAAAGCAGGCGAGCGATTTAGCTACTTTGCTGACGTGGCGTATACGCAATATTCATACATACAGTACATACCAAAAACCTGCTGCACGAAATTGCATTTATTTATATGTACATATATAATCGTAATAGTATATATCGCATAAAGTGAAAAATATATATATTCGGTGGGCTTCATGGGAAATCTGTGTCATTTTTATTATTAAAAGCTGCGCATTTTCCGCTTATTTTTGGCCACAAAATAAGAAGCAAAACAGACACGAACGTATCAACAACAATCAACTACGAGTAAAACTTTTTAGCGTATTACATTTAAAGCAATAGCTAGAGAACCTTTGGCATTTCGCTGAAGAACTCAGAGAGATGCATTTTGATATTTAAAGGGCAAATTTATGATGATTGCAATTTAAAGTTTGAATTCTTTGTTTAGTAAAGTTGTTATGATTATTATATAATAATATGCAATAGCAGTAAAGTTTTGCATATTAAAAGCTGGTAAAAGGCAGCAAACGGATGTAGAATTCGGAGATCAAAAGATAAGCCTATATAAAATCATTGAATGAAATGATTTGATTTTAAGTTGAGGATAAAGCTAAAAGTTTGTAAGCATGTTTATTACTTTTTCAGGCAAAAAGTTATTGAATGAATTTTAAAGAATCTTTGCAATAATATAGCTTGACAACCAAAATAAAACAAAAGCTATAATTCTAAAAGATATTGTTTTATTTACGTTGCTCTGTGTTATTGTTTTGTCTACACGAAACAACTGAAATGAGAAAGTATAAATAAAATAGTTTTGTAGAAATACATTTAATGTGCATACAAAGAGTTTTTGGGGCAAACAGTCAACAATTTTCCAATCAGAAAGTTATCCATTTACATTTCGTATAAACATACAATTTCCAGTCAGTTAGTAATCCATTTTATTTGTTTGCTTATGTTTGCTAAATAAAATGTCCCTTTGGATAATTTTTCAAAGACGAATGAAAATATATTTTGTGTTTATGTTATTGGCAGGTGAACATTATTTGTGGTCGCATCAAATGTTGGTTTGAGTGCACTCTCTCATTCAGCCAGCAATCAAATTGGTGTGTTCATAATTGAACTGAGTTATTGGCTATCACATTGCCGTACAGATTGCATAGACTGTTAACTGAATCGAGCTTTATTTGGCAGCTGTGTCTATTTACATATTGTTGGCTCATTTTCTTTTCGCTCGTAGTTGGTTTTTTTCTCTTGTGATGTTGGCGTATTGAGTTCTTTTGAATAAACCGCTTTTAATGAAGCCCAGCCAGCCATAAGCAGATTTGTGGCTTAGAATATTTACGAAGGCCAAATGAGAAGGGGGCGAATACTACAACTGAAAAGCCAACTGGAGCCCGCGATTTACGACAATGCCAGTCAGCCTGGCAGCCAGGAAAAATGGTCATCAGCATCGGGTGCCGCTCTTGATTTTTGGGTGGTTTATTCAAATGTGAATAGGTCTCGCTCGCTGTGTGTAAGGTAATGTGGCAATCCGATTTACGGGGGCGACTTATGATGAGCTTAGCGTAGGCACAAGAGCTATCTGCCATACATATACTCGTATATATTCGTGAATTTATAATGATATGAATATCAAATTGACAGGACTTTGTCTCTTTGGCAGGCTCTTTGCATCTAATCAAATCAAGTCTAATGATGTCTGATTGCGTTTTCTTACCTCTGCACCTCTCTTCGTTTTCTCTCTCTTACAGTGAGCCATGGAACAATTCGAACAGTTGTTGACATGCTGCGTCTGCCTGGACAGGTACCGCATACCCAAGTTGCTGCCATGCCAGCACTCCTTCTGCATGGAGCCCTGCATGGAGGGATTGGTCGACTATGTGCGGCGTCAGGTAAGATTATTTGTCGTATACAAAAATATGTATGTGTGTGCATGTGTTAATGTATGTACACACGCATACAGAATACAGAAAAGCCCATAAATCATAATCACAGCCAAATGCATGTATGTTTGTGTGAGCGAGTGAGTGTGAGGCAATTTTGTTAAATGCGGCGTATTTATTTAGCGACTACGTCACATGCCACAAAGCTGCTTAATAAATCGCTCAGCAAAAGCCCCCAAAAAGAAGAAAAATCGCATTCAGGGAAATGAAAACAACATTTTCGTTGTCCAAAAGCCAACGCAACGTATTGTGAAAATGAGTTGAGTTTTCTTCTTCTTTTCGTTTTGTTTTTCTTGAACAAGATTTTTTGTGTTTCTTCCTCTTGTGGCTTGTGGCGCATTTGCGTTCATTTTCTTTTTTTTTTGTTATTCTTTCTTTTAATTTTTTTTTTTGCTCTGGCTGCTGCTGAAAAATTATAAAATTTACATATAAAGCAGGCATACTTATCTATACGAGAAGACGTATATATTCATATATATAGAATATGTGTCTACTGCGCTACTTATAGACAGCTACACAGTGTGCCTGTGTGTGTTCATGTGTGTGTGTATTTATAAATTTGTTTTTGGCTTTGCGCCAGTGCCACGCAAATAATTGGTAAGCATTGTATGCCAAAATTGTGCTGGCAAAATGAGCGTATTGCCAAAACTAGTTAAGCAATAACTGTCCAATGCAGCTTGAGCCCTAATACATTTGGACCAGGCCAAAAAACAAATGTAACTGAGACAGAGATTAACGATAACAAAAACTCACTCAAGATGCCTGCACTGAAAAAAGTTCTCTATACTGTGAAGGTTTTTAAAGTGTGTTACAAATACATTTATTATCGTTCTGCTATCGCTTGTAAGGAGTGAAAGTGATTGTGATTTTATTTTACTCACGTCTGATTGGTTTTCTGCAGGTCAAATGTCCCGAATGTCGTGCCGAACATCGTATACCTTACAATGGCGTTCAGGCATTTCCCACAAATGTTACATTGCAGCGTTTCCTGGAATTGCATATCGAAATCACAGGCGAACTACCGGATCCCACATCAGGTAAGGACTCAGGACTCTAACATGCCTCGCCTTCAAAACCCTCTTAGGGTATTGGCACGCAAAAAATAAATTTTCATTGACAAAACATAAGCAAAGCATTTTTGCAATTGGAATTTTTGTAATTGCATTTATGATGTACAGCTAAATCACAACTTGTAAATTGTAACTGACCCTCTACTCCATCCAATCGCGATTCCGTTCCAAATTTAAATTATTTTGCATTGTTTTTTTTTTTAGATATTGACAAAAATGTACACAAAAATATTTGTAAAAGGCCTTTTATGCCTTTGAACATTTTTGGCAGTTTAACACATTAGAACAACAAGTAAGAAGGCTTTAGTAGCGTAAGCTCGACTAGAAGATACCCTTAACCCTTGACCATACCATAGGAGAACAGATGTTCATTATTTTGTTAATTGTTTCAATCCCCATTTTTGAATTTTCGAAATTGAAGATTTTTTTGTTATTGATTTGATGTGTATATCGAAAACCTTAAAAGATATCGAAATTTTGAAATAAACTTGCTATGCCTAGGGGCTATGATATCCAAAATCTGGAGCGTCTGGCTTTTATAGTTCCAGAGATCGGTGCGTTCATATATACGAACAGAGAGGCAAACGGACGGATATACGAACATGGCTATATCGATTCGGCTGTTGATGCTGATCAAGAATATATATTCTTTATGGCGTCGGAGAAGCTTCCTTCTGCGTGTTACATACTTTTGCACAAAACAAATAAACCCTTTTTTACCCATTTCATTGGTTAAGGGTATAAAAACTAATAATTTTTAAATATGTACTGTGTTAAAGTTTAATTAAATTCCGTAAATAACACGTCTAAAATGTAACCACAAAAAATATACATATGTATATAGAGAGGTTACCTCAAAGCAAATGCCATGGCCATAATATTTGGTTTCCAATTATAAATCAGGCGCTTTGTATGTTGGTTTTTTTTTTATCAGCACCACCGAATCGTTGGTAGCAATTAAAACTAAGCAAAAGCAAATTGATTTTCGTTGATTTTTTGTGTGTGCAAAAGTTCATCTTCAACATTTTTTTCGTTTCGGTTTTTTTTATATATAATTTGAATTGTGGCCATATTGGTGGATCAGGTTGTAACCATGACTATGCAAATAACTTGAAACTTGATAGTCGCAGCAAATTGCAAACGACAATCGACAACCGAGAACCGACAACTGACAACGGACAAAACAGACAAACGACAACGACACTCATCAGCAAATGCAAATAAGTGTTGAGAAGAAAGTGCTATGAGTATTATTCGCAATGCCTGCAATCAGCATCAGGCAGTTAATAAGCAGACAAAAGCTTCAAGTATATACATATATTTATATATATATATATTTTTTTTTTTGACAATTTTCAAACATTTTTGACAATTACTATGCAAATGTTGTGTGTGTGTGTGTGTGTAAAACAAAGAGCAAAAGTTGCTCCTGCTGCTTGAGCGCTTCAACAGATTTTTGGGCAAATCCTTTGAAGCCGCGCTGTTATGGATAGCTGGATGCCATGATACAAGGACTCGCAATCGCATGTAGTATTTGCAAATTCACTTTTCCATATGATTACACACGAAAATACAGCCAACTATTGGCACAGAGCAACCAACATTGCATACTACATTCTTTCCACCGAGCAAGAACGAGTATTTTGTATGTGTGTGTGTGCGTTGGGGTAAGTTTATTGTCATGCCCAACGGAGTGAGAGGAAAGAGGGAGTGAGTAAGACTGCTGAGATTGGAAGTCGAAGGCGAGTTCATCAGGCAATGCCAATGCTAGTAGGATAAATGTAGTTGAGGAGCACAGAGGAGAATATGTGCTTGTGCCAGCCAGCACTTGATGCAGAAAAGTTTACTTTCTGGTACTGAAAATGTTTGCATTGTATTGTATATGGAAGTAAGCCGGTGGGATTGTTGTGTGGGGGTAGCTCGTTATTTGCATTTTACAGAGCGTACCAAGACACAGCGGGCAGGATGTGACTGCTACCAAACGGCACATAAACATCAAGTATACATAGAGACATATACAACGCTTAGATGCAGTTGACTTTTAGCATTTGGCGACACTCTTTAAATCGCATTAGACCCAAACTCCACCCTTTCTTTTTTTGGTATGTTATGCACTTTTAAGTACAATTGCAGACTAGATAGATACGACTGCCAACAACTGCAAATTGATGGGTTGGCAGCCTGTCAGAGTTGTTGCTTTTTCTGCTACTGTTAGTTGACTGTAAGGAAGAAGGAGCAATGTTTGAGTTGAAACTCTGTTCTCGTTCTTTGTAAACACGTTGAAAGGGAATGCGAATTGATTGTACGTGCTCTAATACGAGTGGAATGACAATTGTTCAACACTGACAATTACTCATTGTGACATAGCAGACAGCTTTGTAACCGCGTAAGACGTTTTGGAATTGGAATATTTTCGGCTTCAAAGTAATGGGAAAGCATAGGCATCAGCAACGAGACAGCGGTTTTTTTCACAATGCAAGCAAGAAAGAAAAATAGCTTTGTACTTTGAATGTTTAAATAATAAGCACTTAACTTGAAAGAACATTCATTCAACGCATTTATAATGCTTCACATTATCTGGTCCCCTTCCTATAGGTCAAATAATGGAACGCTGCGGAGTTTGCTCGGAGAAGGCCTACCTGTCACATTGTGCGCATTGTGAGAAAAAAATCTGCGAGGATTGCAAGAGTGCCCACATGGACATCCTGCGTCGTGAAATCACCCGCTTCAACTCACAGGTAAGCTTAACTCTTAATCTACAGTAAACTTTCACTGCAAATCTAATTAAAAACTTTTACAGATTCGTCGCAGTTTGCATCGATTGCAGGACTCGCTGGCCATCATTGAGAAGAACACGACAAGCCTGCAAACAAATGCGATTAGTGTGACAGAAGAAATCGATGAGATCTATCGCCGCATTACCAAGGCCATCAAGGACAGATCAGACGGTTTGAAGGGTGAAATCGACCGATATTTGGCTGTAGAATTGCGCAACCTGACAACGCTAAAGGAGAATCTCGATTTGGAGATAACGAACATCAACAGCAATTGCGATATTGTCGACAAATACATGAACGAGACGGTCGAATGGGATGACTGCGAGCTGATGGACACCAAGGAGATCTTTCTGAAGACCGTGGAGTTCCTTCGTCACTTCGAATACGAGAATAATGATTACAGTCGCCGTGTGCGCTTCATCGTCTCCATTGATCCCAATCAGCTGGTCATGAATTTGGCCACCTTCGGTGATCTGAACATTGCTCCCCACTCAACGCCCGGCGGTTCATTGAGCAGCTCACATCTCGCGCCACCTGGCGGCCTGCAGCCCGGCTTGATGCGTTCCAAGAGCGATCATCGTCTGGCCACGCAGTTCCGCCAGCAGGAAGAGCGTAGCGGTTACAACGATGAGCCCGTCCTAGGGGGCCGTAAATTCGGCGAACGTCCGCAGCGCAGTGCCACAAGTAGCAACAACAACGATCGCTACGGCGACAATCGTTATGGTCGCTCCGAGTATGACTACGACAACGAATACGAGAACGAACCGGCGAGTCGTGCAGGAAAATCATCTCGTTTCCGTTCGCGCTTTGTGCGCTCCCACCAGAACGAGGATTCGGACAATGAGCAGCAGCAACAGCGCCAGCAGGAGGTTGACAAGCGCAAGGATCGCGTTCTCGACAGCGAGGATGTCTCCCGAGGACAACTTAGTGGCATCATCCGTTTGAGCGATTGTTCACGTGTCGTCCAACGCCTCGCAGACATTGGCAAGGAGAAGAAAGAGAAGAAATCCGATGCAGCCGTTGCGGCCCAAGCAGCCGTCCAGGCAGCAATCCAAACACAAAAGGCAGCCATGCAGCGACAGCAGCAACAGAATCAGCAGAAAGCAGCAGCAGCAGCCGACGAGGATGAACTCGCACGTCAAAAGCGCAAATCTGGTGCAGCAACCTCAGCTGGAACGCCCAGCGGCGATTCGAGCAGCGAGCAACGTCCAGGAGCGGATCGGATTGCAGCACTAAAGCGTGGCGGACAAGGAGCCAGCGGAGAGGATAGTGATGGCAGCAGTAGCAATCAGGCAGCAACTGCATCTCCAGTGCGTACAACCACGTCGTCGGCAGCGCGAGCAGAGGTAAGTGTGAATGAGACAAATGAAGAAGAAGGAGAAGCAGAAGACAGTAGTGGCAGCAGTGGCGAGACAGAGAGCGAAACAGATAGTGAGAGTGAGCAAGAAGAAGAAATACAACAAGCCTTACCAGCAACAGCTCAAGCTCAAGAGGAAAAGGACGACGATGAATCCTCGTCCGAATATGAATATGAAGAGGTCACAGCTAGTGAGAGTGAAGAAGAGGACGGGGAGGAGCCACAGACTGTTCCAGTAATAAACGTATTGCCACCAGAAAATGGGGAACTGGCAAAAAAGACGCTAGAAAATGAGAATGAGAACCGTTTAGAGCTAATCAGTGATAGACAAAAGGAGCAAGAAGAAGAAGAGGAGACGTCTGAAGAAGAGGAAGATGAGGAGGAGGAGGTTGTAGAAGAAGAACAGGAGCTCTATGAAATGCCTGAGAATGAGGAAGACTAGGTTTGGAAAGATAAATAATAGCAAACTAATGTGACATCTTAAACACTAGCAAAGTGGTAGAGCGGCAAGTGGATATATCAGAATCGATTTAAAGTTCTCGAGTTCTTCTCCATTCTCAGTCATGCCGTCACTTTGTCATACTGTGAATCTCTGTTATTTTAAATTAATTGGGCCTGCACAGTATTCTATTTATTAATATAATATTATGTATACGCAATGTTTTGCCCAGTGTTTTATTTTTGTTTGTCCAAAAATGAAGTCTTCTTTATTTGTGTTCAGTGTTCACACTTTTCCCAGCTCCGTAAGTCTGTTCCCTTTTTGTATATGAACAAAAATGAAACAAACTGCAACAAAAAACAAAAAAAACAACCCAAAATTACTTACTGTTAACCGTTAACTATTTTACCTGTTACCTGTTTTTACCTTTGACCTATGACCTTTGCAAAAAGCTAACAAATGCCAAAATGAATTGTTTTGTTCTGTTTATTTTTTACATATATGTGTTAAGCTAAGTTTAATTTTTTTTTTCAATCTACTATTTTTACGTTTCTGTCTGTCTTGTGAGCGCCTTTCATTTTAATGCTGTTTTGGGTCCAACCTTTTTTTCAAGAACACAAACAATACCTAATCGACTAATGTGCGGCAAAGCCGACAAACTAATACATTTTCATTCAAAAAAAAAAAACATGAATTATTAAATTGTGATAAGATTGAAGAACTTGTTTGAGAAAGTTTCGACCCAATGCAGAGACATCAGAAATTATGAATTGTACAAATTTTATTTCATAGTAATTTAACATCAATTACCCTGTCGTTTATGGCTTAGTTAGAGACTGCAAAAAAATAAGTTAAAAAATAAATTTTTGTATGTGAATTTACCTGAAAAAAAAATCGAGTAATTTTTTCTCTTTATTTTTTGTTTGTGCGTAACATTATCTTTTCTCTTCTGTTGTTTTTGTTTTGCAAGTGGACAAACGATGTGGTAGTGATGTTAATTTGCTCAAGCCTTACTAAATATCTCTATTTGATATTGACCGGCAACAGAAACAATTAAAAAAAAACGAAAACCGCTAAACCGCTCAAAAAGAGCTAAGGCGAACAAACAAAATGACATTTCTCTTACAATCAATATTCGTTGTTGTGTACATTCATTATTTATTTCTCATTGTAATAAGTTTCTGATGTCCGCTGTATATATCCATAATGCTCTTACATATATGTATGTATGTGAGTCGTGTGTGTGCGTATGTGTATGATTTTCCCCTTTTTCCATTCAGTTGCCAGCTATATATATTGGCAAGTTCAATGGGAGCATTTCAATCATGACTGTCAACGTTTGCTGCTTCCGTCATTTTAACAACGTATTCATTTTCCAATCTTTCTCGTTCTACCCATTACTCTGTGTATGTTTTTGTGTGTCCGTGTGTGTGTGTGTGTATGACATATATGCACACTCGCTGCATATTTGTCTTGCTTTGTTATGATGTATTTTTGGCATTTTTTGAATGTACAAACACACACACACATATACACTGAAAAAAGGTAGATCAATACATTGCGAAAACATTTCAAAGCAAAACAAGTAAGAAGACTCTAGTCGAGTAAGCTCGACTAGAAGATACCCTTAACCCTTGACCATACAGACGGACAGATGGTCGGGCTAACAGACATACACATATGTCTGTGTAGTTCTGTACGAATACTTATTGGTTTCATATCTCCGGTGTTTCTGAACCGATTTTAATGAAATTTTTACAGAAGTTCATTATTTTGCTTATAGTTAGTTTGTTATCGATTACATGTGTATATCGTAAATTTGAAAAGTTATCGAAAATTTGAAACAAACTTGTCATGCCTAGGGGTTAGGAGAGCTCATATCCAATATTTGGAGTCTCTTGGTTTTGTAGTTTCGACGCGTTCATACATACAGACGGACGGACAGACGTAAGGACGGACGGACGGACGGACGGTTGGACGGACGACTCGGCTGTTGATGCTGATCAAGAATATATATACTTTATGGGGTCGGAGAAGCTTCCTTCTCCCTGTTACATACTTTTGCACAAAACCATTATACCCTTTTTTACCCATTTCATGGTAAGGGTCTATAAAAAGATAGTTTCACATGAAAAATTTGTTAGTCGCTGTAATTTATAGAATTTTTCTTATTCTGATGCCATAGGCTAATAAAATATTGCTAAAATACTTTTTTTCAAACTGCCATCTCAATTAAGTAAGCTATGCCAAACGCATTTACAGTCATGTGTATATGTTTGTGTGAGTGTGTGTTGAGTGTGCCTGAGTTTGACATTTGCCAAGTTTACCACCACATCGCTCCCCCCTGCATCGTTGTCACTTGCACAAGACCATGACATCTATTGATCTTTCATTCATTCATTTTCACATGCATTTCGATATATATTCTCTCTCTATGATTTTGCATTTCGTTTCGTTTGCTCGCTTGCAACCCAAAACAACAAACTACAAACAATTAACAGGCAGACAGCGCCACAGACTCTGATGCAACTCCCACTCCTACCCAACAGTCAAAACCGCCGGCAGTATCCGCCCAAGTGGCCGCTGTAAAGAAGACACAGCGTTCCGGCAGCAGCGATAGCAGTGCGTCCACCGAAAGCTCGGCCAGCTCAGCGGCAGCGGCAGCAGCAGCTGCAGCTGCAGCCTCCGCCCAAACAGCGCCCATCAGCAGCAATGCACAGTCGAAAGGAGCAAGCACAGCTCGCCACTCAACGGCCAGAGAAGCCTCCACAGCAGCAACAGCGACGACCGAGAAGAAACCGTTTGTGAGTCGCTTTCTGCCGCAGCACAGCAATCCAAGCAATGGTGCCGCCGACAAGAAGAAGCCCGAGACGGAGTCAAGCAGCGAGGAGGAGACAAGTTCAGAGTCCGAGTCTGAATCGGAGCCAGAGCCTAAGCCCAAGACCAGTGCAACGAGTAGTAGCAGCGCTGCCAAATCAACGCCAAGCAGTGCTGCTAGCTCCACCACGGCAGCCACCTCAGCAGGCAGCGGAAGCAGCTCCTCGTACCGGGATCGCTTGGAGGCGCGACGCGCTTCAAGGGATGACACCGCTTTGACAGCAACTCGCAGCAGCTATGCCACGCCCAACTCCAGCAGCAGTGGCTATGGCAGCAGTTCCACACGCACCCGCGCTGTGCCCGCTCCACATCATGTGGCCGAGGAGGATCGTTATGGCAGCGGCAGTGGCACCGGCAGCAGCAGGTATTTCCATCCGAATTTCCAAGAAAATAAAAACAAAGCCAATCAAATCTATATTTTGATGTGTACTATTAATTTTTGCACGAGTCACGAATGCATTTAATAACTTATATTTTTAGATATTGATTGATAACACAAACACGCACATAAACATACATATATACATATATAAATTTACATAATTAACAATGTGAAATGTGTTCGCTTCAATACATATATATTTATATGCATTTGCATTTGCGAAAGGCTAATTTTAATTATAAGGGATTTCCGGTTATGGTGTAGATAAAATATACACACACATATTGTTTTACGTCCGTCTGTCCGTGCGTGTCTGTATCTGTATAAATATATCAGAATAAAATTTAAAAAAGGTGCAGATTGCTCTTTATGTTGATTGCGGCTTAAACAATTTGTATTGATTCCAAAATAGAAAATGTAAAATGATAAAATCAAAGCTCAAACAGACATAATTTACTTTTAAATCATAATGTTTTTTTAAAGTGAATTAAAAATTTCTTAAAAATATATATTATTGTCATGCAAGTAGCTTTATATATTTTTGATTTTTAAATTAAAAATTTTTGTGTTTTTGTAATGTCGTAATTTTCTGCTAGGGTATTTGTGCGTCGGTCTAATCAAAATACTAAATAATTATTTTTTTGATTCGCTGGCAATAATCAATTTACAGTTTGCAAATAATAGCAAAACCTGCGTGCGATTAATTTAAATTTATAATTGGTTGCCACAGCTTACATACACATACATACATACGCATACATACAAGAACGCATTGTCATGCAGCTATTCAGATATATTATGCTCAAAACAATTGCCATTAAATTGATATGCGCAATGACTAAATTAATGATTTTTTTTATTTTGTTTAATATTCTGTTTTGCAGTTGCATTTGTTGTTGTTGTTATGTATGTTTTTGTAATTGTACATATTTTCACATATATATATAAATATCTATATATGTATGTGTGTTTGTTTATTTTTATTGACATACATGTATGTGTATGTGATATTTCTCTCTGCTGCAGCTTTGTACAACTGTGTAATATTGGCATACGCATCGCAGTGGCCATTTTATTGCTCATACGCCTCGTGTGGCGTCTAACTGTCAAGTTCATAACATTTACATAAATGTCGACCCAGCAGCAGCCTCAGCCTCAGCCACACAGCCAGCTCTAGGTAAAAGCCACCACTTCCACCACCCCGCGTCCTCTCCCCTAACTTCCCGCTCTCTTCTTCTTCTCTTTGTATATGTATTGTATTTCTCACACTTTGCCGTATTTGTTTATGTGTATTCGTCTTTGCAGCGCACTGCCTTTAAGTATACCGTACATAAGTAGACCCTACCGGGCCCGCTACCGACAGCGACTTGCGGATGTTTCTCATGAAATTAAATAACAATCTAGTTGCAGTGACACCCTTAAGCGAAAGCAAAAGCAACAAAAGTACCTTTAAAATCTTCCCAACCATTAAAATCTGTAAAACTGTGTGCATAACTTGACTTCTCTAATGTGTTTAGTTCATTATATCATTTTTATTACAGTTAGTTATTCATTAAAAGCATTTTGCAGTTAACAAACTAAACAAAAAAAAAAATAAAGCACTTCTCGGACAAATTTATTAAGTTTTTGCTGCCTTTGTCTTGTCACCAAAAGTCAAACAATGACAAGTTCTAATAGCCTTAAAGGCTCAAACAGCTTAACCCAAAGAGATTGACTAAAAGAAAATACAGAAATAAGAATTTCAAAGTACATTTCACAACTAAATCTTGAACGGAATAGAAATAAATTGTATTTTTAGTAATTTAAATCTATTGTCAAATATTTTTTAGAAGTTTTTTTCCCTAACATTTTACTTTTATTGGCATCTCAATTATGTTTGAGCGGACAACATAAAGTATACATTAAGCGATATATATTTGTCATAATTTGAGCAGAACCAAGAGCTGTCTCTCTGCTTCTTACAGATTCTCATTTATTTATATATATTTTTATCGAAATGTCAGACAATGCTTACACATAGTTGAGCTGACGTCAATGGGTTAAAGTGGGACAAAATCAACTAGAGCTTGAAATAAGTTGACGCACATGCTGCTTCTGCTGCTGCTGCTGCTGTGAACGATGGTAGTTGTGAAAAAGAGCCACTCAGTGGCTGGAAAGCATTTTCAATTTAATTTACAGCACTTTTCAATGATATTTCGATATTTGGGTGCACACACAGATAAGAGAAGGGTTCAATGCACCTCTTGAGCACAATACAAGCTGTCGTTGCTCTTGGTTGTTGTTGTGTTGAAGATACTTTAATTTATTTTATTGACATCAATATTGAATCCTTTTGGGTCAGAGAAAAAACTTGCGTAATGTAATTAAAGCATAAGGCCAACAGATATTAATATTCATTGTTTTTGACACGGACAATAAAGTATTTTTTTGTATTGTTAAGCAACAATCAACGGTTTTGTTATCGGTGCCCTTTTTGTTGATGCCAATTATTGCGAATTAATGTTTTTCATTTTTTTTTCGTTAGCTTGTAAACAAGTGCGAAGCAATAACAGCACTCAAACATTGTTGCATTTATTTCATGCAGATCATTCGTTTGCACTATTGATTGCTGGATGCACACTGGTGCAATAGTATATTGAATGAATGAATACAATGCCACTACTAACAAAAAACGTGCCTCCGAAAGAGAGAGTGAGAGCTTTTTTTCCATACTAAATACCATACTGAAATTAATGAGCTCTTTGTATTTTCATTCTGTTTTTGCTGCTTGTGTTATGTTGTTGAGTAGTGACAGTCTTTAAAAAGTGTGTGTGCTTTGTTGCTGTTGCTTTTTATGTAGTTTACTGTAGTTGCTGTTAATTTCTGTTGCTCTGCCTACCGCTAAGCCTTCACGCTCCATCCTACCTACCCTATCCTAGAATATATAGCCTTATTATCCTTAAAGAGAAATGGTGCCAATTGGTGACATAATTTCTTGTGCTCAACTTTTT